>JADMLD010001066.1:600000-1200000 GCA_017589585.1 Phylloscopus whistleri | reverse complement strand
CTGCAGCCTGAGCAGGGTGTCCAAGCAGGCTCCCAAAAGAGAACAGCAGAGTAGGGGCCAAGCTGCAAGCTTGGGGCACATTCCCCATTAATCTCACCACAGGCATAAAGCAGGTACCAGCACACTGCATAACGGTGGACATGAAGGAGTCTCTCAGGGCACCACACTCCTACAGTAGCTCAGCTAAGGCATATTCTTTATAGGTCTTAATGCACAGAAATAGATTAGGGACTTTTGTTAATGTAACACAGCCTGAATGTACAAGGTGTTTGGTTCCTCAAGAGAGCAGTGTTCACAGACGGTATTTAAGGGACAGGATAGGACTTGGCAAAATTATGTTGACAAGTTTTACTACAGAAGCTGGTTTATATAGAAACTCAGAGGAACAAGAAGTTCTGCTAATCTGGAGAAAGGAACCTGACCTGGTGCATGATGTTCAGGCTTTCCTGGAATTATCCCCCTCACTTTTAACTTCCCTGAGTATCAAAGTACCCAGACACCAACTTGAGCATCACAGCAGGTAGCATTTCATGCTGGATCTTACTACAGCTGAAAAGTCTGCTCTAGTTGCTGGTTGGTTTGGTTTTTTTTCATATTTGTAGCCACAACAGCAAAAACATTCTCTAAGCTACATCTTATCTCTCAGTTTCATCTCCATTTAATCTACATTTATATCCTCTTTGCCATGTTCTTCAAACACCAGCCAACCTTGCCACCAGAAAAGCTCCTTATCATCTCTTTCCAAGAGAAACTAGTACATCATGGCCTCGAAGTCTTTTACACCTTTGTTCTCTTCCTTTTCTCTCCTACACCACTGCCAGAGCAGAGCCCTCCCACCCACCTTGTGCAACAGCCTCAGTGAGACCATTTATAAAGAAGATGTACAGTATCAGACTCTAAAGTATACAGTTACTAACAAAATTAAAAACTACAGGATACTAATGCTGACTGCAAAGGTTTAAAATGGTGGCTCCCATAGAACTGTAGTTACTGGATTACTACCTGGAAATAGGCTCTCTCAGCCACAAACTCAAATTATTGTTCTCATCAACTGCTATCTCTATCTTGTAAAACCTACAAACAGGAGCAAGAAAAAACCAGAGGGTGAAGGACACCCCATTCTCCTACACAGGCATCCAAGAAGTGAATTTGTTAAGAAAGAAAAAAACCCCAAACATTACAGTACTTCTTCTGCCACAGAAGCAAATATAAGCAAGCATCTTGCCTGGTCATTTTTGTTTTCCTTGGGTTTGGGGTTTGGTTTGTTTTTTACTGGTGTTTTGAATTACTCAATCATTTGTCTTCAACATTGAAACCAAGCACTCAAAGAGACCCTGGCAGCTCTGGAAAATATAGCACTCCATTAAGCCAGAAAAGAAAAATGATACAATCAGCAGCAATATGTATTCCCTAAGAGAACTTTCCCCTAATGTGCTTTAGCTCAAAAGCAGAGATGAAAGAAATTCAGTCTCTGAATTTGCCCACCCCAGCTAATGTCTCTCCTGGTCTACTCGTTTACGAAACCATCAGCAGAGCGTTAAGGAAGTGCTGCCTGGCCCTTCCCTGCAACTGAAGAATCATTACAGTGTTCATAACAGGGGCTTCAGGGAGCAAATGACAGCCACGTGTAACCTTCGTAGCAACAATCTGAAAGAGCAGTAAACTAATACTTATAAAAAATAGCAAATAATTCAAAGACCAGACATGATGCTTCATAAATTAGGCTGGCAAGCCAAGCATTTCATTACAGCTAAAGAGAGATTCTGTATTTAGCGAGAGGCATGGGACTGTATTTACAAAAGGCAGGTTTCTACCTTGGAAAGCAGTGTCTTCCAAGAGGACATTAACATGGTCAATTATCAACTGCACAGTAACTATAGAAACTCCTGGTACGACTTTATGGCTGAAAAGGTTAGTTAGATTCTTGGGTGCATAAATAACAATATAATTAGGAAAAGACTGGTTACTTTCAATCCTGCACTTGGCACTTTTGCACCTGCTAGCAGAATAAAGCATCCTGTTCTGGCATCCCCAATTCAAGCAAGACATTGATATGCTGGAGAGGGCTCCAAGGACCACAAGAATGACAAAAGATTGAAACATCTTGAAGTGAAAGCCTCAAGTTCACTCTCTACTCACTCTCTCCAATTTACCAAAGAGAAAGAAAATTGAAAAGCCACAAACTCCTGCTCAGTCTATGTGGAAAAGAATGTTGATAACAGAGGGCTCCTTGTTCTAGTAGACAAAAGTATAACAAGACTCAATGACTTTAAGTTAAGGCTGGAAAAGTCTGGCCTTGAACTATGGTGCACATTCTTGCAGCGGGACAGAGAGAGAACAAAGAAATTTTTTTAAGTATCTTGTTAGATGTTTGGATGCACTTTTCATCCATGGGAATTTTCAAATTCAAGTTCTTTCAGCTATTTTTTAAAATTATGTTTAAGATAAATAAAAAGATACAGTCTTATAATCTCCCAGCACAAGTGTTCATAATGATCTTTCCCAGGTTTGCCACATGTGAACCAAACTGAGACAAGTTAATTTCTCTTCAGGTTCAGTGCAGTAAAGATCCAAACTGCTTAGCTAACAACATAACTTTCCAGTTTCTGTAATCTAAACAGGAAGATATTCAGCTCCTTAACTTAGGACCACGGTTCTGTGCCCCACCACCTGCTGTACAACCAATTGCATTATTTACAAGTTACTCCATGTTGGTAGCAGCTCTCAAACCAGAACTGCTAAGGACACACAACACCATTCTAGCCTGGTTTTAAAGCTGATGAGGAGCTACAAGACAAAAAGGAGTAACTAATACTCTTTAGAAATAGAAAACTCAGGGACAGGAGCAGCTTAACTCAGATTAAAAAAAAAAAATAGTCATGCTGATCTCTTAAGGCACCAGGCTATGAGGCAGCACTATTCAGGATTTTTCATCTATGTTTTGTTTACTCTCATGAGGAAAAAAAAGCGTAAAAAATTGCAAATTTTGTTTCTTTTTCTGTCTGAGATATTCCACACCTATGTTTTAAGTAAAGCTCAAGGCAGAATTTGCACTGTAACTTCCACTTGCTCTTTTACAGGAGTTGCAGCATTCACTCCCATCCTGGAATAAAAGCAATGCTGTTATGGAGCAGCACTGCAAGAGTGGTGCTTGCACCACAGAATTCAGACACTGATCAGCTGTCACAAAAGTGAATGCTTTGCATTTATAAACACAGAGCAGTTTTTCCTCTTATTCACAAGTCCTGCAAACCCCTTATTTTAGGAAAATTAAATGTAGAGCCCCATTTTACTGTAGAGCACTGATTAAACTATAATGCAATACAGACAGCACTAACAAAACACTAAGAAAGGAATTCAGTCAAGACACAAACCACTCAATTGAAAGTCAGTTTCAAAAAGTCCTAATATTCTGGAAGGCTTAAGATTAAAGTTGTTACGACAACAAGGACAGCCTTGTATATAGTCTATATACTAATTTTACATAAACAGATGAAAGAGATTACTGTTAGTTGCTTATATGCAAATGCTGTTTTCCTTTTTCTTTACAACATTTAAGTTTCATGCACTTAACATTTAAAAAGAAAGCATGAATTCTTCTTACCTCCCCAATGAAATGCTGTAATTAGGAATTTATTTTGGTATGAATCAGATCTCTTGGTCTCTACAAAAGCAAGGCTCCTACTAATGTCAACAGGAAAGTTTGCTGTCCTAGTATTGGCTAAATTAACTTTCCTATAATCAGTAACACTAAACAAAAATCTTAGTATAACTTGGCAGAAAGAAAAAAACCACAAATGTGAAAAATCTGCTGCCACTCAGGTAAGTTTAGGGCTTCTCAACGGTTTTCTCCCACAACAATTGCTAAAGGCAATAAACAAACTTGCTTAGCAATATGGTATCATATCCTAAACAGGCAGCACCCATTTTCAAAGCATTTTCCAGATATTACTGTCAATAAATGTATGGCCAGCAGCACACTGAGAACAGATTACCAGAATTGGCAGAGCTATCTCAGTTATTTCAATACATTCTGCATTACATACAGAAGTACAAGTATTGAATAAAGCTCATAATGCAGTAGTGAATGCAAACAATATCAACAAAGCAAGATGCCCCGGAGAGAAACCTTGTGTTTATTTTGTAATACTTCTTTAAAAACATCTAAACAACATATCAATCAATATACCTACACAACTGACCTTCATCTCCACATATACATTTTCCTCCCTTTCCACAAACTATGCTGCTTTTACTGGATGTTTTATGACATTTTTGATCACAAACACATTTCCTATTTTTTTTTGAAGCTTCACTTCTAAATACAATGAAGTGGAAGGCCCTACACTAAAAGACACCACAAGAGTCAAGATCTACAAATCAATAGTGATTCAAAACATACAAACCCCTTCAAAACCACTGTAATCATGAGGTTCAGCCTGGCCTTACTCAACACTTCCCAGCCTCCATGGGCCTCTGCCCCCACCAATCCCTGAGGAGTGGCACTACTCTCACAATTGCTCTGCTACAGAAACAAAAGAGTTAAAACAGAAACCCCTGCTCCTCCCTGTCTCTTCTCCAGGACAGTGTGCCTTTCTTCCCTCAACGTTTCGGGGAGTTGTGGGGCAAAGAGCAGCACGGTGTGCTGCTGAGCAAGGACAGGGACATGAGAGGAGGGATCGAGAGGGAGCAGCACAGAATAAGGGAGCCCTCCAGGAACAGAGGGCAAGGGCAGCACAGCATCTCTGCACATCTCATGAAAGAGTCCACAAAGGACAGGCTTCAGCTCCACCAAAAACTGGAAAAATTAAGGATTAGAAAATAACTAGAGTAAGATTAATAATTTACAGATCGCTTACAAAGGCTTTCTTTGTTAGAGCTCTGTTCAAAAACATCTACATACATGAGTAGTCCTGGCAGAACTGTACAAACAACATGCAAGTGCTTCATATGTTCGTAAGTGCATTCATGTGGAAGTGCTGGTAAAGCTGCACAGGCAAATGCCCTGTGCTAAATCACAATCATGTATTGTACCATAATCATGCCTGCTCACATCAAGTGGTTGCATGAGCCTACCAAAACCAAAAAAAATTTAAAGATTTAATCCCATTTAGACAGATGCACATTCAGCTTGAAAAAGGTGAAAATGAGAACATTGCTTTCAAAAACAGTTGAAAAAATCCAAGTAACAGCTCAGTTAATTATCTTATCTTTAAAAACACAAGTTAAATGGTTTGTGTAGGATGCTCTGTTATCACAAGTAAGGTTTACCTATCAAAAAAAGGGAGCGAAAGGCCAGGGAGTAAAAATCAGGCAGTGACTTTCAACCAGTACTAAAAGCAATTTTAGCTGGTATTTACTGAAGGAATATGCTCCAAGGTGATAATGCCTACTTTAAATATGCCACAATATGATAAGTCCTTTCTGGACAACATCCTTTCCAACTTGTATTGTACCATTCTTCCTCCTGTCCCTGTAAATTTCCACAGCAGTGCAATTCCTTTCATTGACTTGCTCATGTCTCAGTTTAAAGGGGGAAAAGTAATAAAATTTAATTTCATCCAGCTAAATATTTTGGCAGATACCCTGCATTAAAAATATACACCATACTTTAGCATAAATGTTCCAAATCAGTTCAGTCCTTGCTCACTCCAAGCATTATCATGAACTTTAGCACTTGCTTTCCTAAACCTTGTTAATACGTGTAAGACTTTGAACAAAAAAAATGTATTTTTAGCTTCTTTGAGCTGCAAAACTAAAACTGCATCATAAAAAGGGCAACAGCAGGTCTGCCAAGCCAACTTTATGTTTTAAAGTTGTCGTTTTTTACAAGACTATGCTCTGTATATGTGGAGAAGAAAAATTAAGAGGGTGCTCAGTCAGCTATTTGCTGCTTTGATGGAAATGAAACTTTCATGTTCCTAATATGATGTTTATAAACAACCTCAGAGCTCTAGATACTGAGTCATCTCTGGCTTTTGGCTTGCCTTCAGCTGAGGGGATTTTACGGAGTGTGAGCAGGCACTGCTGGCGCTTTGCTGGCACCCCGATCACCGTTGCAGCGTTTATGGAGAAACGCGCAAACAGGACAGAGAACACAGACTGTGCAGGCAGACACAAAACTCACTTGGCACTGCATACGTCATTCTGGATTTCTCCCACAGTCTCTTCCCTATTTTTCTCCTCCCTTTTATTATTTCTTCCTTTTGTTTTGTTGTTGTTTTGGGATCCTTTAATCTCCATCAGGGCAACAAACACCCGCAGCCATCCAAAAGGCAGCCCTGGCTCCCCAGAACCCCCACGAAAGAGCAGGGATTGTGCTTCACCAGCTGCCTCCCCATCCGTGGGGAGGATTCCTTACTGGTGCCACTGCTGCCCACACGAGAACACGAGGCCATGTGCAACTGTCCCATTCTTCTAAGCTCTGTGGTAATGAACTGGGAAGTGACTGCAAGCATTTTCCCGTCCTTAGGAAGAGGTGCACTGCACTGCCCAAGCTGAGCCAGAACACCAGTAAGTGCTAAAAAGGATGATGTTAAGTGAAGCTGGGTGTATAATGTGACTTCCAAAATGCAGGCAAATTAATTTTTAAGTATGAATCCCTTCTATATAGATTTTCCATTATCAGGAATAAAATTGAAGAAGTGTCTGGTTAACTGGGAAAAGAACATAATATAAACCCTAAAGAAAACTAAGTATATTCTTTCCTTTGTATCCATTACTGTGAGCTTACAAAGACTTTCTCTTTAATGAGCACTTGCTTGCTAGAAGTGATGAATATTTCAGATGCTCTTTCAAAATAAACATGGAGAACCTAATACAGTATTTATGGCACAGATGAATTTCCTAAATGAGTCACCCAATAACCAGAAGGAGCATTAAGACATAAGTATGGAAAACTATAAATAGCACACAAAAGTTTATTAGTGTAGTGTAGCCCCACTTTTAGTCTTGTTTATATCTGTCCAACCCATTTGCAACTGGAAAGCGCTGCTTATTTTCCCTGGTACAGAATCTGTAAATGGCTTGGCCCTCAGCAGCACTCTTAGAACACGAGCCCCCTAAGTAAATAAATGTGCGTCTATGAAAACTTAGGAGAGTTAGGAAAAAACCCCAAACTCCATGCATTATTGGAAGAAAGTACTACAAATTCTCCATTAAGAAACTTAGGAATACTATTTGAAGAAAATAAAAATTAAAAAAGACATATCCTGTTGAAATTTTGTTAAATGTCAAAACCTGTATGCAATGGTCAGATGCTCTCAGCCACTACCAATCAGAAAATCAAACACTGAAGTCATAATTCAACAGATAAGACAACACCACTTTACACAGCTGTCCCAGCAACAGCAGAAGCCAGGTTAGAGTCATATAGCATAATGCCACATTTCTAAAAAATGCCCTAGTGAAGAAGTCTGCAAATTGAGATGCCCAGCCTCCCTTCTCCCACCCAAAACCAAAGGCCAACCCCAATCCAGCAATCCATGAGATGCCTTCAGAGGTACTGCACCTTCTTTGGTGGATGCAATTGGACAAACTCTTAGGAAATACACTTCAGCACCACAAAACAAATACAAATACTAGAAAACACAAAGAACAGTACCTAAAACCAAAGAGGAAATACCACAGAATCAGCTCACTGAAGGAAAAGTCAAGCCAGGAATCAACCCAGGTCCAACAATTGACATGGATACTATGCACACACACAGGACCAGACAAGCCTTTCCATTCAAGAGCCAAGGGTGGAAAAAAGCCCTTCAGAAGGCTTTTTGGAAAGGAGAGGAATGACAGACTCATATTACATAGCAACCTGCCAGGCCATCAAATCACAAACAGTGGCAAAATGAACTCAAAAGGAAAATCCCAAGACCAACCATGAGCCACGACTGCAGATAGACACCCAACACATGGTCTGTAGCCAAAAAACCACATTTTCCACACTTTGCCAGAGCACGCATCACACCAATTACACATTATAAACTGACTCCTTTACAAACACTCCTTATTTTGCATGCTACTGTCAACAGCACAAAAGACAGAATGAGCAAATACTTCAATTTTAGCTACAGCCATGCAGTATATTACAAAGAGCAGCAGTGTTAAAATGAGTAATTAAAATCATACCCAGAACAACAAGAATACTAATATTTTAATGGCTTATTTCAATGCAAAAAAAGACCACTAACATTTGCTAGCATTGTACAATCACAATTAGTGTTAGCACACAGGTAGGTGGTTTGCACAACTACTCCACATAAAAAGACAGACACCCTTGAGGTTGGACAGGTTATTTGCTCCTTACTTAACCTTAACTTTGGTTTGTCTTACCAAAGTTTCTGTAATGTGTAACAGTGACAACACAAATTTTAAGAAATTGGAACATTTTCAAGTAAAATGACACTACAAACCAGTCAGCATTCATCAAATCCAGTAAGTCCAATAACTTCTGAAATTTTAGTGTACTGAAACAATACTTAACTATCTTATTTAGCTGATATAAGAGAATAGTTCAACAAAGGAAGTTTAACAACATACTTTTTGTTTGCGTTCTCACTAGCTTCATCTTACCCATACCATCCATCTTACTTGCCCCATCCATCCTCCAATATGTTAGTTTGCAACAATTAATTACTTAATTCTATTCAAAACATTCTAAAGATTAACTGAGAAAAGTAATATCGATATATCAATGTAATACCTGTTACATTAAAAAACCCCCAAACAACCCAAAACATTAGCCATGAGTGTAGCAAGTCTGTATTTTGGTATAAAAACGAAGGCATTTGCATCTGCAAGACCAATCTTTTGTTATCATGAAAGATAGCCATCTTAAAAGTGTGGAAGGAACATGTTACCACTGAAACTGAAGGTGGTTGTAAGTTTACAGGATTTTCAGTTTCAGCTGAGGAATTCTAAAGTTAAAAGAAAGAGAGGAAATCAAAACTTCAGTAAAGTAAGTATAAAAATTCCACTTTTGTTAACTTGGCTTGCAGTTTAACGTTGACTTCTCACATGAAATTTCAGATGCCATAAAACCTAAAAACATTTAACCGTTACCTTTGGAGTATGAAACTAGGAACAGAAAAAATTAAAGGGAACGTTAAATGAAAGGGAAAGCAAACTTTTGGTCTGCAGACTTGTGCAGGGAGGTTCAAATATGTCTACAACATGCTGGAGAGAAAGAGGAAAGAAAGGACATGTTCTGTGCTTTTAAAATTAGCTAATCTGCTTAATAGCTGGAAAGCGCCGCTACCCAGCGTTTAACCCTTTGCCTTCCTGGGCTGTATGACAAGAAAATGCTGCTCAAAATGGGAGGGGATAAATATCAAAGCAATCATCGGTTACCTTTAAAACTCTTTGCTTCCTCCTCTGAGGCCTTTTGTTTTCTGTTAGGACCTAAAAAAACATCAAATTGCAGAGTATAAGTTGTGGTCAAAAAGGCAGGCAGACACCTCCGATTTTTATTATGGAACAGCGATATTTCTGCAATACCCCGAGTGCTTTACACGCGGCCCTTCCACGGGCCGGCGGCGGCTCCCGGCGGCCCGTCCGCCGCCCCCGCGGCGCCCCTCACATCGCGGGAGCCCCGCGTTCCCCCTCACGGCGGCGGCCCTGACCCGCCATCTTTGCTTCCTGCCGCAGCGGCGGCCGCGCGGGCGCGCGCCCCGTGCGGCCCCGCGGGAGCGCGCAGCGCCCCGCAGCGCCCCCCCGCGGCCTCCCGCCCGAACAAAGGGGCTCCCGCAAGAGCCGGCACGGACCCGCCGCGCCCGCGGAGCCGGCGCCGCCCCGCGCCCCGGGCACGGCCCAGGCGCTGCGGGCCACCCGCCCTGGGCGCCGGGGCCGGGCTCGCTCGGCTTGGCGAGGGCTGCGACGAGAACGGGGTCAGGCGAGGACACGGCCCCCGTGCGCCCGCACGCGTGCGCACACCGCCGTGCACCGGGCGGCACGGCCCCGACCCTCTCCGTGAGCAGAACTGCGGACGCACGGCCGGGCACCAGCGGCCGTGGTGGGGCTCCGCAGCCGGGTCGGCCTGGAAGGAGTGGAAATCGCCGCTCACCTGGTGGGGGCCGCAGCCACTGGGCCTGCCTTCACCTGCTCTCCCAAGCCGAGGGGACACGACGCTACACCAGCCCCCTCCAAAATCTCAGCCTGGGGCCCGGAGCCCAGCGCCCACCGGGCTCAACAGCCGGCGGCCCCTGCCCTCCCACCGCAGGCCCGGTGAAAGATACTCCTCCGTCTTCATCTACTCCTACAGCACCCAACAGAACAAATCTACTGCCAAGGGACTGCGATGAGAACTGGCCACCACATAAACATCAAGTGCAATTATTTTCCCACAACTCCACCTGCTTAAAACGTTCATCCGGATGGAAGGAGGATGGAGAGGTCACAGCTCTACCAGTTGTCACAGCGAACACTCAGGGATCACACAGACATTTGCTAACTAGGGACAACAAACAAATAACAACGTACAAATAACACCGAAGCATTCACTGAAACAAGTCGCAGTTGACATCTAAACCAGAACGTTGGCCACGGATTGATGCACTAAAGATAAAAAACACCTTTTCATCAGCTACAGACTGCAATCTGTTTTCTTATCTAGTGCTACACTGTAATGTAATTACTGTCCACTTATTGGTGCAAATCAGTTAAATAGCAGAAATGCTCAGACGTGGACACACAACTCATTCCCCTGTGTAGCAATTAAATCAGAGAAAGCTGTTGCCCCTTTTTTTTGTTGTCCGATGCTACCTTGTATCTAAGCTCTTCATTTGTTGCACCAGAATGTGTATTAAATAGGATTTAGTATAAGGTAAAAAATAAAATACAAATTTATGTTTTTTTCCCCAAATACCCCAAGTCTGCAAGGGTCTTTTTGCCCATTAAAAATGAGAGAGTGGAAATCACATACACTTAGTGATCTGATTCTTCTTTGTAGTTTTGACTACTTAAGATGCTTTACAATACGGGGGGTGGAAAAGAACAGTATTTTGTTTGCTCAGAAACCTAAGACTTCATATTCTGATTTAGTCCCCAGACTGGTACATGCACTGGACAGCACTGGACAGTAGTTTCAGGTTTCCTTGTAACCTCATGTTTGGGGTCCTCAGACACAAAGAAGGAAAGAAACCTCTTCAAGCAATTTCCCCATAAAAGCTTTAAGAACCAACACAGAAAATAAGGAGCAGTGAAGAAGCAACTTGTTAAATACAGCCTCTGAAAATAATTAGAGCACAAACGAATCCATCTAAGGGTAATTTAGGCTGCATTATAGTCCACACACAAGAATACAGAGAAATGGCAAAGTACTGTGAGCTGTAATTATTTAACACTCCCGCAGAGTATGAGTGTCTGTGTAAAATAAGAGTAAACTGCACAACTCCAACTCCCTGCCCTGTATCTGTTGGGTAGGGCAGGCTGTATGCAGCTTTACTCATCACACACATTACCAAACTCCTCTAGCTGTGTGCTATCCCCTTACAAGTATCACATTCAGGAGTGTTTTTATGTGCATTCATCTTAAAATTCAACTGGTTAAATATTTCTGGAGTCCATAGTAAAATAAATACCACAAAGTCTAAATTTCTTGATTACAGCCAGGCCTGGATGGAAAACAAGAATTCCATTTTTTTTTTTTTTTTTTTTTTTTTGAGAGGGAGAGAGTTTTTAACACTTGGTTTCATTCCAAAGCAGAGCAAAACTTTCAAAAATTCAAGAGGAGACAGATGGGATGTGGAAGACCAAAGTTCAAGTCTTCAAGTCCCTGGTCTGCATCAGGCAAAAAGCCCTTACCACCAACATCTTCTAATAATTCCAATCCCCTTTTTAAGTTTTAAACAGAAATTTCATTTCTCAAGCCTTGAGAAACTTAAATAGTTGCATTAAGACAAATAGTAGCTGTGAAATGTTCCTGTTCATTCAGCAGTTTCCATTCAAGGAATGGCTTACTGGAAAGTTCCCAACCAACTGGAATTGCAGCATCCTTTTTTAATATGTCTGGGTTTTTCAGCAGTGTGTTAAAAACCCACAGACAAGCAGGCCCTTATTGTTATTTAATATTTCATGTTACTCAGATTACAGCTATTAAATAAGATGTCTGGAGACACCTTGGGCAACCCAAGTGAACTAACACCCAGTGACCTCATTTTTTTGGTCACTTCGTTGACTACAGGTCCCACTAAATCTAGCTATTTAGTTCTAATAGGAATTAAAGCTCTCCCTAGCAAATGCTTCCAACCCAAGAGGGCTCCCCGCCTAGGTAGAACCCTAACATGTAGGCACCTTGCCTTGACAAGCCCTGCAGAAAGCAGCCTTGCAGATGAGGGCTCCCCACACTGACACTTCAGCAGCAGCCCGCTAAGTTTATGGCCTTTTGGGCAAGAGGAGCTGTGCGGTGATGAACCCCAGAAGTTCAGCTCAGAAACCAGAGCTGCTCAGCCTGACAGCCTTGCGGGCCAGGGCAAGAGCTCCCCCAGGAGAGCGCTGGGAGCCGGAGCCGCTGAGCTCCGAGCCGCCCCGCCAGAGCCCGGCTCCAGCAGCAGCTGCAGCCGCGGCTGCAAGCACCCCGCAGGCAGCGTCTGCATCAGCACCGTGTGGGCACTGCTCCATCTGCAGCACCTGCCTGGCCGAAACGGGAATCCTTTTGCCGTGGAGAAAAAAAATAAACCATCAGCCGCCTTTCCTGGCCACATGCTACTTTTGAAGCCTACAAAATCCTCGCTCCACATTGCAACTCATGAAGACAGCCCTGACAGCGTGCAATGCAATGGCAGCAAAGCAGACCAGTTCTTGGCATTAAAACTGCTTTTTGGAACAAAATAGCTGTGAAATAGCCGTCAATAACTGCAATACTGTTTCAGAAAACAGCAGTCCTTAAAGACAAGACAAAAATGTGGCAGCATCATAATCCTTGTGGGTCCGCTTTACAAATGAAGTATTCCGGCATTATTCCTTCTGAGAGGGACAGCAAGCCAAGATAAAGCCTTCTTCCTCTTCTTATGAAAGCTTCCTTACATTTCATTTACTGGGCTGCTCTTTCAAAAAATTCAATAAGCAAAAAAATGTTTTCCCTTATATATTTGAGGATTCTTCTTTACCAGCTCCAAACCAAACAGGCACAGTGTGAATTCCTCAGAAGAGGGGCATTATATGCAACAATATTGCTACAGGCAGGGGCTGGGAACTAGAGCCCACAATGCCTTATCCAGACTTTCATGATGTCACATCCCTGCAAAACCTATTACATTCAGGAAGGTACAATATCACTGAAGGTTTATGTGGTTGTTATTTTTAAATGGTATTTTTCAAGTCCAATATAGTTTTCAAATCTTTATCTGGATTATGTGTGAATTAATGGAAATAACAGTAACCTAACTAATGCCAGTTCCAAACATGCAATTGATATTCTGCAAGGGCTGAATGCACCCGTGGGCATGGGTGTTGGAATATGCACTTAAGTTTACATTCATGGCTTCTACCATGTAAAAGTTGGCTTCTACCAACTGTAAATCCACATAAGTTCTTAAAGAAAACCAACACTTTTTCTTTTGTAAGCAGCAGGTATGGACTGCCAACCCCCACAGTGGCTATACAGCCATTTAATGCACACAGCTCTCCCTGACTTCACTGGGACTTTTGCATTTTTTTAGTTAGAATGGGGAGAGATCATTCCTTTAAGGCAAAACTCCAACATTTAAACTATGCTCCCGCTCTATCCCCCTACACCCTCCTCCCAGTGAATCACCTCCAAAAAATGCTTACATTCCACCAACATGGGAGAAAGAAGCATGACTCTTCTGAACGGGGAACACACTGAAGCCAACCTCGTTTCTTTTAATTATTTATGTTCACTTTCCATACCATGGACAGAGACCTACAGCTTTGGGGTTTCCGCAGCTGAGTTCTATTTGAAACACATTACTGTCACGGATGTCCCAGTACTACCAGTGTGGGAAAACAATGGAATTCCCTGCAATCTTACCTAAAGGATAGCTGCTAAACTGAGTGATAGCATCCCCCATCCCCTTCCCCTGTATCTCAACACCTTGAAAGAGCTGATGTAACATTGTAGAAATACTTCCTCATTTCCTCAGAGCACAGTTTCTAGAAATTGAAAACTAAGCAAGGCCTCTTTCTAGGAATATCTGAAAAGGCACCAGGTTCATTCAAATACAGTTTTATAAGAAAAGACCTGACACGTTCTTAAATGTCAGGAATACTTCATTTCCGCCATGCAGCATACAGCACCCTGAAATTTCATACAGAATTTAAAAAGAAATGAAGGATGCCTCTGGTGCAGCTCTGAACGCATCATACAGAATGTGACCAGTCTAATGAAATAAAAGCATGCCAAAATAAAAGCTGCCAAAGAAAAGAATAAAAACAAGGAATCTCTCATAAATAAAGTAAAAGGAGTGCCCAGAGAGGACAAAGGTGAAGGGGCAAAGCTAATCTGCAAGGAGAAGGTCAGGCTGAGCAACAGAAAAGAAGTATGTTTAGCCTGGAAAACAAAGGTTGACAGAAAAGCTGGAGTGCTTCCTTTCACTGACCCTGCCAAAACCCTTTTTAAAACATGGCTTTTAGATCACTTCCTACCTCAGCTCCATGAATCCTCTCCCATGAACTTTTCTTCAATCCCACTGACTAAATACACAAAAGGACAATGTCACTACTCTTTTGCTGTAAAAAGTCAGGATAAGTCTCTACCACCTTTGTTTTAATATCTACCTTAAGTGACATTACAGCTGTCCGTCTCCTTACTTATTTTTTAAGAGCGCTAAGGAGCAGTTGAGACAGGAGGTTTTTGAATGAATTCTGAGCCAAACTGCTTAAGCCTAAACATCATACCTTAAAATACACTTCCCCCACAAACGGGTATATATCATATCCCCTCACTGCCACAAGACTCCTCTTTCTGCTTGCCTACCTTAAAACCAGAACAGACTTCTCTGCCAACCCTGGTAAGCACAGGACAGAGCAGTGAAAACAGGAGGTCTCCTGAGATTTCTGCCTGCTGTAAGAACACACCATTTGAATGAAATTTCTCTTGAGAAAGGTTTTGCAGGTGCATTCTCCCCAGTGTGAACTGTTCCACTCGGAGTACACACTGGTGCAGAGACTTGAACCTCAGTTTCCCACATCCCAAGGCAAATGTCCCAGTGATTTAACTACCAAGACAGCCTCTCTCCCTCTGTTCAGCTACTATTGGATCATATGAAGACAACACTCCCAGCAGGACCTGGCAGTGCAGAGTCTCACTGCAGCTCAAAGGTCAGGGAATTCTGTTGGGATGTGGGAAATCTATGTTCAACTCCCTACTTACCTGATTTAAAGCCTGATCTTGAAACTGAAATCCCTCAGAAGGTCAGTGCTGTTATCACATGGGCATACAGATTGTCTTTTCCCCTCCTCTTTGTTCCAAAAGTTATGACCTGGGTTATAAAAGGCTGATGGGTCAGAAAAATGAGTAAGAAACATAGAAAAAGAAATTATGTATGGGGAATGTGGTAAAAGACAAAGGGAGAGAGGAAAGAGGAGTGAAATGAGAGAAACAGAAGAACAGACAATTAGAAAGGCAGAGAGATGCGAAAGGGGAAAATGCAGCTACAACTTGGTCCTGAAGTTTATAAATTGATTTCCACCAAATCTATCATCACAAGCAAATTACTTTAACTGAACCAAAGAGCAGACAACCTGCCTTCCTTTGCTTTTAGCATCCAGTATTTTAAAATACCAACACTCTCCCTAGTAATTCAGTCTCCTAAGACTACCCTCAATCACCCTCCTCTCTGAATTTTGTGCTTAAATCTTTCTCATTTCTTTATGCACACCAATTAATCCATTGTTTTGGCCAACATACCAATGTCTGAGACACATTGACCTTTGATTTTATGGATTTACATAACAGGAACAAGACTAACTCCAGCTCACTCTAACCTACACTTCTGTAGGTGACAAGAGGAAGTTACTGTACAACCTGTTAGCACCAACAGTAACCCTGAACTCTCTAAAGCTGTCATGTGGCCAGCATTTCCTTTTGCAGAATTTCAAGGGGCACCTCAAGCTTCAAAAGAGTGATTTAATTTGCTTCTTTGTCTTACCTCAAAAGGTAGCGTGACTGGTGGTGGTGGCTTTTTCAGTTCTTCACATTTTCTCTTTTTACATATCCGGTGACTAGTTTTGCGCTTCCTGCAACAGCTGCATTCCTCACAGTTTGTTTTCCGCAGACAGGGCTCACAGACTCCACAACGCCTTCGTTTCTTTTTCTCCAGCATAGGGAGCAGAGATGAATATGGAACAGGATAATCACTAGCTGGATTTTTAAGAGAGGATGACCCTGAGGCCTCAACTGCTTCAGTCTTGTTGCTCACGTTGTCCTGAACCAAATTCAAGCTTACTCCAACACTTCCCAGCTGTGATGAATAATCATTATACTGCAGTCTTGAGTCAGCTGGCAAATCTGCATTTATGGCTTTTTCTGAGGCAAGAGCAGATATCTCCAGGCTTGAAGGCAACTCTGAAACAAAACCTGCAGAGAATTGTCCAGAGCTTTCAGCAGAGATTTTATCAACTGTGCGTTTTTCTAAATCTGAAGATAAAGTGGGGACATATCCCGAATTCAAAATTAATGTCTCTGCATCAATACATTTGACAAGCTGTTCAATGTCCTCTACTTTAATATTGTTTAAAGAGGTATTGGAGACTGGTTCACATACTGTAAATATGTTTTTTGTGTCAAATTCTGAATTTGTTTTTGTAAAGCTCAAATCTGAATTTGAATCAAGTTCTTTGTGAATGGGTACAAAATCCACAACCAGTTTCATGGGGTATTCTGCAAGTGAGCTTGCACCTCCGAAATGTAAAAGCAAATTTGATTCAGAGGCAGCTACAGAACTGGAATTTGAAACAATGTCTTTATTCTCAGACTTCAAATCCCAGCCTGCCTTCAAGCAGGAATCTGCAAGTGACCTTGCATCTTCTAATAAATGTTCTTGTGAGTTAAACTCAGAGGTAACTAGAGATGCAGAATCCAAGTCTTGTTCTTCCCTAGGTAGCACCATGTCCAACCCTGCTCCAATGTGGAATTTGGCAAGCGTGACCGACTCTATCAGTACTGCTGAGCTGAGGTCTGAGGTATCAACAGAGCTGGAGTCAGGTTCTGTACTGTTAGGCACCACACTGAAGGGAGCCTCTGCATGCACCCTTGAGTTTGATTCAGAGGCAATTAGAGAGGCAGAAGGGGAAGATGGAAGCACCAGCGCAGCATCTTCAACAAATGCTTCAGCCAAACTACCCGTATCAAGATCACTGGGTATCTGCTCACAAGGCAGATCTGCATGCTTAGATTTCACCTCTGAAGCTTCTGTACCATCATCAGTTACCTGGCTGTTTGAAATGGAGTCATCTGTTTCAGATATTTCTACCTCCTTGATCTGACTGGCACATGGGATAACAGGCTCTTCACCTGCAATATACAGACAGCCTTCTACAGGCAGAGCAGCTAACTCATTTTGAGCTAAATCTTGTTTCAAATCTATTTCACCTGTTTGTTCATTTTTCTCTTCTACTACTGCCAGGGTTTCTTGTTCATGTTTTTCCTTAGTTTCTAGCCTTTTTTGTGCTGCAGCTTTCCTGGGTTTTGCAATTATTGGAGTTTGGGACAATCTTCGGGAGAAGGATCGGTTACGGAGAGACATTGTAAAGCCATTGATGCTGAAAGAATCCTGGCCATGAAAGAGGATATTGTCAGCTTTCTCCAAACTCACCCAGGATGCTCCAGACAAGGTTCTGCTTACACTGCTCCTGAGAAGTCTACCTGAAGAGCTCATGATTGGTTTCTTTTCTTGCTGCTTTTTCTTAACATCTTTTTCTTGCACTGGCTTTTTACCTTTTCCAGAACTAACAGCTTTTGTGGAAGTCCTTGCAGTTTTCTTTCTCACTTGGCTAGATTTCTTTTTGCTCTGGTTCGTTTTCCTTTTGCCTAACTCTTCTTTTTTGGCTGATCTGGAAGGCCTCGCATGGTGAGCCATGTCTGCGGAGCAGGAGGAATGTTAAGATTAGAGATGGAAAAAAATCATGAGCTCTTGAGAGACCTCTTCAGTAGAAAACCGCATACTCCCATTGCTGCTTTCTGTGCTCATACAATGTCAACTCTGAAATAGAAAAAGATACAAACCAGCATTAATATAGTTATAATTAATAAAAGGTGCACATATTTTCAACTGATCATTTTTAATATTTAAAAATACAGAGGTAGAATCAGAAATAACAGTATTGGGTATTACATTCAACTAGCCCGGAAGCTTTGAAAGTATTAGTATACTACAAAATAAAAAGCTTGCCTAAAGGCCTGTAACACAAATTAAGAAGCAAACAACTCAAATGACCAGGCAACATCACATATTTACTATTTTATGTCAGTACTAAAAAGTTTGAATCTTCTCAATTTTATTAACAGTTCATTCACCAATAAGCTTCCCTTGAGTAAAGAGAAGTTCATATTTATCAGTGTAAGGACATTCAGAACAAAAGAACAAAGCTGAGTTTATTTTTTGTGCATACTCAATATATCATCACCAGGGCATCTATCATTCTTTTGCCATCCACTGGTAGCCCACAGTGGTACAATTCCAGATAAAATGGGAGAAGTAACTAGAGAGAGAAGTAACAGATCAGTCTGTGGTATTAGAGGGGAACTGGATCAGGGAAGAATTGATCTTTCCCAGTGTTATCTTCCAGAACACCTCCACAGCACACTGTATTACTTTGCAACCCTTATTCCATACTGTCTGCCTATATCAGATGTTTTATACAAGGCTTTGTTTTATGCAAGATGTCTCTGCTTCTTCACTACAACTTAATAAATTTACCTTCAAAAAATCATCATACATTTGTCCCAAGCTTTTGTCCCCAGACACAACTGCAATGCACAAGTCCCCCAACACAACTGAATCACCTCAAAAGATACAACAAATTTCCTTCAAGGTCGCTTGGGTTTTTCTTAAAGTAAAGCAATTCTCACAAGTATATATTTTTAAGCACATAGTGCATTTTGAGTACCTGTAGAATGCTTTTAAAACTTTATTTAGCTGTTGGAACAGATCACGTGGGTAGACAAGGGCAGCCTTAAAATGGGAACAGGCAGAGCCAGAGGCTCTGTAGTCTCCAGCAGGAAGGTACCTTTCCTTCACCATCATTCCTTTGAATTCCTTAAGCCACTTGAGGTGACTTGAATTCAAGTCATCTCCAGGCCTTCTACACCTCTCATTGATGAGAAGAGGTCAAGAAAAGGAAGAACAAGAAGTATGCGGATGATGTTTAAAATCCTGACTTCAAATGGAAGTAAAAGAAAGGGAATCTTGGCTTCTAAAGGAAATAGAAAAGGAAAGAGAAGTGTTACCAGGTTCCTGACATCACCACTCCTTCCTATGACCTCAATCCCCACCTTGAAGCCAACAGGGTGATCTCACGGAGGCTGCAGTTCCCCACAGCCTGGTCTGAGCTCTGCTGAAGGTGGGGAAAGTTTTGCTAATGCAGCCTGAACAGCAGTGCCCCAAGAGAAGCTCATGATCCTGCCAAGAGGATGGGCTGGCACAGCCAACTCACACGGCCTCTGTGTGCAGCCACCAGCCTGCTGCTCCCCAAAGCAGCACCCTGGCAGCCAGCCTCTTCCTGGCCAGCTGTTTTATCACAGCCCTGGGCAAGCTGCCCAGTGGCCACAGCACCCACCAAGGCTACCAGTAACTCCCCAAACTCTTTCTGAGTAGCTTATTTAAAGCATTTTGAAGCCTGGCTCTTATTTATTCAGCTGTAGCAAGCCAACCGATCCTTTGTACTACAACATACAAACCAAGCATCTTATCTAAACATATGATTATCTTGTATCACATCTTCATATTGCATATCAGATAAACAAGATTGTTTTTTCTCACACACAAATACCATTTAGAGCCATCAGTGCTGCACAAGACCAGGCTAAACACACTTCTCAGGTCAGCTCAGAAAACAGTGCCCACTAAACACCCAATAAACAAGCTGAATAAAATAGCATCCCTCCTCCACAGCAACACATCCAACCTGGAGAGACTAAGTAGACACGTGCAGTTGTTTATAGTTGTTGGTGAAACTTCAAAGGTTACAGAAGAGACCTGAACAGCTCCCACAGAAGCTCTCTATAATTGGGTCAGACAGTGAAATAGTAAAATAAATACAACACTGGAACGAAGGTAATCAAAGTACTCTCCTCCCCCTACACTTCTCTGGAGGCACATGGGGGAAGGGGGACATGGCCATTAGGAGTCACTCCATGAATCACAGAGGGCATCACATCAGCAGGTCCATGAAATAGTTGTTGGCAGCCTGCAAAAAGCCTCCCCAGTTTTTCGGGGTTGTGACAGAGACTGGGATCTTCATTCCAAAGGATGGCCTGGAGGGCTGCAATACCAGCTGGAAGCAAACAGCAGGCACATCTGCAGCCATTAGCAGAGGAGCTACCTAACCGCGGCAGGAGAAGAAACACGAGCTACTTTCAGAGCCCATAGCCAGGAGAGCAAGGAAGAAAGCAAGCCATCAACAAGGGTCAGGCAACAGGCAATATGTGAATTGGGGGGGTGAACTGAAGTGGTAAAGTCTTTTCTCTTTATCAGCCCTAAAACAGAAGCAGAATGACCAGAGAATACAGGAGGTCTGCGGTGGAAACAGTGACTGGATTTTTGAGAATACTGAATGTGAATGATGCTTTGCTCCAATTGTTTGCCTACACAAAGTAGTTGCTACTGTTACTGTGGAAGTTCAGGAAGCAGAACCCTTAAAATTATCAATTAGAAGCTTAATTTATAACAATCTGGTAACCTTTTTAATCATCACTACAATTACATGATAATATGTCTTTACTTGCATTTGAACAGTGATAGGACATGGGGGGATAGCTTCAAGGTGAAGGAAAGCAAGTTCACATCAGGTACTAGGAAGAAATTGTTCCCTGTGAGGCTGGGGAGACCCTGGCACAGGGTGCCCAGAGAAGCTGTGGCTGCCCCACCCCTGGAAGTGTCCAAGGTCAGGCTGGATGGGATTTGGAGCAACCTGGTCTAGAGCGGAAGGTGTCCCTGCTCATGGCAGGGGGTTGGAATGAGTCAATCTTTAAGGTCCCTTCCAACCCAAATCACTCTGTGATGGCACAATTTGAAAATGGCAAAATAGTTGCTTCAGGACTGAAGAGGCAAGATCATCCTGGGGTTCTTTAGTTGGTTTTGTCCTTTTTTTATTATTATTTTATTTTTATTATTATTATTATTTTAATACAGAAAAATGCACTTGTCTGGCAAGAATGTAGAAAACTATCAATGCCAAAGCATTGCTTCTCTTCAGGGCAAAAATTAGAGACACTATGAACAAGAGTGGTTCAAGACTTCCCTTACACTTGCTAAAAAAAGAATGCTGATATTTGTAGGAAATTGCCTGGCTTTAAATGCTATGTTATAAAAGATGGCCAAGGCTTTGTCTGACTCAGAGATGACAATACAGGATCACAAGAACAGCAACACTTTTATCCATTTTGTTTCAATTTTGTCACTGGAGTGACTTCAGGTTTTTCCAAAGAGATCTGAATAGACCTCCAAGGGAAATTTTTTTGGGGGTAGGGGGCTAATGCTTCACTTTAGTTATATTGGTCAGGGACTTTGAGTACCTGACCTGCAAGGTGATCTTACACTCTCGGGCAAAATGGTTGTCAGCAAGAGATCTCTGCTTCCCTTAAAAAACATCCTAGTCTTGAACACTCATCTCCTACAACCACCTTAACCACTAGCTAAAAACTGTCTGACATTTTAAATAACCTGTCCCATATGTTACATTGCTATTTCTTTGTTTTCTCTTCCACAGTTAGGACCAGAATATTAGGTAGCTGCAAGGTTGGTATTCAAGTTTTGTTTCCTGTAAAACTAGGAAATATTTTACCTTCCCTTTTCCATTTAAAGCACTGGCAAGGAGTGTTGATATCTGCAGCAGTTGCAATTCATCTCATGCGCTTCTTAAGGACAAGTGGCTTTACCACATTGGTCATATTTCACAACAAGCAATTAATTATATTTCCAAAACATCTATGTGGACTCAACAGGATTATGAAACATAAACCTCATGGGGCAACATAACTTGTCACTTTCCTATCATCCTGGAGAGAAAAAAACTTACTTCAATGCTTTCTTCTGAAAGCCAAACCAGGTGAGACCTGCCATGCCTTCCCTCACAGGGGAGCACAGGCGTCTCTAGATATAAAAGAGGCAAAAGGTGATAGGAGGTTTTGCAGGGAACTGCCCTAGATAATATCAGTGCATCCTGAAGCTGTCTGTTCCTTGAGCCAACTTATCTCTCCTAATCCACGTGCAAAGCTGAAAGCTGGTTTTAAGGCCAGTTGCTTAAGGTTTGCTCATTCGTGGTAATAAATCTGGAACAATTCCACTGACTGCTATAATCCTCAACAAATACTACTAAAAAAGCTAATCAAAGGCTAAATCTTTTAGTCCTGTCTTGGTCAAAATTCCAAACAATTATAATGAGAATTCTATCTACAAATCAATTAAGAAATTTAACCCCATACTGTCAGAATGCCTCCAGAAAAAAATCCAAAACCAACAAACCCCCCAACCAAGCAAAACAAACAAACAAACAAACAACCCACCCCAGACCCACCCACAATGTTTCATTTTCCACGAATGGGTAAAAAAAGACAAAGCAAATTTTCATTCTAGAGAGCGTCAATCAAGATTCTGTTACATAACTTGATTCTTGTTGGAGATGGTGGGGGAAAAAGAAGATGTGCCCTCATTAAAATGGCAACAGTTTTTTTTTTTTATGGTGTTGTGAAAAATGACAAGTGACCCCTGAACAAACAGAGCATTACAGGAGAAAAAAATGACACAGCTAGCAGTCACTAGTTTCACCAGTCACCTGGTTTCACTACAGTCAGATGTACCTAAATACATTTTGTTTCAGTGTTTAGGTATCTTCTAAAAAGTCCCTTGAGAAGTGCCCTTAGGAGAAACAGATCTGGACGCTTTCATAAAAGCCACTCAGTAATATGCAGGTCCCAAGCAATAAGGGCCACAATGTGACTGAGCTGTCATACAAGCTCAGATACACAATTTAGAATTGAAAAACACCTCATCCTCTGGCAGCAAATGCTCCAGAGGAAGATGCAAGAGACACCAGAGAAGACAGACGTTCAAAAAATCTGACCCTCAGGTAAAAAAGCATGTCATATCATCTGCATATTCTTCCCAGCTGAATCAAAGCCAACCTGCTTTCCAATTTGGCCTAGTTCCCTGCATCTACTCATTGCTCTGTAGAACGCTTTGTATATGAAAAGAAGGGAAATGGGTTAGGAGGGGAGAATCAGCTTTAATTTTCCCTTTCCCCTTCTTTAATCCTTGAATACACATTTGGCTTTGGGTAAGAAATAAGAATGGAACTTCTCATCTGCCATCTCAGTACCATGAATTATTTCATACACAGAGGCCTCTCCACTCCATTTTCCTCTATAGAGGTTTTCTGCTTTATGTTACAGGACCATGCCACTCACAAGCAACCGATATATTTCATCCACATATATTAAACTTTGGCTTAAGGCAACACTTCCCAGCAGCGTACTAATGTGGGACAGGCACTGCAGGATGCCACCTCAGCTTCTCATAAAGGCACATAAAGCACAATCCTTTACTCACTCATCAGCAACACAGGATGATGCTGAGCAGACAAAGCACCAAGGCCTCCACCCTAAATTTTTGTCCTTGCTGGCCCTGTTAGGCCATCTCTGAGTCTGGAGGATAAGGCAGGGCTGCCACCCCGCTGCATAAGGAGCTGGAGGCTGCTGTGGAACAGGCACACTCTGAATTCAGCAGGAGAAGTCCATGGTTAGCATTTTGCAGTGTCATGACTTGATGCACCTTGGCGCCTACACAGTGAGTCACACAGATAAAAAGATACCACAAAAAAACCTCCTCCCAGTTTAGAGAAAGCTCTATTAGAACGATTAGGGGGAAAAAACAAAAAAAATAGAACTGTGGCAAGGAACTGCACATGCCTAAACCACAACCCAGATTAAGCCTCAGACAAACAACTTGAAACAAAAATCCATTGTGAGTGAAGACTCACACCACATATGCAAGTATCCTCCCTTCAGCCAGGTAGGAGCATGGGCTTACTTTAACCTATGTGCAGTGCAGCCAAGCACAGACCTTCACAAGCAGAATGCTAAAAAGTAAAAATATACCAAGGAATTTCTAAAGGCTCATCAAAGTAAAACCCCATCCACCAGAACACTCCAGATACATTTGAACACACACAAAAAAAAAAAGGCAAGCAAACCAAACTGAACACCCTAGCTCATCATATGCCTCTCTAATTCTGCATTTATGTTGTTTAAAGCACTGCATTTTTTTATAATGTGATCCTATTCTTCAGGGGGTTTGCCTTTTCTTAAAAACAACAACAAAAAACACACAAACCCCCACCACCACCATCAACTAAATCACCTTATCTCAAACTCAACTAAAAGAAGGGGGAGGTGGAGGGAAGAACCTTCAGGCAAAGATTAAGCCTGGAAAATTTCAGCCTGAAAGGTGTTTTGAAATTTTAAGTATCTGAAAACAGAAAGCAGGATGGAAGTGCTTAGGCTAGTTTCAACAACTACGGGTACCA
This sequence comes from Phylloscopus whistleri, assembly GCA_017589585.1. Lineage (NCBI taxonomy): Eukaryota > Metazoa > Chordata > Aves > Passeriformes > Phylloscopidae > Phylloscopus > Phylloscopus whistleri. The sequence continues at coordinate 1,175,304 of JADMLD010001066.1, read as the reverse complement.
TGCCAGTTATAATAAAACACTATTAATGAAGATTTTTAATTACTACACAGCAAAGAATTAGGTCTTACAGAAACTATGAATATCAAAGTTCCTTGGTATATCTTACCTTGAGTTCTTCCCCAGTTACTTGCTGTGCACAACCCAGTCTGCCCTTGTCTCCTCCAAACACAACAAACCCCTCTTACCTTGAGGGACTGACCCTCAGCCCAAGAGCAACCACCACCTCCCCTTGTGCTGGTGGAGCAACTACCTCAGAAAAGCATAAACCAGCTTTCTCCTCCTTTACAGTTAGGGTCGACCAGGCTACCTGCCTAGACCAAGACTAAATGCTAAATTTTCCCAATTCAATCTGTTTTCCTAATTCGTGTTGAGTGACATAATGGAAACAGGGTACTTACACCACAGAATAGCCTTTCTGCCTTTCCACAGGAGTACCTCAAAAATCACTGAGCACAGCTGGGGAGAACTATTATTATTTAGAAGATTACTATTATTACTATTGTTTTCACAGGTTTTTCCATTGTCTTGAAATTTAAAGAGACACCTCTGCTTTAGAAAGCCACTCAGTCATGTTTAAATACCTAATGCTGCGATCTTTGCCCATTTTGCCATTATTGTATTATAATTTCTAGAATAAGAGCTCTTTGGCCAGATGCACGCTGTGGTGCAGCCACTCTGGCCAGCTTGTTTACAGGAGTCGACTCCCACCGCCTCGCTCCACTGACATTGGTGTGCTCACGCCCAGCTCCACAAGCCCGCTGCACATTCCCCTCTCCTCCTTAAAGGAGTAGCAATCTCACCACGCTGGGTAGCTGCTACGTAGGCCGAGATACAAGTGATGCGGACTACGTTGCTCTTTAAATATCTTTGGGGTGCAGCAGGATAGGCTGGCTGAGTGTAGGACAGGCTGGGCACACAATTGGCGCGTCTCCTTTGACTTACCGCTGCGCCCGGTCCCTTCGCAGACCCAGCCTGTTCCCCTGCTCGCTCCTCGGGTGCCGGCAGCCATACCTTTCTTTGTAAGGTTAGCTGCTCCTGCCTCCCAGCAGGCCGCCCTCTCCTCTCTCCTCACCCTTTCGGCGAACCACATCCTTCTCCCCTGGTCCTTTCACGAGCACGGCAGGGAGCATTCCCGCCAGCACCAAGCCTCCAGTTGCCACCACCTCTTTGCCCCCAGCTCCAAGAGCAGCTGGACAAGCACTCAGCGCCCAGGAGCGCCCCGGAGGCTACAGCCCTGCAGGGCTCTGGTTCCTTTAGTGCAGGCGAACGGACCCCAAGGGAGGAAGGGGCAGGCAGGGCCCTCCCGGGGGGGAGGCAGCGGCTCCTCGTGGCCCGGCCCCGCCGCTGGCCGTGCCCCCCCAACCCCGGGAGCCCTCCCCGGGGCCGCAGACAATGGGGCCAAACCCAGCGGCGGCGCTGGGGACCCGCGGCGCCCATTCTGACGCGCCCGGCTTCTCCCGCAGCAAAGGCGGGGAGCCGCCCGCGGGGATGCTCCCCACAGCCCCGCACACCAGCGGCACCTCCACAGGGTGATGCTGCACAGTCCCCGCTCGCCGGTTTTATGGGGTGGCCGGGAGTGGACTGCGGGTTTTTTCCGGCTGGCCGGGGGCCCCTACGGTCGGGCAGGGTCCCTTTTAATTGTTCCCTGTCCTCCACGCAGGCTGCAAGTCAGTTTCTCTTGCCTGGCGGGTTTTTCCAGGCAGACTCTCGCTGCTGCAGCTCAAACACGCTCCAGCACAGCCAGGGAGACCGGACTTCTTCGCGTTTTCGGCCAACAAACTCCGTTTTGCATTTGAATAACCCCCAGCCTGCCTTCCTCTCCGCCTCGGAACGGCCCGAGCCACAGGGCTCCGAGGCTGGCCGCGGCGGTGCCTCTGCCTCCCCCTCCCCATTCTACCGAAGCTCAACTTTGCAACTAGCCAAGGGGATAAGGGAGAGGGAAAGGAGTGGAAAAACAGAAGGACTGAAAAAAAACGGAAAGAAAAAAGGTGGGGTTCCGAGAGCCGAGATCCCCGCCGTTCCCCCCCTCCCGCCCGTAGCAGTCCCGGGACCCGTCCCGCACACGTACCAGGGCTGCGACGCGGCCAGCCCGCAGCTCTCAGGAAGGGGAGATGCCGGCATGGCTCGGAGCGGGGCGAGGCGCGGGTCACGGCCCGGGCCCCCGCGGGCGGGCGGCTCCCATGGCACGACGAGCCCAGGCGCGGAGAGGAGCCCCGGGCCGCGAAACGTGCTCCGTGCTCCGGCGGCGTCGCCCCTGGCCGGACCCTCCGGGAGGGAGCGGGGAGGGGGCGGCTCGGCGGGGCGCTCGCCGCACCGAGCCCTCCCGGCAGGCGGCAAAACGCGCCCTGGATCCCCGCGGCCGGAGCGGGATTCGCCGCCCCCCACACCCCACCCACGCCCTCGCGCTCCGGGGTGACCCGGCGCGGGGGACAGGGAGAGCGGCGGCGGTGCCCCCACGGCTGCCCACAAGAGCCGAAGTCGGCGTGCCTGGCTGGTAACGCCGCGGATTATTTAACAACAACAACAAAATTAAATTACGGTAATAAGAGAAAAGGCAAATTATCCCGTTACTTGCGGAGTCTGTGGTTTGACGCGGCATATCCCCCGGTCAGCCACGGTGGTGGCACGCTATAAAATCATCCCTTTTCTTTTTAGCCTGAAAGAGGGAAATCCTGGTCAGCCGTGACAGGCGAAGGGCTCACCGGGGGACAAACCCCCTTCCCCTTACATGTACCATCCAGGAGGACCCTCGAACACCAGCGTCCATCAGGGCCCAGCCATCCCACGCATGGAGCAAACACTCCCAGAAGCATGGGGAAGATGCTGGCTGAGAAGGAAGATCTGCTGAGCCACCCCTCTCCCTCCTGCGAGGAGGTAAAATACGAACCTTTTCTTCCCATCCCCCACCTCATTCATTAAGAGCCACTGATGATACTTGCTGCTCCTTCCCAGAGGGAAACGGGTGACTAAAATGTTATGGTAAGAAGAAGAGTCAGTCCACTGACTTCCTCCACCCCTCATTATCACCATAACCTTTTGTGAAAAGCAGGACACCAAATCTTAACATCTCTTCAGACTGAAAAACAGATGTTGGAGATGGGATCTATGGAACAATATACTCAAGCAGTACTTTTTTAGAAAGGCTTCATTATTATTAAGTCTGTAGCTGTTGCAATATAAAGCACTGCAAGTGTGAGCCAGCCCAGTCAAATGTGAGCCTGCAGAGAGGTTTCTCTGCTGCACACAAGTGAGCAGTATTGTCCACATCCATCCATTCCTACAGATGCTTTAAATGCCAACATTTTGCTGGTTTAAGGGACATGTGATAAAGGAGAAGCAGTGGCATGGATCTGCCCAACTCCTTGTCACTGCTGCTCTTCAGGGCAACTGGGTAGGTAGCCTATCACCAATTTGCACCTCCAACCTCTTCCCACCTGCCCTACACATCCTTGCATCAAGAGAGGAAAACAGTCTAGGAATCTTAGCCAAGCTCACAGACACTTCAGTTGAAACAAGGTGAAACCTAGACCACAGACACCTGAATTTTGAACACTCGCCCTCTAGTGGCAGGGAATTTTAGCAATGCACAAGTTCTCTTTGCTGGGTGTAGCCATTCCATCTCCACCTCACGGCCAAATATCAAGACTTGTATAATTCCAGAGACTTGTCCTGCTAAAATATAAGGTAGCACAAGCTATTTTTACAAGATAAAATAACACATGATTTCAGAGGTAAAAGAACCATTGCTCCCAAACTGCTGCATGCAGCAGAAGTTGAAGGAACTGGAACTTGATGATAAAACCCCACATAATCAGAATATGTTTCTTGAGGAGATCATAGTAAATCAGAGGTTGTGGGCTTGAATAAAAAGCAGAGCAAGAAATTAGTAACTTGGGGGAAAAGTAACAAACAATGAGGGCTAAGGTTAACACAGGAGCACCCAAGCATCAACATGCACAATCACAGCTCCATTAAAAATACGCTAAAGAAATGCTAAAACGAGAACTTACAATTGCTCATTTTCACACCTTCAGACTTATGTGCTCATGGTCTGAGGTCCTCCATCCTGGGAAGCAAGTAGCACCAGATCACAATCTTTTCTGGCAACAGTGACATACTCAGCCTACCAAGACGAGCTGAGTATAAATGTTTGTAAAAAGATCCCACAGTAATGACTGTCTGGGCAATAAAACAGTGGATTAAACCCATTCACTAAAATGCAAAGTGAGGCACGTGGAGTGAAACATTGAAATCATAGCCTCTGACTTAACTCCTACCATTCAAAATAGAGATCCTGGTACTGTGACAGGTGCTGCTGCAGTGAAGCTGTTCTGTGTGCTCAAGTGGAGTGTCAGGAATCATTACAAAAGGGGAGAAATGAACAGGAAACAGCCCTACACCATCATTATTTATCCCAGATCTCTTATCCACTTATATCTCAAATATAATGCACAGTTCTAGTTTGCTTAAAAGATGCAAATGGAAACTTGAAAGATACATAAGAACATGACAAGTGTACCTAAAAGCACATGGAGCAGCTAAATGCACCAATACTTCCACCCTAGAAAGACAGCAATCTGGATGAAGTCACAACCAATATACTGAAAAACAAAAACAGCACGGAAAGTGATATCAGAGAGAGATACTCATTCAGTCAATACATGTTTAGAGAAACAACGACCTTTTCTCTAAAATAGAGAATATCAAGGCAATATATCAAATGTAATCAGAACATAGACAGCAACTTCATACAACGCGTTTTCAAACCACGGAACTCATTACTACAGCACACTGAAGAACCAAGAAAAATTCAACTTTTTTTTTTTTTTAAGCAAAAATAATAGAAGAAAGCTTAACCAAAACCACACAACACAGAAGTACTATTTTAATTATACTTTACTTGAAGCTGAAAGAGTGCACTGAGTGCCCTGTATACTACCCAAGTCTCCTTCCCTACGTATATGCTACTGGCTATTTTTCTGGGTAAAAGGTTTTAAGCTAGCAGACCTTCGGTCTGACACAATGCTCCTATCCCTATGCTATTCTCCAGAATAAAATTCAAGTTGACAGCTACAGAATGAATAAAACTGAACAACATTGTACAAGACAATAAAGTGCACAGCCCTGTAAGTAGCTCTGCATTGCAGGCAGCTCTGGCAAAATTCAAGTCTTGGTAAACATGAGGGAGCTGTGAGGTGCAGCTGCTCCCTGAGAGACAGGGAGCCCCACACAACAGCCAGCAGGACAAGGACCTCACCAGCCAGCACCCAGCCCCACTGTACACACATAGGGTAAACAGAACAGGCTCAGGGGCACCATCTGCATTCAGGCATAAGGCCAGGTCATAAAACAGCTTCCAGAAGATGAGGTAGGTCTGAAGTTCAACTAAGAATTCAATCTGCAGGTCACAAGCAGGTCTGGAGACCCATGGAGTAAGGAAAAATACATAAAACCTAAGTGAATACTGAACAGAGTCCATACAGACTAAAAAGGGGCAAGCCCAAACTAATGCTCTAAATAAACAAGGCCCATTCCTTAACCATGGTTGAGCTTAAATAGAGCTCCTAGGCCCATGAGCAAAGGATGTGGGTGGAGACTCCAGATGCAGCTGGGTCAGGTCCATTAAGACCTATTAGCCGTCAGGGCCTTGACCCTGGAAACAGAACTATTCCAGTATGCTGTCCCTAAATTAGTCCTGCAGAGTCATCTGGGTAAGACCTCTGCAACAGGCACAGCATCAGTCCAAGCTAAGAAAGGTTAGATTGATGCTGAACTTTAGCTCTTCACAAACCAAAAGCTCTGAGAATTACACTGCAAAGACACCCAAGCTGCTTTTTAAGGGACAAAATTGATCTAACCAGGCCTGTCTTAGCTAGCCCTGCTTCCTTTGGAGTGGAATGATGATACTGAAACATTAGGGTTGTTTGCTTCTGTGATTACAAAACACGGATTACAGCTTCCAGTTTCTGTCAAAGCCTGCCTCACATTTATTAGCTCATACTCCAGCATGGCAAGGTGACCAGCCTGCTCACGGCCCAGATGTGCCCTAGGAGCCTGTGTGCCACAACTGGTGTGTGGTGCTGTGCCTGTGAATCCAGCTGAACACAGGCCAAACCCTCTTAATGCCTTTGGATTTGTAATACGGATGATCAGATAAACCCACAGCATTGTTAGTTGGCACTATCTGAAAGACTAAAACCTTCAATAACACGAGTTTAATGCAGAACTCTTGAATTCTAATTGGGGTTTTGACAATCACTTCCTCATTGAGTCTTTCTTGGCCCTGGTTCTGTAGATAGTATCTACCTGCCTGATTGGCACTGAAAATAGGTTAATGTTTGTAGGCGCACTGAAGACAGATACTTTAAGCACGAACACCATTTTATGTGAAATATGGCCATAAGGGACTATGATTTCATCTTCTGATGCCCATTATACAGGCCCACTGCATTTATGCTAAGTATTTCCTGACAGATGTTCCTGACCTGCAGTGGACAGCAGTTTGCTGCCAGTTCCTATTTTCATTGGAAATCTTGGCCCTTACTTCACTGCATGATTGTGCATGAGTAATAAAAGGCATGGCAGCAGAATGATTGTGTAGTGCCTTGCTGGTAAACACTACATCTGGCAAGACATCGTTATTTGTGCATGTACAGACCCAAGAGTTTCAGATGCTTGAAGTCTACTGCACTTTTGCAGTAAGCCATGAGATACAGGGGTCACAAAGGACACACCTCTTCCTGGCACCTGAAAGGAAGGAAGGGACCTGCTTAGCAGAGAAATTTGGCACCCACTGTATTTGCAGACTCAGTAACTCTGATCAGTCAAATATTTCTGTTGATTAAAGACCTCACTGACAGGGCCTGTCGGGGTCCTGAGCATGTCAACAAGGCTTAATGGTCCTGACCAGCCTCACCTGGAGCCGCCACTCACACACCTGATACATGGGCCCAGGAACTCCATTTAAGCTCAGGTCTGGCCAGGTAATTGCTTCTTATCTAAGTTCTGGTTTAATATGTGTGTTTGTTTTGGGTCTTATGTGTTGTCTGGATGTAGTTTCTAGATAATTCTGAGGCTTGTCTCTAGTTTTGTTTTGGGCCTTACCTTCTGTTCCTTTCTTGCTGCTCTGGATGCACCATAGAGCTGCTTTGTGTCCTCCCTGTGACTGAGGCTGGAGCCTGTTCCAGCACCCACCTCTGCCTGTCCTGCTGCAGGACTGTGCCCTGTCAGTGAAGGCACTTTCTGTGCTGTGCTCGTACTTGGCTCCTTGCTCACCTCACCTCAGGAAGAAGCACTTCTGTCTCCTTGCTGCCAGAGGTAAAGAGAGTTCAAGACAGTACAGTGCCAAGGAACTGAGGTTTGCTAGAGTAGTTGTGATCTGCAAGCTGTGATTTTTGTGGTGGCAGAAGAATGATTCTCATGTGGGGAAGTTACGTACTTCTGATGTCTGTAGATAGGTTTGGGGCAAATGAACAGGCAGATAGATAGATATTATGCCAGATCACTAATTAGTAAAGACCAGAAGCAAGTCTAAAGACTTAAAAAGCTTCCAGCTCACAGGTATGACACCTGATAGTAAATTGTACAACTATTGCACAATAGGGCTTGGTGTACACCAGTATTTTAAGAACACTGAACGTAATCTTTTCAACAACCACCACTATAAGGAGAGCTTACCTAGATAGAACCTTGACAGTCTATTTTAATTGTTATATATTTAAAATGTGTTTAGAAACCCAAGCATCTTTAACAACAAAAAATTCAGGAATAAATTACAATTGCAAAACTACAAAGCTACCTACCTACCTACCTTGATTTTTTTTCCTTCTAATTTGTAGCTCTGCTCCTGAGTATTGTAATTTTAATGTCTTCCCCTGCTAATTGTTGATTTATTGGGGGAGGATGCCATAGTGTCACACATGAATGTAACCTGAATAATATTAAAATTGCTGATGACTTTTAAAAGTGGATCATATAAGAGATGTTACCAGAGAAAGTCTGTAAAAGATGTAAACATTTCAAGGTAAAAAGATGATGTGACAACTGGGAGAATGTTAAGACTTAAAGGTGCAAATGAACTACTACAGGGGCTAATGAAGAAAACAGACCTTGAGAGCACCTTATTCCGGTAAGTATTTAAAAAAGCCCAATGAAGCTAGGCACACAGAGCTCATTGCTGAATTCCTTTGCGTGTTAGTATGTCTATGCAAGACGCTCTGTTTAGTTGTGCAATGCAAGTTTTTTAATGCTTTCCTAAACAGTATGCACAGATGGGGCACCCTTCCCTAAATTATGAAGGTTGACAAATTATCTTCCAGAAATATCCTGCCTGTAGCTAAGACAAGTAACAGCCCATCTATGTGATTGATTTTTCTACTCTGTGCTGAAACTCTAGAAACTTGATGACTTTCAGCTGTTAGTGCAGTTGCAATGCTTTTCTGTGTGAAATCGGTAAATTAGGTTCCTACAGCTGGAGCTGTTAACACAGTATGGTTGCTGTGGTGGGTGGAGGCTTTTCCTGAGCAGAAATCCAAAAGAATACAAATTGGGTGGAGAAAATGGCATCAACAATGACTTAAAAACCTGCTTCAATAACTCAGAACACTTGCCTTTCCATTAGAGACTTACAAAGAGTGACTTCAACAAAAAAAATTAATTTTGCAGGTATATTACGAAAGGTAAAAAGGCTCGAGGGTTTTCTGGTACAAGGGACCGATTTCATGTTTCATAGAAGAAATCTATTTTCTTTTTTAAATTATTGGAAAAATTAATATTGTAATAGCCATTTCTCAAATATATAAATGATGCAATGATCAAATGGAGCAAAATTAAGTTTTCTTGATTCCTACATATGCTTAATTTTAAGGAATATAATCTATTAAAGAGGAAAAGGAGTATTTTCTCTTGAAGGCAATCTGACACAAGCAGGAAGCAAAAATATTCTGGCAATTTTTTTAGAAAGTGACTCCTTTTACTTGTGCGAGCACTGAGATCTGTTTGACTGGTTCCTTTATGTTAGAAGACTAACTTTTAAAAAAGGTATATTAGTACGTGAAATACTTGAAATTCAGTATGCCCCAAGATGTATGGCGCAAAAAGTATATAAGAAATAGGTGAGTAACTGCAGAAAACTAAGAGTAAAGCTGACAGCATGAGCTTTCCCACCAGCTGTCATCAGGCATCAGGTGTGCACTCTCTCCCTGCTCCATGCACCAGCATTCAGATGCACTTGTGGTTTTTTTCTTCAAGAGCTGGAGGCAAAAGGTCAAAAGCCTCCTGGAGAGCCTTATACACTGTATTCAACAGAGACACCGCAGAAAATCTAAAAAATTGTCAAAAATGTTGACAACTGCAGAATGAGACCGTGTTTGACCTTTCTGATTCTAAAACCGCTGATTTTTCTTTTTTTCAGTATGTTTCCCCTTCTGATGCATTTTGAAACTTGCATATAAATAATCATACTGAATGTTTTTTTCTGGCTATGAAACCATAATTGTAGACGAAAGAATTGATGTTCTAGCACGAAGTTTAAGTAGCTATTTAAATTGCTAAAAATAAATAGGTGTATTTTACAGTACAGTCTAATTAGAGATTTTTAGGTTTTGGTTATGTGCGCCCATAGGTCTACATATACGTATTTGTTGGCGAAGTGCGCGGATGACTATTTTAAAGAAGCAGCAAGCGATCCCCAGGGGCACTAACAAACGCCTTCCACATCGTATCGTGCCCCGGGGCAGGCAAAGGGTGAGAAGCGACCCCTCCAGCGGCTCCGCCGGGGTTAACCCGGCCTTTCCCGCGGGGAAGCTGCGGAGAGGCGGCCCGTGCGCTGACGCGATCCGCAGGCGCCGCGGCGTGGCCCGGCCGCGGCTCGGCGGGGCCGCCCCGAGCTCCGCCCCTGCGGCGCGGCGGGGGCACCGCGCTGCCCCGTGCGCCGCCGCTCGCCGCTGAGGGAGCCGCCGGCACGGCCCCATGGCTTCCCCGGCGGCGGCGGGGCCCGGCGCCGCGCTGCCCCCGGCCGCGGCGCGCCGAGACTTCTACTGGCTGCGCTCCTTCATCGCCGGAGGTGGGTGTCTCGGTCGGGCGGCGGCGGCAGGCGGACTTTGGTGTCCATGTCCGCGGTGAAACTGCCGCCGGCTCTCGTCACCTGGGGAAGCGGGGAGCTCGGTTTTCCTTTTCCCCCTAATGGGTTGGCGCGGTGCACGCCGGTGACTCGCACATGTGTCAGAACCGGCGAGGAGCCCCGGTCAGCCGCCACTTAAATGTTCCCGGAGCCCAAACCCTCGTTAGGGTACTCGGAGAGGGCGGGTTATCCCTTGTCCTCAAACTGTTGAGGCTGCTGAAGATGAGGCTGAGAAGATGAAGGTGGTGTGAAGGGGCAAGACCGCCTGGCAAACATAACGCCACATTTGTAACCTCCTAGAGAAAAAGCCTCTTTCTGTAAGGTGTTGTCTCAGCTGTCTGATTGCTGGGGTAGGAGAAGGTTGTGTTTATTTAAAGTTTTACATCATGCTGCACTCTCTCCTGGGTCTCACTCTCTGAAGTAGCACAGGGTACACGGCAGACACGTACCCCACCTCCTTGGGAAGATCAGCAAGGGCTGTTTCCCGCAAAAGGGAAGGAGAAAACAGGATGGAAAACTCTTGAGTAACTTTCAGGAAAGTTCCTTCTGCAATGACCGTAGCAGCTGAGACAGACACTGGCCTGGGTTTTTGTAAACAAGAAAAGTAGCTTAAATGTTTGCTAAGGCTTCAAGGGCTTTGTAACACCTACTAGAAGCTGTTTACTTGTCATTGAGGCTTTTTCCAGTTCCTGAGTTAACTACATTAGAAAAATCCCTTAATTAATTGCTGACCTAAAGAACTTTTTCCATCCTGTCACTTTTTTGTTTCTCTCTTGGAAAGGTGTTGCAGGATGTTGTGCCAAAACAACTACTGCGCCACTGGATCGAGTAAAGATTTTGCTGCAAGCTCATAACCACCATTACAAACATCTAGGTAAGATGGCTGTAATGTGTCTAATTTTTGGTTTTAAATGCAGTGTGTGTAGTTTGGGTATATCAATTTACTCAGTGATGAGGCTGATAAAAAAGGTGCTCGTCAGACAGAAGGTTGTATCTGTCTGGTCAGGCTCTGTGCCGTGTGTTGCTACTGTTTGAGAAGAAAAAGAAAACCCTGTGTAAGTTGTGGTATCAATCAATGTATTAGAGTTTGAGATGTCCGAATAATCCTCGATAAGGCATGTAAGAGCTAGACTTGATCTTCTGCTTACAGAAGCCAGCAGGATATTGGTAATCACAGCTTCAAAGCTTGGATCGTTTCAGTAAAAACTGTACTGCAGTGGTTGCCAGTTCCCGGGGGCTGTGGGGATCCCTGCTTTTCAGACAGAGGCATGGCTGGTGGGAATTGAGAGAGCAGAGGGTTTGTGCTTGGTGCAGGGTGCAGGTGGTCTCTGTTTGGTGTCTGTGTTACATCATGGTGAGAGAGCAAACTCACGTGTCCAGAACTGTTCTCTGCGGGCTGTAACAGTGCCCTCTTGTGCAGAGTATTTGAGCCATTTGTGTCAGATGTTACTGAGATATGTCATAACTTTTGCTCCGAAATTTTAAGTGTTGCAATTGTTAGGGAAAAAAAATATTTTGAGATGGCTAATTTTGCATGTAACTAAACTTGTTATTAACTTAGACACTAAAGATAATGTTTTTTAGAAGTTGGAAAAATAAATCATCACAAAATCATAAAATTCAGTAGATATATATATTCACTGTGACAAAAAGGGAAACAAGCAATGTGTTTTAGTAACACAGACGAGTATACGCTCAAGTCTAATAATTGGTTTGACTGAGATTTTAAATCATTTTCAATTTGCCATAGTTGACAAGTAAAATCTTATGTTCTTCCCTATTTTGGGAGTCAGATATGTTGCTGATTATTTGAACTGTGTCTGACTTGTATGTGTGTCCATGTTACATGTAGGCAAAAAGAGAATTATGTGGATGAGGTACCTGCGAGTGCAGAGACACCATGGGTCAGTTCATCCAAGTCCTCACTATGTGTTTTTATAGTTTGTGCCATGTGGCTCTCCTGTGTGTCCTAGGAAAGAGAAACAATAACTCATCTTTTCAGCATAGAGAGAAGTTCTAGTCTTGGCATAAGTTCGGAGGCATGTAATAAGCATGACATCTTAAAAGTAATTTTACTCTTAAATATGTAATAATATATTCATATACAATGATACAGTAACAAGGTGCACTAATCTATTCATATTCTTAGAATCCCAGAAACTAATAGATACTTGTTTTGTTTAAACTTTAAATGAAAGTTTGTCAGCCACTCTTTTCTTCCTGCCTGAAAGCAAGATCTTTTTCATTTTCTGCTCTTATTTAGTAGTTGCATATGAATTAAAACTGTTTGACTATCACAATTGATTATTTTATAGAATTAAAATAAAAAGTGAATTTGATAGCAACTGTACATAGGTAATGTTTATAGTAAATCTATAGGTTTTGCCCAAACTTTGTTTAATCTTGCATTATTTCCCACTGATTAAAAGAAAGTAGGATTGCTTCTTGTTGCAATAACTGAGATAGAGTGTGAGATGTTTAAGTTGTAAGTAATGAGAGTCTCAACATGTTTACTTGATTTCCTCAGTGATGGCATTTAATCTGCAATTTGGCATGTAGCAATATCAGATTGTTTTGCTGTGGATTTAGATTTATTTAATAAATAAAGCTTTTGATAAAGTTTTATTTATTTATTTAGAATTGACTGAATGGTAAGTCAGCCAGTTCCCTCCCTTGTGTTGCTGGTGTTAGGCTGCTGTGGGTGGGTGGTGGCACCTGCAGTAGCATTGCTCACAGTCCAGAGGAGTCCTGGGCCCTGAGTGCAATTTCACTGAATCTGCGAGATGAGAAAACTGATAAAACTTAAGGCTCTCCCTTCCAGTAGTATTTGGGCAGTGAAAGTGGATTTTCCACAGTTACATGAGCAACATGATGCAGCCTTAGCTTTATATGCTTACTCTCTTTACAGTAGATTTCCTTGATTTTTTTTTCATTCCCCACAGTGTTAAATACTTTTTTTTGTATCGCTGCAGGAGTATTTTCTACGTTGTGTGCTGTCCCCAAAAAGGAAGGTTACCTTGGGCTGTATAAAGGAAATGGGGCGATGATGATTAGAATCTTTCCATATGGCGCTATTCAGTTTATGGCGTTTGACCAATATAAAAAGGTAACTGAATTTATTGTTTTTCTTTTCTTTTTTTCTTTTTCCTGCCTGCAATGAATACAGACTGATTGAGTGAGTGAAACTAATATTGAAACTTCTGTGTCTTATTAATTAGCTGCACATCTTTTCTAAGGTTGCTTAATTTTATCAGAATTTACTCATTAAAAATACCAGGGCAACAGGGAAGCTTTTGCAATGTTGCTTAAGGAAAAAGAAATTCACACCAGTTTCTAAATGTTTGTAGTGTTGAGAATAATACCCTTTCTTTTAATGAAAACAAAAGGTAATTTAAGGTCTACTGCTATTTGTATTGCCATGAAGTAGGTAGCCCTTTGTGAATAATGTAGGAAAAAATGTAGAATGAAACAACTTTTAAGGTTTTATGTTGTGATACTTAGTACTTCATGGATAAAATGACTTAAACTTCAAAGTCTGTCTGGATGTGGTTGCTATATTTTACCTTACAAATTATTATGCCAGGCTGTAGATAAAAATAACCTTGAAGATAAAAATGCTCATTTCAGGGTTCTGCAAGATTTGTGGATTCTATTCTGTTTTCCTGCATTTGCCCTTTCATAGTAAATCTTTGCAACATCTCATGGAGGTCAGTTGTTAGCATGAATGTGTTTTTAAGCATTGCCGTTTGTGGTAAAAAATACCATTTTGCTATTAGCGAGGAGAAATTTCGTGTTTCAAAGGTCAGATTTAGTACTCAGCCAAGTAAATGGTACAATATTTACTGAGGACAGTGGGATTGAAATTGTGATTCCCTTCCCTAAGAGTAAATTCCAGAAGACTGATACAAAGAAGTTACTGTAATGGGTTTTGTAGGTTCTTTTTTTTTGTGCTGTAATCATGAATGCTGTTGATCTGTGCATGTTGTATGTTGTGTGGAATAAAAGACTGCATGCCATGCTTTATAATTGAAATGATTTATGAATCTGCAATTTCAAGAACACAGTTAACATCATAGCACTTTCTTTTACCTATTAATTGACCAGAAACCTTCACAATAGTTTGCATGGCTATGTAAAAGAAAAACGAAATCTTAAAGGAGGAAGAAATGATCTTTATAGCAGAAAGTGAAAGTCTGAGTTATCTGATAAAAGCCTGGAAACTAATTTCTAACTTCCTTCCAGGCCGTAATTAACTTAGCAAGTTCTTGCTCTGAAATGTTGTCCTTTTTCTCTTCCTTTTTATTTCTCCTTTTTTTCTTTTCTTTTTCTTTTTTTCTTTTAATCCAGTTAAAATCTTTATGGGAGTGTTTCACATGATGTGCATGTAAGAAAAATCAAGTCTTCTTACTTTTCAACTTTGTTCAGTGTCCTTTTGCTCGCTACATATTCAGTTTGCCTTGTTTAACACACATTAATGATAACTAAATCAACAATCTAGTTTCTGAAGTGAACAGTACAAATACTTTCAACTGATTATTTTGCTATTAGTAGAATTTTAGTACTTCTGTGTTTTTAATAAGAAATTGGAAACAGCAGCAGCATTAAAAAAATTCTAACAGTAATTAAATGTTCTGGATTGAATTTGTAGCATTGTAAACTTCTTGGAAACTGCTGCAGAGTTTGCTCTAACATGCTAATAAACTTTGTGCTGTGTTTCCCTGTATTTCCTGGTATCTGACTACTGTAAACGTTCCATATTGTGTAGGTAATAAAGAAACAGCTTGGGATTTCTGGGCATGTGCATCGATTAATGGCTGGATCCATGGCAGGTATAGTTTTGTACTTGGATTTCAGACATGCCTTTTGCTGAGAAGTTAATATTCATTCAGAGGATGATTTGATGTGGTGTTGGGTCAAACTCCTACAAGTTTGTATTAAGCAAATATACTGGTAAATGGTTAATTTAATGTGATTGCTTAATTGAAATCTGTTTGTCCTTATAAGAGTATTCTTTAAAAAAATATTTGTGCAAGTAGTGAATTCTGTGTCATGTTGTGAAGCACAGTGTTTTTTTTATAGCCTTTTATTATGGCATTTAAAAAGTGTGAAAACCAGTGTCATCAATATGAAGTATAAAGCTGCAGGTTCTGGTAGAATTAGCTCATCAGCCCCTCTGCCATTGCTGTTAGGTTGAATATAAGCCCACAGAAATAGAGAACTGTGGCTTCTTAAATGACTCGTTTCTTTGGATTTGCCAGAAATGTCTATGCTTTTCCATGTCCAGTCCAAGATTGTCATGATGCTCTTTAGATCATGTTCGTGAATGTTAAAATCTCTCATTTATTAATTAGTGCAATGGCAGCAGAAAAAACCCATCAGTAAACTACCAGTGTATAGTATGATTATATATTTGTTTTCCTCTTACTAGTCATTGAGTCAAAAGTAGCTAAGAAAAAAACAGGGGAAGGTAAGTAATAGTGGCATGAGTTTCAATTGAAGTGATTCTTCATGTGCTTTTTGTAAAATAGGCTTAGTACTGTCTAGTGACAGTCCTTAAATAGTTATGGGTATTCATATTTACCTTCTTTTGGAAAAAAAAGGGATTTTTTAATACTACCTTCAGTTAAACTAGTCAGATCTCATGAAAATATTCTGGCTTTGTGTGGCATCAGAGGAAAAAGAAGAAATTAAACAATGAGAAGAGTCCTAAAAACTAACCTGTTTGCTATATGTTCCAGAACTTGGGTGGCTTTCTATCTGAAAAGTCAAAAACCCCCTAGATCCATGGATTTTTTTTCTTCTTTTTTTCCTTTCCCCTGTATTTAACTGTTCTAAGGAACATTTTGCAATTCACTTTTACTGCCACCCCCCCAAAAAAATTATTATTATTATAATTATTATTATTATTATTATTATTATTAGCTTTTCAAGGAGCTTTGTCAGAGACTGGGAACCTGACTGGAGACACTGTGAAAACACTGAATTATCAGCTTAATCTGTCAGTGTTGGATGGGGTGGAATTCTTCTTATAAATAAATTAATATCATCTGGCACTGTTGTAAGCACCTTACTGGTTAAATCTGGTTTGTGTGGTTAGAATAATAGAAATAAATCAATATACAGAGCTATCTGGCAACCACGATCTGCTTTATGTGGTGTGTTTAAGTACAATATACTCAATGGTTTCATTTTTAGAACCCCAAAAGTGAGGAACTGAGCTTGACTTGGGGGTGAAATGAACACAGCAGTCAAGTGTATATATATAGTATCACATGTGAGTGTCTCACTATTTGTTTACTAGGTGGCATTAACTGCTTCTTGGGATATTCTTTAGATAATAAGAGGCAGAGGGTTTATCTTAAGCATATCAAGGAGATATAGGGGAGGAAGGAGGCACTAAGAAGGGCAGAGAGTTTGAAATCTGGTAGAGGAGTTTTCTAGGTTTGCAAACAAAAAAGAAAAGACTTGAAAGCAATTGGTAATATTTCTTGCTTTCCCTCCTGTGTTGGCTCAAATAAAGGATATTTTTCTGTTTCTTCCATACTGAAACACTGAAGCAGATGATGTGCTGCACAAACCCCAGTGTTGGTGCAGAGGGGTCTTCAGAGTTTCATGTGATGCAGTATGAAGGAGTTGAGAATAGATAACCTGTATTTAACTTTTTGTCCCCTCTACACCATCTAGCCAGGCAGCTGTCTGCTTTCACTTTTCTGTACCCACTGTACTTAAATCTTGTTTATGTCAGTGTTTCCAACATGACTAGTGGTCAACAGACCTGAATCAGCTTCAAAGTGGTGGGAAACATTTAAGTGTCTTGTGCAAGTGATAAACAGGATCAAAAGCATATCCACAGGAGAAAACAAGGCAGTGAGGAAGGGGGTAGTGGAGGGAGAGAAAAGAAAAGCCTATTGTAATGCATCTGTTTAAGGAGACCAAGTTAAAGTTACTGTGGAAACTCTAACTCTGAATTTCCTGAGTCTTGTGTGATTTAAATTTCAGCTGTAACACTTCATTAACAGATAAGTAGTGTATAGCTTCTTTTAAGGAAAGACAGAACTGGGCCAAAGAGAAATCATAGAGGTTGGTGGGGTTTAGGAAAGAAAAATATCAAATAACAACAGAAATGAACAGGTAACATTAAATAAAAATCACAGGATGATTTTACAAATTATTTTTAAAAAGTTTTCTAATAGAAAAATCCAAATTAAAATACAGATATGTGTTATTTCCTCTTCTGCAATTGATTAACTTTAAAATAACAAAGTCGAAAAAGACTAGATGTTATCTAGAATAAACTCAAGTCCCATTAAACTAATACAGAAAGTATGTTTCTGTTTTTAGCTTTTTACTGTTACTAAAAGTGGTTGAAAATAGTACTGACCTAGTACTATCTAGGAGGATATTGACTATCTCCATTTTAAATAGTATGTAATTAACAATTACCTACTTCAGTCAGCATTTTTAAAAAATCTGGTCTAGTTCTTCCAATGTGCTGTGGAGGGAAACAGAATTGCATATTGGACATAAAGAAATATTAGGACCTATAAATTAGGACCGATAAATTCTTTAACCCCTCTGATCAATATTTTCCCATCAGCAATTTCTCTGTATGTAGTTTCTGAAGCTTTGTTTTGTTCAGAAGATGCTACTTGGATAAATGCTTACATTCGCTAAGGAGCAAATCTTCTGCAGTTCAAGGCTGTGCCTTGTGCTTATCACTTTTTGAGCTTTATTCCTCTGAATCTCCTGGCTTAATTTGATCTCTGGAGCTACTGATAAAGTACAAAGAGCATGATACAGAGATCATAAAAACTTGCATGTGAGCTGTGTTTGCAATGTAAATGTACTTCATTTCTGGTTTTTTCTTGCTCCAGATAGTTTTTTATTTTTATTTCCCAAGGAAAAAAAATTACTAAGAACAGAGGGATAGTAGGGAAATTGGGAGACAGATGAATCCCTGTAGAGCTAATCTCATTGTTAACTCCCAAAGCCTGGGAAGCAAATCAAGGATGGTCTAATGTGCTTCACTCTTTAGTCTGTGTAACCTTGTCCCCAAGAGTGGTCAAAGGTGCTTGAGGACAATATGGGAAGTGAAGAACGGTCTTTCCTTGGCTTCTGAGTCAGCATTGGCAGTGAAAAACTCTGCTGGTTTTGAGGAAGTGGCTCTTTTAAAGGAGTAGCTACATTCCCCTACTACGATTATTTCAGATCAGACAGAGAGAATTCCTGTATGTATCTCTGAACTGTTGATACACTTTTGAATCTGTCCTGTTTAACCTACCCTAGGAGAGATTTTTGGCTTAGCTATCATTAAAGGGGATAGACTTTGCTTTTTCAAGCCTGGGACTGAGCCTTAAGGTGCTGTGTTCTGACTTCTCATAACATAGTATTTAGGGAGTAGAGGTGAGATGAATAATTTTGTAGACTTCACCGCAATGACTTTGGCCATTCCTCTTGGAAAGGATAGTGTCCCTCCGGAGCCCCAAAAGAAATCTTGATCCCTTCTGTGTACATTTTCCTTATATGAACAGTAAAGCAGTAACATGCCTCTCCTAGTTACTACGAAACAGCATATGTTGTGGCTGATGTCCCAAATCCCCTTTTTACTTCTTTCATTTTTCTTCCAGAAATTCATGGCTAGAGGATTTTAAGAAAAAATAAAAAAAAAGTTTCTATTTAAATCCTTACTGCATACAGTTTCTTTCAGTTTCATCTGTGGGGGTTTTTTTTTTTAATTGTATGATTTTCAGGCTGTGTTCACTAAATAGTGCATTCACCAAGCTCTTGGTTGGTCTGTTACTAGCTTTTGTTCAGAGGAAGTTCCTGGATAGATAACAGTGCATGATTGGAAAGAGAGGAGTGGGTAAAGTCTGTTTTCTGAAATGGGATGATTTTCCTGTGCACTCTTAAGATCTGTAGAAGTGCTTTTCCCCCCCTCTTAATTTTTTTAAACTGCTTGAATTAGTCTGTTTTATGATATTTCTGGACATCTCAGGGAATCCATTAGTAAAAGGCTCTAGACTGAGGGATTGCATTTCGTGTAAGTCAGTGGAAACAATCTTGAAGTTGCTGTAATGTTTTGCAGCTTCCAACTGTTGAGTCCTGTGGGTGAGACAACTACAGAAATAAACTGCAGATGTCTGCTTTTTGTTCAGAGGACTTGTCCAAAATCTCCAAAAGAAGTGTTTTTGTCTTCTAAAATGAATTACTGGTGGGATAATCCAGAATCCCACAAATTCGGCTCTCAATTGAGAGTTGACAGTGTCAGGTTTTTGGATAGCTCACTTACTGGTTTTTTCCTTACCATCTAATCCTGATACCTTTCAGATCATTCAACTTATCAGAGCAGGTTTTTTGTTGTTGTTGTTTGGGGGGGTTGTTTGTTTGTGGGGGGTTTTTTTGGTTTGTTTTTGTGTGTGGGTGTGTGGGTTTTGTTTTTTTTTTTCCTCTCTATTCCAGTCCAGGCATAAAAGTTATGAAGAGCTTCTTTGCAGGAGTTTTGTGTTTGGATTTTGTTATTGGTTTGTGTTTGATTTTTCTTTCTTCCCCCTTTTACGGATTTCTCTTGGCCTTGTGGAAATGAGAGGAGATGATACAGCTACAAAAAGAGATCTCATTAAGAGACTATTAAAACTGAAGAGGAAGTGACAATTTCCTGCCAGCATAAAAAGTGTGCTTATCTTCTGTAGGGCTAATTTTACAAAGTTACATTTGGCTAAATCAGAGCAGTTGCTAGAAAACAATGCCAATTATGAAGGTTTTTACTTCCTTTTTCTTCTTTCCCCTGATTTTTTTTCTTTGAGTTTTGGTTTTTGGTGGTTGTTTGGTTTGGTTTTTTTTGTTTTTGTTTTTTTTTTTGTGACTGTGGTGTACCATCAGAAAATGACCACTGTTGTTAGTCAACAGTTTTAACTATTACCTCCAAAGAATTTGTTAGCCATTGAGTGGTTTACCTCGAAAACTAGCAATTGGAAAGAATTTGTTACTCAGGTAACTGTTAGAATTGTTTTCTGTACTGGAGTTGTATTTCCAAAATTGCAAGTTGGTCAGCACTTAAGCTGGCTTGAAGCAGCTCCTAACTGGATGAGTTCTAAGATTTGATTTTTTTTTTTCCTTTTATTTTCCATCTTAAGTCCAGAAGGCTTTTCTGCTCAGTTTAAAAACAGAAGTCCTGATGTAACATGAACTATTAAGATGCAGTAATGTAACACAGTTAAGTATTTCTCATCAGTATGAGCCTGGCTCTGTTTTAGTTGTAATTAGAACATATTTAGTGTGTCATTAGAATATGTTTTGTATTTTCAGATGCAGATACATGTATCTATATCCAGTAATCACACCAAACTCTGACAGAACCTTTTTGGAATAAAATGTGTACATTTGATGGTTTGATTTTTTTTTTAATATGGTAGGATTAGGTTTCATGGTTGCAATCCAGCAAAGCTGATGTACTTGACTAGCCTGATCCTTAGGAGCTATGAATTTCAATAAGATTGCTCAGGTGAATATAGTCAGACCCATAAATCTTGGAAAAGAGAGGCCTAGGTGTGCTGCTTCAGTGAACACCAAGTACAAACATAAATCCTTTGTGTGTTGCTGGAGTTAGTGTTCCTGTTCTCTGATTATAAGTGACTTTAAGTGTTTCTTTAACCAAATAGTTTATATATGCAATTGTATTCACTGCCAGAAAAGGAAATTCTGCTTTTCAAAATAATCCGAGAATCAGATAAGGTGTAGGTGAGTTTTGTTTGCTTGTTTTGTTTTTGTTTTTAATAAAGGTATTACAGCAGTGATTTGTACTTACCCTCTTGATATGGTTAGAGTTCGCCTGGCGTTCCAAGTAAAAGGGGAACACAAGTACATGGGAATTATCCATGCATTCAAGATGATATACACAAAGGTATTTTTTCTTTTAATCTTCAGTTCTGTAAAAGCAAAATATGCTCTTTAAATAATGTTGCACTTCATTGAACGTAGTGGCTTAGCGCAAAATAACATGGCTTCATTTTGTGCACTTTGAATTTTTTAATGTAAAAAGTATTTGCTTTTTACTTAGGCTGCTAAGCTGTACAAAGGCTCATGTAAGTGGGAGGTCAGAAACAGCAGAGAAGCTGCTTTTCAAGAAAAGTAATAATGTTACCAAAAAGATTTGGGGAGGAGGGCTGTGTATAATGCATAAATGTTTCCAGTTATGATGTTGGGTGTAGATTTTTCTCCTTCATTTTCATTTATTTATCTTCTATGGAGCCAGGCAGTTGTCCCTTCAATTCTTCAGGCACAGGAAGCAGACCATGACATGAGCTCCTTGGTGGTAGATGGTGCTAGTCAGATTGCTGTCATGGGAGGCCATATGAACAGTCAGGTAACTCAAGACACTTGTATTTCTTGCCACAAATGCTGCTGTGTTTTTCTTTCAAAGGAAGGTGGTTTTAGTGGGTTCTACAGAGGGCTGATGCCAACTGTGGTGGGAATGGCACCATATGCGGGTAAGTTAAAGCCAGAACGTGGCAGTTCTGTGCTCTACTAAATTTGTTTAATGTATTTGCACACCTAGTTCATTAGCTTCTGTCCTAATCATCTTCAATGATGCTCCTTAAAAAGTGTCAATAGTCAAAGCTTAGCTCTTCTGCAATTTGGAGCTGAGAGTGAGAAAGGTAAACTAGTGGTTGTCTTGTACTTCCCAGTTTTCCCCCAAGAAAACATGGAAGCTCTTTCTAACAGGCAGATCCTTGGGAACAGGGGCTCGATAAATGGAGCCTCAGAGCCTCCGTGTTGGCTCCATCTCCTGGTGGCTTTTCCATAAATACGCCTGCATGCAGAGCAGCGGTGACGTGGAACAGAACAGGCTAAACTATTAAAAGCTGAGAGATGTCCCTCAGTTAGAAAGATCTTAGGAGCAAGGAAAGATTCTTGACAGCAATCCAGTAACTTAAAACTCACAGGCTAGCTTATTTAAAGCAACCTTGTAGTGTTATGTATGACCACAAAGTAATTTGGACAGAAGTTACCGTAGAAGTTCAAACTTGTTTATCTGTCTTTCTGCTTAAGAAAAAACTTCCAAAAGAACTGGAAAATAGTTTCATTTTGTAAATGCAGCTTTCTGTTTATGATGATACATCAACAAATAGTTTGTTTTTTTATGAAAGTACATAAAATTAAATTTCCTTTTAGGTTTTTCGTTTTTTACCTTTGGTACCTTAAAGAGCATTGGACTTGCTCAAGCACCTAACTTGCTTGGACGGCCTTCATTAGATAACCCTGATGTCTTAGTTTTGAAAACACATGTAAATCTGCTGTGTGGTGGCATAGCTGGAGCAATAGCTCAGACGATATCGTAAGTTTGGGTATGGGGTTGGTTTTCCTCTCTAGAGCTGTTCATTTTAAAGAAACTTATATCTGACATGGTTTTATCTGAGTTGAATTATTAAGTAAGGTTTTAAAATTAAACAAATACTGGAATTCAGGTATTTCCTATTGTTTCACTTACTAAATATCTATTTAATCTTCAGGGTCTTTTAAGAGTTATCCAGTGAGTCAATTAAACAAATTCAGGCAAATCTGCTTTCTGACCCTGAACATAATCTGCAGAATTTTACTATTGCCATTTACTTTCAAATTTATGTAACCTGTGAAGTCATAGGACTAAAAAAAAAACCAACCAAAACCACACAAGTCTTAGATACTGTATTTGGCACTTTTATTACTTAGCTTGCTTTTTCCTCTTTCACCCTGTCCTTGGTCTATTTTATTTTGTCCATAAAATAAGTTAATTTAATGGACTTACATGGCATGGATTTTTCACTAAATCAGTGCATTGCAAATATAATTGCCTATTAATCCTTAAACTGTTAATTTTATTTTCAATGCAGGTGTCTTCTCCCTTCAACATTTTACAGGCTGTTTTATACTCTCATCTGACCTTCATGTGTTTTCCTTACTAATGCCAAATGGAATATATTAAGAGCTCCGATTTGCTGGTTTTGGTTGTGTAAGGAGTGTCTCCCTTTTTGGAGAGCTTTCAGCTGTGTTGAGAATCGAAGCTGGATTCCTGACTCACTGAAAAGGCAGCTTGGAGGTTGCATGTGGACGTTTTTGTGTTCTTGTTTAAACAATATTCAAACAGTTTTCACACATCTGCTTGAACTGCAGTTTAAATCTCTTCTCTGTAGATATCCCCTGGATGTAACTCGAAGGCGAATGCAGTTAGGAGCGGTTCTCCCAGACTCTGAAAAGTGCCTGTAAGTATTTCGTTTTCATCTCTACTAATTGAGTTCTTGGATGTCTGAGCTAAGTTCAGTTCTTTATTTTAAACTTTAAAAATAAGAAAACAACCATTCCCACCTCCTGAACTACTATGCTGTTGATTTCTTCATTCTTTTAAAAAAGAAGCTTCCCCACAGACAAAAGCTGCAATTATCAATCTGGAATTAAAAAAACAAACTGTAATAACAATGGCACCTTTGTTACTAATCCTGTATTTGTATTAGTAAAATGCTTTTTTTGTATTTTAATGCAACTTTTGCTACCTTTAATATCAGCAAGATCTCTAGAAGAGAGACGGAATGCTTCTACTGAAATTACATAGTTTCAGGGTGTATTTTGATGGTGCAGACTCTGTTCCAGAAGATGCTTTTGCGTAGTACAATTTTATTTGAGCTTTCTTGCACTTACAGCAGTCTCCTGCACCCCACACATTGTTGAGGTTCCTTCAGTAGAAGTGGAAGCACCATAATAACTTAAAAATCGTAACAGTATTAAATCAGCTCTCATCTTGAAAAACTGTCTGAATTTCAAATTGTCTCCATCAAGTTCAATTCTGGGACAGGTTTCTTTTGGTTAGTTTCAATCTGGTGGAATTGTGTATGTCTGAATCCAGTGCAATTCACTGTGAACCTTCTGCGTGGAAAGTTGGATCCTAGCTCCTAGCAAGAGCAGCCTGAGTGACCTTTGACAAACAACCTCAGTGTTGTTTAACTGTGAAGGTTCTGTTCAGTTTTCTTTACCAGCCTTTTTTTTTTTTTTTTTTGGCTATTTTCCACTCCTGATAATTTCAAAATAAAAATGTGATTGTTGTTCTCAGGGTTTTACTTTTTGCATTTGTGAGGACTATTTTTACAGACACGAGGCCTCCCCATTTACCAATGGGTCATCTTGTTGTGACCCTATAGAGAGCTGTGCCTTGAAGGAGAGACAGAGGGATATCTTTAGAGGATGAGAGCACAAAGCAAGCAGGGAGTCTCGAAGCTTTGGAACATATGGAAGATGCTCTCCAAGAGCACTATTTTCAGTAGCATGGAAATACCAAGCACCTTAAGTTCTTTCCATTTCACGTCTGTTTGCGTAGTTTCAATACAAGTGTGTGAGGAAAGTTCTCTTTGCATATACAGAACAATTTCTACTTTTAATAAGGTCAAATGTTATATACTCAAATTATTATTTGTAAGAGGAATTGATACTTCTCAGCTCCTTTCTGCCAGTTAGGCAAGAGAATGGGTGGAGCTGTCCTGGTGTAAAATTCCTCAATATGTACTGTAGGGCAGGTGTTTTCAGACTGACACTTGCTTAGCTGGGACTGCACTGCCCTCTTTCCAATTCCCAGCCCTTGGGCCCAAATTTCTTGTGGAGGCTCGGGCTGCCGTTTTAGTCATATGTGGCTTTGCTATGTGGAATGCCATGTGCTTTTCTCCATGGGTCTCTTAAAACCCAAGTAAAAAGTGTCTTGTATTTAAAGAAAATGATTTTGATATGTATTTCTACGAATGATACGAGTTCTTATTTTTGCAGTACAATGGTGCAGACACTGAAATACGTGTATCAACAACATGGAGTACGAAGAGGACTGTACCGTGGTTTATCCTTGAATTACATTCGTTGTATTCCTTCCCAGGCCGTGGCTTTTACCACATATGAACTTATGAAACAATTCTTGCACCTCAACTGATCCTTTCTTTCAGAAGACTTTTCTGTAAAACTACACTATCAATCCTCAAATGATATTGATGACTAAATTACTTGAAGTTTAAAAAAACAGCTTTCTGTTACTGTGGACCTGCTGTTGGCTGACATCCTTATTTGCCAAAATGTGGTTAATTTCCTGGAGTCAAAACCGGGTGACACATCAAAATAAACATTAGCTAGCTCTGAACACTTTCTTTGCACTTCAATCTTCTAGGCTTCAATAGATCAATTTTAGGAATGACACAGTTTTGGAGATGACACCCATGTTTTATACGGGTTCCAAGCTGTTAGTTATTTAGCTTTATCACCATTCCAGGAGTTACATGCTGCTGATTATGCTGCTTTTTAAGCTAGTAATTAGGCATCTGTTGTTTTTTAAAAATTAAATTGAGTAAACTGATTTGAACATAATGCAATGATTTTGGCATTCAGATCCTTGCCAGGTCTGCAGAAGCTGAGCTTGGCAGACCACACCTAAAGCAGCCTTTTATTCTTGTTCTGTACAAGTTTTCTGTATGCAAGAACAATGCATTTGTCATCAGACTGCTACACAGGAAAGTCTCTTCAGCCATTTCAGTTAGAACCAGCAAGATGTATTTAACAGTATTAGAAATCTTGCAATTTGGGAAACAGTTTCTTGCCATACATTCTATTCTAAGAAATGCTGTGCTACACAAATAAAAGCAGGGTGGAATTTTACAGGGATGAGTGCTAGAAAAGATGTCCTTGTGGCAGGTAGTAGGGGCCTAACCTGAGAAAGCTTTTCTGTCCAGCTGAATGTTCTTGATTTGGTTTATTCAAGGCTGAGTATGTTATGTACTTCCCAGTACTAGCTGGTGTAAACAGGTTTTACCCTACCTTAAACCGTGGTGACAAAGAAGCCTGCATGCTGCTGCATTTACTTGTTTAGGCATATGGACCACATCCAACCTCACACAGAAAAGAAAATTTAAGATTGTATTGGTATCTGTAGGTTGTGTGTATGTACTGTTCCTGAAGTTATGGTATGCAATAGACTATTGCATGTTTGCCTCCTCCTGTAATTCCTTTTCTGGAAGGAGTTATTTTAAACATGATTTGCATTGGTACTCTTGATTTTACTCACTTGATTCAGGAAACTGTAAAGCATTTACTTCATGTAAGTGATTTATTTATTGTAAATATTTCAGTGTCTTCTAAGAATTGGCAATGGTTATGTTGAGTGGTGGATGGTAAGACTGATTGGCTTAATTTTGACAAATTTAATAAACTGGATTTTCAGTTATATATTCAATACCAACTTCTGTGGCTCAATTTTTCCCCCAGTTTTTTAAAAATATGTATTTCTTTGAAAATTGCAGTGTAGCTATGGACAGAGGACGAAATGTATCTGGATATATTTTATTAAAATTTTTGAACTAATGTCTTTGCGTGACTTGTGTGTGTTGCAACCAGGAAGAATACATGTGTCTGGAATGATCTGTACTTGCCCTAATAGCTAAATATGCACAACACTGTCATTCTTAATTAAGAGACAACAAGCACGCTTTTTCATCTGATCTTTAGTTTCACATAAAGGAAAGCTAGCCAATATCATAGTGGTTTTTTACTTCTTAGAGTTCTTGCACTAGAGATAAATCCACTGTATCAGGAAAACTAAAGTGCCTTTCTTTTCTCTATATTGCTTTGCTGTGTGAGCAAATTAGCCAGTTCTTTGTCATGTGAATACTGTTAGGGATTATTAAGTGTTTTACATCTTAATTCCAGTACCAGGGATGTATTTGAGGAATGTCATGATAGGTTAAACATTTGTTATGCAGAATAAAGCAGAACCCAGCATGCTGATGCCTGAGAGGAGGAGAACATAAAAAGTGTCTCCTAAATACTTGAGTCTGGTATTGAATCTGAAAAACATACCTACTTGATGGAAGTGTGCTGTATTTTCAGAATTAGTTTTTCAAAATAAAATGTAAGTGTACAAAAGTGTTTTAATTCCTGAATTTATGCAGTTATACTTGGAGAATGCTGATGTATCTTAAAATTGCAAACATTTTTCACAACCTCTGATGTCAGAACACTTGTGTCCAACTTTCTCCCTAGAGATTCCCCAGACTAGTTGCATTTTGGATAACTTCAAAAAAATATTTAAAGCGTATTTTGTACTTCATAAACATACTCTTTAGATATTTCTTTCCTGATGTATGGGAGATATATAGGCAACATGAAAGAGACTAGGTTTAGCAAGTGTTTAGCATGAAAGAGCACACAGATTTAGCAAGTATTCAAAGTATTTGTGTAATCTCTTGATGTTGCACCACATTATGACTGCATTTAATAATATCAACAAGCAACTATTAAATGATAAGCTTCTCTTACAGAATAATACTGCAATGGGAAGCAACATCAATGTAGTATACTGCATATATTTCAGGACTATCCCAAATAAAACTGAAAGGGCTAACTTAAGAATGTTCTCACCTTTTAAAATTCACCAATTAGCACTCGATCCTTCTGTTGGGATGTCTTACCATGGGCCAAAACTGTCCTTTTTGCAGCAGAGTGAAACCTGTGTATCTGAAACTTCAGTATCATCCCAGAAGGCCAGCGACCACGCATCTTCATGAGGGGAAAGGTTGGGACTCAGATTGGCCCATAAGCGAAGTGGGAGCGGAAGGCACGTCTAATATTACCCTGTACCCCCGCACCAGTAGCAAAAGTGGGGTCAGGGGTGGTACAGCACTTGACAAAGTGGAAATTAACAGCGGGCACGGCTGAGAGCGAGGTGGTCGTGCCTCCCAGCCCTGCCCGCCCCTCGCGCTCCCTCACGGCGCGGGCCCCGCCCCTCCCCGAGCGGTGGCGCGAGGAGTCGCGCGCCACTTCGCGCCTTCGGCTGGCGCGCGCGGGAAGCGCTGCCCCCCGCCGCCTCCCTTCGGCCGCGCTGGGCGGGCTGCGCGCCGGCCGGGCCGAGCCGAGCCGAGCCGAGCCGAGCCGAGCCGAGCCCAGCGCCGCACGGAACCTGCCCATGGCCGAGAGGTAGCGGCCGAGAGCGGGGAACTTCAGCTGGGCGGAGACAGCCGGGAGCGCGGGGGGTTTGAACTTTAAAACTGCTCCCGGCTCCGGGCGCGGGAAGGTGGGATAGGGTTCTGAGGGCTGACGGGGTGGCACCGGCCTTCCTCGGGCATGGGCGAGAGATGGGAAGCGCTCGGGACTGCCCGGGGTTACCGGTGAGAGGAACCCGCCGCTGCTGAGGGTGTTCGCCCTGGGCACGGCGGCCTGAGGGGCCCCGGCGTGGGCTCTGTCCGCCCGCCCTGCAGCTCCCCCAGGCATCGCTCGATGACAGGAGAACGGGAGGTCTGGCCGCTCTATCTCATGTTTTGGCTACTGGAAACTTGAATATCAGTTTTCTAATCGGCTTCATGTCGTCGGTAAAAATTTACTGCTCCGTGTTCGAGATATTGATGTGATTGTGGGAGTTCATGGGTTCATGTGCTTTCTCACAAGCACAGGGTTTGCAGTACATTTATAATTAGCTTACAAGCACTTATGGATATGTGGACACAAAAATGAAGCACTAACTGTAATAAATAGCAAGTTGCTTAGTATTTATAGAGATTTCCTGCACTCTGCCTGTACAGAACTAAAAAAAAAAACCCAAACAAAATATTTATAAAAATTGAAGGGATGTAAAATTTGGTTTATAGTTGAAGCTTTCCCTCTTTTTGTATGTAGGTTGCCTGTTTTCAAATAGCGTAGTGTTCTTTGTAATTTGCTGTTACTTCAGTTTTCAGAAGAAAGTGGCTGACTTGCCTGATACAATCCTCAGGAATGGGCTGAACAACAGATACCGTGTGCTGGAAGTCAGCGTAATACAGAGAAATGGAAGTGACCCTGAGAAACACTTGATAATTACAGCCTCTCCCTCACTGGAAGATACAGAGCTGTGCATTCTTACGAATGGCTGGTAATCCATACAGATACATAGATGTTTGAAAAGAGAATGAAATACTGGATTATTAACTCAATTTTCTTTATGTTGTCTTTGAGTTTTACGGCCTTAAAAGTGTTATGGGATCCTGAAACAATCTGTGTTTAATGTAATATTATCAGTATGCTAGCATAATGGATATCATCTTGAGAGACCTGATGTCAGGTAATGTGTGTTGAGTGGGCATTGCTACCTTGCAGTTTATTTGTCATTGTAAAAATGCCTTTATTGACTTTCAGGGTTTCTTTTGGCCAACTTCTTAAAAAAACCCAACACAGCATTTCAAAGAACGTGGAATCAGTTCTGTCAATGTGTTATTTCTTATACCTTGTGTCGGTGTATTCCCTTGCAGGGAGTCTGTCCCGGTTGTCCCAGGGGACATTGTTCATTTGGAAGGGGAGTGCAGCTCTGGCACCTGGGTCATAAATGCCCAGTGTGGATACCTGGTCCTGTACCCAGACCTGCTGCTCTCGGGCACCACCATCTCAAACAGTATTCGCTGTATGAGAAGGGCAGTGCTGAGTGAACGCTTCAGGGTGAGTGTTAATTCCAGACTGACACTGCTGGGTTAGCTCAGTATTAAATTTGGCTGTGAGGCTGTATTGCAAAATGTCATTATTAGCAATTCATAATATTTACAACACAGAATAGTTTGGGGTGGAAACTGTCGCTGGTTGAGCTTGTTTTTTTGAGAATTGCAACTGAAATAATGCAGTACTCTTAATACAGCTACTGGGCTAAAGAACTGGTCTTTCCATTTATAATTCTGATAATTTTTTTTGAAAATCTCCTGCCACATTTTGTGTGGATATGAATCCTTTGTGAGGGATGTGCTTCTTGCCATCCATATGAAAACATAAGCCCACTTGGCCAAGTTAAGAGCTGCTGAAAAATTTAGTGAATTCAGTTAATAATTGGTGTGGGCCAACTCTGGAATCTGAGCCCAGCTGCTCGATCTTGGAAAGAGAAGTTTGTTGTGGTAGTATCCTTGCTGATATATGAGAAATATGCTGATAAATAGAGAAGTAACAGTTGCCAGTTTCAGCTGATGAAAACTTCCAGACATGATAGGAATATAAATCCAAATGAATAAGGAAATTTTAATGGAGTGGTAAACAGCCTGTCTGGGAACCTGCAACTGAAACAAGAAAATTAAGTACAGGCCATTGAGACTATGAAATGGTCTTCAACCCTTTCTTAGAGGAGTAAGGGGAATAAAAGAATTGGGACAATGCACAGGGTCTTGACTGGGATAACATCATCCACCTGCTTGTGAGTGCAATCCACAAGTGACTGGTCTGTAAGATATCCATAATACCACAGTGTTTAGGTTTCCAGTTTGGTGGTGGCTCATGTAAAGGTCATTTACTACCACTTCCAGTTCTTGTGAGTCTCCAGAGCTCAGCCCTGCTGATGGGTTTCTGAGACAGGTTGGTGATACAGGGAATGATTTTCCTGTGGGCTGGTAACGGACAGGAAAGTGCTTCTTGCAAGAAGTATGTGTAAGATTCTAAAGGTATGTATTTAAATTAGGAAATGCCCACAGGCAAAACTTGCTCAAAATTCATTTTAATCTGTGCCTTTGTTTCTCACCTGCCAATCACTTGGGGACTGTCAGGGGTGGGATAAACGTGAGAGATAAAGCAATAGGAGAGATCCATTTCAATTCAGCTGCTTTCATAGGCAGGTCTGACGAGATAATCACCAGTGAGGTGAAAGCTGTCATGATCTTGTAGTTAAACAAGTGCAGGCCGTGATGTGCAGCAAATAAAATCTGGAAGTTTTCAGAGAAGTTGGCATGAAAGGGGCATAAATCTTCATGAATGATAACGTGTGTTGCAGGGCTCCGAGCCGGGGTCGCGCCAAATGCTCATCGGCACAATCCTTCATGACATTTTCCAGCAATCGGTCACCAATAACCTGACACAAGAAAAGGTACAAGAACTAGCAAATAAAATTGTGTATGGACAAAAGTACCTGAAAGAAATGTAAGTAGCATTACAGCTGTCTTTTATGTTCGGAAGGCAGGGCAGGAACTCTTTGAACTAGCAGATTAAGTTATACCTTAAACTTAGCACTGGTAGCACTGGTATCAGGAGAGATTATCATTCTGCCAAATGACTTTGCTTAATGGAAATTGGGCATCTTTTAGTAAGATAATTCCCCACGTGATAACTTTATTTGCCTTCCCTGCTAAGCTACTTCTATAGATGTGAACTAGTCTTTTGGAGTACCTGTATGTGTCAGGGTTTGTTTTTTTTTTTTTTTTTATTTTCAGGCCAAGCAGGTTGCAGTGTTTGTGTCTGTAACATTAGTTTTCCAGGCATCTCCCAAAGCTGATTTGAATGGGACAAATGGTTAATTATGATCATCAGCAATGAACCTAGAACCTTGTGACTGACCAAGAATTGAATGTCAGATAATTTCATATCTTCATCAGGTTACTTAAAGGCTTGGTTGTTAGAAGACCAAAGCTGATAGAAATGCTAGCCAAACAAATAGTCTTAATATTTCCATCAGAAAATGGGAAGATGAATGGCTGTCAGTTTTAACATTTTACTGCAGACTTGATTAAAATACAATTCTACTTATGTAAATTAAAAATCATTATATCTAGACTGTTTTAAATTGTATATTGGGCAATGTCAGTATCTGTTAGCCCCAGATGAGTCAGAAGTTAAAATTGTAGTGGCTAGATTTATTACTCTTAGTTCTATTATGAAGATAATATTTTGAATTGTGGCTGCTAAGGTTACTTAAAGGCCTTTATGTCCCTCTGGGCCTCCATGAGATTGTTGATTTGCAATTCCTTTTTACATATCGTAGGCTACTGTTTGTTGGGGTTGAAAAATAAGTTGCATAAGTCTGTTGCCTGTGGTCATTTGCACTCCTATGAACCTTTTTGTGCAAAATCCACTTGTATTTCTCTGTTGCTGTAGAATAATGACTTTATTTCCAGTGATTGTCAGCACTGAATTATCTAATGCCACACAATTAGATTCTGTGTCATGTTCTGCCAAAATGCATGTAAGGAGCAGGTGAGGATATCCAGACTAAAAGCAAATGGTCTTTTAATTTTTTTTTTCAATGTTGCATGAATTGTATGAGTAGCCATTTTTAAATGTATGAGTCTGGAACTCCTTTCCTGCAGTCAGGCTGTTAGTTTTGTTTCATCACATCTGCCACACTGATGTACCTGTGCTGTACCTGTTGTTTCAAAGGTGTCTTGGTTTGACAAGACAGGTATCTGCCAGGGAAAACTGGGGTTTCCCTTAGAATAGAGAATGCGAAACCCCCACCCCTGCCAAATTATAATTTTGCAATTAAGGGCTCTCAGGCAAAGATTTGGGAATAGGAATAACAGTTCTTTACTAGTAATATCAATAATACAAATGTGGTAGAAACACAAAACCACCCCACCAAACCAGCAAACAAACAAACAACAATTTTGGAAAGCCCTGACAGAGTCAGCTACAACCTGATGCCCTGTTGGTCAGGACGTTGGTAGCAGTCCAAAAAGTCCTCCTGGGGTGGCAGATGTGGTTCTGTTGGAGTGGAGATGATCCTGTAGCCAAAAGGGTCCAGAGGTGGTGAGAGGGAGTCCGGTGATGGTGAGAAGGGTCCTGTCTTCCTCCGGTAATCGGGTGAAGCAAGAGAGATATCCTGTTCCGTAGTCCCAGTTTTATCCAGGTAGGAATGGTTGGCTCTCCCCACTGGGTGGAGCATCTCACAATAGAATGATGGAATGTGAATGTACTATCTTGGAGAGGGTAAGTTTTTTTTGGGATGTGTGCTTTTAGGGGTGCAATAGGATGATGGAATGTGAATGTACTATCTTGGGAAGGGTAAGTTTTGGGATGTGTGCTTTTAGGGGTGTTTAAATGGTCCATTAGCAGAAAAAAGATAAGAAACAATGCCCTACCTGGTTTTAACAGTTGGGCCATTATCAAAAGGCACCCGCCCCACTCCTTCCAGAGTCAACAAGAGATAAAACAAAACAGCTCCCCAACTGCTTTCAGCAGATGAAAATAGAATACACATCCTAGGTTCCACAACCCAAGACAAAAGGTTACATCAGAAATGGATATTCTGGTATAACGTATCTCTTGTAATAGATGTTCAGTCAATAGTTCTATGAATTGAGTTGAACTTCGATGAAACTGTCATTATCTACAGTTTATAAATATCTATAAAAACTTGACAGTTACTTCCAATGATCTTGTTGCTACTCGAGGCAAATCTCTTTAGTACCAGCAGCAGATTTAATACTGTTTCCTTAATGTGCATGTCTTTTTTTTTTTTTAGGTATCACTTAAATCTGAAACAAGCACAAATAATGCAAGAAGTAGAAGAATATTTGCCATCATTTTTTAAGTGGGCAGAAGACTTCATGCACAATCCAGCAAACCAAAACAAAATGCAACTAAAACTGTAAGAAGCCAGAATTAAAAGTTTAAACCATTCTATGCTGTATACCTTGTTTAGTTCACCTGAAATTTTTAGAACTTTGTATGCACATCTGATGGGTGATTTGGAGCTAATTCATGGTCTCACTGACTAGAGCTGACCTTGTGCTGCATGTTTAGCTGACGTTGTGAGTACTGGGCAAGACATGAAGCCTGAGGGTGAACTGACTCCCTTAAAATCCTTGTGAACAGCATGGTACAAACCAGAGCTTTTAGAGAGTAGAAAAGCAAGGATACTTGAGCTGCTGACTAAACTAGGAGTTACTGTAGTTGTGAGCCAGACTACAAATCAGAATGTGAAACTATTAATCAAATGGAATTCTTGACTAACAAAAAAATTTTTCAGTGAAATGGTGATTTTACTCAACTGCTGCTGAGCTCTTCTTGTCTGTGGCTTCTTGCTGTTAATTGTAATAACCATAGGGTGTTAAAGTTTCAGAGTAAAACCTGTATGTTACTGTCAAGTGTATGATAGAGTGTGGTTATTGAGAAAAGACCAAAAACTATTGAAAACAGTTTGAAGTCTCATTTTAACTTTGAAATTTAGGTGAATAGCAAAAACTAATAGCAATAGTTA
The DNA here is from genome assembly GCA_017589585.1 of Phylloscopus whistleri. Classification (NCBI taxonomy): domain Eukaryota; kingdom Metazoa; phylum Chordata; class Aves; order Passeriformes; family Phylloscopidae; genus Phylloscopus; species Phylloscopus whistleri. The sequence continues at coordinate 1,141,219 of JADMLD010001066.1, read as the reverse complement.
GTTCCTGATATGTTGCTTTCTCTGTCAATGGGAACATTTGTTTGAGTGAGATTCAATGCATTTTATTTCTAAAGTTAGAGCCTAAAGGGCACTTGTAATGCAGAAATATTATATGTTTAGTTGCAACACGTTTTAATGTTTAAATATTAATAATTAAGGGAAATTGTTTACTTCTGGTTTAATTTTCTTTCTAGGTCAAATGGTGGAAAAATAGAAGATGTATCTTCTAAGATAGAGATTGTAGATGTCTTGGACATTGAAGAGAATATCTGGTCTCCCAGGTTTGGGTTGAAGGGAAAGATTGATGTTACAGCCAGGGTGAAAATCCATTGCCAGTCTGGAGTACAGTCTCGAATAATGCCTTTAGAGCTCAAGTCTGGCAAGGAATCAAACTCTATAGAGCACAGAAGTCAGGTACCAACACCAAATGTCTAATTTCACTGTCAGTGGCTGGGTATACTCTCCTGTTAGGTGACCTATTTTAGGTGTTATGAATATGAAACACCTTGTATGTGGTATAATCCAAATCCATGGATGGCTCATCCTGGCATGCCCAAAGCTGCTGATATAAAATGAAAGTGAACTGAGTAGTAAAAAGTATATACATTTACCACTTTCAAACACTTCTTGATTTTATGCTGAATTGTTTGTTCTTTATTCTCTTTTTACTACATTCAAATATTAGGTTGAAGCACACTGTTTCAGGAACTAGTGTTACACATATTTGCATATAGCTGGCCTGATTTAGAGAGGTAGTAGCCTTTTTATAAGGTTTTAGAGATGCCTGTTAATTTAAATCCTTTGTCAAGTTTTTACTACTTACAGCTTCTAGAAGACTTGTGATAACAATGGCTGTTTAGCTATAGAAATTGTGGAAGAGCTAAATACAGTTTAGAATGTATTTTGGTTTTAATACTGTGCTGGTTTTACTGGGGTTAGCAGTAGTTTTCTTCCCAGTGGATAAGTGTGGGCTGTGTTTGGGATTTGTGCTGAGCACAGGCTGATAACACAGAGATGTGGCTGTCACTGCTGAGCAGCGCTCACACAGAGCCAAGGCCTTTCCTGCTCCCGTGGGGCCACGCTGGGGAGCAGCCTGGGGGTGATGGGGGCTGAGGGGGCACAGCCAGAACCCCAGAGATCAAAGGGGCATCCCAGGCCATGTAGCTGATCATCACACTCAGGATCTAAGGTGGGGGAAAGAAGGAGGAAGGGTGGGGGCACTCCAAGGTTTGGAGTGATGGAGTTTTGCCTTCCCAAGGCACCATTCCATGTGATGGGGCCCTGCTCTCCTGGGGATGGTTGAACACCTGCCCAGCCTTGGGGAGCCATGAATTAATTCCTTGTTCTGCTTTGCTTGCATATGTGGCTTTTCTTTTCCATCTTAAACTGTCTTTATCCCAATGCTCAGCAAGGGCGGGGAGGTGAGGGAGCAGCTATGTGATACTTGATTGCTGCTTGGGGTTAAACCACAGCCACTACACTGGAATAAGTTTATGTGTAATGTTTGCAGGTTATTCTGTACACATTGTTGAATTTAGAGCGGAGAGTAGATCCTGAAGCTGGATTTCTTCTTTATCTAAAAACTGGTACAATGTATCCTGTTTCTGGAGCTCGAATGGACCGAAGAGGTAAAGTTGTTCCCCTTCTCTGGAAACCATAATTATCATAAATATTACTAATATCTTTCTTTATAACTGTAAAGTTTACTCTTATGAAAATAGCTGTACTTAGGGAATGCTTCACTTGTTACAATGTTACTAAGCTTTGTTAAAAATCCAGTTTTATTGATACGGGGCAGGGGCTTTGCTATTTGTGAATAATCAGTTCTTAGCTGACTAAAAAGTTGATAGCTAATCAGTTTTGAGGCAGAAATTGTTACAAGCAAAAACATCAGCTTAGTTTATTCTTTTCTTGACAGAATTAATGAAGTTAAGAAATCATGTGGCCTTCTACTTAACACACAGTACCTATAAATCTGATGTGGGAAGGCAGAATTCACAGCTTGCTGCTTTGCCTCCTGTGATTGATGACAGTCAAGCATGTAAACATTGCTCCCAAATGCACAACTGCTTTCTATACAGCAGGTAAAAAAAAAGAAGTCTGACTAATGTTTTTAAATGGGATTGAATAATTGTATCTTTTGATATAATAATTTCATTCTTGTGGTTGACAGTTTTGTATATATTGAGAACTTTTCCACCCCAAAAGAATCTTCCACAGACTGCTCTACAACTTTTATAATTCACCTCCTGATCTCACAGAGACTTAATATGTTTTCTCAGGTACACTTCCTGCAAGACAAAATCTGAGATAAGTCTCAACAAAATACTTGATGACAAAACCAGATCTGTTTAAAAAGCTATATTCTTGCAGCTCTCTGAAAGAGGCAGTCTTTGAGTTCTGGCTGGAAAACTGCTTTTTCAGGTTCATCCTATAGAAGATAATTTCCCTGTGGGGTATGACACAAGTAATACATCGATACTACTCTGCTGAAGTGTTATTGCATCTCCTGTTCAAGAGAAGTAGTGAGCAAATTTCACACAAAGTTAATGAATTGTTTTAACAACTGTTAAAAGTTTTAGACTCTATGCTGCACAAAACCCCACCAAAATAGTATAGGGAAGAGATCAAAGGAGATATGTTAGAGCAGGAGAGCCTTTGGGGTGGTCTTGTAGAAACAGAATGCCTGATTGTTTTTAAAATTCTAGGGGTAGATGTGTATGTTGAGGGAGATTTGTGGGGATACATGATATGTTTCTGTGAAATCCTGCTTCTAATACTCAGTTGTTGCAGCAGCAGGATTATAGCTGGGTAGCTTTTTACTTCTGAATAAGATTTTCTTTCTCTGGTTATGTTTTTTATACATGATTGGGTATAATGTCTATTGATATTTAGTTTTGAAATAAATTGACTTGAAGTTTGCTTGTGTTTTAACTATTAAATCCTCATTGCTTAGCTAAATATCAAAATAATATTTGTATGTTACAGTAAAAGGAGTAAAAGATCGACTCTGTAAACATTTATGTTACTATCTTTGAAATGCTTTTATTTGGTCTTTGATTAACTTACTGCCCTTCAAAATAATAGAGGTGATGTGAAGTTACTCTTATTATGCATCTGAGCAAAGGATACAGATTTGACTTTATTCAAGTAATGATATATTTGTCAGGTATGCTACAGTAGATATTTGGATTGTTGTTGTGTACATATGGACTTGCAGGTGAAAAAGGATCCAGGCTGAGCTTTTCCTGTGGTTGGTTCTGTTCCTAGAGCTGTGGAGCAGAAGATGGCTGGTGTGGCCTTTCCTCCTGCTATGGTGCCTGTCATTGACAGAGAGACCCAGCACCTGAAACCTTCCCACTTAGAGTATTTCAGTCTCTGGTATCTGATGTTAACCTTGGAGCTGCAAAGTGGAGAGCATAAAAAGGGATATAAAAATATATGGATGATACCTTCTTTGGAAAGGTACCTAAAGTCTTGCCAGTGATGCTTCCTTCCTTCCTTTTGTTTGTTTTGTATTTTGGTTTTGATGGTTGGTTGCGGGTGATATGGTTTTTTAACTTGTGGGGTTTTTTTCTTAGTAGTTCCCTTACAGAGAGGATCTTAATATTAAAATATTTTTTTGTTTAATATCTTCAGAGAGAAGGCTGGAGATTGTGTTGGAAACATGATCAGAGTCGATGAAGTCCATGAAGTTTCTGAGGGACAGTATCTACATTTTTTCCAGCGTAGAGATGGAGCCATTCCTGGAACAAACCTGTTGGTTGGTGATCGAGTGGTTGTGAGTGGAGAGGAGAAGGGTTTACTTGGTTTGACTACTGGCTATGTTAGAGAAGTCAGTGCAACAAAAGTCTCCTGTTTGTTGGGCAGGTAATAGGATAAAAAGTAAAGTATCTGTTTGCAAACACACTGGCACTGGCTTGAGGAAGGGTGCTGCTAGGTGTCTAAAAAGCTGTGACATGTCCTGACTCTTCCTACTGGCTTTGGAGTAGTACCCTTCAGAAATTCTCGTCTTGATTGAGACTGTCAGTACTTGGTCAGTATATATGCCTGTCTATTTAACCAGGTTATTGGAATAAAAGCACATTTAAACTCTATTTACTTACATCTCTAGCATGAATCTATATGGATACAGTGATTACCATGTTAATAGTAACTTTCACTGTTCATTCTATATTGTCTTTAAACTTGGCTTAGGTTTTATTATCCCTCATTGGGATCATGCTTTCTTTACATCAGTTAATGGTGTATTTCAATTAGCTATTGCTTCACTCTAGGATCTCTGGAAGATATAATTTAACATGTAGTAATAAGTCTTTAATCAACATATGGCTGGTAAACAAAATTATTTTGTCCATGTTCTTGTCATCCTTCAGGAATTTGTCAAACCTCCCCAAGAACACCATATTTAGGTTGGATCATGATGAAGGAGACATGGGTACAGGAATCCCTTTTGAAAATCTTTCTAAATTGATGAAAGACTCCCCAGTCAGGTATGAAAAATCAAATTAATTTCACGCTTTCACTGTTTTCAGATAAAGTTTCTCAGCTGGTAACTCTTATTGTAACTTAGTTCTGTTTTCTTTTTATCCACAGTGAGAGGCTCCGCAGCTTGATAATTGACTTCCAGAAACCACGTTTTATCCAGCACTTGAGCTCTGTCCTTCCTCCCGAAGCAAAGGAAACTGTTGCAAATATTTTGAAGGGTACAAAGTGACTTTTTCCAAGATACTCTTGCTTAGCAGTATTTCTCCATAGCCAAAGTATTTATCACGCTAAATATAAGGAGTTTTTCTTGCTTTGGGGTCCAGTGATAGTTTTCAGCTTAAAAATTAAAACCGAGTTCTTGCCTTGCGTGTCTTCCATCTAGATGAAGACTCTAATCACAGGAAGACCTGATCAGATACTTGTTCACAACTTTATTTTACTTCTGTTAGTGGCTGCAGCATGCAGTTGCAGATAGATTACCTCTGTAACCTTTACAGAAGGAATGAACAGAGACAGCTCTTGGCATGCAGGAAACTGACCTTGAGGGAGAGGAAGGAGATGGGCTTTGGTGGAAACATTCTCTTGTATAATCACTCTTGCTGGCTTGTTGGCAGCTCTGTGGTTTCATGCTTTGTGGCACTTATTTAAAAACAAAACTTGTTTAGGTATGAGGCAGTATCTTGTATTTTGTGGAAATATTTTCTTGTTCTCTGACAGAGTTGCCTGTGAAAGCATAAATTTAACTGAGTTCTCTTAAAGAAAATTGAATTTTTTATAAAAACTCAGTTTGAAGTCTTATTTTGCTTGAGCTTTGCTTAGTCCAAATAGCTGAAACATGCTGCTTGTTTGCATCAGACTGAGGCAAACCAGCTCTGCTGTAATGTTTGTTCCAAACAACATGCTGCTGTATGTCCTGCTCATCAACCCTTGCTGTGAGCTGTGTGTTTGAATGTGGAAGTGGTATGATCAAACACAAGTGCTCAGACACAATATATGGAGGTGGTCAATTAAGATATTAGGAAAAAAAAAGTCACAAAAAGTCTAAAAATAAAAATGTCTTCAGTGTCATTTCTAGGACCATAGTGCAGACCCTTTACTACTTATCTGGTGTATTATGTTTAATGTCATATCTTCATTAGAACCTACAGACTTTGATCCCTTCTCGTCTTGTTAAGTGAAGGAGGAAATGATAATTTTGCTCTGACTTTAGTAATTATTACGATTATGACAAAGTGTGTTAATTTAATTCTGCTTTTTCTTCTGAAAGGTCTAAATAAGCCACAGAAACAGGCAATGAAACAAGTGCTACTTTCAAAAGACTACACACTTATTGTGGGCATGCCTGGAACAGGAAAAACGACTACAATATGTGCTCTAGTAAGATCATGTACCTTGGTGTTTAATTTTTTGGGTGAAATCCAGAGGATAGAATTAACCAACTGTGTGGTGTCATGGCCTAATCTAAGAGTATCTGTATAATTCTTTTTGCTTAACCCAAAATTGAATTTTGTGGAGTAGGATTGTCTATTGCTTGTGTAGGAATATATGTAGGAGGGAGATTGAAGTGTGATATTTAATCATTTTGGTGTTGTTATAGTGTTAAAATTCTTTGGCTGCAAATATCAGCCAGTCTTCAAAGCCTGAGTTATGGCTTAAAAGAGGAGCTTCTTGAGAAGCCAGTAACTTGTCCACTGTGAATTGTGTGAACCTGTGGGGCTGAATCGATGTGCAGTCTGCTACCATCTCCTCTAGCTGGTGGTTCTCTTTTCCCCAGGAAAGGACTGTAGGAGCATACTGGATTCAGGCTGTGGGCTTGAGTGAGTTTTTCATGAAAGAGCAGTATTATCCTGCTTCCAGGTATCATCAGCTCATGAGGAAAGAGGAGGCTGGAGAGCAGACAGCTGCTGCTATCTTCAGATCAGCCCATTCTCCTGAATCTTTAGTGGCTAAATTGCCATGGAGAACAGTGCTGTGGGAATGGGCTGCATGGCTTGTTCTTACAGTGGGGATCTTAGGAGTGCAGTTCCTGTGAGTGCACGTGCAGTTTCTTGGCTCTGGCTGTTTCCAGAAGCGCTGTGAGCCTGCTGGCCCTGGAACCCTCAGGGCTGTTGCCCACCTTGTCAGTGGCCACCTGGCACATCTGGCCAGGGAGGTGATACAGACCAAGTCATGCTTATTATTGACTCCCTCCAAAACCCCTTGTGTTTTTCACCTAATCAAACCTGGGATGGTTGATTCTTGCAGGTGAGCTAACAGCTTCTCCTTTTCTTTCCCTTTACCACTCATTAGGTGAGAATTCTTTCTGCTTGTGGCTTCAGTGTCCTTCTGACCAGTTTTACACACACGGCTGTAGACAATGTCCTGCTGAAGTTGGCCAAGTTCAAAGTTGGTTTCTTGCGCTTGGGGCGAGCTCAGAAGGTTCATCCAGATATTCAGAAATATACAGAAGAAGAAATCTGCAGGTCCAGATCAATTAAGTCTGTAACAGATTTAGAAGAGGTCTATAATAGTCAGGTGAGAAAAATGTCTTTTGCTAGCCCTACAAATTATTAAAGATAATTACATTAGTATTTTGTTTGGGTGCTGCAGAGAAGGAACCCATCCCAAGGGTGTGTACTGCTGTAAGAAATCTAAGCTGAAAGAGATACTCAACCTCTGCATTGTTTCAATTTCTTTATAGCCAGTAATGACCTACAGTAAGTCTGCAAGTTGAGAAGCTTTGTTTTTGTCCACACAAAGTAACTCCTCATTGTAATAAGCCCCAAAGACTCCAGTGCTTTTATCTGAGATCTTGTGAAGGGCTGCTGCAGCCTCCTTTAGCATTATTTACATACTACTGCTGTTTGTCCCTTCTCCCTCCCACTTGTGCACCAGTACAATCAGCAGATGGAAAAGAGGAAGTGGAATGCTGTGGAGCTCACCTGGCCAAACCCTTATTTTTGGTTGAAAAATTAGTGCTGTCTGTGTGAATCTTAATGCATAAACCATAGTGGGAGCTGGGTCATATGAGTCAGTGGCAGCTTTAAATTAAATTCTCTGAAACAATAAAGTTTGATGGTAGTTGGAGTAAATGCCAACTTCATAAAAACTGCCATTTACTTTTTATTGATACGTACTGCTGGGGAATGATTGAAGTCATAAGAGGAATGACTTAGCATTTCTTATTTTAGTCATTTTGGATTGCAGTGGAAGTGCAGTGGTGGGAAGAACTGTGCTGCTGTTGTTTTATCTTCTCTTCACAGTATTGAAAAAAAACCCCAAACCACCTGACTTTTCACAGTAGTCATTTCAGCACACTCCATGAATTGTCCATTAATAGAACCTGTCATCACTCTGAACAGATGACAGGAACAAGTTGTTTGCTACAGTCTGCTCTAAAGCTGGTTTTGTTTGTCACTTGCAATTGATGCAAGAATATGTCAGGCCAATATATGTCCAAGTTATGCTGGTCTGATTTTGAGGATTAATAATTTGATATCTGTGATTTTACGGTTTAGTTCAGTTCAATGGGAAACTTTTTTTTCTTTTAATCTGGAGAGCATAGTGCTAAAGGATATAAAATGTGCCTTATCCTTGTGTGTCTTAATCCAAGTGTGTCTCCATTTTCAGCCAGTGGTAGCAACATCTTGCATGGGAGTAAAACACCCCATCTTTGTTCAGAAGCAATTTGACTTCTGTATTGTTGATGAAGCTTCCCAAATAAGCCAGCTCATCTGCCTGGGCCCACTGTTCTGCTCCAAAAGGTTTGTGCTGGTGGGGGATCATCAGCAGCTGCCTCCACTTGTGCTGAATGCAGAAGCAAGGTAAGATAAAATGCTGCTGGACCATTACTAGTCACAAATTCTGGGAAGGCTCTTGCAGTGTTCTGATTGACACATTTTGATTTTTGTTTTGTGTTGTAACAGAGATCTTGGCATGAGTGAAAGCTTATTTAAAAGGCTGGAACAAAACCAAAATGCTGTTGTCCAGTTAACGGTGCAATACAGAATGAATAGGTACTTTCAACATTTATTAATTAAACTGTGTTCTTAATGTGAGATTGAAAGGGTGAGATTTTTATGCCTTTTCTTGTTTTTTAAACCTTTAGTAAGATTATGTCATTGAGTAACATGCTGGTATATGAAGGCAAACTGGAATGTGGCTCAGAGAAGGTGTCAAATGCCACTGTTAACTTGCCCAACCTAAAGAAATTGAAAGTGGACCTTGGGGATGCTTCAAAGACATGGCTGAAAGATGTCCTTGATCCAGACACACCTGTGTGTTTTCTGAACACAGAGAAGGTAAAGTTCATCATGCTCTTTCAGACATTGGATTTTGAGGCAAGTTCTCAATGCAGTCAATATGTAAAACTGTAGGGTAAAACAGGGAACTTCAAAAAGTGTTTTTCTAGGATCCTGTGAAGTGTGCAGCACACAAAAACATCATTGGTATTGTTGGCAGGGGTGGTACAGCTGCTGCTGGAACATCTCACCTGAGAACAGCTGAAAACTTGAATTTAGATACTATTTCAGAAAATATTGAATGGACTTTAAACTTTGTTTTTCCTGTAAAGTGTAGCTCCAAGTGTGTAGCCGTACTGGATGTCTTTGTGACCAGGGAATGGCTTTATTTCCATTGGCTGAGGGTCACTGGTGTCAAAGCTGTGTGCCAGTGGCAGCAATAACTGCAATTCTCCATGGAAGTTTGCAGACATTCTGTACGTTGAAGTGTAAGGGGTGAATAAATTGGTTTAGGTGTGTCCTGTCATGGAGACTCAGAATTTTGTTGGGAAAGTAAAATTCTAGTGTGGATAAAAATTCTGCAAAGAGACTGACTTGCAGGAAAAATGAGGAAGAGTTTAAATGCATGAGGAAAAAGATTAATAAATTAGTTTTAAAATAAATCATTTTTAAAATAAATTACCTGTTTGTGGTCTCTAGTACTTGTCACTGTAATTGGTGATTGTATTATGATTTGAGTCTTTCTTCCTCCTTAACAGATTTCGTATTGACTCCTATTAATACTGTATTTTGTCAATAATTATATCAACTGATGATCTTTTATGCCAACCCTGGTTAGAACTCACCAGTGTTTCTGTGCTCTCTGTGACATTGTACAGGATTTGTATTTTTTTACAACAGGTCTGATAGAATCTCTTCAATGACCTAAAAAGAAGCAGTGTTTACTTTGATGACTTAGAGAAATTTCTAAAATTGTCTAAACTAAACAGAGACCTTTTCCAGGAATGCCTCGACAGCTGCAGTCCCTTTCCCAGGCAAGCAGACAGCTGGTCCCAGGGAAGAGGCCTGTTAATAGGAATCTGGCTGAAACACTGTTTATCTAGTAATCATAGCAAATTTGCTAACGACAAAAGTAGAGTTTCTGTTCTAGTTTAGGGGTTTTTTTTTCCCTAGAAAGCCCATCTCAAGTGTAAGACAGCTGTCCTCTTCATAGAGCCAGGAAGAAAGTTTTTATTTCCTATATAGACATGAGGCTATAATGTCATTTCTCCTTTTGGACTTCCTGTCAGAACTCCATGTATTGTGGTAGTCATGGAGGGGGAAATGGAAAAAACCCCACTGAACATGACAACAAACAAAACCATTTATTTCCTTTGACTTTATAGTAGGTTTTTTTCCCCTTTATTGTTTATAGTGCAACCAAGAAATGCTTATGAAGTAGACTTGGGGGGGAGGGATACAGACAGAGAGAAGGAAGAGGAAAAGAAGCCACGACACCACCAGGAAGCTTACATTTGTTATGCTGGCCTTAAAAAAAAAGGAGAAAAAGCTTCTATTGTTTCTGCTTAACAATACAACATGTTTGTGACAGCAATTGGAAATCTATTTGTTTCTCTTCTGCCAACCCCTGTGTCAGTCTGCTCTGACAGCTTCTCTGACAGCTTGGGGCTGGCAGTTTGAGAAATGACACCACTGATTTAGGGCAAGTCTCCTGGGAATTTCTAGGCCCAAGTTATTTTTGTTGGTGGATCTGCTGGTGTCCTATGGGAACAGGAGAAATACAAATGTAAGCATGTGTTATCATAAGCATGACACAGCTTTTAGAACTTCTTTCTTAAAATGATTTCTGTGTAGTTTTTAGCTACACTAATGCCAGTGTGGTCAGAAATTAACTGTGCAGTAAAACAGTGCTCTTCTGCTTGAAGAGAACTTGAGCACATGGAGTTTGGAGGCTTCCAAACACATATTTGTTGCTATTGGTGCTACTTCAACTTCAGAGAAGGCAAGAGTCAAGCAAAGACAAAAAATTGCAAAACTGTGACACTACAATGACAAGAGTTTACATCCTGAGCATGTTGGCCTCATTCATACGTGATGTAGAGAATGGGAGGTAATAGTTAAGAAATACTAAATTCAGTGAATAATTTATTTAAAAGTTGGGAGTTCAATTTAATACTACCATTTTGGATAGTTCTTGCTTTAGCTTTAAATGCAGGCTTTCAAACATTTAAAAAATCATCCTTTATGCCATGGAATGAAGAAAATTCACTGTAAATAATGTTGTATGGAACACGTTAAAGCAAAAGTCTCATGTAAAATATAATTTGCTCTCTTACCTTGGCAGGAAAATGCCCATTTTGGGGTTTTTTTATTTATAATGTAAAATGGGGTTTTTTGATGTATAATACTGAACTGTAAAGTCAGAGGATTAAGCTTTGGCAGTTTCTTAAGGTGACAAGCTGGTGCTAGAAACTCATTTTGGGAATTGTTCCAATTTGTTTTGCAAATGCAGTTTTCTGAAGTTAATTCACACTACAGGCTCTTGTGTTTAGTAAAATTCAGCATTTAACTTTATTTCTTTAATTAATACCATTAGTATAAATCCACATATGACTCAGTGAGTTAGGGACAGAATATATTACCCAGTTACAGACAGCAAAAGTTATTATTTTCTGTTTGTGTTTTTAAAGGTCCCAGCACCAGAACATGCAGAAAAAGGTGGCATAAGCAATGTGACAGAAGCTAAAATAGTGCTTTACCTCACATCCTTATTTATTAAGGTATCTGTTACTATATTACATGGTTTTGAGGGAGAGCTTTATAACTCTCCCTCAAATATATAACTAATATTTTTACATTGCTTTAGTAGTGGTGACTGTACGTGTTGGGTAGTTCTCTCGGGGATAATCCTAAGGACAAATTGAAGATTGGCTTCATGTCAGTGTAGTGGGGAGCCTGAGGTCTGCATTCCCTTCACTCTCCTTTGCCTGCTTGGATCTGAGATGCAAAAACCAAAAGCTGGATGCCAAATTCTTTTAAGAGATGAGGGTTTTCTTGGGAGGGAGGGGAGAACATTTGCCTTTGTTCCTTATTTCATCCAGTCAGCTTCAGGAGCAGTACAGACCAGGAGCTCTGGGTGTTCACCTCGCAGTCTAAAGAAAGAAAAAGGATTTCGAGGATATCTGTCTGTGCTAAGACAAAGCTTGGGAGCTTGTAGTGACTAATGTTTTCTATCTTCTTCAGTCAGTACTAGTTACACCTACAGTTCATTAGTGTAGATACAATGCCTTGCAGTACTTTAAAAAAAAAAAAAAAAGTAATTAGAAGAATTTTTCTGACCATACTGAGTTTTCCAAGCCAGCTGCAGTGACATTTCTTTTCTCCGTTTTCTCCTTCATTCAGGCTGGCTGTAAGCCCTCAGACATTGGCATTATATCACCCTACAGACACCAGTTAAAAACAATCACTGATTTGATGGCAAAATGGAAAGAGAGCAGAGTGGAAGTTAACACTGTTGACAAATACCAAGGAAGAGACAAAAGTATCATAATTGTGTCTTTTGTTCGGAACGGTATCGATGAAAATGTGAGTCAGTCACACTAACTTTGCTCCAGTCAATTTTAATAGTTTAGATGCATTTTGAAAATGAGTGGTTTATGTCCATTAAGTAGGAAAAATAAAAGCAAGTGACATTTCTTTCTCAGCTTGGCAGCCTCCTGAAGGACTGGCGCCGCCTGAATGTTGCTATCACAAGAGCCAAGCACAAGCTGGTGATGGTGGGCTGTGTTCCATCCCTGTGCTGCTATCCTCCCTTGGAGAAGCTCCTCTGCCATTTGCAGTCCCAGGCAATGATATCCTTTTTCTCCGTGCTAGTTTGGGAAAGGGGAAAGGTAAGATTGACTTACTGAGATTTGAGGTAAGAATGGGAAGATCTTTGGTTATCTAGGTTATACTTTTAACAGTGATTGGCAACACAGCACAAAATGTGCTGATTAAATTTGCCAGAAATGTACTCGAGATCAAGCTAGTTGATGGGTTTAGAACCTTCTCTGTCTTCAAAAGCAGAAAATGTCAATGCTGACTTGCAAGTCAACTTTGACATAATTTTTTGATTTTGAGACCTGAATTTTTAATCTTTAATGCTTTTGCATTTTTTTCCTGTGATCATTTTGAGTTTCTTTGCATCTTAACGTCAGTATGATTGCTTACTTCCACTTAACACATCTGCTTCATGAATAATACTGGTGGAAAGAAAAATAGTGTCACTTTCAGATGACTTGGTAATTTTTTTCTTTCTCTCTGGCAGTGTACTGAATAAGCTTTAGCTATTGCTGTTTCCATCTCTTACTTAAACAGGAAAGAACCTTGTTAGCTGCTTTCTTTGCAAACACCAGTGCATTTTCAAACGGGTTTTGTGAAAGAAAAATGTTGTCAAAATGCTTCCTTAGCTTGCTACATCTTGAATCTTCCTGCAGGGGCTCATGAAAGTATCCACAAGTGTAACATCTTATGAGTGTGAAGATGGAAAGTTTTACAGGCCTTTGTATCTTTTCTTCTGCTGTTGTTTAATGTAAATAACTGGTAACTGGGGTCTCAGTGCTGATGTGCGCTATTGGGTCTGGAGGCAGCCAAAACAGGAAGCATTCGATTATTTGGAAGTTTCCTTTCAGTAGAATAACAGACATTTCTTGGAAAAAGCTGATGGTTACAGTACTAAAGCACCCAGCTTACTTGTGACAAACCAGAACTATGAAGCACTCTGTTCCTTCCACTACTGGATATTGCTATATTCTCTTTTACCTTGATGAACAGCTGCCTGCAGAAGTGAGTGGGGAAACACTGGAAGAGGAAGGGAGTGTAAACCAGTGTTGTAGCGAGTCTCAGTTTTCTGGGCTCAGTTTGGTTTTAAAAACTTGAAAATGTAGTTTACATACAATAATTCCGTTTTTTAGAATTCCTAATTAAGGTGCTGTGTTGTGCTGTTTGGAGAAAAAAAATAGAAAAAACTTCCTCCTCTTCTTCAAAGCCTCACATTGTCCTTTGAAGTCTACTCCTACTTTTAAAAATGCTGAAATCTTTTATATTTATATACAAAATGTAATTAACCTCTCATGTGAAGATCCCTTGATGACATTTCTAATATCTTGATTTTGCATACATCAGGAAGAAATGTGATGCTGATTCACTTAATCCCCTGTTATTAACTAATGTGTTCAGCAGATCAGTCTGAAGTGAAATGCTCCGTAGTAGCACTCTTGTTCTACTACAGTTGATCTCATCTGTAGTCTTCAAAACAAAGATTTCCCAAGAAACTAGACATGCAGCTTGCTGACTAAGAAGTTTACATGCTCAGGTTCCACTTTTTTAAAGATGATGGCATATAAACAACAGAAAACACCTTTTACTTGAGAGATCTGTGATAGTTTCTTTATGCTACCTCATATTCTAGACCAAAGAGACTGAGAAGTTTCTTTCCAAGGTTGCTGGTGGAAACATCAAATTTTTTTGATTCTTCAGAATCATTAGCATTTGTTTTCTCTTGGATCAATGTCAAGTAGCTGTGTGCATACAGTTGCAGACAAACTTGTTAAATGTGGGCGTGTTCACTCTTAAACTGCTCCTTAACTTTTTGTAATGTTTGAAATAATAAAAGTTTGCTGTTGGTTTCATTAAAGTTGTTTGTACTTAAATACTTCGCTTTATAGAAGGCAAATATTTAGAACAGTAGAACAATAATTTGAAAAGTTGACAGGATAGCCTCCTTTTTCAGGTGAAAACACATGCTTCATCAACTGTGCCTATGCTCTGGGTCTTTCAAAAGATGAAAAGAATAGGGTAAAATATGCTCTTTATTATAGTAGTGACATCAGAACACTTTTTTAGAAGAGATTTTCTTTCTGTGTTTAGGATCTATGTGTAGAAAGCTCTTAAGATTTCACTAATCCGTTTTCTTATGCCAAGTAATGCTTATCCAGGAAATGGTTTGCATGCTATTAAAAACTTAATAAATAAATAAGAGATATTGCCATCCCATCATGAAGTTGCATGAGAAACAAGCACAAGAACATTTCCTTATCCACTTAAAAAATACATCCTTCCTTCTTGTCATGTGGTAAAAATTAGACTGAGCAGCAGTCTACAGATGAAACCATGTTTTGCTCTGCTAGTCTCAAACAAAATTGAGATGTGATTCTCTAAAACACTCTGTGTTTCAATGAACATACATGGCAAGTGAGTATCTTCTAGCAGTAAAGGATCACTGTTTTTGTGTGCTGCCTTTAAAACAGCTTCCTCCTGCAGGAGCAGCCGTTGATGCTGCTGGAAAACATGCAGATGTATGCCTACTGTGTTATGTGTCACTTGGGGATTCCCAAAAATGAAAAAAAGAATGGAAGTTGTTTTATGCCAGACTAGCAGGATCAGAGCGTGGCTATTTTAGAATTGTTTAATGTTGAAATGTATAGGTTCCTTTTTCCTTGGAAGAGGTGGGAATGGTGGATATAAGAAGTGTCCCTGTCACCATGGGCTGTGTTCTACCTCTGTGTTGCCCTTGTCCTTTGGTCCTTCCTTGCAGGCCCAGGCAGTGACACCTTCATGCTGTTTTGTGCAGTCTCTGAAGCTGGACTACGTAAAGCACACCTCTTTATCACAGGTTGCTGGTTAACCTTGCCCAAAAAGGTGAGAGGAAAGAATATTTACTAAGCAAAACATACTGTAGTGCTTAGGATGCAGTAAGCGTCAGCTGAGATCCCATTTGGATGAGACAAACATGCTTGGTGATAAACAGCTCAGTGTGTTTTGGTTCTTTTCCAGCCAGATTCACATTCTAGGGCTTTTTTAAATTAAACCCCCAAAACTTGTTGTTTTTTTAAATACCGGCTTTGACTCCCAGCACGTTACCTTTGAAGGCACCAAGCTCGCAGTTTTTTCTAGAATATTATTATTTGTTCTGATACATTTTATCCAATGCTACAGAATTATTATTTGGAAAAAAATGCTAGGGATTGAAGCTTTACATTACAAGAGAAGGGTAGAGAATCTCAGGTTTCTGCTGCTTGATTGTGCTCAGCTCCTGTGCCCAAGGCTGCCCTGGTGCTCTTGCCCAGCCCTGTGGCCGATGCTGCTCTCCAGGCGGGCAGCCGGGGCCGGGGGCGGCGCGGCCAGTGCCGGGGCAGGGGGCTGTCGCGATAGGGCCGAGCGCCGTGCGGCGATGCCCGGGTCGGGGGGCTGTCGCGATTGGGCCGGAGGCGCTGGGGCGGTGTCCACGGCGGGGGGGTTGTCGCGATAGGGCCGGGGACGCTGCGGCGGTGTCCGGGGCGGGGGGGCTATCGCGATAGGGCCGGGGGCGGGTCCTCCCGCCGCCGGGGGCGCCGCGCGGCGCGGGCGGAGGGGCGGGAGGAGCCCGGGCCCGCAGGGAGCGGCTGCGGCGGCGGCTCCTCCTCTCCAGCCATGGGTGAGCGGGGCTGCGGGGCTGCGGCGCCGGGAGCGGGGCCGGGCCGGGCCGGGCGGGGGCGGCCGGGGCTGGCGGGGCCGGGGCTCGGGCCGAGGGCGCGGGCAGGGAGCGGGAGCGCGGCGGTGCCGGGCCCGCAGTGCGGGCGGTGCCGAGCGGAGCGCTGCGGGTGCGGGAGAGGCCGGCGCTGCCGCAGGAACGGCTCCCGCAGCCGCGGCCCCAGCGCCTGCACGCCGGGGCTGGCTGCCCGTCCGGCCGGGGAGCGGTGTCGCCTCACGGGCCGAGCCTCGCCGCTCGGAGCCGGTGATGCCCGCGACGGCGGTGTTATCCGCGAAGAGCCCTTTCGGGGGCTGCTGCTTCGGGGAGGAGAGCTCTGCAGAGCTTGTTCCGCTGTCCGGAATACCCCACACAGCACCCGAGCGGCAGCTGGGATTTAAGATTTCACACACGGTGTTAAATACTAGATCTTGATTTTAAATTTTAAAGATTTTGTCTATCATTTATTTTTTTTAAGAAGCGGGTGAAGAAAAACATGCAGGTAGACCACACTTTAAGACAGACCTGGAATGCATTTTGCCTCAGAAAGAACAGACAAGAGGGCTGATAAGTAAAAGGACAGCAGATATAGAAGTCTGTCTGAGGAAGATCAGCTCCAGAAGTCAAAATGAGGTCACCTGACAAAGGAATTTTTACGATGCCTTTGGGGAAATAGACAGAATATGTAGCAACGGATAGCTACCCACCTGAAGTCTGCATCGATCAAGGCATTTCCTACACTAATTCTCGAATTTAATACTGTCAGTAGCAAAGCTAATAAAAAGCAAGATATCTGCTTTGCCGGCAGAAAGGTTGCTGTTGCTGCAAGCCTCCACCCGTCCCAGCCGGGGATGCTGTGCTGGTGCTGCTCCTGCTAGGGCTGCTCAGTCCCCAGCAGCTGAGCAGGAAGGAAGAGACAAAGCAGTGAGCTGTGGCTGCTGACTGGGTACAGTCTTGCCAGAGCCCTGACTCTCATTATCTGATTGTTTTCTAATGTCTTCTGGGGGTTTCTGTTGAAGTTCTGGGGAACAATAAAAGCAGTTTTTAAGGCTGGTACATAACCCCAGTCGTTATTTTTCCTAGAAAGCAGAGAGAGATAGGTAACGTTTAGTGGCAGTAGGGTAGTTGGGTATTTGGCAGGCAACTAGGGAAACAGAATATTAGAAAATAGTTTTCAGGGTTTCTAATATGCAGTCCCTAAATACCTAGAGTCTGCAGGAAATGAGACAAGTCATTTTATTGAGGAACTGAGAAAATATCCATCTGTTATGATGATCTGGGTTCTTTGTGCTTTCTGATG
Organism: Phylloscopus whistleri; assembly: GCA_017589585.1. Lineage (NCBI taxonomy): Eukaryota > Metazoa > Chordata > Aves > Passeriformes > Phylloscopidae > Phylloscopus > Phylloscopus whistleri. Next base: position 1,123,725 of record JADMLD010001066.1, on the reverse strand, counting down.
TGCAAACAGATACAGTCCTATACCAATACTCAGTTTTGCAAAGGAACAGGCTCACTTTCTTTTTTTCTCACATGCAAGTCTTTCTAGATGTTTTGACACTTGTATCTCAATGTCTTGAAAAAAAAGTTTGGTTTTTTTTTTTTTTTTACTTCAGTTGTTGGATTTAATTAAACAGTAAATCATCAACTCTTTTGTTTCTTTCCAGGTTACTTTGATAATAGCAAATAAACAGAGGCTTGTTTTGTCTCTGAGGAAATAGGGTCTGGCCTGAATGTTTGAATTGGTTCATTATAAATGAAAATAAGCTTAAGAATTTCCTCAGCACTCTGTTCTCAGTACCAGGAGTTCTGAGAAGAGGAACCTTGCCCATTCTGTCAGACTAAGATGATTGTAGAAAACTATGGATTTTTTACTGACCAGATTTAATCCTCGAATGTGTTTTTGCAGTGTACACTTTGTAGTGTTTACCATAAACTTCAAGGTAAAGCAAAACCTTTAATTCTTAAGATTTTCTGTGTAGAAAATACTTCATGGCTAGATGAGAAACTGAATTTTCAGTATGTAGCATTTTCCAGAAAATGCTCCTGGTTCAGTGACAGAGACTATACAGCCTGAGAAGGAAGGTATGTGTTTGTGTCACTGTGCAATTAGAGCTACTGTGGAAAGTGATTATATATAAGAAGCATGATGTCTGCTTCTCTAGGTAGGCTGTAATACACCAAATCAGTCCATAAATTGATAGGAAGGCTGCTTTGATACCATAGGAGGGGCACTGGTTGCAGCCATGCAGCAGATTTGGGAGTGCAGCGGTGGTGCTGTGTTCAATTGCAGTGACCTGGCTGCTGCTGAGACAGCACGGTACCTAAGAACTGACATTCCCAGCCTTGGGTTTTCATTCACCTGTTAAAACACTCAAGATGTGTTTTGGATTGGATGTTTTTCTATGGCATGTGCTTTATAGCACCTACTGAATTTGTTCTCTTGGGTTTATTAGGTTAGGGTTTGGACAAGGTGGACGTAAAGCGCTTTATTTCTTTGTGCCACTCCTAAAACTTGAACCCTAACTTTTTTTTCTCTGTTGTCTTAGCTGTAAAGGACCCTACAGCTGTAGAAAGAGCAAATTTATTGAACATGGCTAAACTGAGTATCAAAGGACTCATCGAATCAGCCTTGAGCTTTGGGCGCACTCTGGATTCTGACTACCCACCTTTGCAGCAGTTCTTTGTTGTCATGGAGCACTGCCTGAAGCATGGCCTGAAAGGTGTGGAAATTAGTCCAGCTGCATACTTCTCACCCCAAACATGCCATTTTTCTTCCTTTCTTTCTGAAAGTAGATTAAAAAATGTGTAATGTTGCATAAAGAATTGAGAAAAATATGTCCATGATCACCTTTTATAATGAATAGTGTAATTATTAATTCTTCACCACATATATTTCCACATTTCCACTTGTCCTTTTGTGCAGCATTTGTTGTAAGTGGTCCAGGGTTTACCAACTGCATGTATGTATCTAGTGTATATTTTTAGCTAGACATCCTTTTTACATTATTTTTTTTTCTAGTGTATCAGTTTTATATTCACAACAAAGTAATTAGGGAGTTGGCTTTGAATACTGGTGAGCTGACCAGTGTCTCAGTTAAGAGTTGTCTTGAACTCTGGACTCAGCAGTTAACTCTTTCACACACCAGATATTATGAAGGAAGCTATTGCAGTAATTTAAATAATTCAGTTACTTTGTTTTTCTTTTCATAGTAAGAAAATCCTTTCTAAGTTACAATAAAACCATCTGGGGTCCTCTGGAACTTGTGGAGAAGTTATATCCAGAAGCTGAGGAAATAGCAGCAAGTGTCAGAGATTTGCCTGGCCTTAAGTAAGTAGTATTGGTAAAATGCAGCAGGAAAATGAAGGGCCTGATTGAGAATCTGCAGGTGCCTCATGATTTCATTTGGCATTAATCAAGCCTTTGAACAGCTAGCACATGATGTTGGGGGAGAGTACAGGTGGATGGAAGGTGGATAACAACAATGCAAAAAGGAACAAGTTGTATATGAGCCACTCTACAATCTAGAACTGCAGCAAACATTCGAGATTCTTGCCTGCAGAGTCCTACTCAGCTGTGAATTTATTCTTCTTCCATGCCACTGCACTCTGCTTTTGTATTTAGCTTTATAATTGGCCACACATGAAACTCCAAAAGGGCTTAGTTACACTGATTGGTGTATGGCAGCATAAGGGTTCTAATTTACAGCTTTAGACTTTATCTAAAGCACATAGGCATGTAAATTATTATTTACTCTCGTGGCAGGCCAGAGGAAGTAATAACCTTTGCCAAGGATGTTACTGTTGTCCTATCCTAACACAACTTGTGAAGGTTTTTTTTTCTTTTTCATTTATGTGCTTACCACTTGTAAGTATGCAAGCACTAGAAGAGGAAGTTCTAAAAGTCCAGGTGTAATTTGCTGGATATTAGTGTTTGCCAGTTACATGTGTCTTCATCTCTTTTGCATTGTCTTCCTAAGGTAACACTGAATTTGTACACAGTTAAAGGTAGGATTGAGTAAGTGTTGGGTGGAGCTAGAGACAATTGAGAAAGGAGGCTGCCATGGTGGCTTGTGATGGGCACTTGGTTCATTCCCCTCAACTCTTAATAAGCAAATTGCAGAAAGGAGTCTCAGCTGTTGCAAACATTTTACTTCAGGAGAAAACAGGACTTTATCAGGATTATCAGGCTCTTGTGCTTTCTATACCCCTGTTTTTCCAGGGTCTGCTCCCAAGCTCAGCTGTTATCCCGAAGTTTGGAGTCAAGGCCTAAACATTATGGCTTTCCAGATGGTGATGATCAACTGATAGTTTAAAATACCCCTTCAGAAACACCAATTGCTCCACCAAGTAGACTGCTAGGGTGTTCAGGACCATGATTGAATCAATGTGTTATTAATTTGGGACTGTTTGTCTTGGTGCCCTTTGTTTTAGGACCCCGCTGGGTCGTGCCCGGGCCTGGCTGCGGTTAGCGCTGATGCAGAAGAAAATGGCCGATTATCTTCGCTGCTTAATCATCCAGAGAGACCTCCTCAGGTAAACAAGCCCTTAGATTTCTTTGCAATTTATTTTTAGGGGTTTAGTCTCCTAAAAAATAATCCTGCGTTCCCCCACTGTTCAGAATAAGCCCTGGAGAGGAGGTGACTTCATCCCTACCACATGTGGGTTTCCACTGAGCTGCCATTGAAAGGGGAGCTCTTGCTTTGGACTTTGCTTTCACAGTTCTAACGCTGGCATTGCTTTCTTCTAGTGTAACTTCTCCTGTCTGATGGAGTAATTAAAGCACAACTGGATCCTTAATTTCAGTTTTGTAAGCTATTCATATTTTTAAGACTGACTTTGTGCCTAGATAACATTGGTATGACAGGATGCCACTGGTGTTCAGCAGCTGTGGACTTTTCCAGTGAAAAGACAGTTTGATGCATAGAATCTAAAATTTTATTGTAACAGTGCAAGGAGGAGAAAGTGCTGATATTCTGTTTAGTGTAGTATTTATATTTTAAAAACCTTTTCAGCATTTCAGCCCTCTGTGTTTCTCATTTATCCGTTTAATCTCTTCCTTGGGTCCTTGAGTTTCAGGCATGTATTCACAAAATTCCAGGCATTTTTTCACAAAAGGCAATTCTTTTGCCATTCCTCTTTTGCACTGCTTGCAGGGCTTCTTAATAACTTTAGAGTTGTGTGTTTCAGTGTGGCCAAATATCCTTTTATTGCAGTATCCTCTTCAAAACTGGCTAATAGCAGGTGTAGGGAAGAGCCTTTTCTGGGTTTTTTGTTTTCTTTTCTTTTGCAGTCAAAGTAAATCTTGTCCCCTCCCCACAGTATCCCAGCCATCTGGAGCCTAAGGCAATATCCTTGTTTTTAATAGCCTCTGAGACAAACCATGCACTTTGAATTTTTAAATATTTATGAGGTGAGAGTATGGGCAGGCTTGGTTCATCTTTAAGGATGCTCTAGTAAGGCTACAATAAGAGAAAATTCAGATGTGTATGTCACTTATGATTAATTTATTGGATGTATATATAATGAATGTACCAGTAAGATGCAATTTTCTCCTTCAACACAGTGAGTTTTATGAGTATCATGCACTGATGATGGAGGAAGAAGGAGCAGTTATTGTTGGGCTGTTAGTTGGGCTGAATGTGATTGATGCCAACCTGTGTGTGAAGGGAGAAGACCTGGATTCACAAGTAAGTCCATCCAGGTAAAGGAATGTACATGCAATCCATGAGAGTTTTCTGTTCTTTGGGAATTTTCCTGCTTTGGAGTGGTAACTTGTTAGAAATCCTACTAGAAACTGTTCAAGGTGTGATGATCCAGCCCCTGGATCTGTGGGGCTGTTGCCTTAACCTCATTATCAGTGGGGTCAGACCTTTAAATGGAGATAATGGTCAGAGTGCAAGGGTGCGGTTTGGTGCTTTGTCCTCAAATGGGAGTAGCAGGGCAGAGTTCTTTCCATCTGACTTGTGTGACCCATCCTTTCCCTCTGTGGGACAAGTAGAGTTCCATGATCAGTTTACCCTGCCTGGTTCATTTATTGTGGTTCTGGAACATCATAGGAGTGATACAGGGACCTGAAACAAACACTCTCTTATGATTTCTTAGAAGGGTGACTACTTTGATTCTGCAAAGCAAGACTTGGAATTCTTCCTGCTTTGAATGGGCTTTGACTTTTAACCCTGATCTTTTCCAAGAAATTATTAACAGGTTCTGTTTAAAGGCAGATGCACAGGTATTTGTAAATAAATGTAGACTGTGTTCAGCCCTGACTGGTTTTTTCAGCTTCTTTGTGGAAAAAATCATAGTAGCTTAAGTGATTATTACTATGTTCATATATTGATGAAAAAACAGTTCCTCTGGGAAAGAGAAGTTACAGCTGTGGTGTAACTGGGTGTGTGTGCTTTTGAATCACATGGTTAACTTGTCCTCTGTTGTTTGTTCTAGTTACTGTGTAGTGTTAGTTTCAGGCACTGATCTTGTTTAAAAGAGGATATAACATTGACAGGCCTGTATTTCAGAAAACTTATCAGCTTGCTTTTAGTGTTGAGAATTAAATATGTGTGTTATAGACCACAAAATCTGTTGCTAGCTACACCTCTGCTGTCACTGGGTGGCCTTGCTGCATGAGAGAGAACTCAGTTTGAGAGGGTCGTAGTGGCTGTGCAGATGAGATTCTGATTGCAGCGTGTCCAAATTTGAGCTTTTTAAGATGTCCAGAATAATTCTGTTTGTGAAGAGTAGTGTAAAGAAGGCACCTTCTCAGAGAAGCAGCAGGTTTTATTGAGCAGAAAGGCAAACTTCTGAACCTTGATGGAAGTCACAGCCAGGAGCAGTGTTTTCGGTCTGTTAAAAAAATGCTGCTCGGTGGTGAAATGTGTTTATGCAGCCGTAGTGAATTGAAAGAAAGTAACTTTTATAGACAGAACATTTTACCTTATTTATTAGAGATGGTATTTTGCTTTAATAAGAAAAACATGTTTTTAAAAAGTTGTTGGAGAAGAGGCTTTTAGAAAAGACATGGAAAGAACAAACAGGATCCTGACAGGAAAGCACTGTATAAACCAAATAAATATTAAACTTAGTAAAAGCTTGTTGAAAGTGTTACAGTTCAGCTTCTGGCTGAAATTGGATGAATCCTAAAAATGCTGTAACTGAGGTTCTATCAATTACATAAATACAGAGCTGTAAATATCAACAGCACTTATCTGTATGACATGAAACTGTACCTTTGCTTTCCCCTAGGTTGGGGTGATCGATTTCTCTGTGTATTTGAAGAGTGATGATGACATTGGGGGTAAAGAAAGGTATGTCCTCACAAAATACCTCCTATTTTGCATGTTAACAAACCATTTCTTGGCTGGGGCCTGTTCTTTTAGAAATAAGTCAGGTCCCCTAAAGATGAAATTTCTGATGCTGAGAAAAATGCTCCAGTGTGTTGTTCTGTGTTATTGGTTAGCTGGAAAAATATTTGCAGTCTGAAGCAAACCTCAGCAGCATCACTTGCTGCCTCCAAGTCGTGGAGGCTTGCCAAGTGGCAGGGAGAAGGAACCTGCAGACCTTTAAGCCCTCAGCTTGGGATTTAGTAAGAATTTCAAAGAAACAGAGTTGTGGCAGAGTAAATAGACATCCTTATTTCTCAGACTGTGTATGTTATGTTTCATGTAGAGAAACTGTTTGCAGTTAAAGCATTGGAATTTTTTGTGCCATACTGATATAACAACGCACAATGTGTTGTTGCCATCATGAGGGTGAGATGAAGTTGCTTCCTTTCTTTTTAAAAACACACTTGAGATAGACATTTGCATATGATAAATATGTATATTTTCAGTCCATAATTTAGTACATAATTTTGATAAAGTCCATTTTATTTTGTGCTTGCTTTAGAAATGTACAGATTGCTGCAATATTGGACCAAAAGAATTATGTTGAGGAACTAAACAGGCAACTGAAGTAAGTATTACTTTGGAGTATGGGTGTCAGGCCAGGCTTACAGGTAAATGCCTTTTGTACCACAGCTTTGTGAGAGAACTTCAGAGAAAGAGCTGCAATTTCTCCATGTTTAGACTGAATATTTAGTGAAGTAGGAAAAGACACATGAGAAGTGTCAGTTTTCATGCTTTTGGACAGTCAAAACCTTTATTCTTCAAAGAAACACAAAACCAACAGGCCAAAGTGATGAAGGTCCTCATGGTTCATAACTTCACAGGAATGAAAAGCTTGTTCTGGATTCTAATTGTGTTCTATTTAACAGTTTGGCAAAAGTGGTTTTGAGTGTTCTGGTGAAGCCATATGTTTTTATTTCTTTGTCTTTCAGAATATTTTAGTTTGTGGCTTTAATACCTAGGGCTGAAACTGAATAAGCTCATTGCTTGCTAGAAGCTACTTACAAGTGGGAGGTTGTGGTTCCTGTTGAAACAATTTTCAGGAAAGCAGCATTTTCCTCTTACTTTGCTGGATGGAACAAACCTAGTCCACCACTGTGTGTGTTACTGTGCAAACAGAAGAACAGTGATTTAAATTCTCTGAGGAGTACTGTACGAAATTAAACAGTCCGAGGAGCTAAAAAGCTAAAAAACCCCAACAAACCAAAACCCAACAACAAAGCCAGAAAGAACTTCTGTAGAATCTGTAGCATAGCTGATCTGGATCCTTTTTGAAATGTAATCATCTTTTTAAATTTGGTAATCTGGATCATTGGTTACTATAAGGCTCCTGTTGGAGTAAGTATACTCTGCTCTGAAATGGTTCACTGAGCAGAAACCTTCAACAGCACAGAAAAGCTGAGCACATCAAATATGAGCAAAATGGAAGTAAAGGAGGACAAAGGAACTATCACAATTAAGACCAGTGCTGTCATTATCCAGGTGAGCCTCTGTTTGTTCTTGTACACTGGTTTGTGCATAGAATTTCCTGCCAGATCAGTGATTCAGCAACTCTCCTATTTTATTTCAGTTCAGCTGTTTGTGTTTAGGCATCCTAAAATGCATTAATCTCTCTGCTCTGCTGTTCCTAATGAACTGGCAACTTCTGAGGACACCACAGAGAAATATGTGAAAAAGTAAATGGTGTTAGAGAATAAGTTTTCTGTTTCCCTGTGTGTGAAGTGCAGCCTAAAAAAAGGTGCTTCCTGCAGAAATAGGCAATCAGGTTATGGAAAATGCCTGGATGTAGTTTGATACTATAAAAGGCAACTACGTAATAAAAGGCATTAAAACTGGTGAGACTCCTAAATTATGTCAAGAAGCATCAAGAAAGAGATAGCCTGAGGACAAGTCTCAAAAAATGCAGAGAAACAAATGATTTTATAAAAGAAATATATTTTGGAGGAAGAGAATCTGAAGAATGGTTTTGTTCTATAGGGGGGAACTCATTTATCCTTTTGGATGCAATACAGTTGTGAGCATGAAGGAGAGGGAGAGTGCACGAGAAGTTACAGCCAACCAGGAGTTTAAGTGACAGGGGTGACCTTGGGAATTGGAAAGAGCTATATAGGTGTTCAACAAAGGAGAGACATTTTCTTATATTTAGGAAAACCTCCAACAATGGGAACAGACCTCACAGCTCTTAACCATTAATCACTGGACCTGGCATGAAAGCTTTTGAGCTTGGTTGAATGAGTTTTGATGTCATCTTGAATACCATTGTTTCTTTTTCCCTTTCAGTAGCACAGTTAGCAGTCTACATGCAAGAGTTGACTCACTGGAGAAATCAAACACTAAACTGATTGAAGAGGTACTTTTTTATTTTAGTAATGTGTAACATATTATTTTCTCTGAAAGACTGTTTTTTGAAATATACTTACATTATTTTAAGCCATGTTCTGTATAATATATTAGCTTATTAACACAAGTTTAAGTTCTATATAATATATTCAGATACCTTTATTTTGGCCTAAAGAAGAGGGGCAGCAGCTGCAGGGATTTGAAGTCAGCTTGCCAGGTAGCCTCTAGCATCAGTACATTAATTCTGCAGAACATTGCAATTTCCAACTTTGGACAAAACGAGAGGAGAATCCTTTCTTAATGCCAGCTGTCAGTCTGATTTGTGCAGATGACTAGTCTAGAATGGATGACACCAGTTGCTACAAAGAGACAGAAAGTAGTTCACCAAGCAATTTCTGTTCCAGTTCTCAGTAGCAAAGGATTGTTTCTTGCTTGTTTACTGGGTGCTTATATACAGCTTTTAGATGCGTCTGCTTCTGGGTTTGTGTTTATAGCCTATATTTCTGGTTATCTTTGATGCTAGACTGGTTTCCAGTATTTTTAGCTTTATAAGAGAGAACACCTTTTTTTAGTTAATGAAGTGGAAAATTGAAAACTGAATTCAGCTGCTGAAGGAATAGCTAGTTCACCCTGGGAGTAATGTATCCAGACAGAGTGAAAACATTTTTTCTGAGTGTTAATTCTCAGAGTATTCTGGTTCCTTTACAAGCCTTCAGCCCAACTGTCCACCTATTTTGATCCTTTGGCTTATAATTCTGACATTAAGCTATATGCTGTAGGGCCCAGTTAAGAAGTGTCATCTTTTGTAGAGATGTTTGTTTTCCATATGGGGGAGGCTTTCTTATGTAAGCTGCTCCATATGATATATGAAGATGCCCGAAAAAGAAAATGAAAACTGGATGAACTTGAAGCCAAGTGGAAAGAAAAAGTTGAGGACGAGGAAAGAGTGTCTTTTAGTCATAATGTAATCTTTAAGTCATAATGGAGCAATGAAAAGAAAACAAGTTCTTAACCAGTTGTGAAACAGTGAAGTATCCTGAACATGCTGCTGCTGTGTAATGAAAGTGACTCATTAATAAAAGCAGGAGCTTCATGCTTTCTTTATAAACTGCTGATCCTCTGTTTGGTGGACAGGGAGAATAGAGCAGAGAATGTCTTGGTCTTGCATTAATCAGGATATTTTTTCTTTATTTCTGCTCACAAAAGTGGTCACAGTGCTTTTCTTTTTTTAAATTTGTTTCTTTTCAGTTAGCAATAGCAAAAAACAATATAATTAAGCTTCAAGAAGAAAACCATCAATTAAGGAGTGAAAATACTCTGATTTTAATGAAAACACAGCATCATCTAGAGGTAGGTTAGTTTTTTAATACTGTAATATAATGTGGTTAATTTTTGTTCAGAAGTTTGTACATCTCAACTTCAAGTAAGCTTAACTTGTCCAAATCTGAAACAACTTTTATGAGGGAAAGGACTTACTGAATCTGTGGAGCTTTCTAAATGGCATAAGTAAATTAAAATTCCAGGACACTTGCTTGTTTTACAGCTGTAGGCATGCGTAGTGTATTCAAGTGACACCAAAGGAGGACAGTACTGCAGTACTGATGTTCATTTTGCTGGTTTCACTCAGCTCTCGTTAGCAAACCAACAGCCACAGAGCAGCAGCAGCTCTTTCCATCTTTGTCCTGTGCTTGGAGGAGGCATTTGGGGGCTTTTCTTCATATCCCCCACGAATGTTCAGTTACACCATTAAACTGCAGAACTGCAGATCAGTAAAGACAGGACCTGTGTGTGTTTGTAGGCAGCCAAGGTGGACGTGGAGGCCGAGCTGCAGACGTACAAGCACTCGCGGCAGGGCCTGGATGAGATGTACACCGAGGCTCGCCGGCAGCTCCGCGAGGAGGCCCAGCTGCGGCAGGTGAGCCTTCCCTGCACTGCACCCCTGCACTGCACTCACTGCAGGAGCACTGCTGCTGCTCTGCACTTCACATGCTGCATTTCCTTTACTTCAGTAGCCTTTTCTCTAACTGCCTGTTGCAGCAGCCCTCTTGGTAGAGGGTAGAAATGAGCTGAGACACAGACTTCTTGTTAATCACAGCATGAAAAGAGTCCTGGTTTATTTCTCTACAGCTCAGCCATCCTGACCCCAACTATTCCCTGACTCTGGCTGCAGCAAGCTCCTACTGTAGGTTTCCCTTGCAGCCTCTGACTGCTGGTTATTCCCTGCTGAACTCTGTCTGCAGGGATCAGTGTGCAGACTCTGACTGCAGCTTTTACCCAGCCAGACTGTGACTACAGGTTCCAACAACAGGCTCTAGCTGCAGAGCCAGACTGACCTCACAGCAGAGATTCTCTCCTCAGCATCGTTCTCTTTCCTCCTTCTTCTGTTCATGATGCTCCCCCCACAGCTAACCCACTCCCTTTTATCACATTTATCTTTATTGGATACAGCTGTGACTCATGGGGTGAGGCTGAACTAGGTAATTAACACAGCTGTTACTTATCGGGGCAAGGTCACCTGTATTCCCTTCTCCTACAACTGCCTATAATAAACAGGGAATTTTTACAGAGCATCAATATTTCTATCGTAATATTGCTGAAGGACAGTAAAAAACCAACCAATTTTTCTATTTTTAGGTAAGTTTTAGCAATACTGTATGCTCTCTATCTATGTTAAATTGTTCCTCTGAAAATACAAATACTTCAGTTCTATTTTTGTAATTAATACTTAGGCAACTCTGTACAACATTGGCAGGGTAATTTCTTGTAATGTGAGTTACCTTCTCCCAAAGTTAAAAAACCCCGCTGGTCACTTAGTATAGGAGTGGAGCATTTTTGGATAATTTGTAAAGGTAAAGAGGGAATTTCTGAAGTGGCAAAATAGGTGGTGCTGCAGCTTTGTTAGAGTTTCGAACAGAAAAACATGATTCCATAGTTATTTAAGTCCTCTGTGTTGCATTGTGCTTGTGTTTTGTAGGATATGGAGAATGAGCTAGTGGTTCAAGTTAGCATGAAGCATGAGATAGAGCTTGCCATGAAGTTGCTGGAGAAGGATATCCATGAGAAGCAGGACACCCTCATTGGCCTGCGGCAGCAGCTTGATGAAGTTAAAGCAATTAACGTGGAAATGTACCAAAAGCTGCAGGTAAAGGGACCACCTGCTGTTAAACTGTTGGAAGGATCACAGAGAGAGAAATGCATTATTATCATTCTGGGCACTTTGAGTGCTGCTGTTCCCTGGAGTTTCAGTTTCATTGTGCTTCTTAGGTCAGCTTGACATTTTGGAACATTACCCATGTAATCATGGCTTCATACAAGAAGTTCTTAAGGCAGTCACTGACTGTGTTTAGGGAAGAAAAGAGCACGAGGAGAAGATCATGGCCTAATAATATCCTGTGTGAAATAGAGAGAGTAATAGTGTGCTGTACCAAGGACATTTTTTGGCATGTGTTGTTGAAAAAAACAGAGGAATGTAGGCACATAGTGAAGAGTTAAAGAGAATCCCTGACCTTCCAAAGTAGGGAAAAGAAGACAAGAATATGTTAAATGGAAAGAGCTAATTACAGTTTTGGGTTTATTTTTAAATCTGTTAACAAATTAAGAAAATCTCTTAACAATGAGGTGTCTATTGGAAGAATATGGATCTCAGGGACCCCAAATGCAGTTAACAAATTACCAAATACCAGTGAATTATTTATGCAAAACATGAATTTGATTTAGGGAATAAATTATGAAAACCAGCACAAGAAACCAGCCAAATCTGTGGCAGAATGAGGGGAAAAAAATAAGGTGCTGCAGAGAGATAATTGATATGATGGACAAAGGATTCTACTTTCCCATCTGCAAATGTGAGGAAACTGGACCAGAGGATGGGAAATATAAATAGAGCTGGAGAGAAAGGTAATGAGAGAAAATGTTCTCCAATGTTAGGATCTGGGAGGGGTTGGTTTGTAGGAGAACCTTGGTGATTTTTCTGGACTAAGCTCTTTGCTCTTCACTGGTAAGGTTCTAATGGGCTACTTGGTCAGTGAATTTAAGTTGACTTCTGAAGTGATTAACTAAGGAAGGAAATCAAAGGGGAACATTTATACCTATTGAATATTAAATAGCATCTACACTTGCAAAGTATAAAACTACAAATTTTCTAAGCATAAGATTTTACTACTGCCCTCAAGGGTTTTTAGAAGGCAATCCTTAAAGAGAATCAAAACTTGAAGCCATTTTTGCCTCCTTAAAGAGAATCAAAACTTGAAGCCATTTTTACCATTTGCCCCTTTAGATACTGAGGAAAAGGCCCCTACAGGGTAATAGTGCAATTATACCAATTTCAGTTTGAACCTCTTTTGTAACACAGGTGTCTGAAGATGCTATGAAAGAAAAGAATGAAATAATTAGTCGATTAGAGGATAAGACCAATCAAATTAATGCAACTATGAAACAACTAGAACAAAGGTACAGCCCCATCTTTGTTTCTCTTCATTCACAACTCCACCCCCTTACACCTTACTGCATCCCTACAATTGCCATTGAAATGTAATTTTCAACTAGAACATTTAAACCAAACCTTTCTGTAATTTCTAATTAGTGCTTTGCTGTTGGTCTGGGTTTTTTTCTGTTTGACAAACACACTCACTTTAAATACAAACTTAATCTTTCAGTTTTCTTCCTCTACCATCTTTCTTCTGGTCCTAGGTTTTTATGCTGATATCAAAAGTTGTTCTTTCAGTTGTTGCAAAATTCTGATTCCTTATTTCCTACTTTTTTTCCCCACCTGAATGAAATGCAATAGAAGCTGAAGCATTAATCTGGCTTATACTTAAGCATATGCTTAATATAAACATTAATGCCTTCAAGGGTCACTGGTTGTTTGCTGAAGCTGTTATAATTGTTGTCCATTGCTTTGGAAGTGTCATTATTTCAATGATTTTAAGAGTTTTCACACTGAAAGGTTGAAAAGTGAAAGACTAAAATTCCAGAGTATAAGTTTACATTATGGTTAGACTGCATGATATTAAGATGTGATTCACATGTTTTAATTTAGTGGCCTTATATGCGACATTGATCTTTCTAATTGTAAGATATAACATATCCATAAGCCCTGTCATGTTGGTGTTTGACATGTCTTTTTTTTCATTTAAATCTGATTATGAAAAACATGCTTATGTATTAAAAAAATTAGTGACATGAATATTCTTTTATTGACATCCTTTTTCCCTCTTTTTTCTTTTTCTTTTTATCCTTTTATCCCAATTTTTGTTTTTACTGTTTTGCTGCCTTCATCTGTCTTTGATTTTTGTCCACTGCATTCATGAAGTGACAAAGATCTGTTAACTCAAACTAGGACTATTGCAATGTCATTCGTCAAATGTGCCAGCAATGAGGCTCAGCACCAGTACAAACTTGTCAAGGATATATCATTCTGAAAGCTCCTCCAGATCTCTTGTGTTGAAATAATTGCTGATAAAATAGGACCTCAGAATTTTCCAATTAAAACTTGAAAGTGGTATTAGAAATCCTGCACTGTAACTGATCGTAGCTGGGTTCTGGTTTGTTTTCTGAAAGAACATCGTCTCCGATCTCACTTTACCCCTCCTAAAAAAAAAAAAGAAAAAGAAAAAAAATAGTAAATTACTGCACTATTATTAACCAAATGTAAGCTAGTTTTCTAATGCTATTGAATCACTTCTTTGTCAAATTTTATTTTAAGAGGTTAGATATCTTTCTTTTGACTGTACATTTTTATGACACTTGTTTCTAATTAGTGATTTTCCAGTTCTTTGGTACTGAGAGATTTAAAAAGTAGCCTTTCTGGCTAATACTTCCCTTCTCCCCTGCTTATTCCTTTCACTTTTAGGCTGTATTTATCCCCAAAGCACGCTCTCTGTTGGGTTTTGTGGTTGTAACTGGCACTGTTTTCTTAAACAGCGTGGCAGGAGTTGGAGGGAGGGAGCTGAGCTCTCAGAAGGATGGATGTAAGAGCAGAGGGTGGTGTCACCATCCGTGTTCTGAGTGTGCAGTGAGGGAATGACAGCCTTTGGGCGTCCAACAGCTACAGCACAGCTCCACCTCTCTGATGTCATGGGGGCTAAATGCTCTCATGGAGTGAAAATGTCTTTGGAGCCTGAGTCGTGAGGGACTCCAGCCAGAGCCAGAGTGCTCCAGCAGATTCTGGAGCTGTGACTGCTGCCTAGCACAGCTGCCCTGGGAGGTGGGGCAGTGAGGAGGATTTTCAGTCAGGGCCCCGATCCTGAACCTGCCTAACCCGTTTGTCAGCTGAGGCTCCTGCCTGGCTGTGTCTGCACTGAGATCAACACCTGTGTGGGTGTTGTGCCCAAACCCTTCTCCCTCCCTCCCTCCCCTCCCAGCCATCCTTAGGCAGCCTCTACAGCCCCTGTTTCTGCTGGGAGCTGCTGCTTGCCTGCACTGCAGAAAGAAGCATTTAGGCTGCTGACTGCCCTTAATACATTCCCTGGTGTTTGCTCTGAAGTTTGTAGTGGAAATTGGCTGGGAAAATGATTTTAGAGTTTTGCAGCAGAAGGAGATGTTTGAAAAAGTGGGGACAAGGATGCAAGAGTGTAGAAAGAGTTTCTACTGCATGGTTATGCACCAGCTTATTCCTTGATTTGGAGGCAGAAAGAACCTTTAACATGAGCTGGCTACTGAAAAATAAAAATAAATATCTTTCCTCTTCAAAGAAAAGCCAAACCAGGGACACTGACTAGAACAACATGAAGACCATGGCAGAAATGGGAGCCTTATCCACCTCACAGTCATTTATGCAAACAAGTATCTGCTCCAGTATCATCTGAATGCCAGATCCAGCTGCACACTGCAGCCAGCTCAGCATCTGCCTGAATTTCAGCAGTGCAGCCAGCCCTGGTGCTGGGCTGGCAATGATGCTGCAGCTTTTGGGTAACAGGTTCCCTTTCTGCCTTTCTCCGTGGAAACACCTCTGCAGTTGATTTTGTGATGTAGGGAAGGGTTTAACCTGCTTTTGGTGTTGTCTTGTGTAGCTTCAGTCAGTTTCTGCAGGGGAGGGACCTGCTTTTTCCCAATATTCTCCTTCCCGTGGCTTGGCCCTGTGTGCACTACCATTGCAAATGTGACTGAAGGCATTCTGGGATAGCTGAGTGAGATAGTGCACCCTTGATAAGGTGGTTTAATTCCAGCCTTGTTCACTTGTTTACCAGCAGCTTTTGGAAGCTCCCTCTGGTGCAATTTCATCAGCAGAAGCACAGATGCAGACATTGCTGACACATCTTTTTAGCTGACACTGGGAGCTAGGAGTCGCTCTGTGTTCACTGAGCTGCTGGGAAGGGAGAACTCAACCATCTCACTGATTTCTCCCACCACTTACCTGAGAGGCCCTTGGGACATTTTGGCATCAGGTGGGGACATTCACTGGGATTTTACAGGCTCTTGTGTTCTCCAGACAGGTGTAACCATGATATAGCACAAGTCCCCTTTTAGTACATTTGCTTTTGTCACAATACATCCACCAGAGAGAACCACAGTG
Organism: Phylloscopus whistleri; assembly: GCA_017589585.1. Lineage (NCBI taxonomy): Eukaryota > Metazoa > Chordata > Aves > Passeriformes > Phylloscopidae > Phylloscopus > Phylloscopus whistleri. The sequence continues at coordinate 1,107,952 of JADMLD010001066.1, read as the reverse complement.
AACTAATGCATTCCAAAGGGAGTGTCAGCTGAACAAACCTGGAATTCAGAAAGAAAAGATTAAATCAAATAACAATCCCTCATTCCTTGATTAATCATTTTGATTTGTCTTTAGTATGGAGCTATTTTAACCAGTGTAAGAATGCATTATTTTTAATACAGACTATTTAAATGAATTATGATGTAGTTGAGGTAGTTCTGTACCTGTAGTGGGACCTGTCAGGGTGTACTTTGTTGTATTAGGCTAGTCAAGTTTTTTGCTGTCTGATTGCAGTGCTCTGTATGCAACCTTCTGCCTCAGTTGTTTTGAGCTGCTTTTGCACAACACACGCTCTGCCCTGTCTTTATGGGTGATCAGTGCAAGCCAAGAACTTTTACAGAGTTTACTTGGGGGTGAAAAAAGCTTCAGAAATAACACATGGACGTATGCTAAAGGAAAAGGAACAGCATCAAGTTAAATGCTTCCATTCTAAAATATGTATCATGCTTTGGCACCTGTTATTCATGAGCATAAAATAAAACACTTACTACTTACAGTGATTACTCTCTTACTGTATGCAAACCCAGGAGCTAAGCTCTCTAGGCATTGTATGGATTTCTCGTTTGAGTTTGTGAGTTTCCCCCAAACTTTGTTTTTATTTAGAAATGTTTCTATTTCCCCATTTTTCTTTTATTTGTCTTCTTCACCCTCTACACCCTAGTTCTAGCTTCAGTTTTACCCAAAGTTGATTTGAATTACACCAGATTGCAGCAAGCAGAGAAGGCTCAAATGGACGCTGAGGCTGAGGATGAGAAACTTAAACAGGAATATGTGAATAAATCTGAAAGCCTGCAGAACGAATTCTCCCAGAAGGAGAAACAGCTGTGAGTATTTCTTTCCTGCTTGGAAAAATGCATGGCAGTAAACATTCCACATTGCAATATGTCCTCTGTCCCAATACAGGCTACTGGTTGTTAAATGGTTTTGAACAGAATGTAAATACTAAAGATCTTCGTGTCAGGTACTGGCAAAGGCAGAAGAGAATATGTCATTCCAAGAAAGCCAAGCTGGCTTTGGATGCCTCTAGAATGACACACAGCTTGAAAGGAAGGGGAAAACCAGCATTATTTCTTGGCTAAATGTGCCAGCTTAATTCAGGAGGAAATTATCGCAAGTGGGGGAAAATACATAGTGGAGTAGTGAGTGGTAAAACACACTTTTAACAAAGCCCACAAGTATGCACTAGTGTGGACTTCAACAGAAATAGCACAACAATAGTTTGATTGACCCAGCTTTAGGATGAGGTAGCAGTGGTTAAACTACCACTGCACAGGAAAAAAAAGTGAAAATCCAGTGGAGTGGTAAAAGTTAAAAGTGAATGTAAAAGCCAACCCTCTAGTCTTTCTCCTGTTACATCCTTCAGTACTAATTTAAATCAGTATGTGATGTCAGAAGCTCCCTGTAGGGACGGGTGTTTTCCCTCTTTGGGAAGAGAAAACACCAGTTATTTAAGTAAATCTTTGGCACAAAGATTGGGGCTTAAAAACCACTGATTTCCAATCCAGCTATTAGCCCTCCCCTGCTTCTCTCAATACTCTGAATGTCAATCCACTTGTTCAACTGTCATGACAAATTTTCACTTTACTACCACAGTCACCTCTGCAGATTTGGGCAAAAGAACAGTTCAGACCCCAGCCTTAGAATTCTGCAATTCTGAAACCTCCAGGTCATGTTCACTTCTTTTCCAGCCAGATGCTGAGGTAGTGTCCCAAAATGTAAGTCTTTCCTTTAAAAGTGGGTTTGGTTTGAGAACAGGAAAATTAATGTAGATGTAGGTTTCCCATCAAAAGACCTTGCATGAATACTCCCAGATTTTTTCCCCCTCTTTTCCTGTGTTGGCACATACAGTTTAGATATGGAAGGTTGAACAGTGTGCTTCCACCCTTTGGTTTCTCCCTAACATTCTAAACACCAACTCTTCCATGAAACCAAGAGTAAAATTCCAGCTAGAATGGGGTCTTCTATCTGAGTAACCCTAATTCCTTTAAGTGAAGTTCAGATAAGCCAATAGAATCTGTATCCCTCTTTATGCTGAACCTCAGCTCTGTAGAAAGCTCAATAAAAATAGTAATTTAAAGTCCTTCCTCCTTTATCTTCAGTTCTGTTCAAAATGCCATAAACTTTAGTCTAAAATAGGAGATTCACATCTAAGGGTGTAAAATTAAATAACTTTTGTGGTATCAGAGATACCTGCAATGGTTGTGTGCATCACCAGTGACACTGTGGCTGCTTGGTTTGGTTTATTTTAGGAACAAGCTGTATAAAGTTAAGGGGCTTTGCTTTAGCATGTTTTAAAAATACTTCAGAGTTTTGTGATTAGTCTTCTCTTACTCATTTATTTCAAAGGTCAGCTCCTCACAATTATGTCATATTCCCAGTCCTTTAAATAAACTTACTCTGAAAAGCATTTTCTAAGTGACAGTGCTTTGTTTATTACACTGATACCGAAAATGTCATTATATGGACACAATATTACTGGTTTAGAAAACATGTAAATTAATAATTTATTATGATAACAGTCTACTGCACCCAGAAATAAACACAGTTTTGTTTCTAAAAGTGATACTCTTGTGCACATTGATTTTTGTTTTTTTGTTTTCCCTGTTCTAGGCTTCAGCTGGAAACAGATTTGAAGATAGAAAAAGAGTGGCGGCAAACCCTAGAGGACGATCTTCAGAAGGAAAAGGAAACTGTATCTCATCTGAGAACAGAGACCCAAGAAATAGTTAACCTTAAGAAAGTAAATTCTGCAGCAAATTTTGACTAGTAGTTTAGAAACTGACTGCAAAGTTAGTTATGGACTTAGACATGGTATTTCAAAGAATTTCTGCAAATAGATAAGAAGGATTACATTAATGTATTTTCACAAATAGAGTGAGAAAAAAATGGGCTTTTTACTCCCCATGTAGTCCTGAGATCAGAACTCAGTGCTTTGGATAAGGAAAAATGAAATCCTCATTTTCTCTTCTCAGTTGTGTTGAAGGCTCTGTCTTCTCACTGTTGCTGGGCCCAGGGCTCCCCAGTGCTCCTGGGCACTCCAGTCAGTCAGATTTATTCTCTCCCTGGGGTGGGCTGCAGAAGCAGAAATGCTTCTTAATCTCTTGGGGTCTAAGAGAGTTTAATCTTGAGCAGTTGCTGTTCAGGTTGTGTTTGGAACCTTAACAGTGTGAGGGATCACTTGGCTTTCTCAGCAAGACCAGCTTCAGCAGGAGCAGCTTTCTAGGCAGTAGAGAAAACACAATCTGAGACTCATCTGGTTTCATTTTATTTTGTTTGTTTTGTCTTAAGGAGTTCCTTAAACTTCAGGAGAAGAACAAGCAGCTGAAAAGCATATGTGAGGACCAAGAAGCTGCTCTCCAAGAACTGGCGTCCAAGCTGAGCGAGTAATTTCATTATTCATGATGACGTAGACGTTTTATTTTTGTCACTTGAATTAAGAAAAATAGTGGGAGAGTGGTAATGCATATTAGACAGTATATGACAATATTATTGTTCTTTTGTAACTAACCAGTTATCAGAAGTCAATGTATCTAGTTAGGTCAGGCCTGTTAATTTTTATTTTTGGCTGGTGGGGTGGTTGTGAGCTCTTAGGTAATGACAGTGCTGTGAACAGAAAATGCTGGTTTGAAGGGCATTAGGCTTTGTGCTGCAGTGAGAACAGTTGCCTGGTTTGCCAGTTACAGCTCTGGCTCCAGCAGGGCAATGCTGCTCTTCCTGAGCCTCCTCACACAGCTGCTCACTCACTGCCCCAGCACTGGGGTCAGGGAGAGAATTGGAGGGGTAAAAAAACTGGAAAACTCATGAAGGGTGGAGATCAAGGCAGATTAAGAGGGAAAAGAAAAGCCACCCATGCAAGCAAAGCAAAAGAAGGAATTATTTCTGCCCATGGTTGGGCAGGTGTGTGATACCCCCAGGAGAGCAGGGCCCCATCACATGGAATGGTGCCTTGGGAAGGCAAAACTCCATCACTCCAAACCTTGGAGTGCCCCCACCCTCCCTCCTTCTTTCCCCCACCTTAGATCCTGAGTGTGATGATCAGCTACATGGCCTGGGATGCCCCTTTGATCTCTGGGGTCCTGGCTGTGCCCCCTCAGCCCCCATCACCCCCAGGCTCCTCCCCAGCATGGCCCCACAGGAGCAGGAAAGGCCTTGGCTCTGTGTGAGCGCTGCTCAGCAGTGACAGCCACATCTCTGTGTTATCAGCCTGTGCTCAGCACAAATCCCAAACACAGCCCCTAGGAAGGGGATGAGCTCTAGCCCAGGCAGGACCAGCACAGCTGCCCAGTCTTCAGGGGATGGAAGGGATCACCTGGCCAGCAGCACCCTCCCTGTTGTTACGTGCTCTTGGGGCTTCATTTAATGATCTCTGTCTTCTCAGCAGTTTTGCTGCGATTTATGTGGCCTCTGATGCCCTGTAGAATAACTGTGTGTGTGCCTCCTGTGACTCAGTTCTCAGTGGGTTGGCACTGGATGCCTGTGGGGAGGCTGCTTCCTCCAAAATGACGTAATGTGGTCTGGTACTTTTGTTCAGAGGACTTGGCTTAAAATTTTTAAGTTCCTAAACCAGATTTTTAAGTTGTTGGAACTTTACTGACCATGTAGAAGTTTGAAGTAGCATTATTTTATTCTTTAGATCAAAGCTGAAAATAGAAGACATAAAAGAAGCAAACAAGGCATTGCAGGTCAGTAGCATTTTGAGAAAATAACTTTTTTTAACTGTTCTTTTTGAAATCTTTCATAAGCATGAGAAGACTTCTCTCTAACAGCAACTACTCCAGAGAGACTCATTGTACCATCTCCTTCAGTAGGAGAGAGCCACAGACTCCCTGTAACCCCCTGGAAAAAAATCCATTTGCCTTTGATTTTCCTTGTTTGATGCACAGCTGTGCATTTTGGCCCTTTTCTGGCATTTCTGGCCCTTCTGTAATTTCCAGCATGTATCTCGGACAGAATGTGTAGCCAACTGAGCTGAAACTGCAGAATACTTCTCAATCATCAATAAATATTTGATCATCCAAGGAAATAAGTGACCTTGTATCACCACAGCTGATAAAATATGATGTGTAATGTCAGCAGGTTTGGGAGCACTTGAGAGCAGAGATTTTGTCTGCACATGTTTGATCATCTGGTGTGTCACCTGGCACATTGCTGCAGCCCAGGTAAAAGTGTCTGAAATGGTTGAGCAGACTTCTGGGTTTATTCAGTGGTTTCAACAGAAGGAATTGACAATTCTTGACACTGTCCTGGTGGGGCTTTTTTTGCTTCCCTGCATTTTGAGGACTGTTCCCATGTGATGAGCAGGGACATGGGCTTCACTCTGAGGCTTGGATGCCTTTCTGCTCCTCCACTGCCCAGCTTCACCACCTGGAGCATGTTCTCTCTGCACCTCTGCTCTGTCCTGGCCCCTAAGGTTTTGCAGTGCTTTGGAGCAGTCCTGTGCTGCTTTAGAGCCTCTCTGTGACATTACCCTGGTCCCAGGGCACTGAGCATTCAGGCAGTGAATGTGCTGCTCTTGATTTGTCTTGTCCCCTGGAGCCCAGAGTTTCCCTTCATCAGATATGTATAATTATGATCATTTTTTCTCCAGGGTCAGGTTTGGTTGAAGGACAAAGAGGCCACTCATTGCAAGCTGTGTGAAAAGGAATTTTCGCTTTCCAAAAGGAAGGTAAAACTTTAACAAGATTTCTCCCAACTTGTTTACAAGAGTTATGTAATTATTATTACAAGTATGATGTAATTATTAATTATCTTTGAGGTGTGGCATGAAATGTCAATTATTAGGTGAATACAGAGTTGTTTTTGAGGTATTTTTGTAGTTCTTTTATACATACAGTGCAGCTGGGCTCTGATTTCAAAAGAAACAGTGTCATGGTGAAGTTCCACAAAACAACTTAGTTAAAAATTACTTAACTACTTTGTGGAATTGTTATCTCAAACTCTTATCAGCTCTGGCACTGTTAGAATTTGACGTGTGTAGAAGTATTTTTATGGCATTTTTCATATCCTAGAGTAAGAAAATATGGGTTTATTGTCATTTTCAAGTAAAACATGACATCAATTTCCATGCTTTATTAATGTATGCAGGAAGTTTTCTTTACCTTTTTATGTTCAATCTCAATCAGCTACCTGACAGAAGCATCCACTGTTTCAGATCTCATTCTGCTATTTTTCTATAGCAGAATACATTCTTAATCCAGGATTTTAATGAAATCTTCAGAGCACATACACACACACACACATATATTTAAATGTCTAGAAAGACCAAGTATCTTTCTGTGGTGCAATCCTAGACAAACATCATTTGTGTATGATTGCATCATAGTTTGGGATGTAGATGAATTATCTTTTGCAACTCACTCCTGACTCCAGGAAGTGAAAGGAATTACATTTTGGATTGCTCTGTGTGTATTGTTTGTTGGTATCCAATGACCAAGTACACTTCTATTGTAAAATTAAATTTTTAATCTTCTGCCCATGATTTAGCATCACTGCAGGAACTGTGGGGAGATCTTCTGCAATGCCTGTTCTGACAATGAGCTGCCCCTGCCCTCTTCACCAAAGCCTGTCCGGGTCTGTGACTCCTGCCATGCAATACTGATACAGAGGTGCTCTTCTACCGTGCCATAAGAGATTTATTTATTCATTCTGGTCTTTAGCTCATCCTGTAAAAACCACAACACCAACTAAAGAATGTACAGCAGTGTTTCCAGACTTTCAGGTAAGCAGCGTAGGGTTGCAATTCCAAGGTACTGTGGACAAGTTACTTCTCTGCTTCCTGTTTGAAAAAATGGAGACAATGGGACCCAAATGTAGAAAATGCACATCTAAAAAGAAAAAAAACAAGATGGGCATGTTGGTCTACCAAGTGGCTCAGCAGCTTTTCTGGTAGGAAGCAGGGCAGTTTATACAGGAGACCCAGTGTTAATGTGTATTGGATGAGGTCTTTGGTTGTTAAGATGATCTGGAGAAAGGTGATACTCTTACAGGCTGATGTGCCACAAGTCCAACCTAATTCTGCTAGACTGTGCCTGTGATAGGCTGCTGTGAAGCAAAACCAAGCAGTAGCTGGTTTTAAATTGTACTGGAAAAAAGCATGGCAATTAATGCAGTGGTCTGAGAAGTTATTGCCAAATCCCCTGTCTTCGTTTACTTCCTCTTCATTAGCAGGATTTGATACATCCAAGGATTTTGCATTGGCAGCTGTTCCCAGGTGTAAGGGGAGCTTTGGTCAGCCAGGGAACAAACAGTGCCTCAGGGCACTTGCTGAAGGAAGGTGTGCTTTACTGAATGATTTTTTCACATGAACTATTAATTTGACGTATCTGTGTTTCCATTGAAAGAGCTGTTCAGCACAGACCTCCTGTCTGACATTGTCTGTAACCTTGAACAAGGCTCTGCATTATTCTCATGCAAGTCATACTCTCAAGCTTGTACGTGTAGTCACTGCATAGCTCTAGAAACCACCTAGGAGGACAGGGATTAAATACTGGGAATCACATCCTTTCTCTGTAGGACAGGGAGGTTCTTCCTTATTTTGTCACCATCTTTCTCAAACTTTCAGAGCTGGTTCCTAAATTTCATTTTTTTCCAGAGCACTTTTGAGCCCTTCTGAGTCTGACCAGTCTTGTCAGATGGTAACTTTTGCTGGAATGTAAAATCCTTGTTCTTTCTGTAGGCAAATAGAAATAATATCCTTTGATAAACTGCCCTCAGTGCACTGCACCCTCCTCCCTTTAGCCAGTCCTGGCATGGGCTCCAGCCCTGGAGCCTCCACGCTCCAGAATTCCCAGGCCTTGTAGCTCCTTCAGCCCTGGGCTTGGAGTAGCACTGCTGACAGCAAAAGGGAGGCTGCAAACAGGTCTTTTAGTTGTCCTTGCACTTTGTTTAGCTTGGCTTTGTCTTTGAGGATAGGGATTTAGTGGATATCCTAAAAGCTAACATAGCTATTCTTTTTAACACCTCAATGTAGTTGCTTATGTAGCTTTTGTAAAGCAAAATGTTTTTAAAATGACCTGATGTAACTTTTTTGTAAAATACCACACAAATACTTGTAAATCTGTAAATAACTTTTGGAAAAAAAAATAAATTTAAGTTATCTGCAACTTAACTAAGAGAATAACATCACTTCATTTCAATTTATAATTTGGAGTATTTAATTTTATTATGACTTGTTCAGGTTGCTTAGAAAGCCTTTGCCTGTGCTGGGGAGTGGGGTACCCTGGTAAAGGCACAATCAGGTGCTGCCCAGGTGCTTCCTGTGTGTTTCCAGGTGGGTTTTACGTGGGGCAGGCATGGAGGCAAGCATGGTTTGATGCAGGATAGATGGTAGGATAAAGCTAATCTGTACTGCTTTCGTAAGTAACTTGTCAAAGGGGATGAAACTAAACAGAAATCATTATAATAGGCAATCTTTTAAAATAAGAATATAGTGCATTTCCATCACGTGCAATAAATTAGCTACTTAACTGCCATCTTTTCCTCCCCTCTGTGCTGTCCTATTTGCATAGGAAAAGTGTATCATTATTCAGATTGCTGTTACTAACTGCAGGTAAGGCTTCTGCCTTGAACAAAGTGAATGCTGGATGTTCCATACGGTTTCATTCCCTTGGCATCAAGCTACACCACCTGCCCTGCTTTTAAGGTTTTTGGACATCACCGTGACTAATGCTGAATCTTTGTCTTTCTGTAAAACCCTGCTCTCGAGTCTAAATCCTTCTCACAGAGCACAGGAAGAGCTGTGGGGTACCCACGAGAACCTGGAACCGTTCAGACAGGATCAGAGCAGCATTTTATTCCTCTTGGGAAATGGGTGATTTCTGCCTGCCTGCTCTGGGGCGTTAGCAATTCCCCGAGGCAATGCGCTGCTCCTCCTGCTCCCACCCCGCGGCTCCGTGCCCGTGTTTGCCCCGCCGGCCCGGAGCGAAGGGAGCGCCCGGCCCTTCCTGGCAGCCCTGCCGGGGCCCGCCGGAGCAGAGGCTGCAGTTCACGGCTGTGAAAGTGCAGCGGCCTCACGGAGCGGGCACAGCTCCGCTCACGGCTCGCAGGGGTGATTCCTCTGCCGTGTCAGTGCCACTTCAGCGAGCCGGGGGCTCCAGGCTGAACGCTGCTCTGGGTGCGGGGTGCAGGGACGAGACAGGCACAAGGGGCTCAGTCCTGCACGGTGCAATGGCGCTGAAGCGCAGGGGATTCTGCAGCTCGCCTGGCTGTACTCGAGAGCTCCGAGCACAAGCCCAACCTGCTCTCCAAGGGCGAGTCCCAGGCAGGTGTCAGGGCTCCTTCTCCCCAGATGAAACCCCAGGTCTTCCCAAGTGAGGAAGCGCTGCAGAGCTGCAGGATTTAACTCTGCATGTGCACCTTTCCTCCACCTTACCCTAAGGTACTTTTCCTGCAAGTGAATTAACTCTGGTGCTACCACTGCCACTTGGGAAACACCTCAGCTTTTCTGGCAACAGACCAAGAACCCCCTATTTCTGCAGAGCAACCGTGGTTCAAATGGTTAAGAACTCATTTTCCCTCCCCTTCCTAGACAACGCTGCTCCAGTGCTCGGAAAGCTTCCTGTGCCAGTTACCCTTTTCAGCTCTTCCAGTCCCTTGGACACCCAAACACATTCTCTAGTGAAATAAACTCCATTCTCCTCTCTCCCACAAGAAGACATTTATTACAGATATAACACAGTACTAGCAAAACAGGTGACAGACTTGCAATACCCAAGATCACATTTGACATTTTAAGGGAGGCATTGAGGACAAAGCAGTTAATTTGGGAGATCACACTGGCTCAGAAGAATAAATACCTTTTTCCATTACACATCAGGTATGTTAAGTGTCTTCAAACAATAAGCTTCTTACATATCTTACATGTCACAAATGCACAAAAAGTTTTATCACCGTGTTTGGGTTGTGTGTCACTGAAAAAGTATTGGGCCTACAGATATTTTAGAGATCTTGGCTTCTAATGAGCTCCTATGTAGAATGGCTTGGCAAACTTTGAATACAGACAAATCAGCTCTGTGCAGTAAAAAAGAATGCTGAACCAAGTTTAAGTACAATAAATTCAAGAAAGAAAAGAAGTAACTTGCTTCCAAATCCCCCACTCTTCCTAAAAGCGTGTTTGTGAAAAAAATACTAAGTAAAAAGCATCAAATGAACTGGTGTTTGACCTATGTTGAGTTAGCTAAAAGCTGTGCTAGTGTTTGTTAGATTTGCAGGTTTATGTGTGAAATGCAGGCTCTAGAACACTACCACTAAGCATGGAAAGAACCGTGGCTGCTTGGTGTTGTGGAGGCAGAAATGGGGCTGCAGCTCCTTTACAGGGGTGTGCATTTGCTGGGGGTACTGGCAGCAGGAGGAAGAAGCCAGAACAATGACTGAGCCTCCACAGCTTTATGCTGTGGTGCAGTTATCACATACAACCTATCAAAAGGGTTTAGGAAAGTCATTACCAAATAAACTAGCCTATTCATCTACCCTTCTCCCCTTAACAAGTGAATGCTTAAATTTGTTCACTAGACCAAGATTACATAGAACTGAATCAGTGTTCATAGGAGTTACAGTACAACCACCTTTATGGAACCATAGTACAACATTTTAAACTGACTGTAGTCTTGAATATGTAATACATCCTTAGGAGTAACTAGTATAAAAAGTATCAACATCAGTGGTTTGAATATAAAAATTTATTTAAAGTCAGAGTATGCAACAAATAAAACCTACAGAAAACAGATTTTCCCATCACAATCTGTTGCTTACCAAATAATATTGTGAAAACACATTCCTTCAGTCATTATAAAGTTCTTAAAATACAAAAGAAATTAAATTTTGTAAGAAAGTCTAGTAGACCAGAGACTGTTTCTTCCAAGGTGTTTTGCAGAAGCAAGGCTATCCTTCAATACATCCCACGCCATCCTCCTCCACCCACATTGTTTTGCCCATAGTATCCAGTATTTCCAGCGCCACGACCTGCAAACAATTGACACAAGGTCACGCATACATACCTTAAAAAAAGAAAAAATGGGATGGGTAATGCAGAACAACTGGTTGAAGATGACAACTTACACTAACAATACTCCAGCACTACCGCTCTTAACCAGCATGTGCTGCAGCAGCACAATGTGTAAAGCCCCAAGAGATTTAGTTTCAAAAAACCATTGCCCCTCTTTCCTTTCTCCCAGCCCAAAGCCCACCACCCTTGCCCCTTCTGTCAGAAGACAGACATTCACACTTTCCCCCTGAACATTTAGAAGAGAACTTGTACTCACTGTATCCGCCCAGGCCATCAGGAGTTCCATATCCAGTGTAATTGTTACCCATTCCCATTCTACCCACAGAGCCGTAACCTTGATCTGCAAAGCCAAAAGTCCAACATTACAAGCTTGGAACGCACTGGACTTGGCAAATCATCAGCTAAATGTGCAACTGATGCATACCCATTCCATCTCTGCCATAGCCTCCCATTCCAGAGCCACCTCCAGCAGTGGAATTCAGGAATAGTTCAATATACCGATGCTCTGTAAGAAGCAAAAAAAGCCTCCGTTTGTGTTTTGTTTCCCAGACCAGCAGCAGACATGCAAAGCAACCCCCCCTCCTTACAAGGAGCAGACAGAAGGCCACAAAGAGGCCAGTCTGCAACCTGGTGAACTGGGAAAACCTTGGGATGGACGTGCTGCTGACAGCCCTGCTCGAGCCTGGCCCAGCGGCAGCGCCAGGGAACTCGACACTCACGCATGTGATTCTTATCCTTGGACATGGCAGCCACTGCATCCTCGTGTGTTACAAATTCCACATCTGCCTCTCCTGTAGCTCTTCCATCTGCTCCAATATCAATGTGAACTCTTATAGGGTTCAGTGGTGAGAAAAACTAGGGAAAAAAACAAATTAAACACCAATTCATGTTAATGCACAATTCAAGCCAGGTGCTTTTTTTCCATTCCCCTGGTTAGTGGTGCACTGCTTTAATTCAATGTCATCCTACCACAAAAATTGAACTACTCATTGCCCAAGTAGTACTTGGTGGCTGTGGGACACTCAACATCAGGTCAACCCACGTTTACAATCCATTGTTACTACACAGCTCGGAGAGCTGCAGCTACGGAGCCTGAGGAGCTTTCTTTGAAAGAAAAGATACAAACGACTCCTGCCCACACACACCCTGCTTTGAGCAACACAGTCAACTGCAATGGCATCCTGGACAAGAAAATAATTGGTTTTCATTTGGCTCTGCTTCTTCAGATTTCTCAAAGCAAGGACACATTCATGGAATTCAAGAACAGCTGCCTGTCAATCACACTGCTCTTCCTCACTGCTCCAGATCAAAGCCTGACTTTTGGCCCTTGTTGTCACAGCCTTTACCCTAAATGAAACAATCAAACTGGCACAAGAAAATACACTTCCATTGAAGTAAACCAACCCAGCCACAAAAGCAAACAAGCACAAGCTTAAGAATGGAGCTCTGCATATATAACATATAGGTGCAACCGGCAAGACAGCCTCTCTCCAAGGATGTGCTACGTTTAAACCAGGCCTCATATCCCAAGAAAGCTTTTTCTCCAACAACAACACATCTGCACAAACACAAGAATGCATTCCCAAAATCCTGTGGATCTGCTTTTATCTGCCACTCTGATCTCTTACGAGAGGCACACGGTCCTCACCAAGCCAACACAGCTCTCTACAGCCTGCCCACCCCGCCCCTCCTGAAATAAGTCTCAGGTCAATAAACAAATATGCAAACTAAGCAATTTAAGTTTCACATCTGCCATTTTCACAAAATCAGAGAAGCTTAAATCCTGAAGGCCTTAAAATGAGGATACTGATTGCAGCAACTGTTGTCTCTGCAATACACCTTTTATGGAAACAAAACAGCAGAGAGTGCAAGGATTAATGTTAAATATAGCTTTGCTGACTTGGCTGGTAATCCCACCTCAGATAGAAGCTTTATCAAAGCTCGGTAACTTTGTGCAGGTGTAGCAGTGACGTGTTTGTGAAGGCTCCCCGAGGTTGGACTGGGACAGATAGGGAGGTGCACACTGCTGGCATGAGGAAGCCCTCTCCCCCGTGGTACTTACGTTAGCAATATCGTTTTCCGTGGCTCGGAAAGGCAGCCCTCTCATGTGAACAAAATGACCGCCACCATGGAACCCCGACCCTGCATCTCCAGCTCCATAGCCATGTCCTCCCATGCCTATTGGAAAACCCAAACCAAAAAAACCCACACACCTCTAAGATCATGAAAAGCCAAAAGTCATCACTACTCTTTTTCTGAAAGCACTTAATTATATCAGTGAATGCACGGTGTTTACGCTTCCCATGTATCAACCCAAACCTTAACCAGAAGCCCTCCTAAGCAATCTGTTTGCCTTTTCTTATGATTCCCCAATCCCCTCCCCTTTTTAAACAGCCTCCTTTACCAAACAGCAGAATTAAACTATTATCTCTGCCTTGGAAATACCGTGTCTTGCAACTCAAGTAACAGGAAAACCTTTTTAGACAAACTAATAATTTCTTTTACCTCTCCCATCCCTCATTCTGTCGTCATAGCCGTCGTTTCCATAGCCATAGTTATTATAGCCACCATAATCATCAAAGCCACCATATCCTGTGCAATGGAGAGAAGGAAAGGAGCCATTACACTACTGCTCAGAATTCACACAGCAACGCACACACAACACTCAATTTTGCAGTCTCTGGGCACCCAGCACTTTGCAAACAGCCTCTGCAGACTGTCAAACCTGGATTTCCGAACATGGTGCAAAAGTACATTTCTTTTTACATAACAAAGACTGAAACATGCAAATGGAAAGCTCTGATTCTGACGAGAATAGCTCCCTTATTATTAACGTTCATCTTAAACGCTAAACCACCTGTTTTGATATATTACAAGGTTTTTTTCAGATAAACACATCCAACCTATTGGGCATTACAGCTACTGCCATTTCTTATTTCTTGACAAGCATGTCAGAAACATGAAACTGCCAAGAGAACCTGTGTTCATTAGATGAACATACCACCGTCATATCCACCACCTCCTCGACGCATTCTGTCATACATACTTCCACGCCCAGCTCCATAATAACCCCCTCTTCCTCCTAATGGTCTATCATATGGTCCAGGTCGCTGTTGTCCCATCATTCTTCTTGGCATGTCAGAGAATCCTCTGATTTCGCTCTTACTACTTTTGAAGATTTCAATGTATCTAATAAAAGAGGATTTTCAAGGTACCAGTAAGAACACAGGCAGAAGCAGTCTGAATTTTACAAAAGGCCGTACTACATTTTCTAGAGCTAGACGTACAAGCCAATAGCAGTGACTAGAAATGCCATACAACTTAAGTTTCTCCTCAAAACTGTAAGAATCTTAAGTGTATTAAAAACCCCCACTATACAGTGGAAAAATTACTATGTGAAAATTCTAGCTGTACAAATTAAGCTCAAAACATGTCTTTCCAGTATGAGAAACATACTGTTGAAAAACAATGTCTGGCTATACCAGCATTTATCACAAATTACCCAACATGAGCATGATTGAAACAATTTTCTGAGTTTAGCAAACTACCCAGTGCAATACTGTCTCCCCCACCCCCCAAATCTACTGTAATTCCCAAGTTAACTTAGGATCAGTTATAAAAATTCTTAAAAACAGCCAAGTCCCCAATGGTCCCCAACCCCCCAAAAGCATTACTGACCCACAACCCCCAAAAAATAAAGATTTAACACCATCCCAAACTCTCCATCCCCACCTGTGCCCTATTCTTTCCTTGTGTTTCCCCAGAGCATTTTCTGCTATCTCCTTTGAAGCAAACTGCACGAAGGCCTCCCCTGTGCTTCTCCCCTGGTAGTCCAGCGTCAATGTTATCCCATTTGGCACGATTTCCAACCCTTTAACCCAAGGACAAATAACCCCGTCAAGGGGAACAGTGTTAAAGGCTGAAACATTCCCATCTGTAGCAAATACTTAAAGCATATCTAAACAACAACAACGAAAAAGAAAACCACCTCGTTTCCCCCATCACCCAACAATACAAGCCCATGATCTTTCATTAAACATTTATGGATTTAGCCGTACTTCTTTTCTGTTTAGACTATACAAAAATACAACCACCTAAGTTACACGAAGAAAATATAGCTACCCATCAAGCAATTTAACTGATCCAAATGCTAACATTCAGGTTACCCCAATATGCACAGTATGCTTCCCGCCTCGACAAAATCAGATACATTTTGTGTTCTACTCCATCTACGGTTATCTGTGCTTCATTTACAGGGCATAAATCTTACTTAAGACAAACTAATTTAACGCAATCCCTCCCCATCCACCCCATTAACAGCTATTAAACGTGTACAAAACACTGTGTAAAAGATACAAACATCCTCTAAAGAAACCCACTACACTTCGACTATATTGGAAGTACCTTGGAAAAACTGAACAATCTCTTCTTTGCTGCAACCAAATGGCAGGCCTCGGAGTCGTACCACTGTTCCGTCATTGGTTGTATCATTGGGCCCATTGTGTTTTCCACTCCAGTCCATTCTTTATTTTATTTAAACCCTAAAAATACCCAACAAAACAGAAATAAAAACCCCCCTGAGTTTCCATCCCTGCCTAAGTCCCTCCCTTAAAAAGAAATCTGTTAGATTTTATTTGGGTAACTATCATGACGGATCGTGAGCTTTATTTCTGTTCCGGATTTGAAACTGTGCAGCTAAACACATCCCAAGGGGAACTAAAGCCCATTTAACCCCCGCCACTGGGGCTGCTGCTGGGGAGCACCGCGTGGACGGCGGGCAGCACGTGGGCAGGCACGGCACATAAAGCTTGGCATTTACTCGCGGTGCATTACACATCCGCTCCGTAAAGCTTTGTAGGGTTTTTTTTTTTCAGCTGTTTTTTTCTTTTTTTCCCTGCGTGACAGTTGAGGAAGGGGCCGGAACCACAAGGCCTTCCTTTGTCTGCCCTCGGCTGGGGGCGGCGGGCGGGTGTGCGTGTGACGGGGGCGTGTGAAGGGGGGCACCGCCACAGTCCCACAAAGGGAGCCGCCATCGCCGCCTCGTCAGGAGCGGAGCCGTCGCGACCCCGCCTCCCGCCGTCCTCCCGAGACCGCGGCCCTGACCCCCCGCCTGCTCCTCGCCGCCATTTACCGCGCCTCCTCGGGGCGCCCGCCACTCGCCCGCCCCGCTCCCGCCGAGTCCCCCGCCGCGTCCCGCTGCTCACCTCTGGCCTCGGAGGTGCTGCGCTGCGCCGCCCGGCCCGTACCCCCTCACCGCCCCAGGACCCCCCGCCCGCCGCTCTCCTGGGGCCGCTGCCGCCGCCGCCCTCGGCTCCGCCGCTCAAAATGGCGGCCGCGATCGGGAACGAGGCTCCGCACCGCCTCCCCCCTCCCCCGCCCTCGGGCGCGCGCCGAGCCCGACCCGGCGCCGGGCGGGTCCCGAGCACCTCTGCAGCCACCCCCCCCTCGCCCGCCGAACCCCGCCGGGCGGGCCCCGCCGCCGTTCGCTCGGCCCGCTCGTCCTCTCCGCTCACCGCGAGCCTCTCGCGCACCCCTGGCCGTGCCCCGGCAGCCGCTCGCGCCGGGCAGGAAGCGCCTCCTCGCTCGCTGCCGAGCCGTCCGCCGGGCCCACACCTGCGCAGCGCCCACGGGCAGCGGAGCGTCCGGGCCGCGCGACTATCGCGATACCCGCGCCGCGCGCCGCCTCACACCCGCCTGAGCGGCTCCCGCGCACGCGCGACTCACGGAGGAAAAGCGGGGGGGTGGTGGAAGGGAGCCACGGCGCATGCGGGGTAGGGGAGGGGGCGTTCCCGCCTGTTCCTTTCACCGCCTCCTCTGCTGAGGGGCCGTCCTGGCGCGTGCGCGCTCCCCCCTCGGTCACGCGGCCGCCGCCGCTCGTTTTGGCGCCAAGCGGGAGCGCGCGCGGCCTGAGGCGGGGGTGCGGTGCGCGCGTGCCCGAGCGTCGCCTCACGCCGCCATCGCCTCACGCCGCCGTGGTCTCTACGCCCGCGGTGGCGGCGGCGGCGGCCTCCGGTCGTGCTCTGGAGCTTGTGTTCCGCTCAGCGTGCCCCTCTCCCCCGGCGCAGCTTTGGGAGGGAGCGAGGATGAGGAAGGGTGCCCGGTGTGAGCGCACGCCATGGCTGCCCACGTCTCCTCAGCAAACCTGCCGAGCCGGGCAGGATCCCGCCTCCCTCAGTGCGGGGCAAACCGGGCCGGGCGCTGTGGGGAAAGGGCGCGTTGAGGTGTTCAGGGGCTGGTGGCAAGGGAGGCTAAAATGTGTTTTAATTAAAAAAAGAAAAAAAAATCAGTGCGGAGCGCCAGGGGTGTAGTAAGGCGTCTCAACCCGTGTCGGCGCTAGGAAGTGACGGGACGGGGCCGCTGGCTCCGCCTGCCGTCAGGGAAACATTAACTTGGAGTTCTGCGGTCGATTTGGGTAGAACAGGTTTAGAGAGTACTTTGCAGAGTATAGCCTGCGGCTGAACAGGTGCACACGACCATGCAGATTCCAATTTTTACGGTTGATGCATTTACAAACCGGCCATTTTCTGGAAATCCTGCGGCAGTTTGTCTGCTTGAAAATGTAAGTTTAAAAAACCCCAGCATTTTTTGAGGTACTGTAATGACATTTGCCATTCTTTACTTGGCCTGAGGACACAGCGCTGGATCAGACTTTGCTTTCTTTACTCGAGACTTCTGTTTTCCAGAATTGTTTGCTGGAGTGCCAGAATACAGAGAAATTAGCTCAGGGGTGCTTTTTTTTTTTTTTTTTTTCATCAAAACGATGTCATACGAGACAACTTTTGAATTTTTTGTGGGCTTTTAAAAATACTTCATTAAGGAATAGACTGGATTTATTTTGAGTTTAGTGAAAAAAAAAAAAGGCTTAATTTATTCAAGAATGATCCAGAATAAAGATTCTGGAGGATTAAGATGGATTCAGAATGAAATCTAAAAAGTATTGCTGTAAAACAGAATCAGTACTCAGTAGAAGGATTAAACTGTGGGATTTGGTTTTGGTGTGGGTTTTCTCCCCTTTTTTCTTTCATTTTTCCTCTTTCTCTGGAAAGAAAAAGAGCAGGTATTGACCTGGATATTTTTACCTGGAGTCTTTTACCATTGATGTGTTGGGTTTGGCTTTAGCCAAGTTTAAACAACCAGTTTTTATTGCTTCCTTGTTTCATGGTAGTTTTGGTGCAGTTGACAGTGGTTATCCTCCTCATCAGGGTGTTGTGAACAATTGGTACTAATTGGTACTGATTTCTAACAAAAACAATTACTAAGATGGATTAGAAAGTTACAGGCCTTGTATTGTTTGTGTAGTAACTCCTGATAAAAATTGTAAGAGTAGCCAATGGCAAGAGCTGGTAATGACAATGTGAAACCTTTCTAGATGTTCCTAAGTGTGTCTAAATCTCATATAACGTTGCCTATTTACCAGGACAGCTAAAGGTATGACTGAGAACATCTCTCTTCAGAGATATTTTTGGCTCCATAAAATCTAAATGCTCTTAAAATTACCCCTGCTTTAAAATTATCAGCTTCTAATTGCATTTTTTATATTAATTTTACTTTATTACATTAAGATATCGTGAGGCCACCTTACTTGCATGATAACTTTGGAATGCAGACATTTAAAAAGTTTTTTCTGCAGTTCTTGGAAGTAAAGGCTTTAGTGTGACAGCTAAAGCTGAGATCCTAATTCAGCATTTTATTCTGAGATTGAATAAAGTGTGATGCAGCCATGCAAAACAACTGTTCTCTGCTCCCTCCAGAGTCTCAGCAGATGCTTTATGGAGAAAATCAGGAGAAATCCAAGAATGGCAAAACCAGTCCTTTCTGTGCTTCAGAGGTGCCACAGGATGGCAGTATTTCTATAAAATGCCATGCTAGTTTTTAAAAAAAGTTAGTTTAATTACATTTTACTGGTCTTTGTTCTGGTCTAGGATCTTTACAGTAACTGACAGAAACTCTGCCTGGGATAAAGGGAATGTGACTGTGCTGTGAAATGTCAGAATATTGTTTAACTGCAGAATTCTGTCTGCAAGTACAGCTCTAGTGTACTAATCAGTTATTGGTTTGTAGCTGTAGTGTGGGATTATTGGCTGAAAAGGATTAGTTATTAAGGGAAGTAATTCAAGTTAAAAGGGCACATTTTTATCTCTCAGAGGCTGAACCTGACGAGGTCCCTTTAGTCCTTGAGTTCCAATATTTTAAAGATCAGATTCTCCAACCTGGCCAGTCAGCATAACTGTGGGGAAAGAGCAGTGGAACATGGGCCAAGGAGAATGTTATACAATCCCTGGGGCTTGGGTATCTTGGGATCAATGTTCACTGGCTGAAATCACAGGCACTTGCTGAGCTCCAGCAGTTACATGTTTTCCAGTTTGTCTCAGCTCCTAGGGAGGGAGCGTATTGTCCCATTTAAAGTTTCTTTTACTCTCAGAGAGTATTTTGAATTAAAACTGAATCTCTGTTTTATTGTAATGGAAAACTAAACTACTGTATTTGACAGAAAGTTTGATTCTGCATTTTTGGCCTGCTCTTGATTGGATTTATTATTTTATTCCTAGGACTTGGATGAAGATTTGCACCAAAAAATTGCAACAGAAATGAACCTTTCAGAAACGGCTTTCATCAGAAAACTGAAACCTGGAGATGACTTTACCAAAAGTCAGTGGTTCTATTTACCCTCCAAGTATCTAAAAAAGGAATAGGAAGACACTGTGGGTACATTTATAAGGAATGGTGCTAATTTGTAAGACAGCAAAACAAAATCTTGAAGTTGCTTAAGATCATAAAAAGTCTATTGCATGTGGATTCTTGCAAGTATTTAGGCTCAATTTTATTTTACAAGATAAACATCTTGATTCAGAATTCAGACCATTTGTTTTAGTGCCTTTTGCTAAATAAGCAAGAAAATGCTAAGCAGACATTTTCCAATTAATATTTCCCTTATTAATAAAAATATCCTGAGATAATTCCTTGTACAAGCAGAAGAATAGAGATGGAACATGCTCATTCCATAGGCACAGGACTGCAAAGTGAGTAGAATCTGTCTTGGCTGTTTAGAGAATCATCACTGTAATGTAACTATCATGTTATTTGGGTTTGTCACAAAGTCTCATAAGATGTCTGTGGAGCCTGTACTGGAAAAGGCAGGTTTCCAACAAAGCTGGGAATTCTGGAGTGGTCCAAACCTAACACTTAAGGCCTCTCCTTTGATTGGTTTAAATGGAGAGAGCTGACTGGTGTTGGTAGTGCATGTGTCTATGTTGGGAGAGGAACTGGAGGGACACTGGGCAAGATAGAGAACATCAGACAAATGCAGAATTCATTCAGACTCCCTCTGGGATTAATTTTCAACTGAATCAGTTTGCTGAATCTTCTCACTTGACAGTTGTGTGGTGGCATGAACCAAGGAGCTGAGACTCCACTAGTCTGGACTTAGTTTCCAGGTTAAGGAGTCATGTTTATTGTCTTCGTTGTTTGATGAATTGTACAGGGAGTAGGATTTTGTGCAGTCTCTGTAATTAAAATATTAAAGATAGTAACTATAATTGGTTGCTCTTATTGTTAATAATTTGGAATTTATTTTAGGGTTAGACTAATTGCTTGGAGCAAGAAGTGATACTGCTTTTCGATTTTCATGTTAGCACTTTGCCAGTGTGTTTAACACACTTATTTTCAAGTCATCCCTATCTGACAGCGTACAAAATGCCAGCTTCTTTATCATTACAGCACTTTTGATACTAACGGGCTGGTTTGTGGCCTCAGGCCCACACAGCTGCCCAAGAGGCGCACAGGTCTTGCAAGGGAATTTGGTCACTTAGCTACACCTGAGACTGTTTGAGGGGTGGTGGGAGTGAACCAGAAACATCAGAATGTCATTTATCTTCTGCTTCTGGAATGTTAATTGGTGTAGTGAGGGCTCCTGCCCACAGAGTATGTTTCTGCAGGCCTTCCTGATCAGTATGATTAATTTTGATTAAAGAAAAAACCAAGCCAATCGACTCTGTTATTTTAGGGACATGTGAATTTATGCAAATACTCCATGTCCTCTCAGTCCAAGTCCAGCTGGACAGTATGTCTGGAGTGTCCAGGCTGCATTTCTGGGTCACAGAGATGTTTGTCTCCACTCAGGCATGTGCATGAGTCCTTCATGTCCTCCTGCTCCCAGGCACAGCTTCCACTTGGAGCAGTGCATGAATAGCACAGAGCAGGCTCACAGCTGGGGCTGGGCCAGCCCTCACTCACAGCACTTCACTGCTGGCCCCATTAGGTTCCACCACAAGAGTTTATTTGGGTTCTGTTTTCATTAGAGGGGACTGACTTTAATGCACTCATTTTCCATAGTAGCAATGACAAGACTTGTTTGAATTTAAAAAAAAAAAATAGTTTCTTTTCCACTTTTAGTTGTGTTTGTATGGCAATTATTCACTTGAAATGTGTGTGCAAAAGTTACAGGAGACCAAGTATCATACATGTGTGTTCCAAATTTTTTAAACAGCAAATGGAAATATGATTTCTAGTGCAGTGAAGGGTTGGTAGACATTAGAGACTTTTACCAGACTTGACTGGTGGTTTAAGCAAAATAATTCATAACTGAGCTAACTCCAATACAGGCTCTGTTGTACCAACAAAACCATCTATGAGTTCTAAATGGTAACCTGGCCTGCAGGTATATACAGGTCATGACTATGCCTTTGCAGGATTTCATAATACACAGGGACATGGAGGCTTTATCTTCTCAATAAGGCCTGTTTAGGACAAAGAAAAATCTGTGCAGCATGCAAACATTATTGACCTGACTCAAAACAGACAGCTATACTGAAAAACCAGTGCAAAATAGGTACCTAAAAGTGTGTTTAGGACCAAAACTGATTGTAACATGCATTTTCAGTAACTGAAGCATCATCACTGAACATATATATGTTGAGATAAAATGAAGAAATAGACTTCTTCCACTTAATAGCACTAAATAACCTTTATTTTTTCAAGGTTCCTGCTTTGGCCTCAGATGGTTCACCCCAGCCAATGAAGTTCCTCTCTGTGGTCATGCTACTCTTGCATCAGCTGCTGTGTTATTTCATGTACAAAGTAGGTTTACAAGTTATTACTATAACTTTTTAGAACATGTACTTCTAATTAACACCTGTTTTTTAAGACAAAGGCAATTAAACATTCAGGACATCTGTAGAACACAAATGGAGCTACCCTGGGTGTTGCCCAGTAGTAAGATACTACTGCTCTCTAGTTACAAGGCTGTAGTCTGATGCCTACCCTCTGATTCCAATGCCCTGCTATTCCTCTTGTTTAAGAGAAGTGCTAAATATGCAAATGTCGTCTGGGAGAGGTACAGTAGATTTTGATGAATAGGGAATATTGCCGTTTCTGTTAAAAGGACATTCCCATTCATTCTAGGCATATGCAGGAAGGATTCCCTGACAATTGCTGTGTTTGTTAGCCTCAGCAGATTTATTGAGTTAGTTGGGAATTTTGCCCAGAGTACAGAGTTACTCTAGATATATTTGAGCTGCATAACTAACTTCCTCTGAATATACTGAGCTACTCCCATTATATAATAATTAAGATTAAAATTCTTATGTTTGATAATGTTGCAATGTTCTCTCTCTAGAAAATACAAATTCAGTTCTCACATTTGTGACAATGAGTGGGGAACTAAAGGCCAGACAAGTGAAAGATCATATTGTCCTGGACTTGCCACTTTACACAGCCTACCCCCAGGTTAGTCAAAATTTTATTCATGATAGGCTTTCAAGGAAAGTAAGTGTTTGTACATGTATGTCAGTATATGTGTCTGTCTGTAGTTGCATAGATACATACATACATATTGCATTTTTTACAGTGTGCGTTTTTTCTTTTTTTCAGGAACTTAAGGAAGTAGAAGAATTAATAAAGGTAAAAAGGAAGAATCCATCAGTTGTCTTAGAAAAACATTTATAATAGCCTTGCTTATTTTTATGTATTAAAATGGCTAGAAAATGGTGACAAGGCACTGCTCAATGTACTCCTGAATGTGAAACACCAAACTTCAAAGCTCTCAGTAATGAGTCAATTGGTCAGGGAATATAATCCTCCAAAATGCCACAGCTGAACCTGTGTCTCCCATTACTATTGACCAAGGTTCAATATTTATTTCAATGGCATTTTCAGCCTTTTGTGTGCATCAGGGGGCAGTCTGTGTCCTTGTCCTCCTCTAGGTCCTGGATTTCCTTCCCAATTGACATACATGGGGCTTGTATCTCGCCCATATCCATTCATGCACTCGGTGCATTTGCTTTTCTTACTTGCATTTACTTGAGGGTTGCATGGAAGACGTTGCTTAAGTCCTCTTCTATCAGGGAATGTGCTCTACAGAAATGCAAAGGAAATAATATTTTATATTCAAGTGATGACAGGTTTTTTCTGTCTCCTTTACATTTTGCACCAGGCAGCTGTTGGTGACATGATTGTTCAAGACGTTCGTTATTCTCCCGACACAAAGAAGCTCTTAGTCCGCCTCAGTGATACTTATGAAAGGTATCCGACACTCTTAATTTTTTAAATCAAGTATGCAGAAATTGAGTTGGTCTGCTTATTCTCTATTCCTTACATACTAGGCTCTTTTACCTAGTTTTAAATCAGGTGAAGATTAAAATGCTGTGATTTAAATTTCTGTGTATAGTGGTTGTTTTATCTTTTAATATGAGCTTATTGAAGCTGCAAAGCTGAATAAGATCATTCTGAAATCTTGTCTTCAAGAGAAGGAGGTATAGGAAACAGTTTTAATGATGGTGTATTTTTCCCATCCATCTGAGTCTAAGGATGATCCAGTAACCTGGCAGGAAGTTGGGAGTCCTGCTTCAGTTCAGGGCACATTGACAGAATGCCGGGGATTCTTACTTCCATTGGACTGTAATCTGCTTACACATGCTTAACAGCACCATAAGTAGCTTTAGAGAGGAAATTCTAATTCAAATTATTCCAAAGCTCATCTGAATTTATTTGTTAATTCAGGTGTGATTTAGGTGTATACTGCTGAAACATAACTTCTTTAATCAGGCCAGATTACTATTATTACAGACTTGGAGTTTGGCCTAACTATTGGTTGAAGTCTGGGGTAATGGGGAAAAAGAAATATTCTCAGCTGAGTATCATTATTTCACTCTTTTAGACTGTTTTGTAGGGAGGTATCAACCAGCTGTAGATGGCTTTAGAATGCCATGAAAATCTGAATGATGCTAGTTATTTGTCTGCTCTGAAAGGAAGTACATTCTGTACCTCCACTTGGTACATTCTGTAGTGAGGCAATAATTCTTTCAGTGATTAAAACGTTGAAACAAAGTGTGAGGATTTTTTATTTGTTTGTTTTTGTTTTGTTTTGTTTTTGGCTAATACTTCAGGATACTCAGTTTTCAGAAATAAATAGGAACCTTGTGGCTTGAAGGTTTTTTTCTCTGCTCATTCAGAGTGTATTAGCTTCAAGGTGATTTTCTGTCAAATACCATTGGGAGCACAATGCTAGGAATCTTGTCATCTCTAATATTTTAGGGCTGGTTTTGAATTGTAGAGAAGATGATTCTACAGCTTTATTTTTCTTTTCAATACTTACATTCATGTAAAATAAAGAACATGGGCCATTAAAATTTTAATAATTATATTCAAGGTCTGTGCTGGAAGACCTGAAAGTGAGTGCACAGCGCTTTTTGTCAGCTGAAAAGACAGGAAAAGTGAAAGGACTCATACTCACTGTTAAGGGAAATTCCAGTGGAAAAGGCCATGATTTCTACTCCAGATATTTTGCACCTTGGTATGGCGTTCTGGAAGATCCTGTTACAGGTATGTGTTTGTATGATAAGCAACTCATAGTTTTGTTTCAGTTCAATTAAAAGGTTCTTGCTAAAACTTGAATCTGTTTTTGTACTTTGGAGTCTCTTATAAATTACTGGTTTATATGGATAGCAGGAGTGCTCATTAGACTAAAAACTTTTACAACTGAGGCCAACTCATTCAGAAAAAATCAAATCAGCTTCTTGCTGTCATTAGGCCAGATATTCTTGTGCCTTTTTCAGATCTTTTCCCTCAAGTATTGCAATTAGAGAAAAGTGAGAGACTCATTCGGTACTAGTTCAGTGAATATTGCACTGAAAATTTTTATCCACTTCTGTTGGTGTTCATTTTTTGTGGTGCTTTGGATTTTTGTTTGGGTTTTATCCAATGCATTTCACCTGAGATCTTCCCTAGTTTCATGACACTTACTGCTGCTGTTCTCAGGCCTGTGAGAGCTCAGCTGGCTGCGTGCTTAGGGCAGCAGGACCTGTTCCTGTCTGTTCTTCTGATGTTGCACTCAATGTGATGATGATTGCTGTAGGATGGTCTCCTTTGCTTAGGTACCATTTAATTATTAGTCAGCTGAGAGTTGTGGCTAATGATGATGCCCTCAACTAGCAAGATTCCCACTGAAGCTAGAGGATGTGGAAGTAATACTGCTTTACCATAAATTGAAATCATAAAGTCTCAAGTTCTTTCTGCTGTGCAAACTCTTAGGTTTTTATACCCTAAACACACGTGGCACTTGATTTATGATATTTACATTTTGTCTATGCTTACTCTGTAAAGTAGTGATTATAATTTAATTCTATACTTTGTTTTCCAATTTCTTTTAAGGATCTGCTCATGCTGTTTTAAGCAGCTACTGGTCAGAGCAGCTGGGAAAGAAAGAAATGCTTGGTAAGATAAACTGCTTTATTGCAAAGCTGTTCATTTATGTAAATCTACTCCCTAGAAAAGAAAAGGTTGTATTACTAGTGCATCCCAACTGTAGCTGTAACTCCCTATCCATTTCCTCAACATGAATAGAATATTACGTAATATTTTGTGTGTGAGGTAATCTTTGAGAAATTGCTTTTTTTCCTATCCACCACCATGACACATAATGCCCCCAGGGGGTTTTGGTTGGTTTCTGCATCATAACTCTCTGCAGTCAGTTTTTTATCTTGACTTTTGGATTTTAGTTCTCATGACCTTGCATCCTACCTGAAGCTTGGTGAATCTTGGGGGCTGTTGTTTATAAGTTTTGATTCAATCAATGTGATATGCTTATTAGATCACCTCTTTGTTACTAAGCAAGAAATTTAAGACCCTCGTGGAAAAAAAGCTGAGAGAAACTGTTAGCATATGACAATGCTGGATGAGGAGGTGT
Source organism: Phylloscopus whistleri (assembly GCA_017589585.1). Lineage (NCBI taxonomy): Eukaryota > Metazoa > Chordata > Aves > Passeriformes > Phylloscopidae > Phylloscopus > Phylloscopus whistleri. Next base: position 1,081,730 of record JADMLD010001066.1, on the reverse strand, counting down.
TGGGTGACTCCTTGCTTCTCCTGTTTCCAGTGCTTTGCCAGAGGACAGAGGAACAAGAGAAGCAATAGAAAACACCCTCATCCCCTGCCTGGTTCCCCACGAGGGGACAGGGGGCAATCCTGCACAAAAGCCTTTGGTCACATTTAGTTTAGAACAGAGGTTGGATACTTGATCTAATAAGGTTCTTTGTGCATAAAAGTAAACACTTTTCCAAACAAACAGCTACCCTGAGTATAAGCCTTCCTGTATTGGGTCAAATGAATCTCAAAATGGATTTTCTTGAGGCTGGTAAGCCTTCAAAGGATCCACCATGAACAGGACCTTCTCCATCATGGACTGAAGGAAAGACTTAACATTCTGTCCCAAAGATCTTGTATTTGTATTTACACCACACAATATCTGTGATAGCTTAAATAATGTTGGGGGGGGAGGCGAGGAGAGGGGGCAGAATCTCAACAGATTTTCTGAAGATGAAAAACTGTCTTTGGTAATGCGTCCTTACAGACTGGCTGTTTCTCAGAAGATTTTGACATTTTTGGACACTCATGAGGAATTAGAACTCTCCATGCCATCTGTAGACACTGCTTCTTTAAGTACTCAAATAGACTGGGATTCTGTCTGTACATAAAATTGACACTTTCTACTTGTTTGCATTTTCATGTATTTTGTATGTACTGGCCCATTTCCTCTTTTAGAGAAACTAGCTCAAGCAGCCAAGATTACAATTGATACTGTAATCAGCTTCTCTAATGTGTTTAGCACAAAAAAAGTCTTGTCTGTCCACAAGATAGGTTTGTGTTAAATTTTTTAATTCATATTCCATATGTATATGTCCTCAAACTTCCTCTGTGGTAGAAATTGTACAAAATTGCTTTAAATAGGACAAGTTAAGTTGATGGATGTTTATGAGAAATAGGTTTTCCTTACATATGTCTATCTGAGAGGTATCAGGTAGTACTGGGCAAATTCTATTACTAATGAGATTATTTGGAAAAGATAGTTGGCATTCAAGGACTTTCTCTATCACCAATTATTAATAAATAAGAGCATATTTGGGCTTTTTAGAAACCTCTGTGGTAGCTGCTGTAATATCCGATACTTTTTATTGCAAGAATAAAGGAAGAATTTCTTCCATAAAATGAAGGATCTGTCAGTTCCCAAATAGATTACATATAAAATACTATAAAAATGAACAACATTAAATCTATTGTCAGATCTCTCTGGCTATTGAGGCCTTTAGGAGGGGGTCAGCTGCAGCTCGGCTGAAGCATCAGACTTAATTTCCTGTGTTTGGGTTCTCTTCCTACTTTTTTAGACTAAGTTGTCAAACAACAACCCCCACCAACTACAAAGGGAATTTTCCAGTACTTTTACAAGGTGAAATACTTAATATCTTCTCTTGAAGCTGGGTACATGTCCTTGAATTTAAGCTGCTGGTTAAATCAGTTGTCTTTCTTTCATTTGAGGAGTCTCTGCAATGTATAAAAATTATAATCTCCCATGTATAGACTTTCACAGTTGCTCGTGAATGCAGTGTGTGACAACTGTCTGTGTATCCAGCCCTTCACACTGTTGTCCTATTTCTATGGTAACATTTATAAACATGCATAAGGAATTCCATACAACCAGACAAATTAGAGAGGACTTCCCAAATTATTGTGATGAGAAAGGGCTTATCCAGGACAGTTTTAATCTCAGACTAAGCTAGGAGAATCTTGATATACCCAAGTTGTCCCAAGTAAACTTGGGACAACTGTATTAATTTGTGGGGAAATTTGTTTCTTGTTACTGCCTTTAACTTCTCTGATTCCTTCCACTACAGAACAGGTTTATAGCATTTAAGGGTTGTTTTTGGGGGGGCAGAAACTGAACAAAAATTGCCACTAACACCATTACCATCAACAACAAAACATATAAAAAGACAGAAGAAGTTGCTTCATTAAGGTACAAAAAATCTACCTGTATTTAAGTTTTTGCTACTCTGAATTCTCATGAAGTCAAGAGTTTTCATTGCAGCTTTCGTCTTTTCCAAGTAATCACAACATGTAGATTGACAACATCAGATTTATGCACAAGTGTAACATTTCTTCAAAGGAGAGGTGTTTCCCTCCCTCAGTCACCAGATTTGTCCACCTTCTTTCTTAAGATAAAAAAAAGTCTTGGGAATCTTCACTGAGGTTAAGGACTAAGTGCTTCTTTCAGCATTTCTCTATAGGGTTTAGAAATTCAAGCAAAATACTAGTGATTTCTTAAAATAAATATTATTACAAGAGTGTCACTTCTTCCTGAGTTGATGTCCTTCTGATGACATTATGAAGAAAAAACCATTAGTCCTTAAATCATTAAGCAAAGGTCATTGAGCTCCATCTAGGCTGGTGAGAAGCTCCAAAACAACAGGATAATGTTTGTACAAGGCCAGCAGCTGATGCGTGAATGCAGGGGGTGTGATACTGTGATATCAGCTACTCAACCTCACAGCCCTGGTGGCTGCTCCTAAACTTCCTGTGTGTCAGGTTAACCACAGAGGAGCCCAGAGCACTTTGAGTTCGGTAGTTAGATGTTGTTTGTACAGTTGTACATACTTGTTTCCACAGAAAATATGTATAAAGGCTACATAGAATACTATGTATAAAATCTATGTAGTATATGTATAGTATGAGGTACTTTGGTAAATAGAGGCATGGAACTTCATGATCTAAAGGGTGAGTGCACTTCAGAGATGCCTGAATGCCTCCAGAGGCACTGCTGTTAAATGAAGTCCTCTAGGTTTTGAAATGTTCCATGCATGCCTGTTACTCTTGGACACAGCATGAAATATCAATACTTTTGTCTGATAGATCAAGTATTATTTGCATATAAGCTTGGCTAAAAATTTCTTTTGTGGGTTTTGTTTTTCGTATACTTTGGAAGTTTCTTTAAAATTAAAATAAAATGGACCAATATCACAACAATCTCAGTAGTCCTGACATGAAAGAGCTAGAGTTTAAACATTTAAAGAAGAGAAGAACAAATCCAACCAACCTCTGAAGAGTTGAAATAATTAATTTCTTTTATTTAAGTCTGCTATCATGTGGGAGTGAATAGCTTAGGTGTGTCTCCACACCTGGTAATAATAATTGATCAATTTTAGCTGGCCTGGGTCTTTTAAGAGTCTAAAATATTCAGTTGAAGCACTGCTCCATTTGTAGCTGGTGTTCTGACAAGTTCAAAACAACCCATGGTGCTATAAATGGAAAAGAACAGAAAGTATCAATTTCTAAATAGCTCCTGTTTCCTCTCTTTTTGGAGTGCTTGCTTTGTCTGAGAATCTAATCTCCTGATCAAAGAAGAGCTTTCTTAGCAGCAGTGGCTGAGAAATAGTTTTAAAACATACAGCATATATGCCATCAGAGAGCCTGTGCTCCATTGGGATCTGAATACAATCTACTCAATTTATAAGTTGTGGGTTTGAGAGGAAAAACGTGCCCTTTAGCTTTGGACAACTTCTGGAGCACTTGGAAGTTCATTGAGTAAGGAGACCGAACATTATTGCTCTTCATCCATTTAGAACCTTTCATAAAAGCAGCACTGCTCAAGACTCAAACATTTTCTAAGTGCCATCTGAACCAGACCATTTTCTGTTCAAGTCAGGCAACTAAAATGAGGCTGCTGAAACAAGTTAGAGGCTCTATGTGCTAAGTGAACATCATCCCACCTGTGTACAGCTCAACAGTTCAGGCAAAAGCTTAGTTCTCTCAGCATTACAAGGAGAAGGCTGTTCTTACTTCAAGTTTATCCAGGTGTATTAAGTTACATCTTCAAGATTCTATAAATCAGTATTTTTTGCTGCCTGTGTAAGAGCTTGGTGTCAGTTTGTGACAGCTGAAGCAGCATCTATGTTTCTTGTAGATTTTTCCCACTGCCTTTGGGAACTTATTCACCCTTTAGCCAGGCACTTTCTCTGAATGCAGTATCAACTTTTGGTGTTCAGTGCCAATAAAATGGTTATTCGTTCTCATGCAGGTAATGCTTGGTGGTCTTTCTTCCCTCTAAAAGTTGTATCCCATGAACGGAGAATTCAAGACTTCTTAGATACACAGAAGAAACTTAATTTGCTACAACAGAGCAAACTACCCTTTACTGCTTGTATTAAGTAGCACTTTTGTCAGACTCAATAGGCAAGGTCTAGTTGGAAATAGGCCCTCAGCTGACCTTCATCCATAAAGGAAATTCATCCAGGGTGTCCCTGGTGCACTGTTTGCCCTGGTGCTGCTTGCTTTCTGGAGCCAGAAGCCTCCTTTCCCTGAGTTTTCATGGATTTCTAAATAAGTTGTGATACACACTCGTTTTTTAACTCTGGGTTCTTGTTTCTGTTTAGCTTTTCAATGTTCCCGCCGTGGAGGAGAGTTGAAGATTTCTGTGCGCAATGACGGAAGAGTTGACATTGCGGGGCAAACTGCCGTTGTACTAAAGGGAAGCCTGACTTTCTGAAAGAACTGGCACTAATCTCTCTCTCTTCTCACTAGTCACTAATCTTCATGTTACTCTGATTATGCTGCTTTTATCTCAGCTCTAGCCAGTGAATCACTACTATTCTCAAAAGTCTTTGATTACTCATTGTCCATTTTTAAAAATTGCGTGAAAGTGCTCACTTCTGATCTTCAAGATCCTTGGTATTCTTCACTTCCATCTTGCCACTTCCTATGCACACTGACCCATGAAAATGTCTAAGTACAGCTGTCTCATTTTTCTGCTTTAAAATGATTCTTCTCTTTATTTCCAAATGCCATGTTTTAAAAGCTGTTACTGCTTCCTGGATTGAACTGTAAGCATCTCTTTGATAGACAAACTTTTCCCATATAGATAATTTTTCATGAAATCTGAATTCTTTTTTTTTTAAATATATTTTCTCAGCTATATATTGAAGTGACAGCCATGTTCATTAAATTACTTGAATTAAAATATGAAAAAATATAAATGGTTTAGAAATGTGCCTTGTGGTTCTCTTTTATGAGCAGTATTTTTCATGGTATGAAATGAATGAATGGTATTGCCTTTGATCATAGCACTGCTGCTTAGTCAATACTTTTAATTAAAGGTTTAGAAGAAAGATTTAACAGATTGACCTTGTGATGCACATAAAGCTGATTAAAATCTGAAAGGAAACTTTATTGGCTATAGCAACGTCAATTATTTTTCAAAACCCGAAGATTTTCTCCTAAACGAAAAGTTTCATCTATAATCTTCATGAAGTGTACTGCTTCACATTTTGTCACCATGATGTGGTCTTTCACTGGATTTATTCAGAATATGGAACTTTCAGTTATTCTAGCTAAAACTGTTTTCCCTTTCGAGTCACCTCTATCTCTTAAGCTTTGCTTTAGTTCTTTGCAGTATTTCAGAGTGATATATTTTGAATTCAAAAGACAGTCTAATGCTATGGGAACAGTTGGATGTCATCCTGTTATAAATCATGAGGAACTTAGTTGTGCCAAGTTCCCTTTTTTCTTTTGAATTTTATCAGAACTTGTTAATTACATCTTACTTAAGTGCAAGTAGCTGGACAAGTAACAGTGTGAGAATCTTAATTTAAATAGAAAGTTCTATGTCCTGCAGCTACAAAGAGCATACCAGAAATGGGATTTAAGTGCACTACTCAGCTCAGGAGCTAGGTGGCAAGCAAAGGAGTCTCCCAATGGAAATGCATGGTCTTCTCCTGTATTCAGTCTTGCTGAAGTTGGTGGAGCTGCAGTATGATTTATAAACAGGGACTCGTGATCAGGTGCAAATCCCAGCAGTGGAGGCAGCACGGCTGCTGTGGCAGCTTCAGCCCTGCTTCCTCTCCCCACAGCTCAGATTGTTCCCTGTCTGGCAGGGGATGTGCACCTTCTGGAGCAGCAGTGCTGCATGCTTGTGGTGCTGCATGTAATTCTTCCTGCTGGCTTAGGCAAAGACTGAATCTGGCCCATAATCAGAGATGTTTATGGAAAAAAAAGCCTTCCTTAGGAATATAAATGAACTAAAGAACCAGTTATTGTTCACCCATCCACATATAACAAATAGTACAATTATTTCTTTTACTCAAGAGGACTAATAATGAACAAGGCCCATACATTTTCAAGAGACTTGTTATCTAAATTTCCTGACCAAACTAATATCTTTGCTGCTTAAAGCATTTTTTTTATAGTTTACTACTACTTTGTCTCTGTTTCTTTTCAGAATAGAAAAATCACCAGAGCTCAGGTGGGAGGCTATGCAGTAATGTGTCTGTAATCAACATATTAGTTAATCAGCCATGATTTATTAATGATGAATTAATTATACCTGATTGTGCAGTTCTGCTGCCTAAATGGAGCTTTAAAGGAGTTATTTTATTAATCATCATTGTCTAATTGCAGACACTTACAGAAAGATTGCTAATTAAACATGCAACCATATGCAAAACCAGTAAGGCTGCTGAGAATGGCAAGAAAAAGAGCACTTATTTTCTGAGGACCAACTTTATTCTCATGAAATATTGTGTAGCTGACCTGGTGATCCTGATTATTCACTAAGACTTATTTTAATGTATTGCACATTTTCAGTTAACAGTAAAGGAAATTTGTTGTTGTGACAAATTCTGTCTTCCAATACATAAAATAGGTAGTGCAAACTTAAAGTGGCCTTGTGTGGCCTTGTTTCACATCTTTTTGCTGAGGATTTGTGTAGTGTTTCTGGTGCAGAGGATTTGCAGGACTGTTTTGTGCTGCTCTCTTAATTAAGACTGGTGGCATGGAGATGTGTTGAACCAAGAGCAAATTATGTGAAGGGAAATACAATTCCAAAAATTCCTGTGCACTTGAGTGTTACGTATTGTGAGAGTATCCAACAGAAGCTTCAGGCCATTGTAAGGCTGGAGTAAATCCATGGCTGGATCAGGAGCCCAGACATGAACATTTAAATGCCCATTTGCTTATTTTGCTCCTTTGGCGTGTGCCTCTGCAGAGGCACAGCTCATGTAGGGGCCAGGAGGAAAGCACACAGCCATGAGGAGGGAGGCAAACCAAGAAACATTAGTGAGCAGCAGAAACCATACAAGTGTATTGCTATGGAAATGAATGTAGAGCTAAAAGGGGTATAAAGAAAATTGGAAGCCATTTTTTTATTCAAGCCATTTAACAGGAATCATGAAAATACTTTCCATTTCTTTTACGTTATTTAGATGAGAGTAGACAGGAATATACATTAAAAGTTGTTACTAAATTTGGAAAGTACTGCAAGAAGAGGAAATTAAAGACTTCATGAATGTGCACACAGCAAGAGGTCGTAGAAAGGAGCCATGTGTTCCATAAGGGATGGGAAGGGAAATTAGCAACAGATGAGGCAGTTAGTTCTGGGAAAGGAAAGATTTCTTTGTCTCAGTATTCATCAGAGTGACAGGGAAACATGCCGGGAACAGAGGGAACCTTCCCAGAAGTAAAAAAAAAAAACCAACCTAAATTAAAATAAAGAGTGATGCTTGGTCAGGTAAAAATTAAATTAGTTCAATTAAAAACTGAAAAATATGCCAATTAAGCACATTTTATTCTCACAGCTATTTTTCCTCCCCGAGGGGTAAATCTGTCTTGAAATTAATTAAGAGACTTAAACAAAAACACAGAACAAGGGATTTTTCTCAGTTGCTGAGTCACTGTCCTTTTATTTCCTGAAATATACTGCAAACCATAAATAAAAATTTCCGAAGAATAGGAAAGTGAAAGAAAAAACCCCAGGATATGACCAGATAGTCAATAGTGTGTATGGGTTTTTTTTTCCTGGAAAGTTAGTTTTGGACTACGACATTTAGATTTAATGTCTAAAGCAGAATATGAAAAAATACACATTTCTAACTCTATTGTTTCTTCAGTGAGAGGTGTACTTTGACTTGGGTTTTGCCTTACTGATTGGCAGAGGGATATTCCTTGGGTTTTAATGCTGTGATTCATATAAACCCAAGTTTTATTCACATTGCAGTATTCTATGACTTTTTTGGTGATACATCCAAACCAGGAAACTACTTACCTGTGTGTCATTTTTGTCCTGCTAAGAGTTACAGGTAGGTAAAATACATTAGGCAAACCCAAGGCAAATTCTCCAGAACATTTGAAGAACTGTGAAGAGGTTTGAAGGAGCTGAAGGAGGTGTGTGAGGAGTAGGAGGTGCAATGCCTGTCTGGAGACTGTGGAATGTGAGCACTGTTCAAACCCTTGCAAAGACAGTTTGGGTGATGTGGGAGTCACATTGAGAGATGCTAGACCAGAGAAGAGGTAAAGGAGGTTATAGCAGAGCTGGAGCAGGGTGTGAGGTGCAGCAAAGCCAGGAACATGACTTTCAATTCAAATATATTCTTTACTGACCTTTTGCTGTATTTTGGAGCCAAACCAAAGGAGTCTGACCAGAGTGCCCATCCCACCAAGCTCAACTCAGGTGGGAAATTCCAGCTGGAATTCTTGGAATTTTTTTCTGTTTCAGAAAGCTTCCTTTCTCCATCATTAGTTATGGCTGTAAACAAAAATAAATTATAATCTTAATGACTTATAAATAAATGATAATCTTAGGATAATTTCAGTCACTCTTATTCAGGAAGAAATGGCTCATTCCTGAACAATATAATTCGGTTTTAAGAACAGACTTTTGGGCTTTATTATGTTTACGTGCTGCAGCTTTCTGAAGATGTATCTAGTTGACTTCCATATTTAACATCACAAACTCTTTTCTTTAATGTATTTTTAAGGCTTATGGGCATTAAAACTTTCAAAAATGTTTCAGCAGTTAGTTAATAGCAACAAAATACCCTCTTAATAACAAACTGCAGGCACTTTTCAATAAAGTTACAATTTCAGCAGAAAAACAAATGTAGATTAAAAGGAAACACCTGCTCCTGTAAATTACTGTGCTGCAGGTACCAACCCAGGAGACACTGCAGATGGTTCTGTATTTGCAAACCTGACCTCACCACCCCTTCATCAATCTCTCACCAATTGATTCTCTCCAGAGCAGAACACACCATATCCCAAGGTACTGGAAGACACCTTTGAATTAAATTAGTTCCAGACAGAATACCAGTTAATTGGTATTTCTGTTTCATTTTGAAAGTTCTTAACAAAGGATTTGATTGTCTTATCAAGCATTAGCACTGACTGAAGAATAGTACAGCCAGTTCCAGGAAGAGCTCCAAAGGGAGCTGTGCTTTAGGAGATGTAGTCTTTGCTACATTCCTGGCTGATTGGGAGTGTGGATTAAGTTGTGCTATGCTCTAGGATTTTTAGATGGACAAAAAGAAAGTGGGATCTTGATCCTTAGAACAGTACAATATGAATTCATAGCTTCTGTTAGCCTTTCCTGCCAGCCAAGGAAAAGTAGGAGATATCATAAGTTCTGTGTGTTTATTTCCTCTCCTCAATTGTTTTCAGGCATCTTTTTCTTTTAGTGAGACCTGACCCTGATTATGCCACTTTTCTTAACTAGGAGAAATTTTCTTACACGCTTTTCCCAACTGGGCCTGTGCAAAGGCCTTGTACAATGTATTGAGGCCTTCGTGCTTTGGGGGAGAAAACATTAATACCCTGTCTGGAAAACAGCCTTGCTGAAAAAAGTAGAGATGATGTCCCCTGTCCAGTCATACATACATGTTCCTGTTTTATCACCCATATTCCTCAAAAGTTTTCCTAGTGTTTGACTTTAAAAGCATCCCTAATTCTTCAAACCAATAGCACTTTTATCAGAGGCACATTTTTCAGTGAGTCTGAATTACACAAGTATAATATATTATTATACTTAATTACTTTGCTCAGACTTTTTTTTTCTAAATTGTAAGGAAAAAAGAAGTAATACAAATCTTTGCTTCTCAATTGTATGTGAATAATGCCAGCTGTGACAGAGCTGCCTTCCTGCATTTTTGCAGGAATTAAAATCCATGAGTAGTTGATAAACCATGATGTATGCAATTACATAAGAAGGATTGTGTCATTTATTTTGTATGGAAAGAAGAAAACTTGTGTAACAGCAGTGGCTGAAAATATTTCTGTAAAAAATTATTAGAACTCTTAATTTGAAATTTCCACTGTGATAATAATTAAAATCCACTAAGATAATAATTAACCTTCCCATCTTTAAGTTTGTAGAATTCAGAAGTGAAATTGATAGAGTGAAATTGATAGAATGCTGACTTGTAAGACTCTTGAAATCCTGAAATAATAACGAATTAAAAGAAGCAATTAGCTTCATGGGAGAAAAAAACAAACACCAAGCTTGTTGATATCAGATGTTCAGTCCTTTTGCTGTGTACATGGAGTGCAGTGAGATTTTTGCTCTCCTAGCCATGGCTTATCACGTTATTCTATTGTACCTGCTGGGAAACGTTGTTCTTTGTGCATTCTGAGCCAGAATTATCTATTAGCAGGCACGACATTAAGTGTTTCTTTATTCACAGGCTGCCTTTCCTGGTAGTTTTTAGAATACACCCGTCACATCCAATTCGTTAGAGCTCGCAAATGTGACACTTGGGAGAGCTGGAAATCCGAAACATCAAATGTTACCATGTGCCTAACTAGAACATCTTAATCTTTTAGAATTGCCTTTCTTTTGATGGGGAAACCTTTGTGGCGTCCTGCTGTCCATCCAGACAAAAGAGCAGATGTGGAATATGAGTGTGTGCGTGGGTGCTCAGCTGTCTGGGCAGGGTGCAGACCAAGAGAGCTACAAGAGTTCCTCCTTAATTTGGAAAGCAGTAATTGCAACATCAGCCCTTAGTATAGGCTGTTACTTAAACTGACTGAGGATTACTTCATTTGCATAACAGTTAAATGATGAAGTAAAAGCCTAATGGTAAAGTACAATAAAAATGAAGTGTGAGCTATATTTGTATTTTGTATATGTGTATGTATATATATATACACACACACCAATTCATTTTAAGGTTTCCTTTTCTTTTACTCATATACTTGATCCTTGCCATTTTTGAGTAAATTTCAAATTTCAGCAGATAACCTTACTGTAAAGGGTTGGGTGGGGTTTTTTTTGGTGGTTTTTTTTTTTTTTTTTTTTGGGTTTTTTTTTTTTTTTTAGGCAAATAAGACTGGGCTTATGGAAAATATAAAGGTTGAACATGTGCCCTCCCAGATGAGGTGAACACTCTGCTTTCATTAACAAGTCACTTTCTAGTTCACAGCATTATGCACTGGGGTTCTGGACAACCAAACCTTATGCTGTTTTTACCTTTGGATACTGGATTAGTCCCATTAGCTGCAGAAGGATTACAGAAACACGTGAAGTTAAGCATGAATGGGAAATCAGTACACAGAACATCAAATCAGAATTCTCATTTTCTTTCATAATGGGATTTTGTGAGACTTTTCATCACTTAACCTTCTAAAACATTGTCATAGAATATTTATGTGACAATTCTTACATATTTCTAAAAGAAAAGAAACTGAGTCTGCAGGAGTGTATTTTAAAATATAGTATACCCTCATGAACATACTATATTTAAAATGCCATGAGAGTGGATTTTTGATTTACACAACTGAATACATGAAATCTGATTTATATATATCAAAAGCATTTGAGCCATCATTTAAACAATTTAACTGCTTATAGATATTATTCTGCATTTAAATAATTTGATTATATATATTATATATGTATTTTATATATATTTAAATAGAAGTGCCTAGAAGAAGGCACTTAGCTAAGAAAATTGAATTGAAAAAATTTTACTAGATCTGCTATTAACTGAGAGAATTCTTCTCTCTCATTTTTATGAGGCAACACTTGACAGTTTAGATCGTTGAAAATGTTACTGAAAATGCTGTTACTTCTTATTTGAACCTATTTCCTTGCTGGTTATATTTACTTTCTGTGTTTCTTCAGTGCAAAAGTGAAAGCTAAGAAAGCTTCTGAATAAATATCTGGACTGCATAGCTCTTACCCTAGAAATGCTCGTGTGAAGTGCTCTAAAAACTGATAGGAAGTACATTTATGTAACAGTTTTGCAAATATATAAAGTGAAGGATAATCGACAAAAGTCTCATTTGTGTAACAGCTTTGACCCATTAGGGGCTTTTAAATCATGCATCGCTGACTTCAGGGTTGCTGTTGTCAAGCTACTTACAGATCCTAGTTAAATCAGGCATTTCATATTTTTGCCCTCATTCGCTTTTGTTTACCAGCAGGAGACAAAATATTTAATTAGTTTTGGGACATTTATAATCTCCTGTGGGCCAGCTCCAGCCACAAAGCTGGACGCCACTCCTGAGTTAATTCCAGCCAGGCTGCCCCTTCACTACAACATATGGGTAACCTCTGAGCCTTTAGCAAAAGTTGCAACTGAACTCTTAGAAGGGTGGGATGTCCCTGCTGGGAAAATACTGCGCCACAAAGCAGAAAGGGGCCAGCGTCACCAGTGGAGGTCAAGGCAACACTTAGACCAAACAGCATCTGGCAAACTGTGCCAAGGAGAAATCAATGAGAAGCAGGGCACTGGGTAGTAATTTTATGCCTGTTTACACAAGAAAATAACTCCTCCTGAAGTGAAAAATGATTTTATAAAAAGCTTCCTGCATCCTTTGGCATCACTCTCTCCATTGTTCATTCTTGTATTTTGATTAGTCAATAAATTATGGCACAATTTATACACAATTTTGTTTTGAGCAGGCAACATTAACTGTAGCATTAATTATGTTTTTGGGAGATGAGGAGTTTTCTTCCTAATTGGCTAGGAACCAGCTGTATGACTAATTCATTTCAAAGGTGCATTACATTCTCTTCTCCATGTTACAACAATCCGTCAGAGGGCTTGAGAAGAGATAAAACAAAGACAGTTTCTAATCTTAGGAACTGTATGTTCCTGCCACTATAAACTGTTGCAGCTCAGTCCACTTGAAACCTTCCCATGTTTTATTATTGTCACTTTCTATTCCTGCCTCTATCTCTGCTTATATCTCATCTTGTGGCCCTTGGTTTTCCCCATTGCCTTTCATCACTTTTCTCTTTTCCCTGAAATTCCAGGTGCTGGTGTCTAATATTGTAAGCAGACTGCCATTCAATTCAGTGAGATTACTTAGGGCTGAATATTAAATATACTCAGGTCTTTAGAGGTTCATGGCTTTAGATACTATATTTTATCCCACACAGAGCTTCTTCCTTGTGCACTTTCCTGCTTCTCAAAAAGGGGACCATTCTCTACTGGCTTTCATTTTTTGTCTACTTGCCAAGAAGTATTTCTGTTTTCAACAATTTCAACGCTCATTTTCATCCTTAAACTACCTTGTGTTGTTCTGCACGTTCATTATTTCTGTACTTGGAGTGAAGCAGGTTGCAGAGTCTTTATGGAATAGGAGCTACACGAGTCATGGTGTCCCATGAGCAGATTGCAGCACTCATTTCCAGGTCTTCTTGGGTTTTGTGACAACAGGGGCAGGGAAGATGTCAGCTTCAGTCTGAGGTCTTTATGCCTCTTCAGAGAGAATAGACAGTGACTTTTCACTGTAGGAAAGAATTGAGAAAACTGATGGTCTTGGTGGAAGGAATAAAATGCTGAATGTTCAGAGTGGCTGTCATTGGTCGTGTCCCGTGGACAGTTGGCACATGAGGGAAAAAAATCTCACTAGAAGTGAGATGGACTAGCTGTTCATGTCTGGGGAGAGAAATGGTGCTTTAACACAGGGAGTGCATTTTTTTTCACAGTTACAAATTATACAGAAAAGTTTTAATAAAATAGGATGGAATTCAGTAATAAAATTCTGCAAGTTTTTTTTTTTCCTACTTTTGAAGTACACCGAACTACTTGTTTGAACAAAACCTGCACGTGCAAGCAGGTTTTTTGTTTGCTTGATTGTAAATAAGTTTTTTTCTAATGAAGTATTCGGGAAACTTGGTGGGAGCACATTCTTACACTCCTCCCCTTTGATACCATGACACACGTTTTGTATCTCCCTTTCTCTGCTCCTCTTCGTCCCCTCAAGAGTAAATAGAAAGTTCCACTCCTGTTGCAGCTTTCTCTTCCATAGCCTGTGGTTAAGTCAATACTAAAGTCTGTAGATACTGTATGAACTGGTTTAGTTCCCCTGTGTATCAGGAATACAATCCCCAGATATTAAGAGGAAAAGGTTTTCAGAAAATAAAAAGGGGTTGTGTTTTCACACCTTGATATTTGATGATCTTCAACTGCTGGGGAGGGTCTTCTAGGGAAGAAATTTTATTTCATAATGAGTTTCCATATTGTTTCTCAGCATAGTTACCCATTCCATTTCTATTGTTAGGACTTCTTGTAGGCTTTCTGCTCAATTCCAAAGAAAAAAAAAATAAAGGCTAACTTGTGAGTGGTCTTGGTATTTTTTTTTTGAATGTAGAGCAAATGAAATTGAGGTGTGTTTTTAGTAGTGATTGCAATAATGGCAATGTGTTTCTTGTGCTTCTGATGTCATAGCAAATAGGTAATTTAAGAGTAACTTACTGCAGGGTAAGAAAGATTGTTTTTTCACAAGGTTGTTGTGGGGAGCTGACTCAATCTATGACTGCTGCATTGCCTCCCATGATGGTGTTTGGGAGGAAGCAGCTCCTAGGGACAGGATAGCCATAGCACCACCTGTTCCAGCTGACCTGTCAGCAGGTAAAATGTAATAACAAATCATACCCTCTCTTGAGGCTGTCTGACCATGTCTGTTGATTAAGGAAGAACACAGCTGATTTCCTGGTCAAAGATTTTGGTTCATCCATTCTTTGCAGCAAGCTTGGGATTTTTGGCTTTGTTTCATTTGTAGCAGTGGCATGGTTTCAGTGTCAAGAATCTCATTAAATTTAGCTCCATTTATAAAGTTCTAAAAATGAATGCACACATCCTAGTTCATACAGGCAGGTTGATAAACAGTTGGGTTTTGGCTGTTGCCATCTTTGTAGAATCATTTTGGAACTAACATCTCTGGTTTAAGGCTAAAAGGACCAACCAATTTTATTTGGAGGGCAGTGGGCACAGGGAGTGAACAGGGGACTTCCCATCCCTGTAACCTCAAAGATCCCCTTGTGTGTTACAGGGGTGACTGTGATGCACAGGTGTGAGGAATGGGCAGGGTGATAATTGCCTGAGAGACACCTGAAAAAGTTAGAAGAAGGGGAGGGGCCACAAGAGACAAGGACTAAGGTAAGATCCACAGGACTAAGAAGTAAACAACCTCTAGATAATAGCTCTTTCCAGAATCTGGCCATGAACCCAAGATTCCTGAGTTTATAATTTCTTCTGCTGTGAGGAAATGTGGTCAAGTCAGCTGATGAAGTATGTCCTGACCATCTACTTCATCTTTCTGATCCTGAGGTATCTGATCTATGAAAAGATAATAATTTATCACTTGTGCTGCTAATTACACTGTTAGAAGTTTTATAGAACAGGTTAGGAAAACATCTGTCAGAGATCATAAAAATAGTAGTTCCTATCTGGAGTCAGGAGGATAAAGTAGATTCCTTCCCTCATCTGTTTCGTGGTGCAGAGCACGCATAGTGCTTTTAATAAGTCTCAAGCTATATAGTAATGGGAGGTCTTTTCTGGAAGACTCTTGTCTCATTGAAACACTGAAAGGAAAATAAAAGGTGCTTAAAGAAACTGGATTATATCTTAAATAAATGAGGTTCTGCTCTTGCCTGTGTTAGAATGCCTATGTAATGCTTGACAAATATTTTAATTTTTTTTTTTAATTTGTATTGCCTGGTGGTACTGGAGATAGTGGTGATCAAGTTAATTCACAGCTGGAAGATAAACAGAGAGTCAGTATTTCACCCAGACTAGTTGGTTCAGCTGTGGAACAAAGCTCCCACAGCTGTAGTACTGCAGCAGCCAAGCTTCCTTGCACAATTCTGCTGGAGCTGTGACCAGCGAATCTTGTGTCAGGTGTGTGTGCCCTGGTTGTGTCGTTTCTGTATGTTCCCTTGTGAAAACATCAGGACAGCTTTTGCAAACTGCTGAGCAGGTACAGTTGACCCTGATAGAGAACTGTATTTTTAAGCACATGAGATGTATATGGTACTTGGAAAATTCACTAGCTTTGTGATACGCCAGAGCTTTTTTGCTGCTCTGGTGGTGGAGTGGGTTGCAATATCATTCTAGGTGGAAACTGCTTTCATGATCTCTTGTGTGTGTATATGAAGGTACATAACGTAACCAAATTCAATATGTAATGTAGGTGAGAAACAGGTAAATGTTCAAGACGTGTTCCTCGAGTAATGTGGTAAAAGGACTCCTTTCTCCTTTTTGGCTTTTGAAGAGATTTCTGACCTCCTGTTGTAAAAGCATGCTTTCAAACAACATTATGTTGGAAGGGGGTTCTCTGCAGGATCACTGGGGAAAGCTCTGCTTTTTGAGCCTCACCTGAGGGAGGTGAGAAGGATGATGTGGAACAGAAGAGAAATGGGTGAACTGAGAAGTGGTAACTGGAGGGCAGCATGGCAGGTAGAGCCTGAAGTATAGTTGGGACAGTTAAGCTGCTAGAAAGAAGACCTCAGCCCAGAGAGACTGAAGAGGAAAGTGAGCTGCTGTTCTAAGCACTTTGTAGGAAGGAGTGTCCAGTACCAGGGTGGGAAGCTCCAGGTGAAAAGGCTGCAAACTCTTGCTGCAGCTGTAGATTGTTATTCCATTTCCAGTATTAGTTACTAAGTGTCCCTTTGGGATACAACATTCTCTGGTGAATTGTTGGTTTTGGATAGTCCTATAGCTGTGACAGGGAAAACAATGCAAATAACCAAGGCAGGAAAAGAAGTGTTTCTGCACACCATTGGATTTCTAGCCTGTCTTGTGAGCTGAGTCAAATGTTACAAGAAATTGGGCCCTTAAGGATGGTCATATCTTGATAGTTACCCACCTGCTCTTAATTAGGCAGTGTAGAGCATGCCAGTCCTGCTTTGCTCATGGTAAACGACAGTGGTGAGGGGGCTTGAGCCTCATAGAAAGGATCTACCTGAGAGGAAATAGTTCTGGCTAGAAGGGAGAGGTAAGATGCTTGATTTGATACATTGCTTGTATATCTTTTTATAAATACAGATCGAGAAAGTTGGGAGGAATTAAGACTTCAACCAGAAATATTGCTTTCATTTCATTTTAAATTTAGTAACTGGCCCCAGTCAATCCCCAATAAAAGTAATTAGATTGTTTTCCATTGTAGTACAGGTGAAAGACATTAATCTCTTAGTGGGTGCTGCACTAATTGCGTGGGGAGTTTTTAACTTGGATACCTATCAGACAATTTTGAATCGGTTTATTTATGTAGTCATAAATCCTGAAACTAGCTAATTTCTTTAATGGATTTAAACTCTCCTTTATTTTCCTAATATTGTTGGTGACTTGAAGTTGCTAAAAGTTTATGACTGCAATAGCATTCTTATCTGACTCTTGCTTTTCTCCAAGGGAAAGATAGTATTTTGGTTAATGAGATACTATTTTAGAATTAAAATATGACTCAGGAATAGTGCTGCAAGTATCATGGAATAGCACTAAATTGGTACCTGCCTAGTTAGAAAATCAGAGACTGAAATTTGAGCAACTGGGTAGATACAGCACTTTTTTTCTGGTGATTCTGGTGTTTTTCTGGCTTGAGATTATTTTATGAGAAAAAAAAAGAGTAAAAGGGAATTTTTTGGGAAATGGTTGATGTATAAAACCTATGAAACTAATATAAGGGAGGATTTAAGAAAAGGTTTTAGCACCACAGCAGTTTTCACATCAGGATATAGTAATAGCTTTTACAAACTATAATAAAGTACTGATAATAATTTTAAAAATATTTCAAATAGTAATAAATATGAGAAATTGTTAAAAGTGAAGGGAGGAGGGAATAAGATTATGTAAGCACTAATTGAGACAAACTGAAATATAGGGGAAGTCAAACTGAGTGAAGGAAACTTGTGAAAATTCCAACTGATACCCTTTCTCTTATTCACTAAGCAATAAAGCAGATTATTTTTTAGTTTGGGGTAACATTATCATAAGGTTATGCAAGGGGACTGTGAAAATGGACTATATTGGTGTGGATAAGACCTTGATATGTTTTGTATTTCACTTTCATAAAGCAGGAACTTTACAAAATTTTAGGTGATGAAAAGCAGGTATTTTGGTCAGCCAGCATTTTTTAGCTTTGGCTATGAGCTATAAAATCCTGTTATTAATTTGTTATTAGTCTAAATGGATCTGGGCTCTTGTCCTGTGGTTTGATAGTAAATCATTTAAGCTGAAGTTACAGTGTGTTCAGTAGGAGAGATAAATCACAGCTTCTCTCTTGAGATTACAGCAGTATGTTAGTCAAAGCATGATAATGGTGGTGAATCAATTAGGAAGGGAAAATGAACAGCGCTGCTGTCTGCTGTGTTACTGTGCATTAGTGAAGTAAAATACAAAGTTTCTGAAGCACTGTGATGTCCAATGTACTTGAAGTCTTCATTGTAATTTATACTGGCAGGACATATTCAGTTAAAAAAAGAAAACTGCTGCTAAGTGAAAAAATGTACTACTCTGTTTTAAAGGGGAGCTTTTCAAATTTGTGTCATGATGTTAGCAGCACTCTTAAGATGAAGAGTGATTAATTACCTGAACTGAGTTCAGCTATTTCATGCAAACACACAGTATTTAATTTATTAACTTACAGGATACCTTAATTCTCTGGTGTTCTTTTACATGAAAATTCATTTGACATTCATTGCAAGAGACAAAGGATTTAACTAAGAAACTTATTTGGGATTGAAGGCTGCAGTAGCACTAAAATATTATTTAGCAATAGTTGTGAAGATCAGATGTGGATTTTCTTTTCTACTGCACATGTGGTACTTCCCATGGAGCATCTTCAGAAACAGAGATCTCACAAGTTCTAACTGCTGATCCTTTTGGGAAAGACATATGTTTCTGTGGGGCTTTGAAGTGAGCTGTTCTCACACAGATAATCAGAAATTGTCTGTCAGAAAGTGGCGTTTTAGCGTGTGGTAGTAGCTCTTTATGTTTGGGAGAATAGGTCAGCGCACACAGAGAGCCAAGTTGAACGTTTCTAATGAAACGTGATGAAGTCGCACTTCTTTAAAAATTGAAGAGGTGGCATACATTTTGATAATGGGATAATGGAGACTCCCTACCCCAACTATCATCTCTGTTCATGATCATTAGGATGCGGAATATTAAGAGCAGAGCAACTGGGCGTAACAGCCGACGTCCAACATCTGTCATGCTGGAGTCCATGAGTGTTCAATTGCATCCTATTGTTTTTGGATTATTCAACCTCATTTCATTGTCATTGCTTTTGCTAGGGATTAATCAGCTGTTTACAACTACACCAAGTTTTGGAGTCATAATGAAAACAATTGAGCTATAGTTCTAAATAAATATACAGTATTCAGTCTCTAATGAAAAAAGTTACTAATTTATGAATGCTGGTAACAATTTAATTAAGTTTGAAATCAATACAGATAATAAATCATTGTGTGGCAGGTTTTTTTTTTTTCCTTTTGTGTACATCATAAAAAGATCATATGATATTTCCTTGTAAGTTTACATAGTTATGATTTTAGCAATACAAATATAGTAAAAGAAAGATGTTTTAATTATGGGGCATGGGTGTTTGTATATTGTGGCTGCTCTGTCATTACAGTTGGTAGCAGAATTGATCCCTTCTGCCAGCAAGCAGATTTGTTTTTCACATCCTCTTTTATTCTTGTCACTTTTTTTAGAGATATTACTAAAAAGACACCTTTAGTTTACATCAAATACACATATATACTTTATTAGGGTGTATTAAGAAGGACAATTTTCAGGTGACTTGTATACTTACGTGTTTTTGTGTATAACTATCATAATCCATCTAAATATTTTTGCAATTAAATCTATAGCTACATTGTAACTGTTTAAATATATTTAAATTATTTTAATGACTTTGAGTTTGCTGACAGGCAAATATATAATCCCCTTTTTTTCTCAAGATACTACTCTGGTTGCAATGTTGTGCACTTTATACAATATTAAAATTGTGAATAGTGGAGGGTTTCTAATAATTTGAGTTTACTTATTTTGGTACCATATGTGCAAAACAGTGGTATTCCTGGCCATGTACCTTTTAGCTCTTTTTCCTGTTTCATTAATGCAGTTATTTCTTCTATCCTCAATACTTAGCCAGAATTTTCACGTGTTTTAATGTACAAATACTACAATGCACAAAGATTTCTTTTTCCCTGAGTTGCAACCGATTATCCATTGAAAGGATCTTTTGCTTAACTGCCCAGAGTCTTGTGGGGCCAGCCAGACACTACTCCAGATGGCAAGTTGTTAGGGCTGGACAGAATGGCTTTGGAAGACTTCTCACCAGATGAAGGCTGTAATGTTGGGATTTTACTGTTTGGCTTTTTTTTCCCCTGTAGTTCCCAGGGTGGGAAGGTGCTGGGATGGCAGCAGCGTGCCGCCCGCCCACCTGCTACCACCTGTTTAGCTTTTGCAGTTTCTATAAAGCCTCATCTTCTCCACTTGACACAATCGCTGCTGGCCGGCAGGAGCCAAGGAAAAAGAAATCTCTCAGGAAGTTACATCTTCAGATTGCAGCCCTTCACCATTGCAGAATGCTCTCCTGAACTGAACCAGAACTTCTCCCATTTGAAACAGCCTTTTGGAGTTGTTGTGCCTTTAATCCAGTAAGATCCTTCTTGGATTAAACGGACCGTTTTCTACAGTAACATACATTTTGAGAATGGAGATTTCATTGTTTTCTCTCTCTCTTTGAGATTAAAGAAATTAAAAGAATGAAAGCATAAAACATAAAAAATGCTTCATTCTTTCTTTTGACGATAAGAAACAATTTTCAGACATTTCCAGAAGAACCAGAAGAACTTTTATTTTATTACATTTATTTTTTTAGAAGCCAAGAAAAATACTCTATCACTGATATTGGGAAACAGATCGAAGAGGTACGAAGGCTACTGCATGAGTGCTTTCCTTACCACTTTTTAGATACTGAATTTTTGCTAGGTGATCTTTGTGCGTGTGAAAGTGAAGCTCCATCAAATATGAAAACCTGTAAATCCAGTCACCTGGACTCAGGTGTGGAGTCGGACACGGCGTGCAGGAGCGGAGCGGGCTGCGTTGTGAAGTGCAGTTCGGAAAGGATGGAGAACGCTGCCAAGAGGAGGCTGGCTGCCAACGCCCGCGAGAGGAGGCGGATGCAGGGGCTGAACACGGCCTTCGATCGCTTGAGAAAGGTGGTCCCGCAGTGGGGGCAAGACAAGAAACTGTCCAAGTACGAGACCCTGCAGATGGCTCTGAGCTACATCATGGCTCTGACCAGGATCCTGGCCGAAGCGGAAAGGTACAGCAGCGAGCGGGAGTGGATTAGCCTGCACTGTGAGCACTTCCATGCCGACAGCTACCACCACTGCCCGGCACAGAAACCCGCAGCCGACGGCGATCCTTACGCGCAGAGAGTGTTCGCCTACCACCCCGAGCACTTCCAAATAGCTAACTAGAACTTGTTGCCAGCTAAGAATATGCAGCAGGCCAGATGTGTAATTTAATAATTAGCAAGAGTTAATCTGCTTGACTAAGGTAATATTGGCATTATAATAGCTCATTCTTGTTTGCATCTTATAGTAATTTGACAAAATAAATTTGCTCTGAGAACAGAAAATCAAAAGGCATTTAAGATGATTGAATTTATTTAATGCTGGTGGAAATGATACTTTTAATTTGAAATATTTCTGACAATTGTTTCCTAGTTTATCTAGTGTATTTGATGCTTTAATTAAATAAGTTTCTGGTGTTTTTTTTAACTGTGATGAATCATGACAGTATTTCTACAGATCATGGGACAAGTTGACCCATGGTGTAGCTGAATGGAATAGCACCAGAAATGAACTTCATTCCATGTTTTTATGTCAGCTTTAAAGTTGTTGTTTAGTTTCTTTTCACATAAATGGTTCACATGGAAAAAGTTTTATAATGTATTGGAGTTCTGATCTTCAGAGAACTGACTTTCTTAAACTTTGTAAGTTTGACATATGGGTTCCAAAGTTGTGTAGGTTTGCTTTAATCCAATTTATGGTGTCTCTTGTATGCTCGAAAAAGAGCTGGTTTCAAGTCATGGAAGGAATATTTTATTTTCAGTGGTTGTAAAAGCACGTGTGACTGTATACCATAAATGAGAATGCTTGCGTGGAAATAATCTAAGCTTCTAGATTTTTGTAGTCTTTAAATGATGGGATTTTATTTTTTAATCTTATGTTATCTGGAAACAATAACAGATTTTGTAAATCATAAATAAAGTGTTTTCTATCCTATGTCCTCACAAATATGTGGAATTCCTACCCTGGGAATTACTAACTAGAGGATTTTCTACCCCAAGTGTTACATTGGCACTGTCAACCCTGACAGTTTAATGTACTGAAGAGCCAACCAGCAAATGATATTTTCTTCCCAGCTACAGTAAGGAGTCTATTTTATGTACGAGTTTGGGAAAAAAGTATGGAACATTCTTGCAGATTCATTTCAGCCCTGATGATGTGCTGAATGGCCTTATGTTTACTTGCTGCTTTCACTTGTGGAGGATAGGGGGGTCTGGGGAGAAAAGGCACAAGAGGAAAGGTTGGGAAGGTGAAAAAACTAGGAGAGGATGACTGGGGAAGCACATGTGTTTGTAGCAGGGTGCAGAGTCTGCAGAGGCTCAGCTGTCGGTGCCTGGTGTGGTGATAGCAGACTGTGGAGCTGAGGGGTGCTTCTACTGGTGCTGCTGAGGGGAGATTCCAGAGAAAAGGCCTCCCTGGTGTTAGCCCAGAGAGAGAAGGAGAAAGGGAGCTGCTGTCCCACAACAGCTGCTGGTGGATTTCCAGCAGGGAGGGCTTTTGGGTTCCCTGCTGGCTGCTGCCATGTCTTGTATTTTAGGATTCTTTCAAATGACAAATGAATGGCTTTGATAGGAGTTATTTTCGACAATTAAGTGGCTTTCAGAGAACAAAGGCATTCATAGGAGCTAAGCCGTGTTTGGGGGAGAGGGACTGTGCTGCAGGAGCAGTTCTGTGCAGAGACCTGCCCTCCCTGTGTCTGTCCCTCGGGCACTGGTACAGGCTCCCACCTTTCCTGGCCTCCAGGCTGGCTTTCAGGTGCCTTAATCACACTGTATATTCTGAGGAACTCTCTCCTTTAAACACTGGCATTCAGGAATGGGGTTTTAAACTTATATTTAGCCTCTTTAAAGGTAATGAATAGTGTTAATTATTAAAATGGGGGCCTTTGCTTCGTGTGAATTACATTAGAACTTTATCAGCAAGCAGAAAGTGGATTCAGCCTCAGAGAAATGAAGTCATGTTACTCAGACAGTAGAATTAATTGTTGTCCATCATATAGTCAAGTTAATATTGTGTGAATATTACTTACAGTAAGTGGCAAGTTTATGTATGTAATAACAATGAATACAATTCTTAATTAAATGATGTGCTAACTTACCCTAACGCATTAGCTGTAAACTTCAGGCAACACTGTCTCACCTGCACTGCTAACACAGCACTGGATTTTCCATACTGAAACAGGAATAGGATGCAAATCAATCATGTGATTATATGACATGGAAAGCTTGGATTAGTGAAAGATTGCCTAAAGCTGAGGTGTGAAAGCAAATACAGTTGGAAAGGATAAATGCCAGAATGGTGTGCAAGAACATGACTGGTGCTTCTGGCATATGATTTATTTTTGTGGGACATGACATTGCAGTAATTCAGGTAAAAGTACTTAACAGCCATTCTTCTTCCACTTTTGTTTCTTCCATACAGCATTGTACTTTATTTTCCACTGCATATGATGGAATGGAAAAGAATGGATTAGTATGCAGGGAATTATTAAATTGTAGTAAACTCTCATAAGGAGGAACAAAGCAACACAAACCATAAAATATCTGTGCTCATGTTACCAAAAGTTATTGAGACTTGAAACTGAAGCCCTGCAAAGCACTGCAGTGCAGTATGTAGGTAGTGAGCACTTCTAAATCAGGTCGTGGTATCAACCTCTGCTGCTGAACAATATGGTTAAGGTTATAATCCCCTCTAATCTCCATTCTCTTAGATTTTTTTGTGCTAATGAGATGTGAATGTTATTGATACCTTTATTTATAATTAGTAATATTGCTGTTGAGAACATTACCATTTTATCTAATGCTATACTCGTTTTGTTTCTTGGGAGGGTGCAGTGTTGAAGTTGGGATTTTCAGTTTACTGTGGCAGTGAAGGCAGCAGCGTAAATTCTGTGTGCTGCACAGACAGCTGTCTGCCTATTGATTATCTGTCAAAGCCTATTGGGGAGTCAGTTGAGGAGGTGATGGGAAAGTTAGACCATTAAAAATTCTTTTGGAGCGCAGTTTGGAAAGCAGTGTTGTAGTATTTGTACATTAAAAGTTTGGAAAGCAGCTAATATCCATGCTGGTTGGGACTTCTCAAACACAACTACTATTCAGTAAATGGTTGATTTCTTTTCATAGCTTTCCTTTACAAATACTTCAGTGACATTTGTGAAATGTAAACTTGACAGTTTGACTTGGATTTGATTATTGCTCCCAAATATTTGTTCCCCACTGACTGTTTGATGCTGGTCAGGTAATGGCTCTGAGCCACCTTCTGTACTGGACTTTGCTGGTGTGGGCATTTCATACACCTCCCCTGAAATAATCACAGCTTCTATTAATCATGGCCTCCAAATAAACAAAAGCTTAGATGCTCAGAGTTTGGTGTGTTCTTAGAGGCTGAGTTTTGTCTGCTCATCAATCTTTGTCCCACTGAATAGCAGTGCAAACCTGAATACTTTTGTTTGTAGTGTCAGTACTACATCTGATCCATCTGTCCAGTTAGCACTGTAATCCTAGAGCCATGTTATTGTGAGAGCATTGGGGGTGACAAGTGCTTGCTTCATTAAATATGTCTTGCATACTATACTGATAATTGTTTCACTATTGAAACTCAGTGTGAAATTCTAATGAACTATTTGTGGCATGTTAACCTCTAGTTTTCTGAAAGGACTTTCTGCAGGGTTTTCTATTTGAAGCTACAGATACTCTGTTTCTATGATTCTTTTATTTGTATCACCCTGTTTTGAAATGGCCAGAGTTATTTTTGTGCTTGAAAATAGAGTGGGATTTTTAATTGCATTGCGTTTGCAGTGGCTAAAAGCAGAATTAGGGTAGCACATTCCCAAAACATATGTTAGTAATAAAAAATCAGTGGTTTCTTCCTCATCATGAGCATGTCTTTCAACTTCCGTTCATTCCAATTTTTTTAGGCTTTTGTCTTCCATCTCACATTTATAAGGTATTTAGTGCACAGTCAATCTTGTACTGAACATACACACAGGGCAATTCTCAGTTCTTGACTGGAATTCTGAAATGGTGCTACACTACCCATTCTTCAAAGTAAAAATATGACTGACCTCAGCTGTACAGCTGTAAAGGCAATGACATTGCAGCTTCCTCCTGTGGGGAAGCATGAGTATCGTTAGGTATTTCAATATTTAGCTCACTCCCTCTATCTTGCTAAGTAAAACTTTCCTTGGGAAAGTTTTGTGGAAAGCCCTTCTGTGATGGGATTCACTAGGCACACATTTAAAAAAAGTACTGTTTCCAGGCCAAATGAATTGATTTGCCAAAGGAAGCTTTTGCCTTAACATAGGTACCCTTACTCCTGGGGTACCAGCTATTTGAGCTAAGCAATATAGATGTGGTTCTTTATAGTTTAGGAGTGAAATATACCCAGATTTTAAAAATAATTCACAGAAGAGCTGCTTTTTGCTCTAAATATGTTCAGCTCTTCTATTTCTACAAAATATCCAGGGGAAAAAACCAAGTGCATTGAGAATGAAGACACGTTTATTCATGGAAGAAGCAGTCCAGTGTTTCCTCTACACAAATATCTTACAACAAATGTTGATTTCACCTGGTACTTGTGAACTTCTTAAAAAATGATCCATGTTTTAAACTTCAGCTACGTTTCAAGCAAACCTGGCTTCAAAACCCATAACCAACCCCATGTACAGTATTTAAATGTCTCTTCTACTAAAGAGTACATTTTAATGTTGTCTACTAATTTTTTTTCTAATTTGTAGTTCAGTTTTCATTTGTACAGAAATTAGCATGCAAAATGTATTATACAGAATTTGCTTGAAGTGTCTGCATATGTAGCTCCAAGGAGTAAGAACTTCATTTTTGACTGGCTTCCTGCAGCCTGGGGTGCACAGTAATATTTTTTTCTAACACCTCAGATTGTCTTCAATGTTTTTCCATTTCTTTACAAAACCGTGTTTCCTGTTACCAACAGACTGTGTGATCATAAAGGACAGTCAGTTTCTGAACAGAATTCCCGCTGGTATAAATGGAGAACTCCACTTAAATTCATACCTATGGCCCCAGATTTCTTTTGATTATGCAATAAATGGTTCCTTATAGTGGACTTGATGTATAAAGGCATTAAAGAAGCAACTTCTGTTGCTCAGAGTAAATGATAAAATGTGAAGGAGCCACTTTAGCTCATGGAGTTGTAGCTGAGCTAAAATGGTTTTAAGAACATTTCCTTTGACCTAGCAAGCACAGAAGTACATGGAAATCAGGTGGGAATAGAGAAAACATGGTTACATGGGAGGGCAAAAGTAACAGGACTCATCCTTTTCTCAGTCCTGTTCTTTTCTGTATCTGAGCTGTGAGATCCAACTTCAAGTGTTTGGTTTGCATGCAGCTCATTTAAAACCCATTCCAAAATGTATTAATGGGCCCTTACAAAAAGAAAATGCTCCATTATTTGTGTTGGAGGCATGCATAGGGAAGAGTGAACTTCAGTGTGGTTTGTGTGCTTGATTTGCCCTCATTCAGATTTTTCCTGTTCAAGGGCTGGATGCACAGCCAGGGGTTGAAAAGATCAGTGCCAGGCCCCTGTGCCTGAGTGCATAGAGAGTTGCAGCAGTGCTGGGCTGGATTCAGCAAACAGGTACTCCAGGACACGGTGGGGGCCAGATGAACTCAGGCAGACTCTGAATGAGTTTTTGAGTGGAGTTCAGCTATGGAACACTGTAAGTAGGAGTGTATTTTAAAACCGATGGGAACTGATACCAAAAATTGTTTAAAAAAGCAACAACTTTATTTCACAGCTACCTTCTAGAAGCATGGCTAGTATATAACTTGACAATATTTATGATTTTCTTCTAAATAATGTGAAGTCTGATTTCGTTAATCAGCTGTCACAGCAAAGTTCTGAGAAAACTTCTGGCATTGTTGCACATGTTCACAATTATTTGAACATGTGAAGGACACAGTCTTGTATGCAAATCTGAAGCATTTATTTAAGTTCAGGTGAGATGAAGGGAAATACATTACTGAACAGGCAGATGTTTGGTTTTTTTCCTTTCACGTGCACCTAAAATGTACTATAAAACTGACATGAGCATTTTTCTTCCGAATGACTTTGGAAAAAAAAAATCAACTTTAATGAAGAGGAAATATTAACTAGAATTTTAACTCTCAAAGTGAACAGTTTTGTATTGGAAATAATTATCAATGAATCGCTTCTCCAGTATTAACAGTATAAAGATTTCATTAGGTTTTGTAAAGACATTTTTCAGAAACTAGTGCTTTTAAACCTGGTAGCATTAAGAACATGGTTCTTACATTAATCTGTATTCCTGATTTATTGGTTGAAATACCTACAATTACTGTAAACACTTGGGACTAGCAGTTGTTTACGTATTGAGATGAACACTGCAGACTTGGGTTTTCCTTTGTGCGTGTGTGCTTGCATCTCCTTGTGTTAGCAGATGTAAGGCATCAGAAGGGTTGCTCCACCTTCCATGTGGAAGCAAGGAACTCAATCCCATGGTTTTAAGACAAGAGGTCCAATGATATCAATGCAGACCCATATGTAATGCTGCTGCAGGCTGGGTTTGCATCAATCTGGACCAAAAGTTTAAGGCAGAAATAATACTTCTTGAAATCTAGAATTGCAACACAAAAGATGTCATTTCTGCTCTGGTTTGCAATATACCGTGCCCCTGATTGCTTGTATACAAAACCAGGACTGGGAACAAATGGGAAACTAAATAAACCTACAAGATTGTGAATCGGTAAATGCTTGAGAGGTTACAAACCTGAGCATTTCTGCATCACACACAGCATTATGCTCCACATTGTGGTGGTTGCATGGGCTTTTGGAAGTTAGTAACTATCAGTGACTTCAGTGGAAGGTCTAACATTAAGTTTTGTTGCTGCAGTAGCCTGCCCTGAATAAGAGAATGAAAAGTTGTGTTAGTGTGAAGTGGAACTGGTTCTTCAGTAAAGAGCAGGAATGAGCAGCCAGGTTGTTCAGGAGGGAGCAGAGTGGCTCTAGCACATCCTGACACGGTGTGGCAACACAACTGTCCTGCTGTCCTTCTCTTCCACAGGCCTTTTGGCCTTGTCTTTTCCACCACTTAACAACACAAATGTAATTTTGGTGTCGTTTTCTTGCAAGTTCTTCCTTGTGATGAGCACATCAATACCACTTGTTAAAGAGCATTGACATCCATTCCCACAAGCTGCCTTTACAGGCTCACTTCATGGGCTCAGTACACACGGAAGAGAAATGTCCTGTAGCAGTGAAGGGACAAAATATAACAACTGCAGACCATTTGGGATCAGAGTATGAGTTGTTTTTATCAGAGCTCCTGAAAGGAAAGAAATTGCTGACTTCTGCATTTTGGAGGGAAGTGTGGAATACTGTTCAGGAAAGAATATTATAGTTCAGCTAACACATTTTTGGTGATCTACTTTCTGTAGCCTGACTCTCACTGAGATTTCTGGGGCCCCTTCTTGAATGACTAAGGATTAATCCTTCTTACACAGATCTTTGGGAAAAGTCTTTCAGCTTCTTGTCCTCCCACTTCCAAAGAACTGAATGTTCATCTTAAGGAACATTGTACCACTTAATGGCCAGCATGTCAGCTCAGGTTATAATGGCGTGAGTTTGGAGGCACTCCACTGATACTGCAGAGAAAAGGTGAAGAGATAGGGTTTGTATGTTTGCACTGCACACTTTGTCTTTTCATTTGCATTGAGTTGTTGGGTGCGATGTCTGATGTTGTAAGATGTGAAAACCACTACTGCTGTCAGTAATACTGGTCAGTATGATTCCAGCAGGGGTAACTAGATACTTGCCTGTGGTGAGTACCAGCATTCCTTTCATCTGCACTGTGTGAAGAACTCATGTAGCTGGACCTGCCTAATAAGTTAGATTCCAGCAAAAAGGAAAAGTTTGTGCTTGCTTGAATTTTTAGTTTCTACTCAGCCGACAGGTAACTTAATGCTAGTAGGATATTTAGACAGGCAGTGGAAAATAAAATCATTTAGGAAGCATAGAGTGATTTAGGTCTGAAGAAAGCTCAGGGGGTCATATGGTCCAACCCCTCAGTCTCAGCCAGGCAAAGGGGCCACAGGGGACTTCCAAGCAGACAATCTTTTGACTAAGCTTAGGGATAAAGCCTGATGGCCAGTATACAACCTGGAATACTTGAGATCAAAACCTACTCTCTGGTTTCTCTCAGGGCTGTAGATGTGAGTTTGATCTTTTGTATCTTAATTTCCTACCTTTCCATTTCCCAACAGCACTGAATTAAGCAAGCAAAATCCAATAACTTTTCTTGGATTATTTTCCAAGACTAGTAACTAATATGGGAAACTTGACATTTTGGGTGTAGCTTTGGAATCCCTAAGCCGTCCTAAAAACCAAGTGAAGGTAAGAGGAGCAGTGGATTCTCTATCCTAGAAGATCAGACTCACAGTATGTCTTAAATTATGCATCTCATTACTGAAGTCACTTAAGTCAATGCATCACTTTGATTTGATTTGCCAGGGCAGAGGTATAACTTGGGCAACATCTGCTTTTCCATGGAAATACCTGCACCTTGGTTTAACTCTTAGGATAAGACTGTGTTTAGCTTTCTGGTCTGTCCAGTCTGGGTTGAGTTGCCTGAGGTTACTAACAAAAGTATGAGAGTTATAATGATGGTTTTGTTTTATGGTGTTCACTCAGGTGGGAAGTAAAACAACACAAGGAATTGACTTCCTCTAAATCCTGAGGGAATCAACAGTTAGGAACAACAGAAGCTGTATTTGTGGGAAGCTCGGTGGAAGGCATTCTCTCTTCCCAATATTCTTTTCCTCTTAATATAACCCTTCATTGTTTTCTTTGCATATGGAATTTTTTTTAAGTTAAAATTTTAAATTTGAAGAAACCCCAAACATAGTCTAAAATGCAAGTATATGTTAAATTTGTTTTCATCTCTGTGACTTTGATCATGACTTTGTTGCATTCTGCAGCCGTGGTGAAAGCAGTAAGTGCTTGAAAACAATGTCTAGAGGAGAGGGTTAGCAGTAATTTTAAAGATGCAAGAAAACATCTTAGATCACAGATTCTAACAGCTGGGCATATTAGTGTAAATATAGATGGCAAATATATTTAAATCAATCATTAAATGTTGTCACTTAACACCTTCTGTTGAGCTTTCATTAATTTGCCTTATTTTTTACTACTGTTGGGTTTTTTAGCTTTCTGTATATAACTGTTGCTTAACTTCTTAACTTTTGTATATTAACAGAATTTTCTGTCTTCCTGTTAGACACCACACTTGTGATTGTTTCCTTAATGGTGGTGAAAATTTACCAGGTCACAATTTCTTTCCATTCAGTTATAAAATGAGCTAGATGGTAGATGCACATTAAAAATTAGGAAAAAGAGACTGACATTTAAAAGCCATGAAGTGACAAGTTTGGCATCATCCATGTTAAAGTCAGAGGATCGCTAAATGGTAAGGAAAAAAGTATGAAGTACATCTGGAAAATAGTTTCAGCTATGGGCTCAAGAGAACATGCTTCAGACAAGAGAAATTTCCATTTCCTATGCACCTTATGCACATGCCCTGTACCTTATTTTATGAACCCTTATACCAAGAGTACACAGTTCATGGAGTACACACACACACAGATATAAATATTTAGGGTATACAGCTGTACCTACATGAAATGCTATATTTGTCTAGTCTGGAGTTCAGAAATTCTAGAATAGGCTGGCATAATAATCATATATAAAAATGAGTTACATCTTTTCCATTTAACTTGTGCTTTGTGAGTATTTGGCATGTTTTTAAAATTACATTCAAAGTCTTGTTGTTTACCCTCATTCAGGATTGGTGTTACTGTAATGTCAGTGTTTTCACTGGCAGTATTCCAGCTAATCATCATCAATCCTCACCACGGCAGCTACAGTGCAGTAGCTCTAATTCAAGAGAGTGGTATTGGCTTTTAGGTGCTGAAAACTATGTTTACTATGTAATTCTTAGCAAACTACACAGTACTGAATTTATTGCACAACACTCCATACCACAATTATCCTGCATTAAAACCATACACAAAAGTCTTGTACGATATATTACTTGCAGCATTTGCAGCAGCAGAACACTTAATTACAAACAAGTTGCTTGTAAACCTTGAGCATCGTGAGTTGTACCTCCTTTTTTTTATTATTATTATTTAGTTTTTCACAGTTCTGAGTATATCCGCAGGTGCAACTGGAACAAGTGTTTGTTTTCAAAGTTCTTCACTCTCCACCAACTTTTGGGTTGGGGATGCAAACAGCATAGGGCTCTCAGGAGCTGGAAAGGCAGAGAAGATGTCGAGTCCTTGGCGGCTGCCACCGGGGCGGAGCTTGAGTGCTTGTGGAATTTGGCGGTGCCACTGAGCTGGGGCAACAGAAACACAAGGGGTTGCATAAACCTCCAGTTCAGGTCACAGAGAAACAATGGAAATCAATACACACACCTGGAAAGTTGCTTCCAACGTCCTTGAGAGCACAGCCTTGTTTTTTCTGGGTTAGGGTCTGTTCTTTCAAATATTATCATTGGCATTGTTTGTATGTTCAGCAATTCTATTGAAGCCTACAGATAAAATGTCATCCCTGTTCAATTCAATGGCAATGTTTGCATGGATTTCACAAAGTCCGAAATTTAATGATTGAATCTTTAGAGCCTTCTCCAAAGCCCTGGCAATCAAAACTAAAAACATACATAGCATGAACAGAGATGAACAAGGTGGCCAGGGGGTCTGGTTCTGTACTGCTTCATCCTCTGGATGGCTTTTCTTCGAGGAAGTGATCACAGTTTTTATTGCCCTGTAGCACTTACAACTATTAACATGTTTTCTAGATTTTTTTTTAAATACTGAAAGAAATTTAATCCAAAGACACATATTCAGTAATTTAAAAGTAGCATTCTATATGTTCCCATATGAACAAATACTGCTGAAATTTTGTAAAAATACTGTAGTAGTAGTTGTTATCCCTAGAACACTTCGGACAAGGGAAAATTTATTATCTTTGCCAGTGTTTATCCATATGGGTCTGCACCAAATTAGATAGACATATCTGTCAGCAGTTAAAATGAAAGGGTATGAAAATGGAAGTCAAGTTCAGGCTCCAATGCTCCAAGGTAACTTAGTGTGGGAGACAACAATCTACATGTTAAGCATTGATAGGAAATGTCTTTCCATGCTGAATTTTGACCCTATCTGGAAATATTTTAAAAAGAGCTGTTGCTTTTATTTTTAAAGAGCCTCCTTTTTTCTTGCCGCATCCAATTTGTTTCTGCTTGAACTCATTATTTACTCATTATTATTTTTCTTTGCATGCAGAATTGCAAATATCAGACCACACCTTCGATCTCTCGACCCCACCCATTCAAAATAGCACAAAGAAAAATTACTTGTGTCAGTCACTTTGGGGTGTGAATTACATATCTTAGAAAATGTGGTTTGAATTGGGAAGCATTTCTTCATTTCTGTATTTTTCCTGTTTGTGCCTTGAATCTTCCATTTGAAAATTTATGTCTTTCAACATTTAGATACCTAAGGAACGTTAAAATTTTCTTTCACCTTTCTTAAATCAGCCTCCCCCAGCCCTCTCTTGAGCCTTCCATTCCCATTGCCCATATCACCACAAGGTGGCAGGAGGCTGACAGAGATGCACTGGCGACTTACTTCCCGATAATTAGGTGGGGTTTAAAAAACAAAATAGAAATGTGACTTTGAAAACATGGGCTCTTTGTTCTTTTCTTTTAAGGGTCTGGTTCTAATCCAATCTGTTATATTATATATATATAAAATCCAGTTTGTGGAACATGCTTTCTGTTTTATTATGCTGCTTAAGTGATCAAAATACTCTGCTTTTTCTACTCCATCTTGCAGAGATAACAGTTAAATGGCATGCTGTAGTTCTTGAAGTGGGCTGGGGCCTTCTGAGTCCTAGAAAAATGTGTTGGATGTGAAGTAGTCCCCATCAGTTAGGCTTGGTGTGCACCCCCTGTGCTCTGTGAAAGAAGGGATCTGCTTTCTTGTGTGCACTTTATTGCTTTGTGAGGTCAGGGCTGTAGCACAGACATATCAGAGGCAGTAGGGTTAAGGTTCAACTTGAAAATATCTGCTTATGTGTCTAGGGATTCTGGGAGGTGGAAAATGGGAGTAGAGAATATTGTGCAAAACTCCTGCTTTGGCTTTTTGTCCTTACCCTCCTTTATGCCGATGCAGCAGAGCTGGTTTGGCCATTTAGCTCTATCATTATATCTCTTCTGGGGCCTTATTAAGCTGTGGCCCTGCTGTGACACTGATTCCTAATCCATGCCAAACCCAGACTAAGAAGCAGTTGGGGCCTTGTTTTCTTTCCCAGCCAATACCTACCATATATGTCAAGTCGAGCAGTACAGGAGACAATGCCAGCTTCGTTCTTTGCAGACAAGGTGTACCAGCCAGCATCTGCTTTCTTGGCAGGCTGGATCAGGAGGCAGACATACCCTGTTGTATCTTGATGCATGCTGCAAAACAGGTGTTTGGGAATTAGTATTCCTCAAGAACACATCAGCTTTCACATTTTAAAATATGTATATTAAATATGAAACAGATATGTTGTCATCTTTATTCACAAAGAGGTAATAGTCTGTAGTCAATAGATTTGCTTTCAGTGTGGCCTCAAACGATGATCAGGAAATCTCAGATCTGTGCTCCTCTCAGTTGTGCACAGCAATGTGTGACTGTGGGAGCTGAATTGTTACTCTATATATGTTCATATTAGCATTATTTATTGAATACTAATGAGCTAAACCCATGCAAAGCTGCTGCACAATCATGTTGTATTTTTTCCTTGTTCAGAAGCTGGAACAAGAACATAACAAAAACCAAGAGCACTTCTACAAAGTTGTGATATTTTTCACAAGAGCAACCGCAGCCAGTCAGAAACTTTCTTAGAGCACCCTTTTCCATGAGAAAATGACCAAGTGAGAAAATCAGAAATATTGGTTTAGCCAACACTCTGAAAGAAACCTGCTTCATTGTTCCCTCCACTTCCTTTGCTCTCCTGTGATCTAAGACTTTGTGGCTGCAGTTTCCAGGAAAAACTTTTCAGTAGGATATAACAGAAATGAGACTCCTCTGCTCTCTAGGCTGAGGCTGGTCCTTTTTATCAACCCAAGTGTTTCTTTCATTATAAAAGGTGTGATATGAGCACTTCAGAACACTTGAAGTTCCAAGATGTTCTGAA
This sequence comes from Phylloscopus whistleri, assembly GCA_017589585.1. NCBI lineage: Eukaryota > Metazoa > Chordata > Aves > Passeriformes > Phylloscopidae > Phylloscopus > Phylloscopus whistleri. The sequence goes on along the minus strand of JADMLD010001066.1, from coordinate 1,047,158 downwards.
ATTTGAGATTTTGTTTCCACATGAACTCGAATGAAACCATGGACTTGCAGGACAAGAGGACATTTTGTGCTTCCAACAGCTCTAATAAAAGGGAACATTCACCCTTTGCTCCCTGCACTACACAATTTGCCTTATGCTGGGGGTGCAGGTAGTATAGGAGCTGGTATGTGTTCTTGTTGTGATACAAAAACCTCTCTTGGCTTCAGGCAGGAAGGCAACAGTGAGGCAAGGGACAAACAGGGACAATGCTGCCTGTGGGTCTGTGCAGATCCACTGGAAGCCTTCGGGGTTTTGTTCTCCACTGGCTGAAACATTAGAGCTGTCATAACCCTTATGCTTGCTCCTGGTATTGTGGGGTGTGGGAGGTTCCCTTGGCCATTCCTCTGCTAAGCTCAAGCAAAAATTTGTTTTCTAACCTTTTGTGAAACAACTGGAAATGTGGCATTTTAGGACAGTTGTACATTTTCCAGTAACTACAGTGTGTACATGTGTGTAACCACAATCCCTATTAAATAGGAACATCTATATGGTGTAATCCATGAATTTGCTAATGGCAGACTCAGTCCCCTCCTCCAGATTATCTATAAAGATATTGAACAGGACTGGGCCCAAACCATACAGACTACAGGTTAGGTGGGGTTTTTGGAGAGGGACAGCAGTTTGTGGGTGAGGGCAGGGTGACCACTGCAAGAATTTTCTGAGAATGCTTTCCCTTGTGATTGGTGTCCATCCCTAGCAGGTGCTGCTGCAGAGCCAGCTTTCTGTAGTGATAGCCTGCAGTGTGTGTGTGAAGGGGTGGTACTTGAATCTGATCTCCAAGATCCACTGACTGCATCCAGTTGTTAGTTGGAACTAAGTGAAATAAAATACTAAAGATTAGATACATGCTTAAGTAGAAAACTTAAAGAAAGCACTTAATTTATAATTAATTACAACCAGGCAAGATATTTCATCAGCTTACCTTTTGCAAAAATTGAAAAATAGTGATGCATTTGACTGCAAGAGCTGAACTTGAATGTTATATTTTGTAAGCATGAATCAAAGCCTCTGCCTTTGTTTGTGACCAACTTTGTTAAGTTTCTCTGTCTGACATGATAAACTCTGTTACCCCATGCTCTGGGGCACTGAAACTGTTCTGAGCCTGAATTCATACCTAGTTGGAACTCAACTGGGAAAAATAGCTTAGAGAGAATAAGGTGCTGAAATGCATTAAAATACCCTATCAGAGTATGTTTGATAAAGATTCATACTGTCTGTCAGGCCCATGGCCTGCAGGCTCTGTCCCCACTCTCTGAGGCTGTGGGGCATTGTGCCTTTGTTCTGAACCAAGGAAACAGCCATTGTTCACCCCACAGGGAGACGAGATTTATGCTGCTTTATGTGGGTGAGAGAAGTTGTTATGAACACCACCATCTGTACTCATCACAGAGGTTTTCATGGAAGCAGTTGGTCCAGCCACAAGAAACTTCAGGCATGGGTGTTATGGTACAGTACCTCATCCTCTCTCTGTTTGATGGGATGGTCTCATTGTCTTTCTTCCAATAAAATACGGGCGGTGGCATTCCCACAACTCTGCACTCTAATCTGACGGGGTAGCCTTCTGGAACACCACAGTTCTGAAGCTTCTCCAGGAACATGGGGGCTCTCTTTACTTCCTTTGCTGGAAAAAGAATTATTCAACAACAGGTATTTTATTCTTTGTTTCTCTTTGAATAGTATGGAAGAACAGGATAAAAATTATTCTTGTGATACCAAAATAGGCTGTGAAGTTTTAGTGGGATATTGGAAGGGAAGTGAAATGCCATGACATAGCCTCTGTAAGGGAACATAAAGTAAATAATAGGCAGAACTGAAGTTCCTAAAGGAATGTATGCATGTCTGATGGGTCTAAACATACTGCCATTGCAGGAAATCGATGCCAGATCTATAAATTTCAACATCTCACATCTTCTCAGGCTTTATTGAAGAGCAGTCTTCCGATTAAATTTTTCTATTTAAAAACATTTTAAACCTATAAAATGTGGGCTAAAATCTGGGGTACATCAACATATATATTATGAATTCAAACCCTAAGCATTTTGTGGAGAGAAAGTTAAGAATGTCATTTTACCCAGACAAGACAGGAAGGATGATAATGAGGCAGAACTCTTATGGCACTCTCTTAGTAACAGGAGTGCACCATTGGAGCACCAGGTGCATTTCCCTCCATCAGCTGAGGAGGGAAATATATATGTATATAAAAATTGCATATCTTATCCACAGCTGTTGGATTCTCCTACTCTCCAAGCATTAACTATTTATCTATACTTGTCTGTAGGGAAACTATGTAAGGTAAGTTTGAAGATATGCATAGAGATAGCTTCATCACTGAGTTTAGTTTTTCAGTGCTTCTTACCTACAACAGTGAGCTCCAGACTGAATGAATTTTGTCCTGTTTTGTTAGTGGCAAGGCAAGTGTAAGTTCCAGCATCACTTTGAGAGAGAGGATCGATGAGCAGAGAGTGCACTCCAGTCTCTCTGACCAGCATCTTGTGTCTGCCATCTGGGAGCACAGGTTTGCCGTTCAGGAGCCACGTCAGGTCTGGAGTTGGTAACCCACTCACCTGAGAGACAGGGAAACAGCTCGAGACAAATGTGCCACTGGCAGAGAGAGGTTAGGAATTCAGAGCTGGGCCTTTTTATAAAGGCCAGCTGAATCATGTCAAAATCTAGACCAGAAAGATTTTTTTTTTGTAATTATTTCTCAGTTTTTGTTTCTCTGCCAACTACTTCCAAAAGGGAGAAAACCAGAAAACAAGCAAGCATCTATAAAAGATTAAGAAATACCTTAAATATCTATGTTTTCCTTAGTCAGAAAGGAAGAAACTTAGATTGAAATATGAAATTTGAATATGAGAGTCACAAAAGACTCTTAATCTGCTAGTTTTCCCTTTTTTGGTGCTGAATATAAATCACATTCCTCTCTCTAAAATACTACAGAGTGTAACAGAGGCAAAAAAATGTTCTTTACAAATTACTTTGTATTTTGTAAAATTTCATGATGAATGATATAATACCTCATAGCTGTTGAACTTGCATGCTTTGGAACACTGCAAATTAAGTATTTTTTTAAAGATTAGACTGTATTGTAGTATTAAAAACCTTCTCAGTATGGAGCAGTACTTACTCATATCTAAAATACTGCTTTCCAAACAACATTTTCCAAAGCAGAGAAAGAGGGAAGTGAACTTGCCTGAGTAAGGATTGCTCTCTCCCAGGTCTGTGCAATGCCAGACATGCTGTAAGGCTTCACAAGCTCTGCCAGGATAGCAGAGCTAGGAATAAGCAAATTCTTTGGCATGCTCCTCGTAAACTTTACATCATAAATTAAGTAGTAATGAGTCTTGCTTATCTTCAGAAGCTCTGAGCTTGTGTCTCAAGGCTTCTATCCTCTTCAGGATAGAGGTCAGTGTCAGCACTGCCACCTTTGCTGCACTGCAGGGGTATAGAGGGGCTACCAGAGTATGTTGGAGCAGATGATTCTCTTTAAGGTGTTCAACAGGATGTTCACTCTGTGTACTCTAACCTCTGACAACTCTTTCATGCCAGGATTTCAATCAGTAAATGGGGATGTTTCTGCCTCTGTGCATGCTGGGGAAGCATAAAATGAACTGGACACAGTTCCCTCTTTTCAGGGAGTATTAATCTTCAGTAATTCAGTCCAATACAATGGGGATATTTGTTTGAACACAAAGCAACATGCTGAATCCTCTCTTTCACATGGCTTTGTGCTATTCTGGATTATGTTCAAGAGTCTGATAATGGAGCAGAACTTCTGGAGTTCATACTGGTAAAGGACACAGTGAACATATCTAGTAATTTGAACAACCTTGTAAGTGAGCCTTCTCTTTCTGGGTTATGTTTTCTGTGTTCTTCATCCCATAGAATATTTGTTCAAAAGAAATCCCTGGAATCAGCTCTGAGACAATGGCATTAAGAAATAGTTTTAAAAATGAAGTGTTAAAACTTGAATGGAAAATGGTCGTGCATGCAATAAAGAAGATGAGAACACATAGCACTGCATGTACAGAGGCAGGGAAAGTGAGAGTGAACAGAGGAATGTTAATACCTTACAATCCAACCTACAGAGACGCCCTTCATGTGCCACCATGTCACCTGGAGCCTGTAGGAAGTATGGCCTGAAAAAGCGTTCTTGAACTGCCTCTTTGTCTCCTTCTGGCACCCGGGGTCGTGTTCTGCAACACAGAAATCACGTGTGTGTGTTTGGAAGTCAAATTGGTTTTTCTAATGCTTAAAAAAACAGGGAAGAAATTGAGGAAAAGGTTGGAGAGATAGCTTAAGTTACATAAAAGGACAGAAAAAATGGACTGATTGTAATTTGATTCTTGCGTATTTTCCATTTAGAAAGATTATCAAATTAACCATATCAGGTAGTATATCCTTAGAGTCCCAAGATTTTTGCCTTTTTTGGTTGAATTTCATTTTGCTAATCCATCCCTTGCCTTTAGCTCCACTACAACAAGTAATTGAAATCGTTCTTAAACCTTCCTGTATTTGAGGATGACCTTCAAAAACATAGAAGTGACCTGTTGGGAGGGAACTGCTGCTGTTATTTCCATTTTATGATTGAGAACTGAAGTTCAATGAATGCAGTGGTTATTTTTGGATGCCTTCAGTACAAAGCATAAAGAAGGTCTGCAGGACTTTTGTCTTTCACCTGTGAGGCTGAGTTGTTGATACTCGTCCCCGAAAAGGGACGCTCTGAACCATCAGGTGTCCTGAACAACTGATCCTCCCCTGCAATTCACAATGAAAACAGAATTAATAGTTGGTTAATGGCTTACTTCATTTTCATGTATAAACATTGAACACTTACAGTGCATTAGGATTCATTTTTATAAAGTGAGAATAGCACTTCCCCAGAGCAAATGCTGTTAGCCTGCTGCTGAGGCAGGGGTTTCTCAAACTCTTCAGGCTGTGGCAATGCATTTAGCAGTGGTGCCTGTCCCTGTTTATTTATTCATGCCACAGGTACTGTCTGCTAGTACCTTTGTACTGGCCTGCTTTAAAATGCAGCCATGTAGAAACTGAAAAGAAAAAGAATTTTAAAAAAGAGGAACATTTAAACTGGAAAAAATTGCCTGATGAATGTACTTCTAAATAAGCAGCTAAGGTAGCACATGGGGTCAAGGAGAATGGTGTAAGGGAGCGAGACTATTTGCAGATCCACATCTTTGCATCCTGGATAAAGAATATACTTGTGTTTGGTAACAGTTCCAAATTTGATGTAACTATTTGTTTGTTTCTACTCTGTTCTTTCTGCCTGAAACATCGTGTCTGTGTTGTCAGCACATCTCAAAAGGTACCTATCAGCAACTGAGAGTGGGAAGGAGACAGGGCAGGAATTACTAACATGAAGAAATTCCATCATGCTTTTGACTGTGTGTAATAGGGGTGTAGTTTCATCAGTCATCTTTACATAGTTTTCTCTCCTATGCTCTGAAGCACCTGATTTGTGATATAGTCACCACTTGATGTCAAAGTATGTGGCCTAATTTGTGTTCCTATTAATGCATATTAGAAAAAGATGAAACAAGCATTTTTGTAAAAGGGACTAAAACACCTTACTTGTGGGTTTGCAGCCATAATTGTATAGTTGCCATCATCATCATTAGTAGCAGCTTCAATGTGTAAAGAACATGTTCCATCTTCTTCTCTGTTCATTTTGAAATGTGTGTTTTTCTTTGAAATCTGCTTGCCATCCTTGAACCAGTAGACCTGTAGTGATTAGACACACCCCCATGACTTAACAGTGACTAGAAAAATAACAAGTTGAGTGATAGCTAATAAAATTTTAGAATATTATAAACCTTGCAGATCAGTTATAATGAAACAGGATGGCTCCAGGTTGAACTCAGCAAGCTGCATATCATAGCTGGGCCTGTCAGATTCTCTTTTCTTCGCTCTAGGCATGTCACTGGTTAGATCAATTCTCATCTTTCTGAGCAGTTCTGGGGATTGTGCAGCTCTGTGTCTCCTGGAGTCAAGTGTTTAGAACTCAGGCCTGATGCATGCTCAGGAGCAGATACTGTTATTTTAGAAAGGTGGGGGAAATGATTCATTTGGGAGCTCTCTCTACAGAGCCTTGTGCTTTGGAGGGATGGTACAGACACTAGTGGGAAGTTGGGTTTTTGTTCCTTTTCCAGTTACAATGTGAATGACATACCTTGGGAACAGGTATTCCAACTATTTTGCAGGTGAATGTAATAGGGGATCCTTCCATTACCCGAAAATGCTTGAGTCTCTTATCGAAGATGGGAGCTATGTATTTGCCTGTAGGGATTTCCTCATGTTGGACTTCATCGTCTGATTCATCCACCGGTGTCCGCTCAAGGCGAAATTCGATTTCATTCATTAGCCTCTGCTCAAAGCTTGAAATCCTGTATTCCTGCAGGGGGAGAGAGGCACAGGTCTGAGCAAAACCAGTCATGTCCTGGGGGATTTGCAGCCATTGGCACTTTTAGACTCATTCTACAACAAGCGAAAATAAAAAAGCCCAAGTTAACCTAGGACATCCTGAAACAGTCTGAATTTGGTTTGCAGGCACAGATACTGCATCATGACTCTGCGCAGTGTGATGACACTGAGTTTTTTCACAGGCAGCAAAAGAAATCAAACATGTAATACCTCTAAATCCCTGCCAAAAAAAAATTATACTCTTGCACGCTGTTGATCAAAAGAAATCATTAAAACATATAAAATTTTTGAGGATTTTGTATTCAAACATTAGTCACCTGCTAATTATAGAAATGAATGCTGTATGTTTTAGTTCATAATTAAATAAGGAAAACTATACCTACTTAAAGAGAAAATTAGGAAGAAAGGGAAATATTTTCAGAGTAATTAACTTCAAGTTAAACTTAGATTTCTGAGAGTTCAAAAGATACTACGTTGAAATTCTTAGAAGATTAAACAGATTATGCAATAAACCCAGCATATTCCTCCATAAGTGAACGTTTCCAGATAGTTTGATGTGATTGATAGTTTGATGAACTTTCTCCCAATCCCCTGAATTCAGTTAGAAATGTCTCATCACTCAGCTGTTTTGCGTGAGGAAATCTCCTGTCTAGACCAGGAGGCATTTGACCAAATGTCTCTTGCTGTGACTTGTGAAGCCTCAGACCAAGAGCCAGCTTCAGGTTGTGCCTCCAAACCAATGTTTGTCCTGGGCATGGTGTCCTGGGCAATACAGCTACACCTGGGTGGATTCTCAGGTAGCATACTCTGCCCGCTGCACTGGCACACACACCTCCTTGCTAAAGTCATTACAAACTGCCTTTGTTGGGGGAAATCTTGTATTGCCTGTAGAAGACAAGTCAGTTTGCTAAGACCTGGATTTGTGCAGGTTTTAAGCCCAGAGTTTGCATTCCTGCTTCCATTGAAAATGGAATTTTAGAAACCAACAAGTAGTAAATAAGGATGTAGTCAATCCTTAGATATATTCAATTTGCATCTTGTCTGGAATCTTATAGAAAGATAAGATTAATTAAAGAACCAGCAGATATCTCAAAACACTGGCAATTGTATCCCTGACCGTTTAGCCATTCCATCTTACTGCTGATTATGCTCTTGACCAACAGTTTCCAGATAGTAGGGAGAAAAGATGGAGAGGCAGCAAAAAATTTTAGCTGACAAATTCTTCTGCCTTCTTCAGGAGACCAAGGAGACAGAAGTGGCCAAAAGTTTAGACATTACAGCAGAGTTTTGAGGAGACAGGGGATGAGAGGCAGAAGACTTGGGGATGAGAGGAGGAAAATGTGGCAGCCACAAAGTAGAAGAAGCTGGAAATTGCTATGGTGGAATAAACACCGTGGTAATATCTGATTTTGGAACTGTAGTGGTGGATGTTTGTTTTCATCTAAAATGTCTGTGCTGGGGAGGTTGCTTGAAGGTTAGCTATGGTAGGAAAAGGCAGCCAGCTTGGAGTAGGTAGGAAAAGAATTTGGTGAATGAAGTTGCTCCTGCTTGCACTGGTCCCTTGTTCTCTGATGCTGCAGGGCTGTTCATCCCACGCAGCTTCAGAGCAGTGTGGAGAGCTGCAAGGTTCTGGGAGCTGAGGTTGCTGAGTGCCCCTGCCAAGATCCCTTCTTACCTTTAACACCTTCCCCCCCCCCGCCCCCGACAGGGCCACTCTGCTCTCTGAGTTTCCTGTGAGCCCAGCTGTGCCAAGCAGAGCTCTGAGCTGGCTGCTCTGTCCCAGTGAGAGGTGCCAAGGCTGGGAGCCAGGCACACCGTGGTACCAGCCACCTCCTCAGGGGGCTGGCCAGCGCCTGGGAAGCACCAAACAGCCTGATAGAGTTTCACCTCCTTCAGCTTTTCTTCTCTCATGCAGCAGGTCTCAGCAAATCGCTTTATAGATCAAATTCTCATCTCATTACAGCCAGTGTAAAACTGGAGTTTCTCTGATTTCTCACCAACCAACCTGATCATTTTCCCATGTAGGTGGCAAGAACTGGTTCTAGTGTTCCAAGGGAAAGTTAAGCAGTGTTCTACCCTTGGTACTGAGAACAAGCCTGTGTGGTTTTGGGAAGGCAGAATCATGTAAGAATCAGGCTGCTGTAGCAGAGGGAAGTGATGGGGCTGGAAAGGCATTGCCATTACACTTTCAAGGCGTCTCATTAATGTGGAAGGTGTTGACTGCACAACAAAATGCTGCAGAACAGAATTAAATTTTGAAATATTGCAAGCTGATGGCACAGTCCAGTATTGTTTATAGACAGCTGAGTTTAGTCTGCAGTTTTTCATATGGATTTTTTTTTTTCTAGAATCATTGCTGTCCAAAAGAAGTCATGGTATGTTATGAGAAATTAATAGTGTAAAGTTGCTGCAGCCATGATGGCCTACAGATGAAATCAAATAATCCTGATAGAGACAATTAACATCTTTTTTTTCCTCTACTCCAAAAATGCAGATGTGTCTTAAGTGATCTAACCAACTAACATAAATAAAACTTAGAGCAATCATTTTCAAGTTGTATGTAGCCAAATTAACCTTGCGTCAGCTTTAGATCCAAAAAAGTTTTCTGTGAATGCGGTGCATCATTTTTTCCCTGGCTGATGTGCTGAGGATATTAGCTTACTACAAACTGCTTCATTAACAAATACGGGCACTACTTCCTTTTCAAATGTCTGCTTCCAGAAGAAAATACAATAGAGGAAAGAATGCCTTTCAGAAAACCCTTTGAAGTTTATCATGGACAGGTTTCTGCGCATGTGACCCTGGATGTATTTGCGTACACAGAAAGGTATAAAAGCAGCACTTTGTGAAAACAAAAGCATTTTGCTGCACCATCAGCACCAGGTTGTCGTTGCTGGCAGCTGCTTCCCTGGCCATGGAAGCCCCAAGTGTCCTTGTCCAAATTCAAGTCTGGCAGGGAACTGTGCAGGCTGGCTGCAGGAGTTTGCTCATTTGAAGGAGTTATATTCAAAAATGCATTTTAAATTAGAAAACATTGAAGTCAGGGTTCCCACAGGCCCTGTTTCCTGTGTGTTGCCCTCATACTTTTGCTTTTCTAAACCTGTTCTGTGCACATATATATGCTTGTATAAATTTACTGTATAAATTAACCAAACTAACAAGACCAAGTTAACTTTGCTGTGAAAATTTGAACACCAGCATTCAGAGGCCAAAGGTGTTACACCAAACTTTTTGTAAAGAACAGAAATCTTTGAAATAAATGAGAATGCAGTTCTGAATGCAGAGTATAATCTTGGGAGTTTTTTGCTTGTTTGGTAGGTTTTCTTTTAGGATTAGCAAGAATAGAAGGGAGTTGTTAATATTGTTTTCTGAAGAGCTGCTTTTATCACAGAAGCCATAAGCCTATTTCTGAATGTGATTACAAAAGTGGTGTAGGGCAAAGTGTTGTTGTTGTTGTGGTTCAGACCAGTATTTCGTAAAGTGTCACAAAAAGAACAAGCCCATGTAGCCACGGGGTACAATGTTAAAACTAGGCTGTGGTTCAGCATACTGAGGAGGCTGAGGGAAAGAGTACAAAGGTTCAAGCCCTGGTTTAGAGTCAGAAATGTAGCATTGCAGCTCCTTTTTTGGTGGATTTCCTAGAACATGAAACTTTTAGAGGCAGTAACTCACACACTTGTTCAATACAGTAGTCAGAGATTTAAAATTATTACATCTACCAGCTAAAAATTCAAGCTCCTATTCAGTGGTGCAATGCTCTGTACAAAGTATAATGCACCTATAATTGTATATATTAATCTATAAAGGCTGAGTAGATTGCAGCTTTGGAAACCTGCCTATTTCTTGTACATCTAATGCACATTGTTTAGTGTGCTAAAGGGGAGTAGGCCGTGGTGCTTGTATTGATATTGTTACTATAGTTTGAAGGGTAAAAGACTTAAAACTGGCCAAAGCAAAGCCAAGAAATATGCTGAATACGTATCTGAAGTGGTTTTATACTGTTCTAGTGGAACTCTGTGGCAGATAGAGAAGTGAAATGCAGCTTTCCTTCTGCTTGCCTTTGGTCTGCTTTGGCAATATTGTTGTAGGCTGCTGGTGGGTGGCTGTACTTTGTCCTGCACAGCAAACAAAATCTTCTCTCAATGCCACTTGCTGAAGGTACAGGTTCACGTCATTTTGTCTTTGTGACAGACCTGTTTGGCCACATCACCATCATTTTTGACAATCTGAGAGCAGAGCACTCTTTGGGGCAGGCCTATTATACCTGCATTTTACCTGTGGGAAATTGAAGCCTAAAGAAGCTGACAGACCTGTTAAGGCAACACAAAAAATCTGTGACAGAGCAGAGAGCTGGATCATGGTCTCCTAGATCTTGTTAAGTAATTTTACTCCTGGGCCTTGCTGCTACCTATGAACAGTTTTGGCAAAAAAGGGGAACTGCTTAGAGTGTAGTAATTCCCATTAGATTCTAAGCACCTTTGTGTTTGAATACAAATTCTAAAAGCCTGCATCTGTTGTAGTTCAAATTTATCTTTAGCAGGATTCAGATCTTAGTGAATATACATATCAGCAGTTAGTAGAAGCTTGTAGAATCAAAATAATCTGATGTTAGCATAGTAACTCATGGAAATTACCACAAACAGAAAGGCATGGGGAGCTCTACTCGAATGTTGATTCTCATTCACTATATAAAAACAATTCTGTTGCCAACTTAATGCCAATGCTAGACAAATTTCCCAATTTAATCCCAGTTTTGTAACTTTTACTAGATTGCCGTTTTGGCAGAATTATTCTAAATCATGTAACAGTTTTATCTAAGAAAATGTTATATATTGCATCTCAGCATCTGTTTCCAGGCTGTAACACTCCTCAACTTCACGGTCTAATCTAGACTAGTCTGACTGAAATCTCCTGTTGGTTTGGATTCTCTCTCCTCTCCCTGTTCCCTCTCAGCAGTGGAATCAAAAGGCAGCAGATCCAATGTGCAGGCTTTTCTCCGCTTGTCATGTCCTATGAAGAGGTATCACTGGGGCAATTTATTTCCTGCAGATGAACTATATGGGGTATTTACATAGCAGTAGGCATGAACCTCATGCTTACCCAAACACAAACTCATGAAGAGCCTAGCAAGTCCTTGTCTAGCCAGACAACATTCAAAATAGAGTTCAGAAAGATTAAGCAAGAAGGAAATGGAGGAGAAAGCAAATGGAGTTGCCATCTCCAATTCCCACAGACTTAGCAGCTGGAGTGAGTGTGTGGAAGCATGAAGAGCTCAGCTTCCTTCTCTGCAAGCCAGGATCCCTACCATGAAAACCTGACTGTACTTTCTTATAGATTAGATCTAGGTCTTGAGAAGACAGCCACAAAGCAAGTGGTTGTTCCACTGTTCATTGCCACAATTACAGGGAGTTTATACATATTACTATCAATTTGTCTTGGTCAGATCCTTAAATTTCTTTTCATTTCTAGTGCAGAACAGGCAGGCTTCCATGGGGAGTCTTTGTGGTCAAATTCCCATCCCTAGTCTAAAACTGCCTACATTTGCTGACCTTTGAGAGATGATGTGAAGCTTGATTTTGAGCCAGATTTTTTGAGTGATCAAATGAAGTGTCATTTTTGTGCCCTGGGAGCAGAGTTCTGGGTGATTCGTGGGCCTTTCTGAGACTGAGGGCTCAGTATGGGAGCTGCAAGGATCTGTGTTCTGTTCTGTGTGATCAGTGTTGAGGTGTTACTGGTGTCAGGGCCTGTGTGATGAGTTGGGATCTGCACATGGCTTTTAGTGATCTAAATGCTTTTGGACAAACCCTGCATCTCTTCTGCTCTGAAATTTCTTATCAAGTATTCTCTAGCAAAGGTAAAGAATATTCACGTGAGGGCTGTGCATAATTTTCTAAACAGCTGTAGGTTTTTTCTTTGTCCTAAAAATAAGGCTGCTATCTGAGTCTTACGTAAGACACAACCAATCAGCACTGCCACATGATATTCTTCATAGTAAATGACACAGATATGTGAGCACGGTCTGTGGTTCTTATAAACAAAATGTATAAACCAGGCCCCGCTGTTTAACTCTGCTTTCCTTTATTGCACAGGTAATTAATTTAGTTTTATTACTGTACAGGATTTTGAGGTTTCATTACCTCATTTTCCTGTATTATATTATTTGTATAACGAAATGTTGAGGAGATAACATTATTAATTTCTAAGTTTTGTCTGTAAAACTGAATTTCCTCTGTTAACAGAGGTAATACTTATAGATTTATAGATTTATAGATTTATAGATTTATAGATTTATAGATTCATATTGGTGAAGCCTGTGGATGCTTTCAAATACCAGGGGAAAAAAATTAGTTTCCATTTCATATTTATGTTTTTCAATTTGCCAAAGTCTCTGTCTTTCCTTTTCTCCCCACACACCTTTTTGTTTCTACATGAGGCATTCTAACTGAACATTACTGAGTTATTTACTTGTAGGGCAGATGAAAGGCCCAATGGACCAGACAGACAGATTTTGGGAAGTGGAGGTAACGCTGACTGTGCTCTCCTTTCATAAAGTGGTGCAGTTACCTGACACTCACTGAGGCTATGAGACTTGGATGCTTGGTCTCACAGCATTTCAATCTCAGCCTCCAAGAGAAAACTCCAGGCTTTGTGCCAATAAAACATTCTGGGGGTGAAGAGGAGTGGATGAGGATCTTCTTTGTCCTTCTTGTCCTCTTTCACTTTGCAGAGATACTGAAACATCCACTACAGTAAGGACAAGAATGCAGGTGTTTTCTGTCCTCATTTCTGGGCACTAGAGAGATTCTCTTTTTATTTCTCTGTCTCAATCTGTCTCTGTTCCTTTTCTCCCTCACAACCTGGAAGAAGAAATTCTAACAGCTTCCTCAGAGGACCCTAATCATTGAGCTGAAATGCTCTTTGCAATGTCCTGCTAATTGAGGATCTGTTCTTGGTGCCTGAAAGTCTTAAGTTTTATTCTTGGAGCTGGAGAAGGTGCTTTTCTACCACCTAGCTAGCTTTCTAGCTTTTCTAGCTCAGGTCACCTGGTAGAGAAGCTGTTCTGAAAGGTGGAATTTTCAGATTTTTCTCCTACTGTTGAAGAATGCTGGATTCTTTAAGCAACCTGGGACAGCACCAACACAACATGTACCCACTGGCAAGGAGTGAAGCCTGTCCTTATAGGAGTTCAGAGTTATGAATTCCATTGTCTTCAAGCCAAGGAAGACACTGAGTCAAGTCTCCTCTATCCTGGGATTTGTCCTAACGTCTTCCTGTGATTTCATAAAGCCATTAGTGCATCTTTTGTTTGAAAGAACTGAGCAAATCTGACTGAAGATGTTTGGGTGTAACTGAATCACTTTTTTTTTTCAGCATTCCTAATTGTGACGAAATTTCACCTGGCATTAGAGCTTGCCACCATCTGCAGAAATGAAGGGTATGATGGTTTTTTCTGGTAAAAATGACAGCTCGGTATTGCATGTACTTGATCAAAGTTGCAGTTAGAATCTTGGCAAAGTCATATTTGTATTTCTGTCAGCATCTCCTGCTCATCATAGCTGTAGAAGCCCAGAGACTAATCTGTCCTGTCTCATGCAGCATCAGCAAAATTCCCAACTATGTTCTGATCCTGGATTTCTTTATTGTTGGTGATGAATGATGTACTGGATGAAACAGAAGGAGTACATCTGGATTATCAGATATCATGCTGAGTGCATAATGCTGACACTTAGGAAAATCTCATCTTGTGAGCTAAACATTTTTCATATGAAAGTCAAATTTAGATAATAAATAGAGCACCAGAATGCAAATCCCTCCTGTTCATGACTGCCCTTTATGTAGTAATACAAGACAATGCCAGGACTTTAAGGCACAGGCTTGTCATTTGCAGCGTTTGCTCTGGATGATCCCTGCATGCTCTGCAGGTATTGTAAATGAGAATGAACTCTCCTGTTGAAATGTGGCATCCCAGTACAATGCTTTAAATAAAAATACACCAGAGGACACATTTTATGAGAAGGAATTTTTAAAATAGTGTGTAGGCAATACAAGGAAACCAACATTTGAGATTCTTACTGGATGCTCCAGTAAGAATCCATTATGCAGTGATCTCTCACACAGAGGAGACTTGCATTTGTATTTATGAGAGACTAAGCCTTCCCTACCATTACAATAATTGATTTAATACAGATATCCTATATGTGGAATGAAAATGTCTCCTTTTTAATTCTGTGTTGACTGTGAGAGGGAAAAACAGGACAAAATATATGGGTGTGAATCCAGCACTCCAGCATACTATTCTCATGATGCTGATTGTTCTATATAGTGTAAAGCAATAGGAATTTTGGAAAATACTCTTCATCCTGTCATCTGTTGAAATAATCACTGCCTTCATGGAGGAGAAGACTCAGGCTTGAATTTGCTGGAGTAGGCTTTTCTCCGATGAGAAAGAGTAAAATCAGAAGGGATTAAAGTAATTGAGAGGAAAATGAGGAAACTGTTATTGATTTTAATTCATTGCCATTGGCATTCAGATTACTGTAACAATTAGGGAAGTGCCAGCTTTGAACTTTTTCAGTGCTTAAGGAATTTGAGAATCAAGATTTAGGCTTGGTCTCATACGGAATAGCAAATAAATGTATAAATAACTTTTGCTGTCAGCAGATAACTTTGACACTAGTAGTGATCATTGTTTCTAAAGGGGTTATTATGCAGTTAACTCCAAAGACTGACTGGTATTTCACAGTAGCTCTCTAAATAATTTGTCTTACTAGCATAGCGAGCACAAATTGTAACACTTGTGATTCATCTGCAAAACGTTCTGCTTGCCAGTTGTTTTACTCAAAGTGCTTTGGCATCATGGTCTGCCAGGAAGAAAGGTCACCAGCAGAATTAAAACCCCCAGGGATTACACTGCAGTTGTCCACAGTGGGGACTTTGCTCCAGAGCCTCGGTGGCGTTTTGCTTCTCTCTGCGTGTTCTCTGTCAGAAAGGCTGATGGATGCTGGGGAGAGTTCTTAGGCTGATGAGAGATGAGGGCAAACCCTTATTTGCTGCACTAAGCCTGAGCTGATGGGACAACTATGGAGGGCTTCGTGGCCAAGGTGAGAGAAGAATAATCACCTGCAGGCAAAGCAGCTATCTAACAGTCCTTAGCATGTCCTACTGTTTTTTGAGGATGCTTGAACCTGATTTACAGTCATCTCAACCTCTAAATACTATTTCATTTTTTATTTCTTCTTTAGTTTCATAGACAGTGCACAGATCCAGTGCATTTATTGATTCCATATAAGAGTGAACGGATATTTTGTTCCTTGAACTTTGTAAAAGGCTTTTTATTTTACTAAATTCTTATAATAAAGTTTCCAAGAAGTCCCTGTCAATTCATGTAAGTTTGGAAGTTTGGAAAAATAGGTTTAATGCTAAAAAATTGAAAGCCCATTTTCATTCAACCAAAAGAAAAACAAAAACCTTATCCTAAACTGTTTTGTTACTTTACTCTTTGCTTTAAAACATAGAGTGTGTGAATGTGTGTGTGCAATGAATTGAGCAACTTTTAAAGCAAGAAAGTAAATCCGATGTCCAGAAGCTTCCATGAAAATAAAGAAGTTTTACATTCATACCAGCCTTTGAGATGATCAGAAATGAAAAATGCTGCTCAGTCCCAAAGTTAATTTCCTACAGCTGCATCCCTCATGCTTTCTGTTTAAAGCTCCAGATTGCTATTCCAAACCAGTACTCACATGAAAGCTCCTCCTGCAAAGTAGTGTAGCAACTCACCCACACAAACACCTTTTTTTCCACATCATCATATATGCCTTGTTCATAAGTGAATTTTTGTTTTAATAACACTCGATTTTCTTACCTGCTGACCACTTTGTTGATTAGCATCCTCTCTGAAATGCAGTTTTCTTTCCAGGTCCTTTACAAGTGCAACTTTGTTTTCCCGAATAGAGTCTTCTGTTGCTAATGGCAGAGGCTTCAGGTTTTTCTTTGTTAATCCCTGGGTTGGGCTATTAAAAGAAAATTCTGATACTAACATGCAGCAACCAGTATATATATATTTTGTCACCTGTATGATATGATACGTTATGGTGGAACCTATTATTTATTTACATAGAAGCCAAAGCACAATACAGGATGTGATTTATTTTTGGTACTGTCATAATAGGGCATCCCATTCCCATGCAGGGAAATTAACAACTCACATCTTAAAGGAAATAAGGACTGTAATGCTACAATAATCATCTAAGGCCCATTGATATTTACCCTGCAATAATTTATCCTGCACAGTAGATGCTAAAGAAGTGAGTGTAGGTGTTACCCTAGGTGTGCAATGTGTACATTTGACTTCTATCAATAATTTAAAAATTAATACAATTTCTCATTGATCTTTATCTCACATCTTCATTGTTCATTTACTCTTTCCATGAATTTTACTTCTTCAGTATCTCTCACCCTTTATGACACCTAACATCAACAGTTATTTTTTTGTTTTTTATTTTATAGATGTAGCCTGTTTAATTTTAGTAAGGTTTGAAAATAGTTCAATTCTTAAATAAGACTGTCAGGAGACTGTGAGAGTGCAGTATTGGAGCACAGCAGCAGGACACTACTAGGGAGTGTGCAATATTCTGGTAGTTTACTAGAACAGATGTTGGGATCTTGATAACAGGCTGTAGGTAAAGGCATAACTGGTGATTGCTTTGCAAGTCTCATCCTTGCGTTGTTCTGCAGACACTGAGCTCTCATTCCTTTTGTAGCCAGAATTACTGTCATTGATAATGCCAAAAAGGGAAGCTGAAGCTTCAATAGGTATTTACAGATTATCACAGATACTGTGATAATGTTCAGGTTCCTTCCTGACCTTTTGTTCCCTGCTAAGATGCAGAGGTCAAGATTCCAATCTCAGCAAAAGGAGCACTAGCTGTGTGGGAATTCAGCTCTGGGCTGGGACCCAGGAAAGCTGAAATGAGGAAAACACATTTAACTAGTCATCTGCCTGGCAGGCATAATGTGCTGACTTGTGTGGCCATGCCTGTGCAGCAGTGAGAAAAAGGAAAGCACACTGCTGAGGTTAAGTGTCATTAATGCAAAGAGAAAAGCCCTTGAGCACTTGTGCCCCAACTCTGAAGGGTGGAAGGGGGCTGGTGACAGCTGCAGCTGATTCTTGCTTGCTCTTGCAGTGTTGTGGAAGCAGGCTTGAGCTGGCTCAAGTGAAAACCTTCACTGTGACCTTATAGCTTTACGCTGTGTGCCTGATCAGGATGCCAGGGCTGGGAAGACCTCCAGGCACATGCCATGGGGTGATGGCAATTATCTGGCTGTGCTGGGCAACTGGGAGGTCTGTGAGTAGCAGTGCAGTACTGGTTTGAAGGCAGGATTCTTGGCACACAGAGTGGTGAATGCTATAGACACAGGGACACATTTTTCTGTTGTAATAGCAGATTGGTTGATGTAGTATCAGTAGGATAGTCAGGAGATTGTGACTTCCTGATGGCTATAACTACCTTGAACTGTCCCATTGATAAAAGGGGTAAATACTCCTTACTTTGTACAGGATTTGGAGTTCTATGGGTAAAGAGTTGTACCAATGTACAGGTGCTAGCCATGCTAGCACACACCTCACACAGTCCACAAAAGAGAAATTCACTTCAACTCCACCAGTTAAGAAGAGATTAAGAGTCTCTTATTGGTCTGTATTGGCCACCACCTTGCCAGTACATCATCATCCTTATTTGCTTGTATCATGGTAGATATTTTGTCATAGAAGTTATGCTGGCTGTTAATTGAAGTATTTTTGTGCAAACCATTGAGTCTCCTGAGATTTTCTGGGGGACTTCAAATGTAAAAAGTACTGCAAACAGAAAAATACCTTTACATAAGTTATTCCTTAGATTCACCTGGACTAAAAAAAACTTGCAGTATAAGGTACCTTTAAAACTTGTTGCTTACAATAGGTATGAATGTTTTTATATCTGGTGTAAGGAAAGAGTCCTGAAAGCTCATGAAATCTCTTTTCTCACATTAGTACAGTCTTATGAATCTCTGAGCCCCCCCACATTCTTGTATATCTGTATGCTCACATTTCTCTGTCTTGAATTCTGTCTTATTACAGAAGGTATTATCCCTTCTTTACTGGACGTAAAGCTTAGATTAAATGACCAGAATATATGAATAACTCACTTTTCTCTTTTACAAAAGACCTGCATTTCAGTGACTCCCCCACTGAACACCTGAACAGAAGTACATCCTAGTTTCCTCTGAGTATTTGTCCCTGCTTCTGTGCATGTGCTTTCTGCTACTTACGTGGCTGGTGTACTTCTGGGCAGTCCCATGGCATTGGTGGATGGCACGGTGGGAAGTGAAGGAAGAACAGCACTGAGGAAAGCTACTGGATTCTGGATCCGTCCGGTTGGGGAGAGGGGAGCGGGAGTCACAGTCTGTGGCTGGAACTGTTTTACACTGCTTGTAGAAAGTGTTAATGAGGGCACCATGGGTTCTTTAGGGCTTGGTAGAGACTGTTCAAGTTTGCTTGTAAACCCTCCTGACGACCTTGATGAGGCGGGTGGAGGATTCCCTATGAAATTCTCCATGCTGGTTGTTCTCGGGGTTGCCTGAGGGATGCTGCTGAAGGTAACTGAGGAGCTGGCAGAGGGGCTGGCCGGTGGGGGCGTTTGTGGTGCCAGGAACTGCTTGGGGCGGCTGTAGCCAAAGGCTTGCGGAGCAGAGGCTGAGCTTTGCTTGTACAAGGTTGAGGTGGACTGTTGGTAGAGGGAAGTAGCAGAATTCACCAAAGTGGTGTTGAATGACAGCTCTCTCAAAGATGCCTGATACACCTGCTGTTGTTCGAGCAAGACCTGGTTGTGGAGCTGTTTTAACTGGCTCTGATCACTGCACAGAAAATAAAGACGGGCAAAATTGGTTATGAGCTCCAAATGAGCCAGTAGGCTGCATTTCCATATCTGAATTAGTAGAGAAAAATTCTATGTCCTGTGATACAGTAAGAGATGGGAAACTACCACATGACATATTCTCTAACATTATGAGAAAAGCATAATATTTATTTGCTACTAAAACAACCTTTTCCTTCATCTCTCCTTCTTTGCCAGAGGCACCAAAGCTTTTTGTCTGCAAATTATTTGACTGAAGGTAATTCTTACATTTTAGCATGTGAAATATAAATCTTACTTGAAGATATTTAAGGGATAGCATTGTTAAAGTCGCCTTAGTACCTCTTTGCTTGGGTAACTAAGAGTGAGATTTGGTATATCATAATTTAAATGAGTGTTTGTAGGCCAGGTTGCATTATTTACCTCCTGCTGAAGAGGGTTCTGAAATCAGCACTTTGCTTGATAAAACTTTGTAATAATCCAGCATAGGAGATATAACCAACGTAGTTTAGGTGGTGTTGACTTTCAGTGGCAGGCAGGAATGGATAATTTAGAAAGGACTTGCATTTCATGCAGTTGTTATTTTTCTAGATGCTATCTACTAGATAGTTTTTTAGGGCTTTTTTACTTTGCCGTTAAGGAAAACCATTTTGCCTTGCCAAGTGGTTTATTTAATTATTATGTATATGGAAATACAGCACATGAAAAACAGGAGAGCTTTTTCCCTTCCAAAACCAGTAAAGACATAGAGGATATGGAAAATGATTGTGTAATAAACTATGGAGTATTAAATAGCTACTGAGAAAAAGTGGAAAATGTAGAGACCAATCATAGCCGCTCCCGACAAAGCAAATACATACTCAGCATAATTTGGTTTTAGTTAAAAGACTTAGTTTCTACAATGTACTAAACAAGAATCACATTAAAGGCAGCTAAATATAGCAATTTCAAGCTTTCATAAAGTAGAATGTTAGGGAGTTGTAAGTTGTGTGGGCCTGATTTTGTGCCCTTCATATATACTGCTGAGAGAAATTCTGCTTTATGCAAGTATTGGGTACTTAAAAACTGCTTCTGTCCCGCCCTTATACTCAGAAAGTATGTAAGGTTGGGAATGTGGGCTTCACAAATTAAAACCCTCTGCTCCAAGTTCTTCCTCTGCTACAAGGAATGTAAGTTCTGTCTTCTTGTAATATTTATGCTATGAAGTTATACCCTTGCTTAAGAGTACCAGTGAATTACTTTATAAAGTCCTCCCTGTGCCCTTGGGTAAAGCTTCTGCCTATTTAAGAAATGAAAATAAGGTGTTTGCATGCTTTTTGTTAAACAGTGTGTGGGAAGTTGGAAAAATGCTGAAAATATTTTTCTTAATAAACTGCAGTGTGAATTCCATAAATTGTCCTCTAAGAGAACCATATTACTTCAGATTTCCCGTTGAGCTCGCAGTGCACCAATCCCGCAGGTGCGTTTTAGTTCAAGTGGTTTCACATTATCAAGCATTTCCAAGTATTTTATCTGTTTTAGGAGATGACGTTTGTGGGACACACAAGTCATGAGGCCTTTGGGATGACAGTTGCTTGCTGGTTGCCAGCCTGTACTATGTGTAAGACTGCATATGTCTGCTTTGGGCAATATTTCATACCCAGAACTGAGTGAGATATGTTTGAAGAACCTGCTTTTATTTTGCCTGCATAAAGATCAGTGTTCTTCACCTTTTGATTGCAGCAGAAATCATTGTGAAATTAATAACGTTTCAAAGGGAAAAGCTTTTTTAAATTGGGGATCACTTTTCCTGAGAGGGATACACAGAAAAAAATAATCTAGTGCTGGAGAATTTGTTTCCTAAGATTATGGTTAATTAGGCCAATGCCATGTAATCTTTTTATACTGCATTTGAGATTTTTCTCTAGTGCAATAATGTCATGGTAAATAAATACTAAATAATATCAGTGATGCTCCTGAGACTTAGACTTCTTCTGTTTACTTACAGCTTTGGTTTAGCCAGTACTGGGGGAGGTTCCTTGGATGGGGATGTTGGCTCTGGTGTTTTCGTTGGCTGGCCATTTATCTTCTCTGGGAAATGGTTGGGCCTGATTTGGTTTGTGGTGCCAGGTCCATCCTCTGAGGATGATTCACTTCCTTTCTCATCTTCAGGCAGCTTGAAGTGGACACGGAGCCCTACCTTGGAACTCGACCTGGGTTCGTTGTGGTTCACAAGAACACCTTCGAGTTTAGGTTTGGGTGTTTGATTTGCTCCGTGGCTGGAAGGAGTCTGTGGGGGAGGTTGGTGCTCAGTAGCCACAAAGTCAATGGAACTCGTGGTATGAATGGCAGCAGCATTACTGCTGTCTTCAGGTGCTGAAAGAGGAAAGATCAAACCTTTGGGATATGTAAATGCCAGAAATCATAGTGAAATGAAATCACAGAAGTTACAGTTCAAAAAACTCACTCTGGTGTCCTTCCAGCTGTTGGATTGAGTTGTTTGACCTTGTTTGTTTAAGAACAAATGCCCTTGGAAAAGTCATATTGTAAAGGTAGAGGGAAAAGGGACACTGTTCCAGTTTGCAAAATCAATCAGTGGTCCTCAGCCATGTCCCCAGTGAATTATTCCACTACATCTTTGAAATACAAACTTTTTTTTTTTCCCCAGAGAGTTCTCACCCTTTTTAGTTATGAAGAACATTGCCAGAACTTGAGCTGCATTTTAGTCAACAGTTCACAGCATAAATCACAGCCTGCTCTGCTTGTATTTGCTAGGGAGTAAAGGACTCAAACCAACTCTTACCTTTGACAGTCAGACGAGCTATACTGGACACTGTGCCGTATTTATTGCTTGCAGTACAGGTGAAACTGCCCGAATCTTCTGAAAATACTTCAGCAATAACGAGAGTACAAATCTCCTCTGCAAAGCATCAGAGCAGGGTTAGCACTTGAAGTGAACATGCAGTGAGCAAACACACAGAACCCTGACTGCCTTTGGGGAGATTTTCTTAAGGTCTTCCACCTCGCTCCGTTTGTTTCTAGTTCCATCAGTATTATCAATTTTGGCAGCCTTTGTGTGCAGCAGCTGTTATCAGCATTGTCTGCAGCAACTGGTACCCTCTGTGCTCCAGCATGCCCAATGAAAGCAAAGAACAGGTGTCAGCAGTGTGTGGAAAACATTAGAAAATGTTTTCCTGACACATAAAGTACAGACTTAAAAGAACTTAATATTTAATTTGGAAAAGTGTATAGTGTACTCCAAACTCTCAGCTCTCTAAAATTTTTATCTCTGCAGATTGAAAGGTTAATTATAATTGACTGGGAACAGTTCAAGTAGAGTCACTCTCTAAGGGGGAGAAATATAAAACACATACATATAGACTGTTGTTTTCAAAAATACCAGTGCAGATTTGCAGATAGAGGGGATTGTGCTAACTGTGCTTACAGAAAGTTGTCTTTTGACTTCTTTGTGAAGATTACCAATGGGCATCAAAAATATGCTAGCAGAACTGTACTAGGAAAAACTATATTCCATCTAGAAAAGTCAGTCTGGGTTTATGACATTCCTGTCTGACCAGTATCTGACCCGTCTGGGCAGCAGTGCCAGCTAATAAATACCTATCGTGATGGGATTTGAAGGCTTTTGGTTTGGCTGTGTAGCTGGAGGGGCAGGGGGGGACAGTAACATCTAAAGTGAATTGAAATGTGGGCTGATAAAATTTCTTCACCTACTCAGTGACTGTTTTTCTACAAGTTTGCAATAAACTTTCCTAAAACCCTACGGGATAAATATTCTATGAGTATTTTTGCAGAGGGTCAAAACACGTTTAAACTTGATTGTTTCATGTCATCACCAAAGAAAACCTAATAGCAACAGAGATTGTTTGCTATCAACTATAGGAGAATAATAGTTTATTATAGCAGTATGATAACAGAACTAGTTTAAGGCTTTACAGTATCTAGTTTATCATGCTGGGATCTGCCAACCACTACATGCATGGAAATCCAGATTCCTTCTGAATGAGCAGCAGGTGATGAGGCTGTGACAACTGCACCCAACTGATTATCCCCTAAAAACTGCTTCACATTACTCAGCAGTGATGCCACTGCACAGTAACAGAACAGTGTCGGTGGCTTCTGGTGGAAGCTCCATTTCTTCATTCCTGAATCTCAGACAGAAGCAGTTTCTTTCAAGACTCTTTTTGGGGTAAAAACATTTTAGATAGGGCAAGGAGAATACAGAAGTTTATATTCCATAAGAATTAATACTACTTTGGTAATTTTCCATCTTGAGAGGGGCAGCTTCATATTTTTAATGGCTAAAAGCATAGTGAGGAGAGTGAAATTCTCGTGGAGAAATAATCGAAGCTATAAGGCTCTTCTGCTCCAACCCTGTGAAGTAGTCCACATTCTGCCCTGATCCTTGATATCAGCAGATGCAGCCACATTTATAGGATTTGCTGATATGAGGGGTGGAACACCTGATGTGGTACTCTCACATTACACTAGTAGGGAGCACAGGGAATGGCTGACATGGCTAAATACCTGATGCAATGTTCCCTAACTGGTAAACTAGATAAAAATAGCTCAGGTCTACCTCATCTCATGTACTTCGGGACCTCAGATGTACAGGGGATCCTCATCCATTAATTTTATTAATCTTTAGCTCATTTAGATCCTGAGTTAAAAGTGGGTCAAAGCAGAATGGAAACATTTTCTTCAAAAAAGACTGAATTAATTCAAATTACATGTTTGTGGAACAGTCTACAGTGAAATGTACGTCACTAGCAGCTATAGAACATGGGGAAAAGAAAAAATTATGTTAATTAAATAATGAAGTTTTAATAATTAATATTTTTGTGAGGTTAAATCACCACATTTATGTAATGAAAAAATTCCGAGCCTTTTGATGATCCTCACCTGGTTCAGCCATAGATCGTGGTTCTAAAGGGAAGAAGAGCAGAATTATTAGATTGAATATAGTTATTTTTGCCAATATTTCTTTTTCCTTATGCACTAAATATAAAGTTTGACCTTCTAAATATGACGGAATACTATTTTTGATCCAATTTTCTGTTTGGGGGAGGTGAAGACAGCCAGGCCTTTTACTCAATGGTATGTCAAAGCCACAGAACAATATGAACACTGTTGGGAACTTGGGAATAGAAAATAAATTCTCCAAGTAGTTTGGTTTGGGGTTTTTTTTCAGTATTGGCAGTTTTATTTTGTCTTGAAGACAATTTCTGAAACTTTGACCCGCATGAAATCATGATGAACCATTGTTTCATTTAGGTTTAGTTTAGTGTGGTATTTAAGGAATTTCTTAAGGAATTAAGAATTTTCACGATTTTAGCATTTCAGCAACTTAGATAAAATTGCAGATGTTCTGACTGCATTTGAAAATTAAAATTACAGTTGTAATAAGAAATTCACAGTGTTGCTATGTTAGAAATTTTGTTGCTTGCCTGTATTTTATTAGACACAATATTTTCACACAAGAAACATACTTTTCTGTAATATCCTAAAATCTGGAGAGTCTTTTATCAGTGTTCCTTCTCTATACCATTCAACCTTTGGGGAAGGAGCTCCTTTCACCCGACATTCGAAAACAACAAGCTGCCCCTCAGAAGCTGAAATATCCTGTAACATCTAATAGAGAAAATGAATAGACAGTCAGTAAATGTCTTAATGGTCCGGAAGTAATACTGATTTTACTGATTTCAGCAAGATTTAATAAAGCCACTTAAACCCTTGAATGGCATAGGAAAAGCATCTTTTTCTTTTTCTTTTTTTTTTTTTTTTTTTGAGAGCTCACTTTTAATTATCTCTCTTTACAGTTATCTGGCCTCTACTTTTCAACTATATCATAGAAGTAATTACCTTTGTAAATACAGGAGCAGCAATTATAGGTCTTCCATCCAGTCCTTGCAAATAGTTAGTGGGGCTTTGAGCCTGCAGATTGCAAAACATCACAAGATGATATTTAGGTGTACAGACATTATTTTTTCATATACAAGAGAAATGTCCTTTTGGAATGACATAAAAGAGATTTTGGTGGATGAAGTCCAAAGCAAAATACCTGATGCAATGAACAGAGATTCTATTGTGGACAACTGCTGGTGATCTTCCTGGACGGGATAACAGCAAAAAGGCTGTTGTTACTTTATTACCTTACTCAGTTAATCATGGCAAGAAAAGCTTTAGCACAGTGTATTGTAACACCTTTTCTTCATACTTCAATAAGGCAAATATATGTTGTCTGCTTGGTCATTGTCCTCTTTTAAAAAATGTGACTTATGAAATAGTTATTGATGTTAATAAGGAAAGGTTAAGTCAAGTCACATGTGTGACTGCTACTATAATTCTTCTCCTTTGCCAAAACAAAACCTTTTACAGAAGTGGGATATCAACTTGTTGATCCTACTGTGTGAAAACAGAATGGAATTGTGTTCCTCCTGAAAACTTTGTTATATGGGTTGAGTATTTAATACAGTCTTTTCTCTTACTGCAATAGGAGTTGCCCCAGAACAGCAGAATTAATGATTCAGTCTCTCAGGAAATAGCCAAATTACATAAATGGTGCCTTATAAGCCAACAAAATTTAAAAGCAGTGGTTTTTGAAGTAACTATTACCCTTAAGCATCTTTTCTCCAGATGGCAAAATGTTGCATAGTTAATTCTATTCCCATTGTAATCAAAAGTAAATGTGCATTAGTTCACCTGTTCAGTGTCTGTTTATTGGTTACCACCTAAGTCTGTAAATTTTGAAAAGGCACTGTCAAGCGAGAAACTCAGAAGCTCGAGAACTTTGCAGTTTTGAGTAAGTATGGCTCCTCTTTCCTGTCAGGAAAGAATTCACATGCTGTTAGTTTGCAACAAAAATGACTCCAAATGCATGGTAATGTGAATTAGAAACCCTTTGATGTGGGTAGTAAAATGTTATGTGGCAAACAAACTTATCTACATATAAAGTAAACATAGTGAAACAATTCAGCTTAAAATAAATTTCATTGAAAGGAAAAGATTTCAAGTGAGTTCTGTAGCAAGGGAAAGGAAAACATGCTGGGTTGGAAAGTGGGTGAGCCAGTCTGCGATGAGGAAAGGCCGGGAAGGTGGCTCGCACATCCAGGTGCCCTTCCAGTGTCTGAGCTGCTGGAATGCACCAGGATGGATCCCGTGCAGCCCCTGAGCTGCTGGAATGCAGCAGGATGGATCCCGTGCAGCCCCTGAGCTGCTGGAATGCAGCAGGATGGATCCCGTGCAGTCTCTAAGCTGCTGGAATGCACCAGGATGGATCCCGTGCAGCCCCTGAGCTGCTGGAATGCACCAGGATGGATCCTGTGCAGCCCCTGAGCTGCTGGAATGCTCCTCCTGCAGCCGGGGGAGGAAGGTGCCCTGCCCTTGGCCAGGTGCTCCAGGTTACCTTGGAGGCAGGGCCTCTCCTCTGTGGACTGTATGGCTGCCAGGCTCAAAGCTGAAGTTCAGCAGCAAAGCAAATGCTAAAAAAATTGGGGTTCTCTGTCACAAACTGTAGAAGAAACACTTCATTAAGAGCTTCCTTTTATACCTTGAAATTCCCCACGGTGTCCCCCCTACCTGGTTCACTGGTGTTGACACAGTCTGGACAGGTACAGACACAGGCTGAACCACAGCTGGTGGTGCCTTGGAGGTTTCTTGATGCTTGGTTGCAGTTCTGACAGCAGGAGATGCTGCATTCACAGAGGTGTTGGCTGGCTTTGGTTTGCTGTGAAATATTAACCAAGAACAAGTTCTCTTAACTCGAAGCTAGAGCTGTCTGTGTGTCCCTAAGTACATCTGTCTCAGTTGCGTGTCACCCTCAGCCTCACTTCTGGGACTGAATTCCTCTTGATCTAAGCTGATCTGTGCTCCTAGGTAAAACTGTTTTTTGTAAGTCAGCCTCCATATCTGGTCACTCTAAGATCTCCTACTTGGTTCAGCCACACCAAATGCAATGAGTGACCTGAATTAACCCAATTGTGGCTGTTACCAGCTCAGAGCAGCATGAGAAAGCAATGCTGGTTTCACAGAGGACACTGCTAGTTTCTGTTTTGTGAAGAGCTGGGCCTCTAAGGTAATGAAAATACCAAGGTTTGTTTGGATACAGATTGAATAATTAATGGCTGAAAAATAAAAAGAGACATGCTTTCTGACCAACATATCATCAATTTTGCTATTGTACAGATTGACACCTCTTCACTTCGTGGTTGTTTATATATGGAAATACAAGAGTTGACCCTTTTTAATTTTATTGCTAGGTGAAATAATGCAGACAGTGAAGAGCTGGTCTTTTTATTCGGTTTGAGGTCCGCCCAGGAAAGCTAGCCTTCAAAACAGAGGAAACTTTACTCAGAGTGAAGGTACAACTGTTGTGATTACTGATTTCTCTTTTGAACTTCTTATAGCACCTGTTCTGATATTAACTGCCTTTAGTTTCAGGTGTTCAGATTCATGTGATGACAACTGGGAGCTAAGCAAAACTGAGGAGACTCTTATTATACCCAAACCTGGTTTTTCATTGTGATCATTTGAGGACATCCTACTGTGATGTCAGAGCAGTATTTTGAGAAAAAAATTACCTCACAACTTGATGAGGTAAGTGATTTAGAGAAGCCATCAATTGATCAGGATCATGGTCAACCCTACATTGACACCTAATGAGATGAATGTGGAAAAAAACAAAAAAAAGCCTGTGATATTTGGACAAGTCTGAGCCAGAATGGAAAACTTCACAATTCATCCCAAACTAATTAGCAGTACTTCCCAAGTTTGAGACTTTCTTAAGCTTAAGTTTTATAAACCCCCTAACATTTATCAAAGTGCATAAACCGATTCCATCTGGAGTACTTTATGACTTTGACGTTTAAATTGCATACAACAGGATTTGCTGTCACCCTGAGGTTTTCAGTCAAATACACTGCAAATGTCTTCTCTGCATTTTCAAAACTGGCATTTGTAATGAGTAAAATTCTCCTTAGTGATGGAAAAAACCAACAGGGTGCATAAGTCTATTTAATTAAGGCCTCTTTTATCAAGCACTAGTTGCTTTTGATGTTGAATCTGTGCATACAAAGGAGTTCAAAATCAAAGACTGATTATTTTGGTTTTCAACCAGTCTGACTCACTTTCTAGTTAATAGAAGGACTCTGATTCTGAAAGAATTTTAACAGCATTGGATCAGATTCTAAATAATCAGGGGGTGGATTTCATTTAGGAAAAATAAATAAATGAGTAAACAAATATTTCCCCGATTTTAGATTATATCTGACATATTTTCTTTTTATAATTAAGTAGTCTTTTATACCATCATTTCTTTTCACTCTACTGCACTCTATCTTATATGTAAATGTCATAGGCTAGGAAAAGCCTGATTTTGTTCCAATCGGGGTCAGTTTTTTTGATTGACAAGCAATTTATCCAGTAGAAGACAAGCTGCGACTTTTGGCGAAATGCTTAAAAAGGCTGGGGGGGGGGAGGAGCGATCTCTTTGTCTCCCGGTGTGGCAGGCGGGGGGACAGAGAGCCGCTGGGGCCGGCCGGCCTCGGTGCCCCCCCCCACCCCGGGGCGGCTGCGGCGGGCCGGGCGGGCCGGGCCGGGCCCCGATGTTGCCGGAGCCGGGGCCGGCCGGCCTCGGTGCCCCCCCCACCCCGGGGCGGCTGCGGCGGGCCGGGCGGGCCGGGCCGGGCCCCAATGCTGCCGGAGCCGGGGCAGGCCGGGTCGGAGCTTTAGGAGCCGCTGTCTCGCGGAGAGGCGGACAGCATGGAGAGAGAGAGAGAGAGCTCGGACGGAGTGCCCCTTCGCCCTTGCTATTCTTTTCAAGCCGAAGAAACCAGTGCACAGCTTCTAAACGACTCAGTTTCCCGCCGCAGAGCCACGTGGGCAGCCCGACAGCCCGAAAAGTTTAACCTTTTGTTGTGAGCAGATGGATTTTCCTAAACATCATCTTTCTCCGGAAGAAGAATAGTTATAGCGAATGAACTATGGAAAGACACGGCATGAAGTTACAGTCGGTAAGGGAAGAGTGAAAAGGACTTTAAGGCAAAAGGACAAGGAGTGGCCTAATTTTGGCTGGACATTTCTGGTAAACTATAAAGACTGAACTAGTTTTTTTTTCCTGTAACATATAAATGCTTTTGGGGGGATGTAAGGTTCTAGTTAAAAGTGATATGAAGCTTTTTGCTCCTAAAGAAAGAGGAGATTTGTTTTTTTTTGGGTCTTGAGATGATTTTGGAAATAGAAAAAGAGAATCTTTGTGTCATACTAGAGGAGGCATCCTTAAACAGTACCCCAATAAGCAAATATGGCCTATGTGCAGTGTTGAGAGGGCTGCTAATGGGTAGGATTTCGCTGTTGCAGGAGTTCTTTTAAAATCCTCGCAGATGCAGAACATGGGATGTCTATATAGAACCCAGAGAGACTCCTTTCCTAAAAGAACTGATAAAAGGTTATTTTTAAAATGGTAAAACTGGCTGAAGTTGCAAGTCATGTCTTTTTATGTTGAGTGAAGAAAGGTAAAAAACTTAAAAAGAGAAAGAAAGATGTTTTAGAAGTTTCATTTGTTGTTGTTGTTGTCTTTTTCCCTTTTCTTGTTGTTTTTGTGTGTATTAATAAACTATCTTTGTAATTTAAAGATGGGCCTGGTTTGCTTTATATTCTTCCAGTCAAATGAAATATAGAACGTGATTAAACCATCACAGTAAATAAACAATGTTTACTTATATTCTGCCAAAAACCTTGTGTAATTTCATGTGAGAAATTGTACTACATTCTTTGTCCAAGTCAGACCCTTAAATCAGCATTTAAGCTGTATCTAGTCAAATGGCTTTTGTTTTAGTAAATTAGTTTTACAATTTTGATCTTTATGGTAGCATCTTTCTTCTTATATTAATATTTAATATTAAAATTCCAATTCTTAATTTAAAGTTGAGGACATAAAAGCAAACAATTTTGTTGTTCCATACTATTTGTAATGCAAACAAACAAGCACCTAAACAAAATTCAACCCAGCCAATCCAAACCAATCCTAAACAGAATGATAATGTGTTGGAAGCTGCAAACTGAATTGTTTGCACTTGTGGGGGTTTTAAATGTAAGAAATATGGAAGATGTAATTGATTTTAAACTTACTGATCCATTTCGTCTTTGATGATTTCACCTTCAGAGTCAGATGAAGAGATGCCTATGAAAAAATAAATTAAAAAATCATTTAGCAGAGGGGTTTTTGGGTTTCTCTATGAATGATACATACCTTTATTCAGATTTCCTGTAGACCACTCTATGGATATGTATTATAAAGCTGTGCCCAGACAAAAGATCCCATTGCAGAAGTGAACCAGTGTTCCACACTCTGCAAGGTGCAGAACTGCTGTTGAGATAAGGCAGATTTGGAAGGAGATGCAATTGAAGTAAAGAGAACAACATCCAAGAGTGAATGGATACCTGGGTGTTCCTTGGGTTTTCTTTCAAATGCCACTATCATTTAGTCCATATTTGTTGTGAATCAAGTAAGAGCTTTCTTCTCTCAGACATCTGATACAATCAGATTAAAAGGAAAAAGAGAGAGACCTGGAATCACAGCTATTATTCTCCAGCTAGTGCCTTGTACCACAATAGGAAAAAGATACTAGCTCTGTTTACTAGCTGCTGTCAGTTACTGAGACATTTTACACTTCTGATTCTGCCTTCACTGTGCTTGGAATTTGCACTTTCTCTGCAGTTCCTGCCAGTGAGCATCTCCATCAGCCGTGGCTCCCATCCAGCATCCACTGAGTTGGGTAAAAGCAGACCTTGGCCCCTGTCTCAAGAACCTGTAAATCCCTGCTGAGCACAGACATCTCCCATTAATGTCAGGGGCAGTGCAGATACTAAAAAAGGATTTGTCCTTTCACTGTCAAATTAGAAACATGGAGGAAGAAGAACAGCAGAACGAAATTCATCTTTAGGGCAGTGCTTTAATTTATGAATGGTCCCACTGTGGTCAGTGATGGTGCCTGTAGTATATTTCTCTGAGAGAAAAAGAAAAAAATCCTATGTGTTTAT
Source organism: Phylloscopus whistleri (assembly GCA_017589585.1). Taxonomy (NCBI): domain Eukaryota; kingdom Metazoa; phylum Chordata; class Aves; order Passeriformes; family Phylloscopidae; genus Phylloscopus; species Phylloscopus whistleri. Next base: position 1,015,755 of record JADMLD010001066.1, on the reverse strand, counting down.
TTTAAGTTTATAGTCTTGCTAGCACAATAATGGATTCAATCTCAAATCTTACCCAAGAAAGTGTAAAAAAGAAATATAAATAAATAGACCACTCCAAGGCCTACTAGGTAATAGTAAAAAGCACAAGGAGAAAGAAAAGATACCTAAATCTGCAAATATATATTCTATTTGTCATACAGCATCTGCTGGACAAGTAGAATATCAAATTGATTGCATATTTATTTTGGTTACAAGGTCCCAAGAAAGAGTTAAGAGGAAGCTGTCCTACATTCAATTTGTAATAATGACTGTAGGGAAAAGGGATTAACAAGAATTAGACTCAAAGTTTAGTTTCTTACACTTCTATAGAGTTCCACAGACAAAAAATACAAGGTGGTTTCAGAATCTGAGTATTTTTAGACTTAGATCTTGCAGTGAGATACATAAAATCTCTGGGAAGCAAGACAATAAAATGTAAGGGCTGGTCCCTTGTCTGCAGAATGTTTTACAGGAAAATAATAATGATATTAGTAATGATGGAAAGTGTTGACTCCTGCTATATTTTTAATGACAAAACAATGACAATTAGCAAACCAGATAAATAATTGTATCTTAATCCTGTATGACCAGTTTCAACCATCAGTTTCTGCAACACTTGTAACATTACCTTCTATGTAAATCTCTGCAGAAGTGGAGTCTGTTCCATAGATATTGGAAGCAAAGCACGAGTAACGCCCTGTGTCCTCCTCAAAAGCTTCAACAATAATCAACGAGTGTCGATCACCTGTCTGGATAATTTGAATGTCTGGTGAGTTTTCAAGCTCCTTCCCTTCACAGTACCACCTGCAAAGCAAAAAGAAATTGTTTCTCAATGCAAACAAGCTGATAACTAGGATGATGATGTTTGAAGTCTTTCTGATGATAAAACTGGTAGGTTTAGCCTGAAGATTCCGAGAGAGTACTGCAGGAGTACTGTAGTATTCCTACTACATAGGAATAAAATATTGATGATTTTCATAATATTCAATAATGAGTAAATGAGCTCTGAATTTGGAACACTGTCAATCCAGCTCTGAGTTTCTCTTGAGGTACAATCAGATCTGTGTAGTGGCTTAAAGTGCAGCAAAAAACTCCAACCCTAAGTTAACAAGTATCCCTCAAACTTGTGTTTCTTTAGTTCATGTTAATTCAGAATGTGACTGAAAGTTGTCTTGGTTTGGTCATATATCTAACACAAACTGCTTTTTATAAAAGATGACAGAAGTGTATCACAAGGTAAGAGAGTTGATCTATTACAGTACCGAGGTACTTCCATACAAAAACAGCCAGTGAGACAGCTGCACCTGGAATGCTCTTCTGCACAATATTGCTGTGTTCCTCTTTAAACACTGCTACATAGCCAAGAATCTGTTGGGCCCTTCAGAGCTTTCACACTCTCATCTCAGGCATTCATAAGTCCCTCAGAGTTCAGAAGGGTTGTTTCAGTGGAAAATGCAGGAGTCCACACAAAAGGAAAAGCAGCACCTTCACAGAGAGCTCCATAGGATGTGTTACTGGCAGGAACCACCAGCTCACTGTGAGCTGGTAGGAAGGGAGAGCAGGACTGATGGATGCTGCTTACAAGGCAGAACAAAAGCACAAAAAGCAGGTGGGTCTGCAGAAACAGATTCAAATTAAATCTAGGCTTTATGAAGAAATTGTAGTGCTATGTATCAAGATCCAGAGTTAAATGTTTGAGATAATGCTCAGAAATACCTGTAACTATAAATAACTAGCTAAATTTGAAAAGCCAGACTTAGTGCATTCATCTTCACTGTAACTTTTCTCATAGACAAATGGATAGATAGATATAAAATGCCACAAAAGTATTTGTATTTTCTTACTCATACTTCATAATTGCATGCTATTAGCTAATGCATCTTTTCTGCATGTAAGGGTGGAGCTGTCATACTGGCAATATTTTTTATTCAATTGACTTGTAAAAAATTAGTAATCGTTTCATCCATCTTTTATGGTAACTTGGTAAAATATTTGATTGGTACATCAGAAAATAAAATTATTGTGGAAAGGAAAAAGATAGGTTTTTAAGTAAGAAATTGTAATAATTAATATCTCCTATCTTACATTATAAGGTATTTCAATACATTTCCATCTCAGATATTTTAGAAAAACGTGAATAAATGAATTTGTTTGACCACTCAATTGCAGAACTTTTTAAGAAGTTTGTGCTACAAATTAGCATGAAGAAATGAAGAAAACCCCAAATTAATATATTGAAAAAAAAATCTCTAAACAGCCCATTCCAGCAGAAGCCCAGAATATAACAGAAGTATAAAACAGAATTGAGGAGGGAGCCTCACGGGGTTTCTGAGTGTTGGGGGTTAGATTTTTTTCTTTGTTACTTACAGAAAATTTCCCATAAGTTGCTAGTAAACTAACTACTGGGTGTTTGTGGGTACTAAAGCCAAAAACCAAAAGAAATGGCCAGAGGAGAGGAGTGTAGCACCTGGCTACACTTCTTTTGTCTCTGGGGGTTTCTCTGGGAGGGAGAGATACCGTGAGTTTGGGGGCAGGTAAAGGACGTGGCTGGGGGCAGCTGCTCGCTCTCGCTCTCGGCGCCAGAAGGAGCAGGGTCAAGCTCTTGCTGACTGCGGGGAGATTTCAGTGTCGTCCCTGGAGCCCAGTCCTAGGGACCTACCACCTTCTGCTCGTGTGCCCAGGAACTCTGAGCTCGCTTTTTTCCCTTCCCTACGGGAGCTGCTATCCCACCCCACCGCTCCTTGTGCACTGCCCTGGGTCTTTGCTGCGCTGTAGCCCCGCACCCCCTGCCCTGCCCGGATGTCCCGCAGTTCCAGCTGCCACCACAGAGCTTCTGATACATCTCATCCACCAGCCCGGGATCCCTGCTCATCCCTGCACTTCCAGCTTGGTGTTCCTCAGAGTCCTGCAGGGTTTTCTGAAGCGAGGTCTCTACTCCATCCCTTCCCATCTCGGCCGAGAAGGCTGTCACGAGTTCCTATCTCTGTTTTTGTTGTTAATGCCATGGTTGTTGTTTGTTTGCCTGGTTATACATACATGTAAAGAGCTGTTATTCCTATCCTCATACCTTTGTCCGAGAGCCCCTTAATTTCAAAATTATAATAATTTGGAGGGAGGGGCTTTCTCCATTCCAAGGGAGGCTCCTGCCTTCCCTAGCACATACCTGCCTTTCCAAACCAAGACACTGAGGTATGAATGAGTACAGATCTAGCACTTAAATGCTGATTCTATAGCTAAGCAGAAGACCAGGCCCTACTTGTGCCCATCAGTCCAAGCCGTCCAGCACGGCCTCCTCAAAGCAGATGGGATATTCCCTGCATTTCATTTACATCAGAGATGCCCTGAGCTACCTTCTGTCAGTGGACACTGCCTAGGACTGCACTTTTCTCCAGGTAGCTTTCAGCAGCCGTTCATGCTGCTTCTCAAGCCTCAGTGGAACTTGGTTAAGGTGTTCTGGCCACCACCCAAACCCATTGAGCATGCAGCACTTTTGGAGATTGGAGAGCCAGCTGTGCTCACATAAAGGGAGCAGTAACAGCAGCAAAAGTCCAAGGATGCCAGGTGAGCTGGCACACGTGGAAGGATGAGGAAGAACCCCCTGGGTGTTCTGGCTCAGATTACAGATCCACCTAACCCAGCATGGTCTCCTAACAGTGGCCAAAAGCAGACACTGAGGGGAGGGTGTAAGAACAGTGAACACAGACGTGTATATTCACTTATTGCTCTGGAGTGTGTAACCATTCTCTTTAACTTCTTTCCAAGGTGTGAAGCAGCACTTAAAAATAGTTCTACAAATGTGAAATCACTGGTCTTAAAATCATGATTTATAAACTACCTCTTCCTTTAAGGATTTCATGATCACAGTGCCATTACCATTATTTTTCAGTAGATTAGACTGTATGGTTCCTTGCTAATATTTATTTTGAAAACACTAATCTTTATTTATGTCATCTTTATTTTGAAATTATTGGTTTGTGTTTCCATTCAAAATACATTTCCTTTAAAAACAATTCTCTTTCTACCGTCTTCTGATCGACTTTTAGTGGTCATATTCTGTCATAGTCCTGTCAGATCTCTAAAACAAAACCTCTTCAAACAGAAGGAACAGCTACATCTATTTTAAACTTTGCCCATAACGGTTTGCCCAAATCTGGAATTTTCACCGCTAATACTTAGATACAAAGTGAGTTTTTTTGACTGGTTCCCCGGAAGTGAGTATCACATTTTCTTTTCTGTTCAATGCTGTCCTTACACACATGTAGGTACAGACACCATAGCTCATAGCTGGCATCCAGAACACAAACCTCCAGTGTCTGAGATAGATAAACAACTCTACCAGCAGCAAGTGGAGGAAATGTTTAGCAGTCCCGAGGGAGTAGTATGGTAATGTGCATTACAGGGATTGAAAATATCTTTTGACAATTATTAGTGCCTTTTCAAGTTCCAGACTTGGGAATTATATAGGATTCCTGTGATACTGAAGGGAGAATTTTTAAAAATTCTACCTACAATATGGTTTATTCTACTGTTGTTCTCAAGAACTGCAGCTGGTGATGACTGAAAATGCTCACATTATCAGGAGAGAAGGTTCATGCAGTTGTATGGCTACAGGCACAAATTTGGTATATGAATGTACAAGTTGCCTTTTAGGTGTGTAATTCATGTAGGCAACTGTGTACTTTGGGACATGAGTCATGGCACTTACTCATGTCTTTTTATATACCTACCCCATGCCTCTTCCTTATACTGTAGCCTTGTTTTAGCATGATAGCCTTAGCAGATATGAATAAGTATTAAAGAGAATACCCATCTTCTAGAATTTGATTTAATTTTCAGCAGCATCTTTTCAGAACATTAAAATGACTTGCATAGTTCAGTGATATTAGATTTTTGTGTCCACTTAAATGTGCTCCTTACTGAAGTGGCACATTGAGCAAAACACATTACATCAAATGCTGTGATATAATTGCTATTAAGGTAGAACTTGTGTTACAGATCAGCTTTTCCAATTAAACTGTTGTGTTTGTGCAGAGTTAAGTCTGTATCACATGCTTTTGTGAGGCACAATTTAATTTTCCTATAAGCAAATTTAAAAATACCATGTAAGCTAATTTTTACATTTCTTTCATTAGTATACAAGTATCATATTCCTTTAGTAGACTCAAACCGTGAAGCAGGATTGAGTTAATTGTTTTCTTTGCAGTTATTTTTTCCTTTGGTTAGTCCCAAATTTGCAGCATCAGTGATTTGAAACTTCAGCAATAAACTCCTGTTTCAAACCTGTGTTTAGTTCTCTATGCAGTGTGTTCTGCAGTCACTCTTTTCAGCATAATGTTGAAGTATTTTGAGATTAAGTTGGAAAAAAGAGCATGTTCTATGAATGCTGTCTCTTTGTAATGCTTATAAATCAAAACCAATGGTCTCCTTTGAAGTTAAGCTTCATGGAAAACTTTGGTATGGCCATATCTACTCCTTCCTTGTTAACATTTGATTTTATATTTACCATGAAAATGCTGTACGTGGTAGCAATGAAATGTCAGTTCCAGGGGGAGTTCTGACATTGAGATACGTGGCATGACTGAAGTAGCAATACTCTGTCACTGACATTTCATTCCTGCCATGGATTGCAACGATAGCTTCCTCATGCAAGGAAGGCTCACATTAAGCACAGGCAGTGTCATCCCCCGTGCCAAATTCATCCTAGATCTTAATCCATTGACTTGACTGGAGCTGAATGTAAGAGAAGTTTGGCTCTAGACTTTGAACACTAGAACAGAGAAATGCTTTCATTTGGTGGCCTGGAAGAAAAATCTTAATTAATCTTGTAGGGTTTCAGAGTTTCTAAAAATCTGTGATTAGTTGCAGGTCTTGTCTCTTCGAACAAAGCAGCATAAAATGTATTCCTATGTTAAAGAATTTGTATTCCTATGTTAAAGAATGTTTTCATGGAAACCTTATGACATACAGCCTGTTTTTAGAACATTAAATCCTCATGACACTTCCAGGATAGCTGTGTATGCCAAGCCATGCAATGTGATTCATCAGTAAAATTAACCTAGGAGTGATGTGCCAAACAGTTTGGAAAAATGTAGAGGCCTCTGAACTTGAGGGAAAAAGGAGTGCTCTCCTCACAGAGGGGAGTAAATGTCACACCTACCATTACTCATACAGAAGCAGAGCTGTAGAAGGGAGCATGAGAAGGAGGTCATCAAGCACTTTGGAAATACACTACATATTTCTCTCTAAGGCTTTTCTAACCTGCAGTACAGTCAAAGTAAAGCAATCAGCAGCAATTGTAGAAGTGCTCTTTAATTGTGAGCTTAAGGTCTGAGCTAGCAGGAGGCACACACCCTGTGGTATCAGTCTTTGTTTCTTCTGTGTCTGCCTTCAGCTGATGATACTGAAAAATGGCTAACTTCTCACACAAATTTCTAGATAGGTTGGCCAAATGAGCTTCCTTTGAATTGTAGGCTTGTTACATTGAGGCTGAGTTACCTTAAAAAACAATCAGGCAGCTCTTTCTGTATTCAGCCAAGAGGAATTAACTTTCTATATACCAGTGTTTCTAATCAGTTCCCCATTTCTTCTCTTGCTCCACCATCGAGTTCTGTGTCCCTCAGTGAGCCCTCGTGCTTGATAGTTACCTACCACACCTGTAATGCTTTGTCATTGCCATGGATTGGTAATTTAATAAATAATCAAAATGGGATTTTGACCCTGATCCATCACAAATGGCATTTACACCATCTTTTACATCAATTTGGTTTAGTACTATCTTGCTTTCAGACGTGGTATCTGCCCTTCATATCTTCCAGTCCTTCCTATACCTGTGATCAACTTCTTTCTAAATATTCTGTCTCTAATTTCTCTCTTATAATCCCCATTACATCAGTTTAACCATCAGACTGCTCCTAGTGTTGACTGATTAACTACATTACAAAGCTTGCTGAATCCTGTTCTTGTTTCACAATGCTCTGGGTTCCCACGGTATGACTGCCACTTTGTAATTGTTCTAATATATACGTTATAAGTCGCTTGGGATCCCTTGCTGTGGTTAAGAAGTCGGTTTTAAGTCACAGGTGATTAAGCTTTCTTAAGTTGCCACCTTGCCAGTCGCTCCTTTCCTGGGACTGCTGGTTTTTTAATTTCTTTTACCTATCTGTTAGAATCCTTCTGTCCTTGCCCAGCTCCACAGACACTGAACTAACTCACCATAAACCCTGGAAAACTCTTACCTCCAAGCAAGACATTTGGCCGTTCTGAGCACAGGTCTGCTCACAGTTCCACGACTATGGCCAACAAGATGCCTCCTTCACTCTTTTGGAAGCTTTGCATAGCAGATCAAAGATAAGCTCTATTTTTAGGGAAAAAAATGCTGCATTCTTCTGGTCCCCATGATTAATGGTACACAAACCCCAAAGTACATTTTGTTTTGTGCTGTAGCAGTGACTAACAAGGCCACGATCACTGGAATCACTGTGAATATTATCACTCAGTCAAGTGACGATTTTTACACCCTCTTTTAGTGTTACTTCTGCACATTGGTGAAGTTGAAAGAATCTTGGATGAACATGACAAAGTTTTGTTAATAAATAACTATGATCAGGAAACTGTTGAAGGAGCTAACATTCCCAGCTTTCTCCTTAGCTTTCTCCTTAGTATAGCACGTACGTACACACACAAACCCAAGGGAGAGAGAGTTCAGAGTTCCCCCCTTGTGATTTATCTTTTATAATTTAGTTTAAGTTGTGAAACTGAAAGCTGAGCCTGATCTTTTTCTTGAGCTTTAGTTGCTTGGGACTAACTTTCCCTAGGGGACTTCTTTCTCCCTGTCCCTAATTTCCTATATCTAATGGATGCTTATTCTGCAGAAGTGTAGTAGCTCCTGTACTGAATGGCATTCATATAAGTAGCTTGTTTAATTAATCAAAATTAACAAAATCAAATGTTGAAATAGAAATTTCAATTAAAAAGCCTTAGTTTTGTTGGGGCAAAAATGAACCCAAAGTTACAAAGATATCCATTTGTGTAGAATCCAGTGGTTCCTGAATTGGGTGTACAGGCACTCTGGTCATCCTGGATATCTGTGGGATCAGCCATCGTTCCTGGGTTCTCCAGTCTGCCCTTGCGAGGCTTTGGTGACTTTGTAGCGTCAGCTTCTAATTCTGGTGATTGTTAAACACCTAAACTTGGATGACATGAACACCTTGTCACTTTTATGTTTGTCAACAGCACAAACATGACTGCTGGTATAAGGACAGCGTTGTGGCCTTCTGGAGAAACACCTAAATTGAACATTGTGTGTTGGAGTTCAGTCTGTGAACAAGCCATTCAGTGTTCACCTGCTCTGAATATGAAGAAAGCCAGATTGAGTTTGTGTACAGGCCCAGATGATTTCACTTGTTGTTTTTGCATTATAAGCTATAAATGATAAAAGGAGGAAAAATAAATTCTTACTTCCAGGGATCCTACCGACATTTTTATTATCCAAAGGATTTATGGAGGCAAATGCCTGGAGAAATAAGGAAGAGAAATGTTCAGAGTCTTGCTTTATAAGCAAGGGAAGTGTTGAGAGTGTTGCTAATATCTAAGGGATGATATTTCCTGTTTGTTTTCCGTTAAAAATACTCTGAATTTCTGGCACTGTTTTCTCTTTTAGTCAGACTCCTCTACTAGTTTAAGGGCTGAACACAATAGAACATTTGTAATGGCATAAGCTCCAGCAAGGGAATGCCTCAAAACTGTTAATTAAAGCAGTGAGTTTAGACTGAAACATAGTAGAAATAATATTCTTCCCAAACAAGTTATTTCCCGCCTGCACACACCTACCAGTACAGAAATACAAAATGACAAGTGCAGAATATGTTTACCTGACTTCAGGTGCTGGGATTCCTACCACAATGCAGTCCAATTGCACTTTGGATCCTTCAGGAACTTCCCTGCTCTTCAGTTTTTGAGTAAAGCGTGGTGGTTGTCCAATGGGCTCATCAGAATATACAGATGCAGATTCTGACTCTGTTTTCAGCTCTGCACTTGTTAATTGACTGATAGATTCCAGGTTTGCTGCCTGTTGATCATCTGTTTGTTCAAAAGTTTTCCCTGCTTTGTTTTCGAAGTCTTGAGGTGTCAGAATGGAAAGCCTTTCTCTGTTTTCTGACGTGACAGACAGGCTCGAGCTACCCTTTTGAGCCGACTTGTTCTTAGAATCAATTTTGCTCCTGTAGTTTTTGCATGTTCGGGGTCGTATTCTTTCAGAGTTGTGAGCTTTGAAAAGTGATGAGAGTTCCTCAATGAAATCTGCTGCCTTGTTTAGGAATTCCTTTTTGGATTCTGATTCAGAAGGGAGGTGGTGTTTCTTTAGATCTTGAGAGCTCCCTTTGGACCCCTTTGTATTTCTGACATGTTCCTGACAAAAGCTGGAGTGCAGGCCATTGTCTGATGTTTTCAAAGCTGTGGACTGGGCCATTTGTTTGTGTTTTTCCGTGTTGTTCAGCTGATCTGGGGGGCACTGTGAATGTGCCTGAAGCTCATCCTGTTTAGTTTCCAGTGGATTCTGATCAATAGCTTGTCTTGCCAGGTTTACACTTTCATCAAGCTCTTCTTGGCTCAAAAAGGCAGAGAGATCTGGGAGGTCATCTTGGGCAGCTACCTCATCTGAATCACCAGAAGCATTGCCATAGTGGAAATTATGAGAAACTGGCTCTGATCTGCTTCTTTCACTCTTCCCTTGATGCTTAGTTTCTGCTAAATAACTCTCTCTCAGAAGCTGAGATATTGAAGTTGAGGTTTCTAAACTGTCGTCTTGCATGCTGTCAACAAAAAGGACAAATAGGACCACACCTTATCAATAGCAATTTTTTTTGATTGAACACGACAGGCTTCTGAAAAGCAGAACACAACATTTTCAAACTGCATCTGTGTGCTGAATGCTTGCAAGTACTTGAAGCATAAGGGTAGCCTTGTGTTCAAGGCCTGCTTCTGCACATCCTGCCAGACACTGTTGCCTTTACCCAGTAAAGCTCATCTTTCATCACTTTCTACTGTCAGTAGCTTCACATAAGGTAACTGCCAGTGTGGTATTTTCTACTCTGTTCAAGGCAAAACTTCAACTAGAAAGCTTTTAACTGAGTTTCAATGTCAAATCTTCATCATTGCTGATGTGTGTTTCTTAGCTAAGAAACAATCTCATCAGATAGATTAAGTGTTGGTTGTTTCAGGGACTGAATGTTGTTGAGAATATCAGCACTTTAAAGTGAAGTAAATTTAGCTTGAAAAGCACTGAAGTAGTAAGTAGATGAACCCTCAAAATCATAAGAAGGATGTGAGGAGGAAGGAGAACGAACTAAAATATTCTATAATGACAATTTTTCATGCCTTATAGGAAGCCATAATGGTGCAAAATGTTCCATGGCTTCTTAACTCAAACATTATTTCTAATAAGCTATTTAAAGTAAGTAGAGAACTATGTCATTATTTATTTAAAGTAAGTAGAGAACTGTGTCATTATTTGATGCAAACGTAATTTGTACTACAGGGCTTTCAAAATCATGTTCTTAGGTCATCCTGATTCTGAAAAAATGTACCACATGAGATGAGAGCATCAGGAAGCCCATACTTAACCTGCCTGCCTGATAAGCAAAGCTAAAGCATCCCTTTTGATACTTAAGCAAGTATAACTGTGTGGTGTTCTCCCTTTTATTTACACGAGAGGATGAGTGCAGAGGCATTCAGACATCCTGATAACACCCTCATCTTCTGGTGGCCTAAATATGAAGACAAATAACTGCTCTTTACCCAGCCAGAGAGCTGATTGCTCACAGATAGTGCAACAAGTGTATGCCTCTTTACTGGATCTGTCTCTCAGACTATGCAGTGCTCATTATCTCCCTCCTACTTCATTTATGGTGTGGCAAATCTTGCTGCAGTGGTTTCAGGTATTCCTACCCCAAGCTGTCTGGTTTGTCACACTGCAGAATGTTCTGTTCCTGTCGTGGCATCAAGAGAAGAGAATATCCAGGCCCTAGCATTGGCCCTCTGCATTCACAGCCTTGTGTAACAGCTGAAGTTACCAGGTAAAGAAAAGTTAAAAAAGTATCTCTGCTGTGAAAAGCTTTGGGCTTTTCTACTGGGACAATTGTCCCTGGAAAAGGGCTTTGCATTAAAGTGTTTAACATTCATGGGGGTTAAGAACAAATGAAGGGGTAACGTCTCATACTGCTGCAGTATTTCTTCCTGGAATATGAGTGCCAGCCCTTATTCCTTATTTACAAAAGGGAAGGTTTCAATTTAAGCTGTTTATATTACTCTTCTTCAATGAATGAACATACAGCTGTCATGATCTGATGTGCATTTTGAGACCTTGATCCCTCTGCTTGAGGCACGTTTTTTATACTGAAATCCTTTTCCTTATGTAAATATTGGGCATTTTAGATTTCTTGATTTTGCTTTATTTTCATAATATGAAACAAAATCACTAAGACTACAGAGGCACCCAATCAAAATATTGCTAAGTTTGTACCTGTACAAAGAATGAGAAATAAAATGCCACATAAATTGTAGGCTTTTGAGCACCCTGTCCAGTCCCTGCAGCTGAGCCAGGGTCTGTGATACTAATTGAACACTTGGCATTAAATTATCTGGTGCAGTGTTTCAGTGAAGCTGTGGCACATAGAGAACATTGATTTGGGAAGCCCACATGAGATAATATCGTGAGCTGTTTCATGACTGGACAGTTTATAATTTAACCTCTTAAGAGTACAAAGAGGTCTCCATGAGGAGGCTTAAAGTTCCTGCTCAGTGGAAACTGCTTTTGCTTGCTCAGCTTTAACTCCTTGGGCAGCTGTGCCACCTCAGGGAAGCTGAACGTGTTTCAGGGGCTCTACTCTTAGCTTGTTTATGTGCTGATGGCAGACTATGTGCTGCAAAGGTCACAGCTAAAGCTACAGTTTCAGCTCCCCAGAGTTTAAATACATTCTAACATAGAGAGTTTACAGCCTGGAAGACAGATCTGTCCCATGAATGAACTGCAGCCCTAGAACCTAGAACCTCTCCACATGTGGCTCTGGCTGAATTAGAACATCCAGCTCTTTGTAGCTTTGCAGGACACAGTGAAAGCCTGTATTTTATGTGGCTGGAGAAGTATGCATTTTACAAGGTGGCAAAATTTAGTTTGCTGCATTTCTTGGCCACTCTGCAGCATTTCAGAATGGCACATCTTCATCTCAGTGTCTGTAAAGGTCATCAGAGCTGAAAAAAGATGATGCAGATTTTTAGAGAACACTGGACGTTCTAAGTAGGGAAGGAATATTGTGTGATCAAACCCTGGAGTCAAATGAACTTGAAGAACTCCTATGATGGTTTTGTCCAAAGAGCATATGAAAATTATTTGACTGAGACTATTCAGGGTTTCATTTTCCTCTGTTGCACAGACGTAAGTGCTATGTCTGTTTCAACAGAGGTTGTTAATCACAGTGTAGCTTTTCTGCAGGAAGCCATAGTAAAGCAACTGTGTGTTCAGTATGGTTATTTGAGACTTCATTCTGGGTGTATTTGAGACTTTGTTCTTGCATGTCTTCTATTCATCTTTTGATGAATTGAAAGCATTGAACATGAAAGAAATAATTTCTGCTAATTTGCTTAAGGAGTATTACTGCAATATAAGGAGCTGCTCTCAAAGATGTGTTTAGATGTGTTTAGGCAAAATAGTTTTATCATTCTACCTTGAAAAACCCTAGTGAGGAAGCCACTGTCTGTCAGCAGAGGGAGGAAAACAAACAGTTTCCCAGCAAAGGATCTGGAACAACTTTATTCTGCCCATTGGAGCAGAAGAAGTAGAGGGGAGCAAAGTTCTCCTTTTAGAGTTGGGAAGCAAGACATTAATGAGAACAAATCTGATGCCAAATTCTTAATACTTAGAGGGCCATCACTTTTCTTTAGAGCTTACCCAGAGTCAGAATTTTATATCTATATCTAACTCTTCTCTATTTTCAGCTTGTGTAGAAGATGACTTTTTATTCTATTTTTAGTAATGAAATAGTTGGGTTCTAGTCAAATGTAGCACTTTGAGGCAGTGCTTGTCTACTGAAGTCTTAAAATATTTTGAAATACTGGATATTTTTCATTTAATGGAAAATGTTAAGTTGCAGCGAGTGTAGCTGTGATCCCATTACAGTTATTCATTCCACCTTGCTTATGCCTTGAGAAATGTCCTGTTTGTTGTGGGATTTTTTTCAAGGAACTGTGCTAATTGTATTGTAATTGTGGATGTCTCTGCTGAGCAGATAAGTGCAGATAACTGTGTTGAGCAGACAGTAAGAAGGACAAACTAGTAAAAACACAGTAAACAGCAATGTGTGGTAGCAATGAAAGCATTGATAATTTGCTGACTGGAAAAGTGTTGTGATGAACCTGTATCAAGGGCAGGAATTGCACTGCTGGTTACAAGCAATGTCTCTAAACTGGTGTTATTTAGGGGGGAAGTGAGGTGACTGCCACCAGCAGCCTGCAGTTCTCTACTCTTGACTGGCTCTTTACCTACAGCAGGAGGGCAACATCTTTGGCTTTCCTGGGACACCAACAGCAGTGACCTTGGGCACCTGCTATCTTGAAAGGCACCCGAGGATGCACAAACAAAACTGACTCCATGAATTTCTTCACTGTGCTAATTCAGTTTCCATTAGGCAACTAATTGAACAAGCTTTGAGTTTCCAAGAGCCTATGGTTATGGCTGGCAATGTTCTCTTATTAGCCAAGTGATCTTTAGGATTAAATATTCACAAAGGTAGAATTAGTTTCCACAGTTTGTTTTAGCAGTGGCTTGACTTGAAAATCCTTATACAGAAGGGAGGAATTATTTACCATGGGGGTCTTGCATAGTGTGACAGCAAACACTTTGATTTCTTATTGTTTGAGTTTTCTTAGACTCATTCCTAAGTCACCACTGGAAGAAATTGAGCTTTTCCTAGAGAAACAGCACTAGTGAAATCTCAGCAAGCTTAAGGGAATCCCAGATGTATCTGATATAACTCTATTTTATTTGGTGAGAACACCTTCTAATGTTTGATACCCTAAAGATAATTTTTCAAACTCTCCTTCTCTGTGTCAGAATAAACAGGTTATATGCAACTAGCAGATTTAATGCAAAAAGCATTGAACAACTTCTCTGGCTTTCAAAAGTTAAAAGGAGAAATTTCAGTCAGTACATGTTGTTCCTGTCTTAGCTTTTCAAGCTCCCATTACTTCTGCTGGGAGTGCTTTTGTGTGAAACCCCAGGATCAGAGCAGCAGGCAAACTGCTGCTTCTGCTCTGCAGAGAGGCACCTTTGTGGCCTTTACACAGCAACACTCTGCATGCCCAGCACCTCAGTGTGGAAACTGGAAAATGTAGCAAATATTAGAGGCTATATCTACTTCATGATTAATTCAATTGTACATAAATCGCATTTAACCATAGAGTGTTTAACATTTGTGGGGGTGTTCCAAGTGTATGATTGCAGCTGTGAAAAGCAAGGTAAGAGCTGGCACAAGCGATCTGTCTTGCAGACCTTGGATGATCACAGTCTCGTGTGCTTGCAGGAATTCTCACTTAGCAGTTGCCATTGTCACTGTTTCTGGTGCTGCCTGTTGACAAACTGTGGCTGCTGCAATACAGGCCTTGAGACTCCAGACACAGGGAAGGTTAGGCTGGAGTAGAGGACTGAGGTGAGCAGTCTGTGTGTTCGGGGGCGGGCATATGAGATATTTTTAAAATAGTGTTTAGAAAACTGTGTACAAGAGGGTGGTTTACTTTTCTGTTCTAGACTCTTCAGTGGCTTTGATTTCCATTCCCTATAATGAGTCAGATAACTAAACTCCCAGTTCCAAGTAATGTAATTAAATATGGAAAATGGAGAATCTCCAGGCTCAGGAGTGTAACAGATTCTTATGGAAACAAAATCCCTCAGAAATGGGATGGGATAAATCCTCTCTCCAAGTTATTCTGCAGCAGACACTGCAAGAGCCCTGTGTGCACTTGGAGTTGTGCCCTGGCCCATGACCTCACTGTTACAGTATTAGGCACCCTAAGCAGGAGGAAATGCTCAACTCTGCTTCAAGGGAAAAGCACATTAAGAGCTCTCTAACTTTTTCGACAATTCCTTTATACTCTCATATAATGTAAAGACCTTTTATTTTTCACTCTGATCACAAGAAGTCTTCCTTATTTCGTAATAATATTGTCCCTTAGTAATTCTCAAAATGAGGACTGAGACCCTTTATCCCCTGTCTCAAGTTTCCTTTTCCTCCTCAGTGAATCTCCTTGAACTGCAAGGCAAACAATATCTTGAAGAAACATCATCAAATTGAAACAAATACATTTTCAGCTGGTTTTTAAATTAGAAGTTCAGAAAGGAAGACAAGTGATGGCTGTCTTTGAGGCCTGCCTGGGATGCTTCTCCATCCTCCTCTCCCAATGACCTGTGCAGCCTGGCCTCAGATAGCAGGACAAGTTCTGAGTGTACATCAAGTGCTCACAATGTAGGACAAGCTTTTATTGATTCAAGTGATGTATATAGTCCTCTTTCCTTCAAGGATTGCCCATATGAGAAGAAGTTTATATGAAAGGCAAAACCAGTTGCAGCGGAGATCCACAATTTGGTGATGAATGTACATATGGAAGTCCTCAATGAAAATATAACTAACAGGCAACAATATTCATTTTTCCTGGTTCAAGCACAGCCATACCACTCTGCACACCTTTTTTTCATTGCTAAAACTGCAAATCCATTTTCATGGATTGTGAGCCAAATGATTTAAACACAGTCATTGGTGTGAGTCCTGCTGGCAGTATGTGGGAGCAGTGCAGAAATCCACACATCCTGTGGTTGAGGACCACTGTTTTAGCTTGGGACTGAAACTACAGCTTAGCTCTCAGTGTTCAAAGGTATTGCACAGGCTCAGTCTAGACTGACAAATTACAGCAATGAGAATTTGGACAACATAAAGTGCTGAGCAAAAGTCTCTATTCTACCCTTGTGTGTTTAAGTGGCACCAGTGTGAGGGACTCACAAACGAGTCTTGATGACTGCACCACTGCTGGCTTATGTAGCCAGACGGAACAAGTGCAGGCAGCCCAAAGGACAGCCCTGAAGAGCAGGGCTGTGCAAACCACATGGCATTTGCACATCTCCTTTGTCTGGAAATTTCAAATCCATGGGCTGGGTGGTTTTAAAATGAGATTCAGTTTTCCTACAAATACAAGTTCGCAGTGGAAAAGGGAACTTAAGTGTTAAATGAGACACAAAAGAAGTCTGGATTGCATTCTTCTCCTCAGGTTTTTCAGTTGTGCCTTTGTTTTTTCATGGTCTCACTATATTTCTTTTTGTCCACTGTTTTGTCTTTTGTATGTTTTTTCAACAGTCTTCCCTAAGAACTTTGTAACATAAAAATCTTCATATTGTATTCATATTTTCAAACTGCAATGTTTAAATGAGATTTATATTCTACAGGAATAATTTGCCCATTCCTGTACAATATTCCTGTTTATGAAAACAAGCACTAACCCAGTTAAGTTTTAAACAGAAAACTAAACTGATTTTTCTTTCTTTCCACCCCCACCCTATGGTTTAGATTACAATTGAGGTTGCATTGCCCAATTGCCTTTATGGTATTGTGTACATTTTTAACAAATCATCTTAATGTTGTATTTATGTGCAAATATGCCTAGACTACTAATTGTTATCAGCTGTTGATAAAAAAGATTCCTTCAGTACCACAGCAAGACCTGCTGTAAAATCTCTAAAGAATGCACAGGAATAAAAACCAGCACAGAGCACACAGTTCCCCTTTGTGCTTGGTGCTCTGCCATGTACAAGACCTAATTCCTGAATTGACTATAAATATTTTTTGACATGTAAATATTATTCTGCTCAGCTACAGGAACTACCACACTTGCTATTGCTGTTTATTTTTCATTAGCTGTTTCTGAAAGTAAAAAAAAAAAAATTAACAACAGACAAAACCAAAGAAATATCCTGACCTTAGGAACCTTCAGGAGGTGTAGGAGAGGAAGAGCAGAGTTGAAGTTTATGAAATTGTTCCATTAATACTTGCTGATTTCATTTTCACTCTTAAACTCTAGAGCATCTTCACAAATGTAAACCTCATGACTGACACAAAACTGCTGATAAAGTAATCAGTGTCTTTAGCATGATTTGTATAATGTTCTATTAACATATGCTCAGGAGCTACTCTGTTCTCTTGTCAATTGTTGATGTATTATTTGGTAAAACTTTACAGGGGCTTCTGATTACTGCTTAATGTTGCAATATATTGGGCCAAACATTTGCTACTGACAGTCAAATACTTTTCTGAGAGAGAGAAAGAGAGCAAAGGAGATAGTGAGAGCTCAAGGGTGAGAGCTATGCCCTTCTAGCAGGACTGTTTCTGCAGCTGTTGTGTACATTAATCCAGAGAGCAGATCTCCCTGCACTAAATATAGCCACAGGGGTCATTTTACATGACAGAATAAATAATTAAATAAATAGAAAGCATTTAACTATGGGGGTCACATTAAATTAGGTTTGATTTTGCTTAAGAAGGAATTCCAAATTATGGCATGTTGGTTTAAGGCTGAATACAAGAGTGTAAATATTTCACTCCTCTATTATTTCATGAAGGGAAGATGAGCAGGAAGAGGAAAGAGTCCCAGCAGAGAATTTTTCAGGTCATTAGAATCTTGTTGACTCTTTAGAGGAGTCAGACTGGCTCCGAGGGATTTTGAGAACCCCACCAATGCCATTCAGGTCCTTTATAATGCCGCAGAACACTGTTTCTCTTTCACTGCAATGCATATACCTCATAATCTAAGTCAGTTTAAAAAGTATTTGTTCCCTGTATATGCCTTACCAGCTAAAATTAGCATTCAAATACACATGCTTATCAAACCTTTCTGCTACACTCTGCAAAATCAAAATGTAGACCGATCTGAAATTGAGGGATTACCTTTTTTAATTCCTCCAGATGTTGCTGCCCAACCCTGGCAGTGAGTAGCGCTGACAGTTATCCAGAAGTGTGAGATTAAAGTTAAGGAAGCCAGGGGATTCTTCAAGTCTTCAGGAACAGAAACAGCTAGGAGTCCATACAGTGAAGGAAGTTAACCTTCGTTATTGTGAGGATGGCTGTAAGGAGCTGGACAACCTGTCACCACCGGAGCAATAGCATTTGTCAGTTTGCAGGTCCCAAGTTATTTTGAGCAGCGTAAACCATGTGCCCGCGGAGCATTCCACCTCATTGGACAGGGAATCCACTGCTCCCACAGCACCTATGGGCACCGAACGCCTTCTCCTTGCTCATGCAATGGCCCCTATAGATGCAAATGTGGGTTTTGCTGATTCATCCAAGAGGCTCTGTAGTGGCATTGTATCACTCTTGGCAGCTGTTTACACGTCAGCCTTTTCAAATTACTAGTTACCGCTCTTTCGTTAAGTTTCGATCAGAACTCGAAGGTTACCATCACAGGGAAACCCATCAGCTGGCAACAACATAAAAGTTTTGCAACTCCAAAGGCAAACTCAGAAAATGTGTGATTTAAACAGTAAAATATTCCTGACTTCTTTGAAGTATTCCGTTTAATAGACACAGTGAAACAGTGCAGAAATCCTTCAGGATGACCTGTAACTACAGATGCTCAAAAAGCTAGAACTTCTACATTTGTTATTGAATGCACAGAAATGAACTGTTGGAGGAAAAGCAATTAAATGAGACAATCAAAACTAAGCTGTAAATAAAACTAAGAAAGAAACATAGGTGGAATAACTTCAACACACTTGAACGAGTACACAGAGAAACCCTGTTACTGAATAGAATTTCGTTGCTTAAAACCTTGACTGGCTAAAACCTACCACATCACCTGGTAAACACAGAGACAAGATTTTCATTTCTGCTCTTCCTACACAAAAAGTGGTCTGTAATTTTAAGCAGTTCATCATGCTGCTCGATTGTTGATATTTTATTAAAAACGCTTGTCACGATTCTGATTTTAAAAGATTACTAAAATATTATGCATTTATGATAGGGAATTGATATATAAGCCTTTTAATAGCTAATGATGTAAGAGCTGGCTTCTTGACCTTCTCTCAAGACCCAGATCTCTCAAAACATTATCAAATGAGCACATATGCTAGAAAAGGAGTTCCTCTGTGGAATGTAGTTGTTCACAAAGTTATTTTATGAGTTGTAACAGTATGAAAAGTCAGAGGGAAAGGCAATTCTTTCATGTAAAATTTCCCGATGCATTGCAGATACTTTTCTATTATTTCTCTCTGGTTTTGTGTCATGGTTTAACCACAGCCGGTAAAAAAGCCCCACACAGCTGCTCACTCCCAACCCCTGGTGGGATGGGGGAGACAATCAGAAGAGTGAAAGTGAGAAAACTTATGGACTCAGATAAAGGCAGTTTAATAAATGAAACCAAAGTTGTGCACACAAGCAAATAGAAGCAAGGATTTCACATAGAATCACAGAGTAAGCTGAGTTGGAAGGGACCCATAAAGATCATGAACTCCAATTCCTGGTCCTGCACAGGACCATCCCCAAGAGTCATGTGCCTGAGAGCATTGTCCAAACATTGCTTGGGCTCTGACCACTTCCCTGGGGATCTTGTTCCAGTGTCCAGCCACCCTCTGGGTCAAGAACCTTTTTCTAAAATCCAACCTGGCACAGCGTCAGGCCATTTGCCCAGGTCCTTTCACTGGTCACCACAGAGAAGAGATGGTTGCCCTCTCACAGGTTCAGAATCCAGCACTTTCCCCTGTTGAACTTCATATGGTTGACCATTGTCCAGTCCTCTAATCTGTCAAGGTCTCTCTGCAAGGCCTCCCTGCTTTCAACAGAGTCAGCAGCTCCTCCCAGCTTTGTGTCATCTGTAAACTTGCTCAGTATCCCTTCCAGTTTTGTATCCAAATCATTTGTGAAGATGAACCCCACTAGTGACAGGTCACCAGTCTGATGTCTACCTCATTTACTGTCACCCTTTTCACCTGACCTGTGAGCTGGTTGTTCACCCATCCCATAATGTGTCTGTGGGATGGACATTTTGTCCAGAAGGATCCTGGGAGAGACAGTATCAAAATTTCAGATTTACTGAAATCCAGAGAGATTACATCAACGGGCTTCCCTTGATCAACTTGGTGGGCTATCTTGTCATAAAAGGAAACCAGGTTTGATAAGTAGGACTTCTCTCTCACGAAACTCTGCTGGCTGTGACCAGTGCATTCTTTCAGGTGTTTTTCAATGCCTCCTAGAATAATCTTCTCCATAACACTACCAGGTTTAGTTTCCAGGGTCCTCTTTCTTGCCCTTCTTAAAAACTGGGACAACATTTGCCAGCTTCCAGTTAGCTGGGATTCCCAACACAACTCAAAAATCCTAGAGAGGCTTTGTGAATACAAAGTTCCTTGTGGATTCTTGGATGAATCCTATCAGGCCCCATGGATTTGTAGGGATCCAACTGGAGCAGCAGATCCTGCACAGTTTCAGGGTCTGCTAGGAATTGATCATTCTCTCAGTCATGTTCCTCCAGCTTGGTCCATCATCCATGTTGAAGACAGAGGCAAAGAATGTGTAAACAGCCCTGCCTTGTCCATGGCCTTGTTTGTGAGGTGACCATCCTCATCCTGGAACAGGCTGCTGTTATTTGTACACTGCCTCTTGCCATTATTATATTTGAAAAAAACTCCTTTTTATTGTCCCCTACAGTTCTGTCACCTTCAACTCTAGTTGAGCTTTGGCGTCATGTATTTTATTCTTACATGGCAAGCAACATATCTGCATTCTTCCCATGTCTCCTGGCTTTGCTTCCATTAGGCATACACCTGCCTTTTTTGCCTTATTTCCAAGAGATGATTCCTGTTCAGCCAAGCTGGCCTTCTGCCTCACCAGCCTGACTTCCAGCGTTTGGGAGTTGATGCTCCTGTGCACTTAGGAGGTGATGTGTAAAAAGTGACCAGCACTGATGGACCCCAGCACCTGGAAAAATATATTCCCAAGGGACCTTGCTTACTAATTCCCTGAACAGCTTGAAGTTTGCTCTACTCATGCCTAGGGTTGAAGTCCTGCTGACACTTTTCCTCCTGTCAACAGAGATTTTAAACTCAATCACTTCATGGTCGCTGTGGCCAGGACAGCCCCAATCCCCACTTTGCTCACAAGATCCTCTCTGTTGACAAGCAGCAGGTCAATGAGGGCATCTTTCCGAGTTGGCTTCCTTAGGACCTGTTCCATAAAGTTGTCATCCAGGATTTTTAGGAATTTTCTGGCCCAGGTTGTACCAGTTAATTACTGGCAAGTAGAGGTCCCCCATAAGGACACAGGCATCTGACTTGGAAGCGTCCCTTTCATGCTCAAAGAAAAATTTGTCAGTATCATTGTCCTGCATAGGAGATCTGTAATAGACTCCCACAATGACATCCATGTTACTTGTTTGCCCCTCAATTTTATCCTGAGGCTCTCAACTGTGCCCTTGCCAGCTGTGAGCTCCATGCATTCTAACCCTTCTATTCCATACAGTGCCAGCCCTCTGCCTCTTCTGCCCTGCCTCTCCCACCTGAAGAGCCTATAATCATCCAACAGGGAATTCCAGGCACAAGACTCATCACACCAGGTTTCACTCATACAGTGATGTCAAACTCTGTGACTGGGTGAAAGCCTGTCGCTGCTCTTGTTTGTTCTTGGTACTGTGTGCATTAGTGTGGAAACATTTCAGGCGTGGTACTTTGTAGCCAACACCTTGTGAAGCAGATTGAGGGATCTGTAAGTGCTTGTTTCCTCACGTTTTGGCACAGCATCCTATCCCTCGGCCACTGGCGAGCCTGGTTATGTTCCTTTCCCTCTTCCAAGGTGATTTAAAGCTCTGTCAATGAGCCCACTAGCTCCTGTGGTAGAGCTCCTTTTCCACTGTGAGACTGGTGAACCCAGTCAGGTGTCAGAGTAGACCAGCTGTTGAGTAGATCTTCCTATGGTCAACAACCCCCAAGTTTTTTCCACTGAGACCAACCTCAGAGCCATGCATTGGCCTGATGCATCTGCCTGTTCCTATTTCATTCCCCTTTTCTCATGGTTGGGCAGGTGTTCATCCATCTCCAGGAGAGCAGGGGCCCATCCCATGTAATGGTGACATGGGAAGACAAAACTCCATGACTCTGAATGTCCCCAGAATGTCCTTCTCCTCGCCCCAGCTCTGTGTGCTGAGCATGGCCTCACATGGTCTGGGATATCCCTTGGGTCACTTGGGGTCAGCTGTCCTGGCTGTGTCCCCTCCCAGCTCCTTGTGCCCCCCAGCCCCTTGCTGGTAGGGGTCAGGTGAGGGCCAGAGGAGGCCTTGGCTCTGTGTAAGCTCTGCTCAGCACTGACCAAACATCCCTGTGTTACCAGCACTGCTTCCAGCACAAACCCAAAGCACAGCTACTGTGGAAAAAACCTTAACTCTACCCCAGCAAAAACCAGCACAAATACCATTGTCAGAATACCTTATGAGCATGAGTTTGTGGGGAAGTTATGGAAGGGTTGTGTAGTGAAGTCAGCCCTTCTTTTGGGCACAGGTGAGGCATTTCATGGGATGGGTGATGTCTGATGTAACTTTATCCCTGGAACAGAGATCTAGGATATTCTTTATTGTTTCTGTAACAGTAGATGTGGGCCATACAGTGCTGGCAGGAACTGCCTGTTGATACTGTACCCCACGCTGCTGTGGTTTGGACAGTGTCTGTAGATATTTAGGCTACAAAGTCTGCAGCCTGAAAATGAAGTCTGATGTGTCTGGTAATAATTATAAACCTATGGGTAGTTCTGCTGAGATGCAATTATTACCATGGAGTCTTGCTGTTTGTGTGCTGTTTGTGAACTGCCATTTGTGCATGATAAAATTATTCAAGCTGATTAAAAATGCAAAAAAAAAATCACTTTAAGACAGAGTTTAAGATGCTAGAATTGCAAAATCATTGAATAATCTGAGCAACAAATAAGCTCAGTGTTATGTAGAAAGTACAGCATTGAGAAACCACAAGAAGTTATGAGCCTTTACTGTGGCAGACAGACCACTGTAATAGCAGATAGTACAAGGCCAAAAATTTCAGGAACCACAAAAAGTTGGAGCATACACAGTGAATGTGCCAGGTCTTGCAGAGCTGGCATTTTGATAGAGCAAGACCAGAGAATTTCAGATTCACTAGTTTGTAAGTAATAGTCTAAAGTCCATGAAAATACTGTGGCTGTTCTGTCTGCATTTACAGAAAAAAACTGAAATCAGGCTTTAGCTTGCTGAGCACTAAAAAAGCACTTCAAAGTATGAAGGCCTCCAGCTTTATGTCCTTTTGTCTTTGCTGGCTGACAGAAGAATGAGTAATAGTGTCCTAGAATAAATTACGAGAGCACTATTTCTCTCCAAATCTTGGCTGTGGAAGCCCAAACTACCTTCACAAGCTCAAACAAGACTCGCAAGAAGTGAGTTTAAAATGGAACTTTGTACATGGCTGGTTGGTTGTTACTCATCAGTAGGATTATCTGACTGTATTTGTCAACCTAATTATCATAAATGGAAAACTCTTGATTTTCTAGATATTAGGATGCAATTAATACTATTCTATTAATGGCATGTGCTGAACCACTGAGAAATGAGACATGCCATTTCTTTGAAAACTTCCTTAATGCCCTTTGCAGTCAAGTTACAGTGATTTTGCAGATCTCTCCAAAGCCCTGTGGAGCAAATGTTGACTGCCCACTCCTGGTTTGCATCCCACCAAGCCCTGACCCTGCTCTTCCCAAGGCTGATCTGATTTCTTCCTAATGCATAGTATGTAACAGTGCCATAGCCAAGTTTGTTCTAGTGGGCTGAGGGAGTACCTGCAGAAGAGAGGCTTAGACTGTGACCATTCTGCTGGTCAAGCATGAATGTTGACTCATGAAGTGCCCACTTTGCCTTTGTTAGAGTAGGTTGTTCCAAGGGCAGTGAATTGCTCCCTATCTGTGCAGCTTTGGGCAAGAGCAGCAGCGCCTTTTCTTGAAGCATCAGTGACTGTTGCTGCTTTAATAACTACAATTAAAATCTGGGTAATTTGAACAGCAGTTGCAAGCCCTATTTCTCTTTTATAGACTTTAATGAATTATCTTGAGGCCATTATTCCTTTGGTAAGAAAAGGGTTAATGGCAAATTTCTGGATGTTCCTGGAAAAGCTATTTCAAGTGATTTACAAACCTTGTGTAAGAGGAGTTGGGTATTTTCTATTCATATCACTGTGCAGCACATCTCTTACCATGAGTCTGCCAGGTATTGTGTAATCCTAATTTGTATTCTAATTTTAGAAGTGGAGACATATTAGAAGGATGAGAGAAGTGGTACCTCTTTTCTATAGAAAGTACAAATAATAATGGTAAAACATTCCTAGAGTGCCTATTTCTTTTGCACCCAGCCCAAAGCAGGCTTTATCATTGCACAGGGCAACTTCAATCCTCACCTCATCTGAGGATTGTCCAAGTGTTACCAGAGAGTTTTTCAGTCTCATTCATTATTTAGATGAAATGTACTGGTGATTTATGGGGCCTGATGCTGTTTCCAGTGAAATCAGAGTTTGTTCTGTCATTATCATCAATAGGAGAGAAGTCAGACTTTTCCAGAAAGTTACAACTACAGTAATGAAAGCAATCTTCCAGTCATCCACACAGAACCACAATCTCTTGTACCCCAATTCCATCTATTTGCTTTTCAAAATTATTCAATAGGTTTAAATATATCAGTAGTTTGCTTCATTGCAGTAGACAAGGTACAGCTGAAAAATGTTGTAAAGATAAATAATCTCCAGAACATGAAGTAATTGATGTTATGGATGGCAATTGTGAAAGCTGATTTGTAAAATCCCTTTTTTTGTAAAAAGCTTCTACTCAGTTTTAAAACGTCAGGTTCTTTAAGGCAGATTCCCTGCCTAAAAACATGGAGAACACCATGTCCTTATTTTAAATTATGACATTTTTTTCTTGTCTGTTATTATTCACTGCACAATATTATCTTATAAATACCAGCCTTTCAAAAATGCCTGTGGTACCAAAGAGTTAGCAAAAAGTGTTCGCAGGCATTTCACTGTTCCTGTACAGTTAATATTTCATTAGCTTCTCCTACATTCTTCCTTTTCTAAGGGGAATTACTTTTTTCTTTTTAATGTTGGGATATCTAACCAACATTTTACAAGCTGCGAGCATTCTGATTTTAAATCGTTTCCCCTTATGGTTTGAACAGAACATGCATGAGCTCTCCCTGAAAGGCTCATGTGGCTGAGTGGGATCTCCTGGCACTCCCACCATGTCTGGGTGCAGAGTTTGGCTCACAGCAGCCTTCCTCCCGTGGTCAGCACCCTCAGACCTCAATAATTCATAGAGCACACAGCAAATACCAGCGCACAGAGACTGTTGCCCAAAAAGCAACAGTTTGATGCAACCTCTTATATCAGATTGGTTTTAAAAATAATTTAGAAATTATTTTAGTTTTAGAGATAAAGTTTTAGAGATAAAACTAATGGACTCCTGTCTCTATGGTTCAATGTCTTGGAGACTGTCTGGAACTGACAAACACAAGATCAGAAAACAATGATTAGAACTAATAACCCAGGAGCTGGGTTTGATTAATCAGTGTGTGCTCTTCCATTCATGACTTTCTTTGGGCAAGTGAAGCAAGAGGAAGCTTGACACTGATGCCAAACAACCAGCTTGATTGAAAAGTGTGAGATTTACAGTCAGGGCTACTGCTCCCAGCATCACCAGAGACTATGGGATCCATTTTGACACTAGAGGATTTCACTGTCCTGGTTGGAAGGCATGATCAGACCAAACGGACCATGGAAGGGATCTGATAATGCCAGTTCTAGTGTCTTCTGGGGACACTGGGGATATGTCCCCACCCAACTGGGGACACTTTGTGATATGTGAGATTTGCCTTCCTACTATGACCCCTCTCCTTCCCTGTCTTCTTTTACTTCGTGACTTTATTTCTTGTCTTTCATGTCTTTCCTTCTCTTGTTTTTGATAGGAACCTGGTGTAGCAGACAAGGCTGATTTTGCTGGGTTGTTTCAGGTGTCCAGCTGAGCCAGCCCTGGCTGGCACTGCCTCAGCCTGGTGCTGGTGCAGCTGTGCAGCATCTCACTGGAGCTGGCACACCAATGGATTTGTTTTCCTGGGGTTCAGTGGAAGAGAGGGCACTAAGCCAAACACAGGTCCATCAATTTCAATTTGTTTTCCCCTTCTTTAGAACATACATCTCCAAAACATATAGTAAGGATATTCATAGCCATAATTAATACCAACTGAACACATTGTCAGCGTGGCTGGTACAAAGAGTGGCGGTATCTGCTTAACTAAATCTAAAGGAAAAAGAAATACAGGAATATTCCTACAGTGAAAGCCATATTATATACCTTATATTTTGATTATTTGGACTTCTTCTTGTGTTACTTGTAGAAAAACTTAATTTTTTTTCTCCTGGTAGCTCTTTCTGTGATTGATATTAAGTTGATATTAAGTAGATATGACATCTACAGTGTCTGCCTTTGTTAACCACTTACTGTTGTCCAGAGACAGGAACATGGATGCTTTTGACTTGGGGTTGAGATTAACACAACATGTTGTGAATTGTATTTTTAAAAGTGGATTAAGAGTCAGTCCAGGGAGGCATATTTTGTAACCACAGTCTCTATTTCCAATTACACATTTGTCAAACAGAGATTTACAGTTCACTCCTTATTCTTATCACTTAAATGGCTTCATACATCTAGAACAGAGAGCAGAATTTAACCCAGGCTCCTTGCAAAGACATTCCCAAACCCTAAAAGAACAGGGAGATTTCACTGAGAGTCTATTTGCAAGTGGTTGTAACATAAAAGAACAAAACAAAGTGTGGCTATTATTTGTGGAGACCTGATTAATGTGAGTTGTGTGGCAATGAGAAAAATAAGCTCAAACAATCTTGACTTCTGTCTGAACTAAGAACATATGTACCCTATATATAAAATATGGGATCTCCTAAAATATAGGTTATCTTCAGTATCCTTTTTCTACTTGGGGGTGTCTTTCCAATGTTGTTTGGTCTGTGTTAGAGGCCCTAAGGCCAATAGCAAATTAACCCCAGAGGGCCGGGCAGATGGCAGGAGGCTGAGGCAGCTCAGTGTGTGGCAGTGTAGATCAGGATCCTTGGGATTTTAGAGAACTCAAACCCAGAATGAATGGCTGGTGTTTTGAATATCAGAGGCTTTTGAACCTGTTCTAGACAAGCAAAACTGTACAAAATACCAGCTCTATCAGATGTTTAATAGGACAAAACATTCAGTAACTCAGTTATCAAAATTGTACTTCACAAGATACACCCCTAATTAGAATGTCTTAAATTGTTGGTAGATGAAAATAAGGAGAGAGCATTCATGGATAGTCTACATTTTAAAAATAATTTCCTGAGACCTCTTGCTTTCCAAGCACATTCAGGTGAGAGTTTCAGTATTTATCAGTAGTGGCATGACAGTCAGCTCATCTCTGAGCCTGTGGTCATGGGCTCACCTCAACTAGGCAGACCTCAGGATTGAGCTAAACAGTCTGGAGAACAGCAACATGATTGTTCAGAGAGGTGACTAGAAGAACTGGCTAGAGACAAGAGCTTGGTTAGGTAGATTGCACAGAAATGCTTGGGTAGCAGGAGAGTATGGTCTGAGATCAGTTTGCTAAAGTATGACAAGTGAACTCCATGGAAAGGAGAGCCTCAGGATGAGCTGAGGGAAGGGAACAGAGCTAGGCAAGCCAGGTTATATCCACACCTCCAGGGAACGTCTCATCTCGACACATGGGGGCAGCAGAAAAGCATGGAAGTGTTTGTGCCAACAAGGAAAAGTCAGGAATGGCCCGTGGTGTTGGGGAATGGCGTTGCCGGGCTGTCCCCAGAGTGCTGTGAGAGCTCTGTGCACAGCGGCCTGCCTGGCTCTGACTGCACTGACAAGGGGAAAAGCCCTCGGCAGCAGTCCTAGCGCTTTGGAAGTTTTCCTCCTTTGAGTTAAAATAGGGTCATTTTGATATGAAAACACAGCTGGGATATCATCCCAAGCTCTGACTCCATTAATGGCCGGAGTTGCTGTTTTCCCAGCACTTCAGTGTGTCACCTTACTGTGCACACTCGAGATCAGTTACCAGCCCCTCCCGGTGATTCTGGCGTTCTCCCTCACGCTGCCTCATCTGTCTGGAACGCCTTCCCTCAGGCCACTGAGTCACCTTCCCACTTTAAATGTTGCATTGGAACGCTAAACTGACTTGCATTATAACATCAGTTATAAAAATGTATCTGATGATGCCCTGCAAAATTTTATCTCTTAGGTACTGATGAAGCTTCAGAACACCAGGGGGTT
Organism: Phylloscopus whistleri; assembly: GCA_017589585.1. NCBI lineage: Eukaryota > Metazoa > Chordata > Aves > Passeriformes > Phylloscopidae > Phylloscopus > Phylloscopus whistleri. Next base: position 987,337 of record JADMLD010001066.1, on the reverse strand, counting down.
TTAGGGATACAGCTCTACTGACCGATTTCATAGATTTAACTCTAAAAAAAGTCTTTCATGTCAAAACACAAGCATCAAAGGAAATTGTTAGTACCAGCTTATGAAACATCATCAGTACCAGAATCATTCTCTTTAGCTGAAGAACAAATGGCATTCAGGTGATGTTAGCTCACTTACATGATCATGACCCAGAAAATTCCCTCGGAGCAACAATAGTGTGGGGTACTGGTTGTTCTGACTGGCCAAGCAGATGGTTAGCTAAGCCAAAGGTGACTCTTTCACAAGTATATCAGACAGAGAAAGAGTGAGGATAAGAAAAAGGAAGGAGGATATGCCTTTTCTTTTAGGACCTTAAATAAGACCTCTGTTTTATTTTAAATAAATCACCTTGTAATCAGAAATATCGATTAATACTTTCCCAGGCCAGTGGTTCTGTTTACTCAGTTGTCAGTCTCCAGAACCATGTAATTTCATACAAGTCAAAACATTATTAAGGAGTCAAAAGATCTATCACAGGATTTAAAATACATTGTGATCTGATAAACCATGCATATTACAAGCCAAGTTTAGATCAGCTGGTACATCAGTGATATATATTAATGCCTTGTGCTATGCCACCAGTTATAGAAAGGAATTCTCTTTCTGGCTAGGGTGCCTTTGGAAATCCTTTTTTAAATGTCTCACTTTTTTTTTTTTTCCTTTGCTTTAGAAAATGAAGTATATTGGAAGACAGAAAATGCAAATATGGTAAGTGTTTTTCATTTAATCTAATTAGCAAATGCCTTTTAAAGCACAACAAAACCTTTCTGGCGTGCATAATTGGTGATGTGGGGCTGTAGAAATTCAACATTTGAACTAAATTTTAGATGTAATGCTCTTAATGTTAAATCAGGACAACATGGGAAATCAAGAAAACATCTATTTTATGACAAAATATTTACTAGTTTGGGAAGTCAAAGACAGGATGTAAAGACCAAGACTATATTTTCATTAAACACTTTAAAGGATAAGCCCGAAATTTTATTACATTTTTGTTGAAAATCTAAGGACTTGCCTGTGTAGATCCACTTGTATATTCCCATTTGAGGTGTTTACCTTCATATTGGCCAAGATTTTGATGTTAAAATGACTAGAGGCAGTCACCTAAATCTTTACTCACCATTTTTGAAAATGACAATACTCATTTTGAAGACACATAGTTCAGGAAGTCTCAGTCACAGTGTTTATAACCTGTGGGTATGAAAACTGTTCCTCCTGCGTGGAGTGGATTTGTTGTGAATTTTGCTGCTGAATAGGATTTAAAGTGTTGGAGGGATTAGAGAAGTGTAAGTGGGGGCTGGAGGGGCGGGGAGTCAGCACTGCTGCTGTCATGCATGTGAAATGCAAGGAGTACAAACGTGGGGTTTCATACTTGGCATACTCAGTTGTGGGGTTCTGAGCTGTGATACAAACCCACCCAGACACAGCTAATTTCAATTGGCCATTGACTTCCTCAGAGGAATAAATGACCTGTCTCAGGTTTTGACTTGGAGGAAAGGGAAACAGGGAAAAAGATGGCTTTGAGTGGCTGGGGAGGTGAAGAGAAAGGGAAAAAGATGGCTTTGAGTGGCTGGGGAGGTGAAGAGAAAGGGCTCAGTGGGAAGAACTCCCAGAGCTTTCCCAGCTGTAATCAAGATAATAAAGCTGAAAATCCAGGAACCAATGGATAATCTGACTCCCAAGAATGAGCACTCTAAGGACAGTCTCTTGCAGATACTGTGACTTTCTGTGTACTCCCACAGGCTCCTTTCAGTTGTGTTATTGGAAGTATTGAGGAGGGATAACAGTGCTCCAAACAGGATTGTTTCCTGTTTTCCAAACTCAGGAAAGAAGCTCTTTACATACTGCATGCTTCCTAATCCTGAAATACTTGGTGTCTATTTCTGTGGCACAAGACAAAACCTCTGGATCTTTTGTAGAGATGTGAAGATGTCTCTGGTCTAGCTCTTAAGATGCAGGATTTGAGGAAGCCAAAAGTTTACATCAGAAAATATTTGATGAGGAATATATTGCTAGTTTCTGGTTTTATTCTCTTTATGTTGATAAATATATGTCCAAAGGAATTGCAGAGTCAGGCAAGTTATTTGAATCTTTAATTTCTCAAAAATAATTTTCAGAAATTATAAGTTTCTTGAAATATAGCTATAAACATAAATTTATTTGATGATCCTTGAACTCTTAAATTTCACTTCAAAATACGTATACTTAAATTATATTTTAAAATCCATTTAATTCCACTTGTCAAATGGTATTCCTTTTAATTTGCTGTGGGTTTTTTAGAAAACAACAGAAATCATGATAATAACAGTATCTGGTTTGTTGTTACTTGGGCAAATAGTTCTGTAGCCAGTCAAAATGAACTGTAAAACTACTGGTGTGGGGAGTTTCAAAAATGAAGATTTTAAAACTGTATGTGTTGTTATTAACTGTTCTAAACTAAAACTTTGCCAACAGATAAGAATGTTCATAAATTTGACTTTAAAATTTAGACACTTTAATCCCAAATACTGGATTCTTGAGAGGTCGTTGCTGATACAATGCACTGGAAATTACAACTGTTTGTAATGGCTATAAATGGAACATTTCTAGGTTCTTGCCTATTATAATTCTGCAGGGCTATTATAGTTATGAACAGACTATATAAATGTTTATGGTTATTATAAACACAGAAGACAACACAAAGAGGTTTATAATGGTGATGAGCTATTTAGAAGCTCAAACTTGAACAAGAGGGAAAATGATAAAGACCACATAATTTGCCTCTCAGAAAAGTGATTTTTAATCCTAATGCTGCTTGCTACAAAGCAACCACTTGTTCATGAGACAAGTAAGCATTCCTTTTCTTCATTTTATTAAAAAAAAAGAAAAGTTATAATCAAAGGAATTTCATTTATAATATCAATACTGTCTGTTAAAAAGCCAGTTTGCCTGGCTGAGTTTGCTATAAGCTAGAAGCACCTAATAATGTTTGTATTTGCAGAAGTTATATTTTGGGCACAATATTTTTTGACAAGTCTACTGGCTAAAATATTATGTGTAACAGTTTTCTGAGGAAATTGGTATTTCAAGCTGACTCTCCTGTAATCAGTCGGGTTTTGGATGTCTCCTCTGGGTCATGGGGTGAACAGGAGCTGCTGTTTCAGTTGGATACTCTTGAAATGCTCTGTCTTTTCCTGAGACAGTCTCAGGAAGAACCTCACTTAAATCTCTAGGATCCCAAGCTCTGAGACTACTCTCAAATTCATGTCTGTCTATGTCTAGGAGTAATTTTGCTGCTCTAGAACCTTGACCAGGAGCTGAAAATAGCTCTGCATTATTGTTCTATGAAAGTAAGTATGTGTGTGTAAAGTGGGGAGCATCCAGTACCCCTGAAATAATCATTTCTGACTGGGACCAGTGATCGTATTTAGTGGTGTCCTGGTGCCTTGCTGACATTAATGACAGGAAAGCCTTCATCAGGCAGACACAGGTGATGAATCACTGCTACCTCCTTCCCTATCCAAGAAAAAAGCACAGCTAAATGGAGTGGAGGTTTGGCACAAGTGGCTGCTCTGCTGTTTCTGCTTCCAAAAGATATACAGTTGCTTTGGCTTCCCCTTTCAAGCTTAAAGTTTTAAATGGAAGCAGTTTGTTCTATGCTGGTAGACCAAATAAACAAAGAAACATTATCCCAAAAACATGGACCCAGAGTCTTCTGCAGTGAAATAAGAGCATCCAAATCACTCATACTAAAAAATCAACAACAAAATTGGCAGCACTTTGCACCACTCCAGTGTCAGTAAACAGAAACAAAAGATTACAAATTTGTGGCAATTTTTCTTTCCTAAATAAAGTAAATATTGACTTAGGTGACCTCGGGGAACATGAGGAGTCACTGGGCTTTTCTACATAGGAATTGTGTGTAAGGAGCAGCAGTGATTCCATTTTTCACACAGTTTTGAGGATTTGATTGTTCAGCTCATACAGCTCACCTTCTGTCTCCAAAAAAAAATTTTATTCATTTTTTATTCTGACGCCAAGGTTGAGACTTACGTTTTAGGAAATTTAAGAGTTACAGTCCTACAAGGACTCCAAGCTCTGACTGCTCACATACAATTTCTGTGGAACTCCTTAACAACATCTGCAAGAGAAATTTAATTTTTCATCTGTCCAAGACTCTTTGACCACTGTGAATATTTAATCCCCTTTATGAAGAGAGCTGTCCTTACTGTAGTTGATACAAATGTCATAGATTCACTCCCACTTTGACACATTTCAGTCCATGCTTCACCAAATACCAAATACAAAAGAGATCTTATAGACTCATGCCTCTCTGGGTTTCGCTGATGCATGTGAGATCATGAATATTGTCCCAAATTAAATTACAAAAGCTGCAGAGTACTGTCCAATCATCTTCACTGAACAAAAATATCTGTGTTGCAAAATAGCCCCGTATTTCTGAGTGATAACTAATAGCAGAAACAGCTGTATGTAGTTTGAATGTACCAGTCACAGTTTATGCCCCAGTGTTATTTTCTTCCCAGCTATTCTTTGCAGAGTGCTACCACAGGAATAGAGAAAACAGCATGTACTGACAATTGTTTAGGCATGGGGCCACAGGCTGTCACACCCAGCTGCTGGGGGGGGGGGTCCTCTGCTTCCTAGAGACGTGTGCTGTGCCCCCTTCCCTCCTAGCAATCAGTGCTCACATCCCTTTCATGGCATGCCTCTTGTACCCTCTAATATTCAAATGTTTCCTCACAGTTTCTTTTTTCTCCTCATCTGCAAGCCTTACTCTGGTCTAGGATCTTTTCCTGCAGTGTTTCTGTTCCTGTACACAAACACATGCATACCCCTATTTTCCTACTGCCTGGAAGTTGGATTTCTTTTTTCTTTTTCTTTTTCTTTTTTTTTTGTCTCAAATCTTACTCCTTGTAAAGTGAAGAACTTTATCATGCTGTAAGTGGGGTAGAGATAGAACTGAGTATCAGGAAAATATCAGTCTGGCTCAATAGAAAGGGACTTTATCATGTTGTTTCTGGTTTTCACATCAGCCCATTTTTTTCTTCCATTCCCAGTTATATTCCAGTAACAACAAACTTAGTTCTGTGAATTAAATGCCAGCTCCCACCACACCCCTAAGAAAACAGACCATCCATGTAATTTTCACTGTTAGTTTTCCCTTCTGCTGAATCCCAATCCCCTTGAGGTCCTTCCTCCCCACCTCTGTTTACATGAGCACCTTTCTTTCTTCATAATCAGGTCAGCCTGTGCTTGGGATAAGAAATTACACTAAACAGTCCAACCTGGAAATTTGCAAAGAAGCCAAGAGTGCTCACCATGAAGTGTTGTGACCAAGCTGTGTGTGAGCCTCAGTTCTGGTCCTCTTCTGTGCCTCTTTGTTCTCCTGAGTGCAGGCTGCTACCTTTCTGCCTGCTCTTTACGAAATAGTAAGAAGGCTAATTTTAGGGTGCTTCATCATGCTGCCGTGCAAAGACACAGTGTCATGTCAGAATCAGCAGCATGTGGCACCACTTGCAGCTGTTTTATAAGCTGAGGTTCAGCATGTTACCAAATTGGTCTCTGCAGGGCACAACTCGCTCAATTATTGATATTGTATTCCTGTGGGATCGCATCTTAAAAAGTCAAAGGTCAGTTTTGGCCTGACCAAAAGTCCAGTTTAATGACATGGGAACTGATGTCTCAGCATCCAGCTCTTAAACCAAAAAACCCCAAAAGATTACATGGAAATTTTCTGGTGCTCAGTTAGCACCTGGCCCGCTGATCTATTTATAACAGAAAAATACATGTAATAGTGCAAAACATCACTTCAATAGGAAGAAAATATGCCACATGTGGGAAGGGGCTGCAACCCTGTGTGTAGGATGCTCAAAAATGTTCAGCATCTTCAGCCCCAACCTCCAGGTGCCCCAGCACTTGTGTAGCTTCTGCCATACTGCCAGGGCACAGGGGACTCACTCAGTGCCAGCTTGTGTGGGCTTGGGGACACTGGATACACACAAGGGTTTGTGGATGCAGGAGCTTCATCCCTAATACAAGGGTCAGCTCGTTTCCTTCATTATGGACTTTGTGTCCAGGGCTCATCCTCGCCCTTCACTGCTTTATCGTTTTCTTTGTCATCCTATGAATAGCTTTCCTTTGGCAATTTCAGCTATAGTTTGTGGCCTGAGAGGATGATGGGAAGGGGGGGGTTGCAGGTTTTTGGTTTTGCTTATCTTAATTTGAAGGTGTCTCCTCAGTTTTCCTTTAACCAGCTCCCTTTATCAGATGCCTCCAATTAACCATAGAACTTGCAATGTTGTCAATTTAGTATTTTTGTAGTGATTTATGTTTGCAAACAGGTCAAAAACCGTTCAGATTGTTTCAGCACATTGCCATCAGTTAATAAATAATTGGTCTTACTGGTAAGCACATTTGCATTTGAGCTAACCAGAACTGTTTGTGAGCAGGGTGGGCAGAGAGAGAATTACAACATGCTCAGCTATAAAGTGGCAGAGCAGATAGAACACATACTCTGTGAATGTGTGAGTTCTCTACATGGATAATGTGAAGAATCTAAGGATGAAATGTAAAACTGAAATGGCATAAAAGGGTCTGACCACCCCTTGTTTGTAAGGCTATTTGCATTCTAAAGCCTTTTCTTTATCTTAATCAAGAATATTCTTCATGAAGGCTTCAGACAAAGGTTAGTAATTTCTCACAGCAAAATGCTGACATCTCTGATTTCATGTTATCAGCTGTTCTGGACACCCATTTCTATTTTCTGTGGGCTGGGACACATCAAAGTATAAAGCAAAGGGTTTGAAATGCAGACTTAAAGTGTATAAAGTATGTCCTGGCTGTTGCCAGGAGGAAATGGAGGCAGAGAGCAGAGTCCATCTCTGTTATTAACTATACAGAAAGTTTTATGCCATAACACTGTAGCCTTCAAAAACATGTATATTAACTGAAAGATGTTTTCTAGTAATTAAGCATAAAGTACCTATTAGTTAACCCTAGATATGATCATTTCCCCGTTTTTGTATTATCTCAGTGGGGGATTAACTGGGGTACAATTTAAAAGCCACAGTTGTGCTGACAGCTATCACCAGGCAGTAGCCAAGCATTGCTATTTTAATAATGGCAGGGGAACTGAAAATAGTTTCCTGCTTGTTGTGACCATCAATAAGAAGACTGTGCAATGGTAATAGGAAACCCTCGGCGCTAAGGCACTTACAAGTAAATAAAGTCCTTCCCTGAAGTTAAGCAGATTTACATTTCTCGCTTTCACTGGATTTTGCATCTCTGAGGTTTTTTTGCAGGTACTAGAATGGACATTGGGAATTTTGAGGTGCAAGCAACCCACAGTTCCCTTGAGCACTGTACCTGCAGCAGGCCACTGTGGCAGGTTTAGTGCTGGTGGGGGAAGGATGGGTTGTGCTGAGTGCAAGGAGCCCAGGCAGTGCTGGGGCACCACAGCACACATTCTCTTCCCCCACTGCCTGCGTGTCTTCAGCCCCAAGAAGGGGATCCCATAAGGTACTAAGGCATGGTAGCTAGGATATGGCTTCTCTGGCACTAAAAAGCAAATTTGCTACAATAAATGATAAGTGGAATAAAAATGTGCCTTGTACTTTATTTGAAGACACATTTGAATTGTTCAGTTTACAGTAATCTGATTTTAGGATTAAAACAATTCTTTAAAATAAAATAGCTATGTCTATTACAGAAGGAAACTGAGATTTGTGCAACACTCTATGTTGTTTCATGCTTTATATATATTTATTATATTTAATGTGTTAAGCCAGTTATACCAAGTGACTTTTCCTTGTTTAAAATTGTAGTGGGCATATATAATGTTCTCTTCAAGTACTTGGGCATATCCCCACATGCTGGTCAGAGGACACATTGCACAATGAATGCCAATATTTAAAACCCATTTCACAGTGTAGTTATTCACAGTTACTACTCCGTTGGGCTCACAAATAAGGGGAAAAGGAAGTTTAGAAGATAACAAATGAAATGTTTTCCTCCATTTGCTCTGTCACAGCTCCTGCTAACCTTCCAGTCTTAGATGCAGAAAGGCAAAAGGCAAATCACTCACATTTCTCCTTTAAATAGCAAATCTGGGTATTTGCTGCCCTGAAAAGTGCTGCATCATTTAGCTTGTATCAGCTATGCAGCAATCTCATTTTCTCTAGGTATGAATTGCGTATTTCTGCTTTGGATCTTCACTGATAAATCTACAACCACAAATCCTGAGGAGTCCTGTAGAATCTTACCTATTTCTATATACAAAGGAGTGTTTAATGGCTGGACCAAGACATCCCATTTATTTGGGTTCTCTTAAATGATTTCCATTTAAACAAAAGGGCAAAAGGACACCAAACACAGAACTTTCTTTCCTCACCCACAGTTTGCAAAATTACTTGCTGTGAAGTATGCCTGGTCTTTGCCTTTATTCAGTTCCCGACCTACATAAAGGTGGATCCTTCTGTAAAGAGGCTGCTAAATAAGGAAATCTCATTTGGATTACCAACCCGGTCCAATTACATACATTGCAATTGCAATGGATTTTCCTCCCAGTACCAAGCATAACACCAGGGAAAAAAAAAAGTTAAGAAATGTGTCTGGCATGTAAACTTCTCTTTTAGTGGTTCCACTAGAGATACGTGTTCAGCGAGGGAAAAAAAAAAAAATTACCACGCCCATCTTGGGTATGGACACTGAGAAAAGCTTGTAACCAGGCTGGAGAATTCCGAAAAGTGCATTTCTTTCTGCGGGAGGGGCAGAGCAAAGCCCCAGAGCCACGCGGTTCCCTGGAGCAGGAAGGCCAAGGAGAGCCGGTGTTCACAGCGCTGCCTCCCGCTGCAGCAGCACCGATCACCGCGGGGAACCGCTGCGTGCTCCCACAAGTTAATGACGCCTAATTGGAGTATGAAGAACAGTTTGTTCCTGCACCAGCCTGGCGGATCCAGTTCCTTCCCACAAAGAATGATCTCATTCTTTTCGTGCCCTCAGAGATCAAGCAGAGGCTTCTGCAGATCTCCATAGATCACGGGTAAAAACAGCAACACGCGCCCAAGTGTCCGAAGGACTCTGCAAGGGGGACGAAACACGCCATACGAAGACCTCTTCTCAGGGAGCTATCTGCCCCACTCAAGGTTTTTAATTCTCAATTTAGAACCTGTGATGTAACACAAGGACGGTTTGTATTTTCGCGCTCACACGTGTTCCCATGCCAAGGCGGCGTACAGCTTCAGTCACCACCGGAGGGAACAGAGGAGCTCCGCGCCCAGCCCCGCGCTTCCCCGAGCACACCGGGAGAACGAAAGCGTCACTCCGGCGCTCCTCACTCCTTGGGCCTCTCCTAAGCCTCATTTCTGCTGTCAGCTCCCCGCCCCGCCTCCTCACAGCCCAACGGCGGGAACCGAACCGCGCGGTGGCTGCGAACGCAACGTCCCTTCCGCAGCTCCCCCGAGCCCCGCCGAGCCCCGGCTGACGGCACCGCGCCGCGTCCCGCCCCCGACCACGAGGCCGGGCCGGCGGGAGGCGGGCGGTGGAGCGGGCGCTGCGGTCCCGCCCGCCGAGCCGGCGCCTGCGCGACAGCGGCGGCCGGGCCCTGTCACCGCGCCCGGGGCTGCTCACGCTGCTCACGCCCCGGCCGTGGCCGGCGAGCGCCTGCTGTGGGCGGGCCGCGGAGGGGAGCGGAGCGCTTCGCTACCGTCGGTGAGTCCCGCCGGGCCTTAGCGGAGCCGGGCGCTACCGCGCTCGGGCCCCCCGGGGTGGACGGAAAAGTGGCCGGGGCCGCGTTCGGGCCGCGGGACCCCACGGCGGGACGCGGTTGCGGGAGCGGGGCGGGCCGGGCCGGGCGGCGGTGCCGCGGGCAGGTGCGGGCCAGGGCGGTTGGGACCAGGCCGGGCGCCGCCGCTGAGCAGCCGCGGGGCAGGAAGGGTCCGGCCGCCGCCCCTCTCCGCCACCGGGCCGCGCCCGCCGTTCCCTCCGCTCCCTAGCGCGGCGGGCCCGGGGAGCCAAGCCCCGCCGAGGGAACAGGGGGCCGCGGCGAGCGCTGGGGCGGGCGGGGTCCCCTCACGGGGCACGGCCTGAGCGCGCGCCAGTGCTCCGACAGTGGCCGCCGCCTGCGCGAAGCGTCCAGGCGCTTCCCTGCTGCCGCCCCGCGCCCCGGCGGCTCCGGGCAGCGCCGTGCTGCCCCGGCGCTGTGCTGCCCCCCGGCACCGGGCAGTACGATGCCGTCCCCCGACACCGGGCAGTGCCGCGCTGCCCCCCGCTCTGGGCTGGCCGCCGGCAGCGGGGCGCTCACCACGTCACGCGCGGGAGTATCCAGCAGCTGACGGCGCGAGTTGTTGGCTCTCATGACCACGCACAGGGGTGAAAGTGTGCCGTGATTTGAGATCAAAGTACAGAACTTTGGCTGCTGGCTCTTAAATGATACAAAACAAAACAACCTCGCCTTCCGTGGAAATACATATATAGTTCAATAGAAAGGAGAATTTTTCTAATTCTTTTTCCTGCTGGAAATGGAGATAAATCTTGACTATAGAAATCTCGAAGAGCTGTAATCATACATCTTTTCTAATTTCTTATGTTGCAGGTTGAAGCAAGTCACCGCTACAGATGTGTGAAGTGTGCTTTTGCATGGCTGTGTCTTAACTGAAGGCATCTTCGTTTCGATGTCCCCTTCTGAATGTGGTAGGATATAGCTAGGGAAATATTTGATCATGCCTCACCTCCTGAGATAGGTAAACAGAATGCAATGTATTTTAAGCTGTTTGGCTGTTTTGGTTCAGTGTTGCTTTTGGGTTTTGTTATGCGGTCACAAAAATAAGTGTCTTGTTTACTGCGTTTTGACTTTTGCAGAGAAAAATAGTTTATCCTGTTGTGCTGGCAAGAATTCTGCTCTTTGGTGTACGTAACGCTTAGATGTTAAGTGTTGGCTTGCTTCTTTAAGCGGTTTGGGATTTAGGTAGTTTATACGTGTTATCACCCTGCAGAATGTCTTCTAAATAATGGTCACAGGTGAAAATTTATAGTAATTTCACATTAGATTACATTGACTTTTAAATTGCTCTGAAAATACAGGGAAACTTACTGTTGTGGAAACGTGGTATAAGTAGTAGTGAAAACATTGTCACGAATTCTTTGTCGTATGCACTACTGCAAATAAAAGAGAAGGGCAGCTTTGAATCCTTTCCAAAAAGGTACAGAGTCTGTCAGCACAAATACTGATAATTGTAATTTAGGGATTAGGGGTCTGGGTTTGCTTGGGGCAGCTGGTAACTGAAGCTGTTACTGGTGTTGATTGCAGTGCAGGACTGGGGACTTGAGTTTCAGCTATTTATTTTCTTTTCAATTGTAAGTTCAGTTGACTTCTAGTTGTTTAAATGTAATGGTTGTATTGCATAACTGAATTGATCAGAGCTGACCAATTTTTTCCAAGCTGTGAGTCAAGTGTTGTTTTTGGTGATGATCTCGAGGCCGTACACAGTGCTCGCTGGAGTCATGCAACTCCTCAAGTAAAGAAAGTAACCTGTACTGTCTCCTTGGAAGATGTTTGAAGTCATTTCCACTGGCTGGAATTGGTTGCAACTGCAAGTTTGTATACATTTGGACTAGGAATTAAAGAGGTTTTAGGAAGAATGATATCTTAAGGTTTTGAAACAGAGTTATGTAAAACCAGTGACCTGCACATCTTGAAAGTTGTATCTGAAGAGGGAAAGAAAGCATTTTACTGCAGAGTTAGTGCAAATCCTGTCCAAGAAAGCAAATCACACTCTTAAAAATTGCTCAGGGTCTTAGTACATTGGTATAGGGAAGGTGAGCTCATGGATTACATGCTGTATAGAAAGTAATGTAAATGTTGGGGACAATACTGAAAAGTGTATATTTTCCTTTTTTCTTGACAGCTACGCAGAAGGAATATTCTAGAAAAGTGAAGTTGGAAGATCTCTGATAAAAAGAAGTGTAAACATGTTGTGCTGGGGCAATGCATCTTTTGGACAGCTTGGATTGGGTGGAATTGATGAAGAGATTGTTTTAGAACCCAGAAAAAGTGACTTTTTCCTAAATAAAAGGGTCAGAGATGTAGGATGTGGACTGAGACATACTGTTTTTGTCCTGGATGATGGGACTGTTTATACATGTGGATGCAATGATCTAGGACAACTAGGGCATGACAAAGCCAGGAAAAGACCCGGTAAGTTTAGAAGTGATGAGTTGTGGAGATTCTGTGTGATGGTGTGTGTGGCTTTCATTTTATTGTGCTTCATCACAGCCAACATTGTCTGTACATGTGGCAAATCCATGAGCAGCAGTTCTTCCAAGAATGGACATATTTTTAACTGGAAAAGCATTGCTTTGCTGGGATGGGTTCTTGTGACAGTTGGAAACAAGCAGCTATGAAACATGGCTGTCCCCGCATATTTTTGCACGCTGTGCAGCTGGACTGCCACTATTTTTTAGTTCAAGCATGGCAGTGGGAGACTCGATGGCTGTGTTTAATCTCAAGGGGAGCTGACCTGCTGCAATACATGGGTTGGTGTTGTACTTCATGTATGCTTTTGGCTGTTGGAATGTGGTGGAAATGAGTATTTGGCATATCACAGCAGAGAAACATGCAGCGTGTTTTTAGTTGTCTAATACATGATGTACAGCAGGTCTGATTAAAGCAATGTTCTCTTTTTTTAAGAACTAAAAATAAAACTTTTGATAAAAGACTTGTCAACATATGCAGCACTACGGGGAAGATGATTTGGAAAAGCCTAAAGGATGCTGTGTAACACTTCTTCGGGCTTTTTTTCTTCCCACCTATGTTCTGTGTGTGTTTCTGCTCCCTCCTAGTGCAGTTCTAGAGCAGAAGTGGGTAAACATCTCGCAGGGACTGCAGAGGAGTGTGCACATGGGCTCCCTTCAGAGCTTGCATGTGAGTCATAGCTGGTGCTGAGAGCCAGGGAACAGTGCTGCTCACTCTGCGTACAGCACAACGTAACAAACTGGAAAGGCTCACTGAGACTTCATTCTAATCACTCCTAGAGCACTTTTACAACTTGCTTGGCTCAATATTTGCCACAAATTTTTCAAATGGAAATGTGGTGTCACGAGGCATTTTGGTAGTTCTCCTTTATAGAGAGTTTCGGTTTTGGTGCCAATTAGATTTTGGTTGGTTGTTTTGTTTTTGTTTTGTTTTGTTTTGTTTTGTTGGTTTTTGTTTTTGTTTTTGTTTTTGTTTTTTTTTTTGGCCGGGGGGTGTAGTTCTTGAGATATGACTTTTTTAAATGAATGTGGACTTCTATTGGGAAACAGTATGTGGATATTAAAACTGATAAACTTTAATCCTGTATAAACATCTACATCATGAACATGAGAAGAGCCCTTTGAAAATTATGCTGAATGGTCTTTTAAATCCAAAGGTTACAATGAAAATATCTGACTGTTAATTTGCATGACTTTTCATATATAATGGACCTGCTATAATTTTTTTTAACATGCTCAGACACAGGAGGATTGTAATGTCCTCCCTAATTTTCCTTTCACCCAGAGGTGACTGATAATACTGCTGAATGTTGTATGAAGTCAGAGCATTGGGATAACTTCAGTTGCACAGTCCAAAGAGGCTTGGTATCTTTACAGATGGGTGGATGCTCTCTTTTGAATGTGTTTCTGCTAACTGAAGATAATTTTGTTGCTGACTGTGTGTCTTTGCTACCTCCTAGTCCTCACTGCCTTTCCTTTTTCCTCCTCCTAGAGCTCTGCTTGCCATAGGGACTGCGTGACTGTTCCTTAATCCAGTTTAGGCAGAGACAGGCTGGCTGGTTCAGCAGCTGGGGGAGATTGCCTGAGCTAATCTGTGTGCTGTGCCTGAGCTGGAGAGTGCTTCCATGACCTCTCCCACTGACAGAGCTGTGGGAGGCTCTGATGGGTGAATTGGGGTGGTAACCTCTTTAGTCAGACCAGTTGGATGTAATAAAAAAAACTTATATCTGCTGCCTGTGTTAGTTTATTTTGGAAGCTGAGTGCCTGTCATGCTGCAGATAATGTGAGCTACTGTTTTGAAGTTGACTTGGGCTGTGCTAGGCTGTGTTTAGAGTGCCCATAACATTGATGATACACAGGCTTTTTCCATGGTGTGCCATTCTTAGGCTGGAATAGAATTTGTGTTTGAAAACTGGAAGTAAAATGTCCAAGCAATCCCTTATTTAAGTGAGCTATTAAAAAGTCCAGCCTTAATGACTGGCCCTGATGATATTTCTCCACTCATTGCTGAAATGGACATGTTAGAGTGCTGATCACAAATCATAAGCCCAAAACCAAGCTTTGGGTGTTTCCAAATGCATTGGTGCAGGAAAAAAAATCACAGGTATTTTAGTGTGTGCTTTTCAGAGGCATGCACTGTATGTCTAGAAAAATTACTCTTTAGGATCCGTTTCCAGGGTATTTTGCATTATAAAGAAGACATTGTGTAGCTCATTGCAAAATCAGTAGCTTTAGTCTGTAATTTGCCCTGCCTTGTTTTGCAGGCTCTTTCTTAATCATGAATAGGTGAATTTAATTTGCTGTGGTGGAATGTTTTCCTCTTACATAATGTCTACACGTGTAGTCATTTGACAATAATCTATTTGACCTTACTGTTAATTGAGTTTCTGCATTCATTTTCAGGTGGCAAGATTAGAAAGGACCATTACAATCAAGCTGCAGGTTCCATGCACTTCCGTGTATTGCTCCAGAAACAGTCATTATTTGGTTACTTTGGGGTGTCAGCTTTAACTTAGTTCTCCTAGAACTGCATGTTTATAATTTTAAATAAAGGGTGTTTCAGCAGAACTTTTGGGCTTAGTTGAATGTCACGGCAGTTGATGTCTTAGTACTGTGTAAACTGTTTGGAACAAGCCTAGCTTGTCAGTAGCTTTTTTTTTTTAACCAACTGATTTTATTTTTTTCTTTTTTTAGAGCATGTTGGTGCACTGGATGCCCAAAATATTGTAGCTGTGTCATGTGGAGAAGCCCACACTCTTGCATTAAATGACAAAGGTCAGGTATATGCTTGGGGTCTGGCTACTGATGGACAGCTTGGCTTGCCAGGAACAGAGGAATGCGTCAGAGTGCCCAGGTTAAAAATAGTACATAATAAGTTGCCTTTTTTTAAAATAATGTGCTTAAATCACATTGGTTAAGCTATTCTGCTGTTACAGTTAAAGCCATATAAATATAGAAAATATATATTAGCTATGATACTTGAGCGGTGTGTGTCAACAGTTTCCTTTCTCAAAAAGAAATGTGTTACAAGTGTGCTTGGTTTGGTTTGTTGCTTTTTGGGGTGTTTTTGTTTGTTGATTTTTTTAACAGTCCTCCACTAACAGTCAGACTTACATTAGAAAAGTGGGATGGATATTTTAAGAGTATGAATGCCATTTAAGAGAAGTTAAAGAGAAGTAGGGTGTTAAACTTTCAGTTTGAAGAAGGTACGTTTGCTCTCCGATCTTTGTACTTCAGTTTTCACCCCAAAGCTTTTCAGCTGTGATTAAATAATACACCTTCTAGTTAAAAAAAATTCATCTTGGCCAGGGTCATGGGCTTGTTTTCAGAGTGCCATAAGCATTCCAACTACCTGAAGTCCACACACATAAGTAACAATTCCTAGGAACCTTAGTAATTCATGACTATAATATTAAAAATGTTCTGTCCACCTGAAATTTCAAAGCCCACAGGCCCTTTAGAAACGCTTTTTCTCATCCAAAGTTGAAAGCGTTATTAGTTTTAGTGCACATGTGGGTGTATTTGCAACTACTTAATAATACTGTGCAATATGTATTAGCTCTGTAAACTGAAGTTTTGGAAACTAGAAAGTCTTCTTGTGTTCTATATTCATTCCTCCATTCAGCTGTGTGAGATGAACAGCCTTCCCAGCACATGAGCATAATTCTTCATTATGGACCTTTACAGACTTTAGCTATTTGAAAATAAGACAGAACCTGACCTTAAAAGGTTTAGAAAAGAAGCAGTTTTGACTTCAGATTTTACTAAATGGTGTCTAATTCAAGTTGGGATGTTTAATATACTTCAGTGAGAAGGATTCATATTTTGTATGTTACCCTTTATTTCATACCATGATCTGGTAGCTTAGTTCTTTCTCTGTTTTCTTACCCCAATAGAAATATTAAAAGCTTATCAGAGATCCAGATTGTTCAAGTTGCTTGTGGTTATTATCACTCTCTAGCACTTTCAAAAGGTAAGCCAAATTCTCCTGAAGTTTTGTGTAATTTCTTACCAGGGAATTCAAAAGTTTTCAACATTTATTTTATCTTTTTTTTTTTTTTTTAAGGAAATGTGTTTATTAAACATGCTACCACTTAGCACAGATGGGATTTCAAGTTGGTAGGGGCTGTGTAGTTTAATGATGGAAGCTTGAATTTGAAAAACAAATGTACAAATGGATGTTGAGTTGTGCTTTTATTTCTTCAGGGGATGTGTGTGTTATTTTTTTAAATTTTGTTTTGTTTCTTTTTCTTGGTCCCAAATCTTTATCATCCTGGTGGCACGCTGCTCTGTCCCTGGTCTGTTTTAACCTGTAACATCAAGTTACTGAGGCTTGCAGGAGTGACTTCCTTGTGTGCTTTATTATGGCAAAGCCTCTTGTTTTTGGTGCTTCCATAGTTAAAATGCCATGTCACATGGAAGTTTAAATACTTGTCTTCAAATTTCTGCTGAGGCTGTGAGCACATGCTTAGTTGGCCTCACTTGTACGGCATGTCTGGTCAGTGCAACTGCAGAAACAAAAATGAATTTAAATTTTTGTTGCTTATCTCATCATGAGATAGGAGAGTTGTGGCCAAAACCTCTACTCGGAAGAAGTGGCTGCTGAAAAGGGTTAATGGGAACTTACCAACTCAAAACAAAATTCCAGAAAGATTGTAGTTTGTCAATGTTTCTTAACAATGTGTGTTTAAAATATGAACCAAATAACTGTGTGGAGACAGGTGTTCATTGTATGCCGGATGATGTTTTTTTCTTAAATACAGTAGTTTTGAATATGTGTTCTCCTCACTTCGAGCATTTCCTGTGCCATTATGTATTCCCAGGTGTAATTATCCTTATAACCCAAAGAAATGTCTTTGTTTTCAGGGCAGGCAGGCAGAGCTTTAGGATTAACCCTTTGCCTGAGTTGAGATCTGCAGTTGAAAGAGGGGAGTAGCAGAGTTGTTTTGTTAAGTGTTCTGTTGGTCAAAGGTGCAAGAACGTCACAGGAATTTGTGATTTAAAATTCACTCAGTTTTTTAAATAATTACAGGCTTCAAGCACAGCATCACTATTTTATTGCCAGTTCATGGATTTGCAGTTCCGTTTCTGTTGTTGACATGTGCTGTAGGGTTTTCTGGGTTTAGCTGTTAATATGAATAAATAAAATCTGAGAAACCAGTACTCAGGGGATGAGTTTCATTGTTTCCCCATCTTGATAAAATTCTTATTGGAAAGGCAGAGATGGGAGAGACATAGGAAGCAGTTTGAAGGTAACATTGCTCTTGAAAACATACCACGTCAGCAAAAGTCAATTATTTTATGTTTGGGTGTTAATTTTTAGGATAGTAAATACCTTGGCAAAACATTGGTTGTTCAAGAGAATGATTTATTTTAGAAGCAGTCTTAACATAAATAAGTCTTTGATTGTTATTCTTCAAATTGTTTTTTCTTTGTAAGATATCAAATGGCTTTATACACCTTTTGCTTCATTGATCATATAATGAAGACAGTATTTAAAAATATATGTCTCTGAAATTGTGTGTGAAAATTTAAGTATCTTACCTTAGAAAAACTGAAACGAGACTTCTGATTGGAAATCAGAAAATTTTCCATGTGCAGGGTGCAGCTTTAGCAGATCTCTGCATAAACATCTGTGCAGTAGTGGAACTTCCCGTGGAGCAGTGTCTTAACCAAACTCAGTAATAACCAAACTCAGTTGATCTGGCACTGTTGAGACAGGAATGTTAAAAGCGGTTCTGAGGGGTTTGAATGTGATTTAAATACTTCCAGTCTGATTAAATGCTTGAGATGAATGCCTGCAAATTACACAAGAGTGCTTTGCTTCAGAGGTCAGTAATTTGTATGCATTTTCAAACTCAGAAATATTTGAAGAGTGACAGTCTAACTTTTAGCTTTTCTTACAGTGGATAAACATTGTATTATTAAACTATATTAATTGTATTTCTCGGTTGTTTATTTTTTCCTTCAAACAGGAAGTGAAGTGTTTTCCTGGGGACAAAACAAATATGGCCAGCTGGGCTTAGGTTATGAGGATAAAAAACAAACCTCACCACAAATGATTAAATCTCTGCTGGGAATCCCTTTTGCACAGATTGCAGCAGGAGGAGCTCACAGTTTTGTACTAACTCTTTCTGGAGCCATCTTTGGATGGGGACGCAACAAATTTGGGCAGCTGGGTCTTAATGATGATAGTGGTAAGTAAGCATTGCTTCAGGAGAGTTTCATGCTGAAGGGTTTGGGTTGTGAATCCAAAGAGAGCAGCGTTCCTAGGAAAGCAGCAGACAGAACAAACCTGGCTCAGTATTGTTGAAGTGTGCCAGTGCCACGTGAGATTGCATGAAGACATAGAGGGGTTCTCCTCAGCTGTTTTGCAGTGAGAATGCTGACAGTGTTATGTTGAAATTCTTGGCTGCTTCACTTGTATTCTTTCCCTGTTCTACATCTTACTATGACTTAATGGGATTGAATTAAAATACTGTGCAGTAGTTACAGTTTGAACTGAATTTTATGTGGATGAAATTGCTTGGCAAAAGCAGTGATCTGTCAAAACTAATTGGTTGTCCTGAGTAGTCATGTTTAAGCTGTCTTCATTTTTTACTGCCATTTACTTTTACATTCCTTTCTCAAGCCATTTTTGATAATCATTCACAATTTTTGGCTGACCATTTCCAAAATTTCCTCTGCTAGGTGGATGGCATTCAATGATTTTTAGCAAGTGGTTAGATTAGACAAAAAATTGTTTCTTTTTTGGTTGTATTGTGTTACAAGCACAGTATCTGCTCACAGAGCTCCAGGATGGCAGTGTTTGCTGTCACGGTCCTGTAATACGCAGTTTAGTAGTGGATAATCTATAGGTGGTTTCATGAGTTCAGATTTTGTTACTGGGTCATTGTTGTCAACACCATTTAAAATAGGAAAAATAAATTGTAAATAAAATGCCCATCTGAATGCCTTAAAAATTGTCATGTTCATGTAATAAGAAAATTACAATTGTTTTTCAGAAATCATGGGAGACTTGCTTCTACATGTTCTTTGGAATGTGTGTAACCCCAGATTTTTATGTAGCTTCACTTCTCAATAAGATCTCTTTTAAATGTCTTCATAGGGTTTCTTGCAAACATGTTAGCATGCCTGACAGGTTTGAAGACATTAGCACTAACATTTAAAAAAACTGCCTTTGTACAAAGTTGACTTGTCCTAGCAATGGAGGGAAGTTAGGTTTGCTTCCTGTTTGTTCAATGCTCCATTCTGTTATGCAATTAGTAACATTAAACTGTGTATAAATACACTTTCCAGAGAAGCCAAACTGATACTGGTGTCTAGATGATTTTTTTGCCTTTTCTTTCATATACCATTTACATACCTTTTATGTATCCTCAGTACTCTCAGTGTGCATACTTGGAATTCCTTAAGCCTGATAACTTATCATAGTCCTGGTGCTCTGTTAGGCCAGGACACCAGACATCCTGGAGGCTGGAAAACCCTATGCTGTATGAAACACACATATAGGCTGTAAACTAGAGATTTGGCCCATCCAGGAGGGAATTCCTCAGGATGGGAGGATGTCACCCTATTCATTCAAGCCTCTCTCTCTCAAGATTGGGGCATCTTTGTTAGATACGCTAATTTGTAAGGTCTGTAAATTGTATACACGATCTATTGTGTGTGTGTGTTGTGGTGCGTTCCACCTTGGCAAAGTGGTGCACCATAAGGATCCTTATTAAATACTGAGCTAAACACCCTTTTATCCCTTAACCGTGTCTGGCTCTTAATTTTTAGGACCAAGGAAAAGGCATCAATACCAACTTACAGAAACATTTTAAAAACATGAAACACATAAACAATTCAAAACAATGATCATTTGTTTTCTTTTCTCGTGGCCATTGCCAGGTCTAATGTAATGTTCTGTATTCATGGTCTGTGTATTTACATATGATCCTGTGCTAGAGAAAATGAGAGCATGGGCTACAAACCTTTTCAGTGTAGTAGTCCCTGTTTTTTCTGTAGCAACACTTCCATCTCCAAGATAAACTCAGTGATTGCGTTATGCTAACAAATTTAAAGTGCTTGCTTGACTAGAACCAAATTAGAATAAGTGAGCAAAACTATTTGGGTTTTGGTTTGTATCGTCAAAATAAGTGACCTTTCTTTATTAAACCTTTCAGACAGGTATGTTCCTACACTGCTGAAGTCCCTGAGAAGCCAGAAGGTTGTTCATATATGTTGTGGAGAAGATCATACTGCTGCCCTTACAAAGGTACAGAACTTAAAGATGTGTTTTTACGCTCCAATTTTTTTGATGTTCCCAGAAGAAAATGCTACCCAAACAGGAAATAATAAACTAAATTCTGATTAAAATTTCTTCTAAATTTATGGGATTTAAGTTGAGAAAAGATTGGAAGAATGGTTAAATATTTGAAAAAAATAATCAAATACAAGAAATCTTGCATTCAAATGATCATTTTCCTTTTTCATGCATAGAAGTTAACTTCAAACTTGCTTTAAATGATGGCCTGGGTTGGGATACTGAATGTACTGTGAATGTTTGTAGAGATTGTCAGCCATGTGTATGGCTCTGTTGTCCCCTGCAGAGGCAGGGGCTGATACAGCTTTTGTAGGCAATACTGTGTATGTGTGTGAGCATTCTCTAAGTGCTTCTGAAGTTCAGAAAAACCTGGCACAGTTTGCTATCCTGACTCAGTGACTGAGGCTGTTGGGTTTTCTCAGTGGGTGCTGCAGTTTTGGTGATGGTTTCCAGCTGAGGGCCTGGCTGATGCAGAGTAGAGTTGAAAGAAAGAGATTTGCAACAAAAGCATCTGAAAATGGCAAGTTTCAGAGTTGTTGTGAGGTAAGGTGTATAACTTCTGAAAATCTTTCTGGTTTAAACATTGAAGGTGTTGGTTAATTCCTTGATTAATCAGAAGCACTTAAAAATTACTTGCCTTTCAAGTGTTGAAATTTTTGGTTTCTTATGCTTTCAAGTCAGGAGGCTGTTTCATACTGTGTCATACAGTGTATCATCTGCTGAACAGGGCAGCTTCCTAGTGTTTGCTAATCACTTCAAAATTTGTATGCAGAGTTTCAAAGCCAAAGTATACTTTTTAATAGTGTGAGTTTGTATACGGGTGAAGTTCATTAAGAAAATTGGAAAAGAGAAAAAATGAGGATTAGAATCTATAAATGACACAAGTTAATGGCAGGTCTGTTGTAGGATAATAAGGAAATCAGGCGAGTGTCGTTTGACACAAATAAGGTAATAGTTCATAGCTGTGCCACTTTTTTATAACTTCAATAACTTGTGACTCTCCTTTGTCTCAGGACCCTGTTGGGCCCTGTATGTTTTCTGTCCTTTCCCTGCAATGCCAAGAGCATCAGGATAGATTTATTAAACCCCTGTTTCTGTGAAGTTCCTTGTTCTGAGATACACGATCATCTTAATGTAAAAATTTTATTTCTTTAGGAAGGTGGGGTTTTTACATTTGGAGCTGGAGGCTATGGTCAGTTGGGTCACAACTCTACCAGCCATGAGATAAATCCAAGGAAAGTTTTTGAACTTATGGGAAGCGTTGTCACGCAAATCACCTGTGGCAGGTAAGGTCTATTCTGTGCTAACCCTATGAATCTTACAGATAACTTGTTTTGTATAAAACTTTATATCTGTTGCAATATCAAATGGGGGGTTTCTTACCGTTTGTGGCCAGGAAAGACAAAATTACCCCTAACAAAAGAAATTTAGTGATGTTTTGGGAATTCTAAAAGCATTCATAGAAGAGCTAAAGGCAGTTGTATATTTGAGAGGCTGTGATTTACTAAACTGGCAGTGTGAGCAATAGTGTGAGGTGTGAAAGTACTTGTTGCTGTCACTTCATTTCCTGTTGAAGAACAAGTGTGTTTGGGAAAGTACAAAATAGTTTACAAAAATTCCCAACTGGTTCCTCTCATGCCTGTGATAGGAGAGGGGGCATCTAGAGTTGAGCAGGATGGGAAGGGAAAGGAGTTGCAGGCAGTCTCTAGACATTCATTTCTGGTACACTCTAAAGGTCAGACAGGGGCTAAGCACTGGCAGCTCCGTTCTGGGAACCTTTCCATAAAAAAGGAGGCTTGCCTGTTGGAGTATAAATGGAATGTTGCCAGTGGCAGGGCATTGCAGGAGAGCAGTGCAGTGTTGGGTATGGCAGGACCTTTAACACACAATTCCTGGCCAGGCCTGCACAAGGCATGTTCCAGTGCTCAGGTTGGTGTTACTGAATTCTCTTTGCCCTAGGCAGCACACCACTGCGTTCGTCCCTTCCTCTGGAAGAATTTACTCTTTTGGACTTGGAGGCAATGGGCAGTTAGGTACAGGGACCACCAGTAACAGGAAAAGTCCCTTCACAGTGAAAGGAAGCTGGATTCCCTACAGCACTCAGTGCCCAATGAGCACAGGTAAGCACCAGCTGATGGATTTACTTCTTGCTTGCCTATTCCTTTATGGTGGCTTAAAATTCTCGAGATTTAAATTACATGTGGGCTGTCATCATTTTTTCCAAACAGTTTGATTCCACTGTGCTCTGTGTTCCTGCTGTAGGAATTACATGCCTGTGCTGGTGGATGAGGGCCTCTGGTAGCACTAGACCTAGAACTTACCTCAGGGAAAGATGGTCTGAAGTATTGTATCAGTGAGGTTCTACCACAAGGGAACCTTTGTGTAACCCAATGTTGATTGCAGCATCTTAATCATTTTCAATTTCACATTTTCACAGTGGCCTGTCTTTTATTCCTATTACAGACAGTGAGGAGTGCTACTGTGTAAAGAGAATTTTCTCTGGTGGGGACCAAAGTTTTGCACACTACTTTTATCCACAGGTAACAAATTAAGGTTAATTTGGTTCCAAAGCTTGTAAAAGTTGGATTTTAGGGGGTTTTTTTTGATGCATTTAAAGGATTTTGATGTTGAAGGTGCATGTGACTATATTGTATAAAGTTTGTCAGAGTGTGGAAGCAAAATGCACTAAGTCATGGTAGCAGCTGGAGGACTTGGATCCAATGTTAGCTGTCAGGAGGCTCTTGCGACTTTTTGGCATAAGCTTTTTTCTTGATGAATGAATGCACTTCTTTTCATATTGTAAGGGAAGAATTGATGGAATATTTGAGCTCTTTGCTCCTTGCCCAGTCCTCTTCATAACTCCTGACAGCAGCAGCTTTGGTGTCTTCTCCTCTGTAGCCATTTTAAAGTACCAGCGTGGTAAGAAAACAAAGGGAGCTTTTTGCTGAAAATTGCTGGTGATGATGTAGTTTGTCACAGTAGTATCATAGTCATAAAGCTTAAATTTTAAAGTAACAAGAATTGATCTGTTTAAATTCTAGTACGTTAAAGAGTCTAGAAGGACTTTACAGTAAAAATGACAATGTGGAAATGCTTTGGAAAGAAAATGTTATTGGAGGAGTTGAGAAATAAAATAAAAGCAAGATGAAGATTCATGGCACTGTTTCCAGTACAGCTCAGGAGATAGTAGACCGTGGGGATTGATGAAACATCAGGAGTTGAGTATGTAGGGTTAAAACTAATTTGGACACAAGGGAAAACGGATTTTAGTGGGGAAGCATGTTTATGAAGAAAAACTGAGTACATGTCAGACTTGCAGCAGTGCTTTGTGCTCAGAGCCTGTTTTGGTTGTACAGAGTCAGCAGTTTTTCTAGGATTGACTTGCTGGATTATTTTTCTAAATTCTGACAGGGTTTTAACCATTGCTGTATTTGAGAGAAACTTGCTTAGCAGGTGTAAAGTGGAAAATTGCTTGTAGTAGAGACTCAAAACTTGTCTGTTAAAACTTCCTTAAAAACTTTATGTGCCATTTTCATAATTACTGGAGTACTTTCTGACTGACTAATTGAAGTGATCTGGAGACTGTATGAATGCAGTTATTGTGGCTTGTTCTGTACAGAAAGTATTAGCAATAGATGAACTTGGATGCTGCAGAAGTATCCCTTTTAGTACTCTTCAGTTTGGTAATTTGCTTTGAGTTCTCCCAAAGTTCTGTGCGTGCTGTACTCCTGGGGGTTGTGTGTCCCTGCCAGTTAAGGGGGCCCAGCCAAAATCAGTTTTCTCAAGTTAGTTTTTGGGCAGCTCAATTCCCTAGGTTGTTTTCTTTGGCTGGACAGAAGGCAAATGGCAAAAGTGTTCCTCATTTTGATGCTGTAGGTAGGATGGGATCAGAAGTGCTGATTTTTGGCAGCAGATAGTCACTGTCACACTGAGTCAGCTCAGCATTGTCAGATGGCACCCTCAGGAAGAATGCTTTCTCTCAATAGTTTTATCTCATTTTTGGTGCTATTTGCCATCTCTTTTTGAACCAATGCTCCTACTGAAAACAATGATCTTGCTTCTCCTCTTTACTATTACAGCTCTTAGTGGAATTAATTTTATATGAGCAGCACTTCCAAGTGCCGCTCCTCTGATGATGCAGGGCATGTTCACAGAAGCATGGTTCATTCTCAGAGGAGCCTGATGGAAGTGGGCAGGAAGAACATCTGCCTGAAAAACTGAATAGCACCTTTTCTGTGTGCTCACAGCTTGGCAGGGAGCTAAGTGGCTCCTGGTGGATGGAGAGGAGATGCTTGCTGCTCACATCTAAAGCTCAGTTAGTTTCATCACAGAGACTAGTAATGTTTAAGGAGTTGGCCATTAAGCAAAGTGTGTGAATTAACACCTAATTGAGATGGATTTAGTGTATAACCTGCAAGGAATGTAGAAATGTTAAACACAGTGTATTTCACAGCAATTGTCAGCTAAGACAGCTCAGCCAGAGGGCTGATTTTTCTGGAAATTAATTTTGTGTGCCTGATTCTTTATGCTTTCTTTAAAATTTATTTAGAACATGGTGCCGCCAGATGATTTTAGGTATCCTGACCTTTTGAAGCAGATCTGGACTGTGAATGAAACATTTATTCAAAGATTGCTGAGTTTCCCATCTGGAAGACTTCCTGTAGAGATAGCTAAGTAAGTGATGTAAGGAAAAGAAGTAGTCTTTGGTGATTCTGCTTGTGAATTGAGCATTAATGGGGCTTTGGGCATACACAGCAGAGCTATTTTTAATTACTGATTTTATGACGTGCAGAGCTCTTGCTGTGCTTTCATTGTCATGCTTGTTGAGTAGTTTAGATCCTTGAGACTGTGTCATCTCTGCTTCAGTTTAGATGACTATACAAGGTGAAATTAAGTAACTAATTGTGCAGTGAAAAAAGGCCATACATGTAAAGGAATATGAGAACAACTCAAAGATTATTGCTTCTATTTTAATAAAAGAGCATGCAAAGCAATTTAATGGCAAGACTGGCTGTGATTTGAGCTGTCTTAAGTGTTGAGTCTTGAATGGAGGTTTTATCTAGTATTGTTTAGTCACATTTGAGTCAGAGTCCCATCCTTTGCATAATGTCATTTATTAGGCATTAAATACAGGCTTTTTTATTGCAAGTGCTGATTTTTAAAAGGCAAGCCAAATGTAACATTTCATGTGACCAATTTCAGTGAAATTGATGGAACGTTCTCCTCAGCTGGGTGCCTGAATGGGAGCTTTCTGGCATTGAGGTAAGTGGGTGGGTTTTTAACAAGAGTTCCTGTGGACAGCGTTAGTGGTGGCTGCCTTCCTGGTGTCCCTTGTGTCAGCTGGGACACCTCCCCAGGGTTTCCTCATCTCACTGGTGCTCTGATACCCTCAGATGAAACTCCTGCTCCTCTCCTGCCCTGTGTTTTGTCAGCTGCCCCAGTGAGAATGGCTCTTGCCTGTCTTGGCTGCTGCCATGTAAGCCAGCAAAGTTCATCACTTGTCAACCACAGATTGTTTAATTCAAGGGGTGTTTGTTGTGTGGGCTGTTTTACATCCTAGTCTTTTTGCATGATTTCCTTGTAGTTAGAGAAGATTTTTTCCAGTTGTTTCTAAGGTCATGTAAAAAATGGAAGGCTGAAAAATTTTAAATCTTCAGTCAGTAGGTCTGAAATTCAAGGGGGGAAAATCTTGAGTTGCTGAGAACACAGGATTCAGTCTTTCTGTTTGTTTTTTTTTGTTTTTTTGTTTTTTTTTTCTTCCTGCAGCAATGATGATCATTACAAAAGCAGCGCTAAATTCTCAGGGGTTGATATGAATGCTGCTAGATTACTCTTTCACAAACTCATACAGCCTGAGTATACTCACATATCACAACAGGTTTGTGCTGGGTTATTTTCCCTACGTTTGTGATTATCTTTCTGGGTTACAGCTCTCCAGAAATACTACTGTTATGCTTGGTCCAACCCTGTAAATAGATTGATTTACTCAATAATATATTGACTGCAAATGTGTGAAACGGTATTTTGTTGTGACAATTAGGTGACATATCAGCATATTCTATTTTAATATTTACTGTCATTTTCTAAATGTATAATAGTTTTCACTGAAGCTCTTAATTATTGTTTTCTAGATTAGTTTTCATATACATGGGCAATTGTTTAAAATCTCAACTGTATTAAAATAAACAGAATTTTCTGATGTGCTGTAGGTGGCAGCTAGTTTGGAAAAGAACCTTATTCCCAAATTGACCAGCTCCTTACCAGATGTTGAAGCTTTGAGGCTGTATCTCACCCTACCAGAGTGCCCACTGATGAGCGACGAAAACAATTTCACAACGTTAGCAATTCCTTTTGGAGCAGCTATTCTGAACCTAGAAAAAGCTCCTCTGAGAGTTCTTGGTAAGAAACTGAATTTTTACTGTTAAAATTAAGGATCTGCAGATGAAAACAGAAATTCCATCAGTGAAGACCAGGCCTTGGCAGCACCTGCTCTGTATTTACAGTTCTGTACAATTCCCCAGTGAGAAAGTGAAGGCTTAACGTTGCTTGGTGTAAGAAAACACTTACTCTGTTGCTTCAGGGTGAGTTAACAGGCCATCCCTGTGAAATCAGCTGGTATTGTAGTTTTTGGATTGATGCCATTTGGGAGGAATTAAACCATGCAGTTCAGTGTAATTGATATGTGTCTTTGCTCTTTAAAGTGAAAATTATGTGGTCAGACAGCTAACAAGCTCTAAGCACTTTACAGAAGTGTTGCAGACCAGATGTTAAATTGTCTTGGTTGTGACTACAGCACCTGTTCTGAGCTGCTGAGGCAGTTGATCTTTTCTCGCTGGTGCCAAGACGTGATCTTCAAACATGCAGCTGAGAACAACTCTGGTTGTTTAACTCTACTTCTTTAGACTTTCTTCTTGTGACTCCTGTCAGCTGAAATTGAGATTAAAGAATTGTTTTCAGAATATTTTGCTTTTAATTGGTTTCTTTTTGCGAGGGTATTTTCATTTTTCTTCAGTTATGCTTTGCCTTGCAATCTCTCTGTTTTTTTCAGGAGTTTTTGGTGAGAGTAAAGAAAAGCAAACTGATCACGTTTTGAACTCCAGATCCATCATTTTCTGTTGCTCTCACCACTGTTTGCTTAAGATTTCAGGTTTTGAGCCGTCTGTTTTTATCAAATGTTACATTGTGATACTGTTGTTTAGTTTGGATGAACAGACTTCAAGGGACTTAGATTTGATGTGTAACAATAGAGCATTTGTTGTGTTACAATTCTTTTTTCAGAGTCTGTAGTAACTGATGCTTATGCTTTCTAGCCAAAGACATTTCTTAGTTAAAAGGGTAACACAACAGTGTGGCAGTGACAGGTACTAAATTAATGTGTTCACCACGTGTTGACAGAAAATTGGTGGTCCGTACTTGAACCTCCCTTGTTCCTCAAGATAGTGGAACTCTACAAAGATGTTGTAGTGCACCTTTTGAAGCTGTGCAAGATGGGCCTTCCACCTTCTGACAGAAGAATACTCACCAATTTCCTACACACAGCCTTCAGAGTTCTGGAAATCCTGCACAAAGTACGTTTGTGGCATTTCTAAACAGTTCCTTGGCTGCTTGGCTTTGTCAGCATCGCTGTGCTGGGTAGTTGGTAGAGGCTAAGTCACTGAACACTTTTAAAGATCAGAATTGCATCTAAAGAAATATCTGTAGTTGTTTCATCTAGACCTTTGAATCATTGGGGTTCTGGACTCCAGTCTGACATGATGATGGAATTAGCTATTTTTTGGGAACACGGAGTGACCCAGTCATTTGCATCTGTGAGGGTATGGATTAAAGTGAGAGGGGGAAAATGGGGTGCCAGCTCTGGGATATTTCGCAGATTGAGTATCTGGTGGTTTAGAGGGGGATGTGGGAGGTATTTGTGAAAAGTAGGCTTAGATTATCTGGTTATAGAGGCAGGATCTTTGTAACTATCTTGGTGCTTTGCCAGTCAGCAGTGCTTAGCAGTCCTTGGGAAAAGAGGTGTGTATTAGGAAAATGTGGATGCGTCTGGATTAAAATGATACTGTAGAGACAAGCCTCTGTATAAAGTTACTTTTCCCACATCTCTCTTCTTTTTAAGCTTGATGTTTTTAAATGGAAACTGTTCCTCTGCTCACAGGTAGTAGTGTTCATACTATAACAAAGACTAGCGTTATTGAATCATAGCTCTTAAATCTGTGTGAATACAGGAACAAGTATTTAATCCCAGATGTACATGAATATGTAATATCACTGTTCCTGTGAGGTCGTATGATGTTTCAAAGTGGCAGCCCTGTTCTGCAATACTGTATGCAGTTAATTGTATTTTCCTTCACTCTTTGCTGGGATTTTGAACAGTCCATGTATCCATGTCTTTAACATTGTTTTTTGCTTTTTTGTAGGCACTGTTGTTTTTCTAGAATTTTTTTAGTAGCTGGGTATCTGTGGCTGACGTATCAGATGCCTGAAAAACGTGGAAAATATCCATTTGAAAGCTAATAAAAAATAAATTGCACTTCCTTAGGTAAATGAAAGAGGACAAGTTATACAGTATGACAGATTTTACATTCATGAAATACAAGATTTGATAGATATCAGAAATGACTATGCCAACTGGTTCCAGCAGCAGGTATTGGGAATGGTAAGTCGTGTTGATTTTTGTTTGGTTTTTTGTGGGTGTTTTTCTCCCATGTTTTGTATTTTGTTTTATCCCTTTAAAGAAATCTGTAGATTCTCTGAGTCTGGGCACTTTTTTTCATAAAAATACCTTCACAGATGACCAGTGCTGAACAGACTCATGTCAGGTACTGGCTAAGCAAGAACTGTTAAGAAGGTGTGTTTCTTCTAGGGTGCCATTCTTAGGACTGACACTGCTCAATATTTGAATCTGTCAGTTCAAAAGTGATCTAGAGTGCTGTCACTGGAGACTTGCCGTGTCAAAAAAGTTAGGAATGTAATAATCCACAACAGGAAAACATTCAGAATAATTGAATTGCTGCATTAGATAGGTGCAGTCAACGCAAAAGCTGCAGCTGTCTTGGATAACGAGCGAGGAAGCGCAGCAGGGAGTGCAGGGACAGAGAACTGATGGGATTTTCTACTCTGAGTTCAGCAGCCACAACTGAGATAATTAATTCCTGCATCTGTAAACAGAAAAGTGATAAGTGGGAGTCAATTAATGACTTGCAGACAATTAGAGAGTTGGATAGGTTTTTGCCACAGCTCCTTGACTTTAGCTTTAAAAGAATATTGTAAGTAATTTAAGAAACTTTCTCCAGCAACCTATTTTATTGTTTTGCAACAGTACCAGCAGATGTCATTAATTAATGTGTGGAAGTGAACATTTTACGTTTGTAATTTTTTGCATCCAAGCAAACATGATACTTGAACAGCCCTGTTTTTAGAGACTGGTAAACAGGGTGTTGAAAGACAAGCTTGTATTTAATAAATGAATAGAATGTTATGGTTAATGTTTATTTCTCAGTAAACCTTCTCTTGGGGGGAAGCAGTAAATAAATATTTTTTGAATTCTACATCAGAGATGAGTAATTAATGCAGACACTAATGCTGCTTTTTCATCTTAATTGTTGCTACCTTTGTGCAAATGCTGTCATAGGATGTCAACCATGGATTAACTGAGGTAAGATTGGTTGCAATCTGATTTCTTTTAAAGAATGTAAGGAAATCAGAAATGTGAATGTCAAGGATTGTCTGCTGTGTTCTGTTGGGAGTAAAGCTTCAAATGAGCCATGGCTGTAATCTAAAAAAACAACCTGTGTGGTGCAAAAATATGTAATTGTCTGTATTGCAAATTCAGAACAGCAGTTGGCAAAAAGGGCTACTTTTATACCCACTAGCTGCAATAACAGTTCTGAAATGAAAATGTGCTATGTGAGAGTGTCGTTTGTGTCTGGCTTGATTTGGTTTGGCTTGATTGAGTTTTGTTGGATTTTTTTGTTTGTTTGTTTTTTGGCTGAAGTACTAAACAATTAAAAATCTACTTAATGTTCCTAAGATGCTTTGGTTCTGCATTGGTAACAAGTCAAGGTTGAGTTCTCTTACCAGTAAAATAGATATATTAAATGAGTGCTACTGCAAAGGCTTTTGACCACCATTGTGGCTATTGAATAAGCTGAGCTGTGACATGGTTCTTTTCATTCCAGTTAACAGATATTCCTGTTACAATTTGCACATACCCATTTGTATTTGATGCCCAGGCAAAGACAACTCTCTTGCAAACAGATGCAATCATACAGATGCAGGTAGGAGGCTCAGTTTTTAATGTTACAAATTCATTATTTTTTCCCTGATTTGGGGACCCTGGGGGTTCCTGTTGTGTTTTTGGTTTGGCTGGTTGGTTTGCTTTGCTTTTTTTTTGGTTGGTTGGTTGGTTTTTTAGCCCTATGTAATCTCTCCCCCATAAAAATCAAGGATCTAGTGTTAATCTCAGGGTATGTACGCGGTAGGAGGGTAGTGGGTTTGGGATCACATTGAAATTAGACTGTTTTGTAATTGCATGCATTTCCAAGGAGCTTCTTTTCCTTTCAGTAGTGAGATGGCTTCTTTATGTGTTAACAGCCCATAGTGCAGGTACAGAGCCTGAAACAAATAATGATAAAAAACCCCAAACCCACGACCCCAACAAACAAACATAAAACCTCAAGCACCACCCACAACCAAAAAGCCAACCCACCTCCCCTATGAGCAGACTGGGGGTTTTACTTGGGTCATTGATCTGAGTCTGAAAATAACCAGATGATGTAAGTCATGCTCAAGTAATGGGCTCAATACTACCTTGCTCTTCTAATTAATAATAAATGTCATTTCACGTGCCTTTAAAAATGTATGTGCACAGTCAATACCAACATTTGATGGATTCAGGGAGATGTTCACATTAAATGTTTCTATTAACGATATTAAATAGTATTAAAACACACAAACTCTCAGGAGTTCTCTACCATATTCAGAACATTTGCAACAGCATTTTCTTTTTCAAACTATGCTAGTACAGAAATTATCATGCAAGTTAAATAAATGGCTTTTCATGCTGTGAATTAGTTTTTAATGTGTGTTTGTTTTCATGTCCAATTTATATGAAACAGCTTACTCTTTGTTAGATGAAATGCAGGATCTTCTTGCTTCCTTTTGTTTTCCAAGTTATTTTGACTAGAATGTCAAAACTTGGGTTCTTACACTACCCTGATTATTAGCATTGGTGAAAGCAGTGGGTAAAGGAAAAATATTTCCTGGAGTCAAATACTTCCTGAGATAAAAGGAACACAAAGGAAACTTGGGTGAATTCATTAGCTCTGGTAATAGTTATTCCCATCTGCACTTTTGCAGACAAGACTGCTGGACAATTAATTTTGGCAGGAATTGTTCGGGAGTGTCCTCCTGACACTCTCACTTTGTTTTTCTCCAGATGGCTGTGGATCAGGCCCACAGGCAGAATTTGTCTTCTCTCTTCCTGCCAGTATTTGAATCTGTCAACCCCTGCCTGATAGTGATGGTCCGGAGGGACAACATTGTAGGGGATGCTGTGGAGGTGCTCAGGAAAACAAAGAATGTAGACTACAAGAAGCCACTCAAGGTATTACAGCACATGCTGCTCACAGGGACTGAGGGTGTTTTTGGACAAACCTGGATTTACAATCTCTCTGCAGTTCAGTGCTCACTGAGTTGTGTGTTTCAGGTTATTTTTGTAGGGGAGGAAGCTGTGGATGCTGGAGGCGTTCGCAAAGAATTTTTTTTGCTCATCATGAGGGAGTTGCTGGATCCCAAGTACGGAATGTTTCAGTATTATGAGGAGTCCAGGCTGATCTGGTTCTCCGATAAGGTAGGCTGTGATCTCTATTCAGTCATTTTAACTTACAGTATTTATATTAATAATATACGAACATTGTAGTTTGTGGTCGTTCAATTTCAAGAGTAGGAGCTGAAGCAAGTATTTTCAAAAGCTTATTTTTGTCATTATTAGATCAAAACTTCCCCAATTTCTTGCTGTTTCCCTTTTGCTTTCCTCATTCCTTGTTTACTCCTCACTGGTTGTCCCCAAGCCAGCCAGGATTTTTAGGAAGAAGTAGCCAGAACAAACTGATTCCAAGGGCAGAATCAGGAAATCAAGGTGGCAGAGACAAATTCTTGAAGAGGCCTGTTGAACAGGTCTTCCTGTGTGCACTTGCATTTATGGGGAATAGGTGATCATGGAGTTGTTCTTTCTTGGAAGGTTTGATCCCTGGCTTTTCAGTCCTCCTTCAGAGAACACTGACTGGGGTGGTTGGATCCCAAGTACCTGAATATTTACATTTCCACAGGTGTGCTTAAAGCCTTGGTAATTAATTCTGAGGGTGTCAAAACTCTTCCCTCTGCCTCCCCAAAATAATTTTTTTAAAAATTGACATCTTTAATCACTGAATAGTGAAGTCACTGAGAAAAGCATAATCTTAATGCAGTATGGGTCCCCTATAGCACAGAATATGTTGCAGCTCAGCCTTTTTTAATTGTGAGTAGAAAGGATTCTGTTCCCTTGGATTTCAGTCTCACCTGGTTAAACTTTATCCTGTTTTCCATGGTACTTACAGATACATAAGTATTTAAAGAAAATATTAATTAAATTCACTCAGATTATACTGTACTGTACACTTCTTCCTGGACTCTGCAAGGTTAAAATAACTTCTTTATTTTAAACCATCTTGTCTGTTTTCTGTTCTTAGACCTTTGAAGACAGTGACTTGTTTCATTTGATTGGTGTTGTCTGTGGGCTAGCAATATATAATTTTACTATTGTAGACCTTCATTTTCCTCTGGCTTTGTACAAAAAGCTATTGAATAAGAAACCATCCCTGGATGACTTAAAAGAATTGATGCCAGATGTTGGCAGGTAAGCAAGAAAGAAAAATGGGTGTTGTTAGAAATAAATTTTGAATTCAACATTTTCCTCTAAGAACATAACATTTCTTTTGCACAGTAACTGGGTGAACAGCTCAGCATAAATTGCAGCCATTGTGTCATTTGAGACATTTGACACTTACTGTTGGTAAACACCTTGGTCTCGGTGCTTGGTGTTAGTGATTGTCCCTTTTGTTGCATGATCCTACAAGAATTTTAGTGGGAAAGAAAACTTGAAATTGAAACCCCTTGAGTTTTAGCCATTAATTTTGTAAGCCTAAATGTGAACATAGTTTCAGTTCTGAATTAAATCCATCAAGAAAATATTTTTGCTTATTCCAGGAACAAATACATAAATATTTACTTTGACTAGGGATTTGAATAGGACTAGCAGGTAGGAGGCTCAAATGAGCAGAAAAGGTTGTTTGATTGCCTCAGTGTTGTGGATGCCAAAGTTTTCATAGATTTAAGGAGAAATCAAAGATGTTAATGGAAGAGCCAGTCAGTGGTTTTTAAGTACCAGCTGTTTCTCCTTTGGGAACCCCTTAGCTGAAGCCTTAAGATAGGAATGTTCTCTCTTCACCCCATGAGATAAGCAAAAGGAAATGATTGCATAGGATTTCCCAGCACTACACAAGGTGCAAGTCAATAAGATAATAAATGAAATAGCACTAGAAAGATACTTCTTAAATTTGAATTATCAAAGCATAAAGAATACTTCAGGAAAATAAATTAATCTTTCTTTCCCCTGGTGCAAGTATTTTGTAACTTATTTTTCAGGGGAATGCAACAACTACTGGACTATCCAGAGGATGACATAGAAGAAGCATTTTGTCTTAATTTTACTGTAAGTTTTATATAGTCTTTGAAGTATGTCTTGCAAAGCTCACACCATCTATTTTAATTACCTCTGATGGAGTGTTTGAACAAAAGCATCAGCAGCTGATTCCCATGAGTTTAGCTCCTGTGTCTGCCATTCATGTTGCTGTTAACTAAGTGATGGTAAGAAGTACTTTATGCAATAAATAAGGTTTATTCTGTTTTTGTTTGTTTCAAATAGATCACTGTGGAAAATTTTGGTACAACAGAAATTAAGGAGCTTGTTCCTAAAGGTGCTGACATTCCTGTAGTCAAACACAATAGGTGAGTTCTGTGGGTTACAGGGTAGTTCAGTGTTGCTATCTGCCTTGGGGGTGTTACTGGGCTGCTGTAAATACCCTTGGCCGAGCTCTGACACTGCTGTTGGAGGCAAAACTACTTTGGCTGTTTTCCCAAGCTCTTCTCACGTGTGTTGTTAAAATATCTGTTGTCTTGTGTTGACACAAACAATCTGTGGCTGCCCCCTCCAGCCGTGGGGGTGCCCAAGGCTGGGTTGGACAGGGCTTGGAGCAACCTGGTCTGGTTGAAGATGTCTCTGCCCATGGCAGGAGGTTGGACTCTTCAGAGGTGCCCTCCAACCCCAGTCATAAGCATTTTATAAGATTAAAAACATTTGTGGTTCTGCTGATGCCTTGGAGTGGCTACCTAGGACAGAGGCTAGACAAAGTTAAGAGAATAATTTATTAAAGGCCTTCAGTAGGTACACCCTGGGCAGCCAAAAGCCTCCCAGAGGCTACGCCCAAGATGGATGATGGTGACCAGTTTTTCCGACAAAAATAAGTTTGGTCTATTTGTGTATCAGGGGTTAATGCTCCAATTACAGCTTCAGCTAATGAAGTCATTTACCTCCAGTTTGCTCCCCCCCCAGTTCACTGTTATTTATATTTTCGGGGCCTGAGGCTCTAGGGTGTTCTTGGATCTCAGGCCCAGAGGGATTGTTTTGTCTAACTAAAATGTGAGGAGAGTTAACTAACACCTTGTATGGAGTTTAGAGCTATGCAGTATAGGATTTGAAAGATATAGAAGCTAAAGTCTTAAGGCATCCCTGCAGGAAGCTACATACTGAAATTCAGTGAGTAATGATGAGAACTTAAGGGCCATTCTTACAACCACTCATTCATACATGAATATTATTTCAGTGAAGTTTTCTCTTTGTAGAGTAGATACCATTAGATAAGTTAATCTGGTGTTATTGTCAGAAGAGTGAATGATGGGAGGGTTTTTTCCCTTGGTCAAGGATTCTGTAACTTTTATTTATAAAAATAAAAGTTTTTATTTTTAATAAATATTAAAAATAAATATGTCCTTTGTTCCCTTCCTGCTCCCATAGGATAGGCAGAACATACCTGGTGGTGCTTTTGTCCCCTTTTTGCAGAATTTTCCAGTCTGTTCTTTAATCTTTATGAATTCTCTGTGCTTGTACTTCTCCCAGGGTAAAGGGAGAATTGAATGGAAAGAGCACACTCGGTGAGAACTGAATGGACATGAAAAACACCATAGCTTTGCAGTTCTCTGCTGTAGGTTTGATGTTCTGTCACTTAGTGACTGTAAAATTGGAGTTGAATTCTGGGGAAGGTTTCAAGGTGTCTATGGAATGCCTGCTGCATTGTTACCACACATTGTCTTGCAGCAATGAAGAATTCCTCTTTCTCAAGCTCTAAATGTTCCATGATGCTTCAATTAATTTTTTTGGTATAAATGAATCCCTGTGACTTTTCCCTGGAGCAGCCTTGCACTGTTAGTATTACACAAGCTACCTGCCCCTCTGTAATTCCATGGTGTGGGTAAGAGGGAGATCTCATGGAGTGCTGAAGGGGAGGAGTGTGGATCACCACTTTGGTCATCTCCAGCACTTTCAGTGCATCAGCTTTAAAAACATATCATCTAAATGTGTTGATAGGATTCTGTCAATTACTGGTGAGATTACTCGAAGACTGAGGATGGTGTAGAAATGCATTCTCTCTTCCCACAGTGACCATATGTTGGTAGGATAGCTGTAATGTACAGCTGAGGTCACTGCCAGTGCAGAAACTGAAGTGTTCACTGGGATTGATTTCAAAAAAAAAATGATCATAAATACTGTATCACATCAAGAAATTTTAGATCTCCCTTAAGTGCTGCTAAAGATGTTTCCAGCAGGATCCCAGAACTCCTTGTACCAAAGCAAAGATAACAGGCCATCTGTTTCTCTGTGTCCCAGCTCCTTGGCACTGGGCTTTTTACTGTGTAGGACTCAAATGTCCTTTTGAAGTTGATTTGCATTTTTAGTGCAAGTATGGTAATCTTTTTAATTAAATAAAATAGACCAGTGAGTTTGATTAGTAGCTTTCAGGACACTCCCTGGAATTCAGGCCTTTCAGCTTGTTGCCAGTGGGTCCAGTTCACTGCAATGCACACGAATAAGGGAAATGTTTGTAGTGCCTGAAGTATAGAACATTAAATGTTTTCTGTTGCAGACTCTGCCTTCGGGGGTGTGGGGAAATACATTGATGTGCATTTTATCTTCACTATGTCTGTAACATAAAGCAGACAATTCAATGTATCAGGCTCCTTGTTGCTTCATTTGCTCTGCTCTGTTCTATACAGAAATGGCCACTGGTTTATTGGTAGAAGGATGACATGTACTGCTTCCTCTTTATTTCCTCAACATAATTCTTTCTTTCTCTTTGTACAGGCAAGATTTTGTAGATGCATATGTGGATTACATCTTCAATAAATCTGTGGCTTCCTTATACAGTGCATTCCATGAAGGCTTCCACAAAGTATGTGGAGGTAAAGTTCTTCAGCTCTTCCAGCCCAGTGAGTTGCAAGCAATGGTGATTGGGAACACAAATTATGACTGGAAAGAGCTGGAGAAGGTAAGAACCATAGTTAGCTATTGCTTTTGTGCAATTCTAATTTCAGGCTGCAAAAGCAACTAGGTGTCCTCTTGAGCTCCGTTTTAATTAACGTGATTCCGGTTATTTATTGACAGCTTAAAACATCAGTGAGTGAAGATCCTAAAATATTATTTACCTTCCTGCGTTAACTTTTTCCATCTAATTTCTGAAGGAAATCAAACTTAAAAGAGAGGTGGAATAATGCACAGGACTCAGAGGCAGCTATACAATCTTCCATATTAGACATGAGAAAATGAAGTGACTGCACACAGTTATGAAAAGTAAATATGCTCTCTCAATTGCCAGAGCTCAGTGAGACTTGGTTGGGGTTGAAAATGCCTAGCAGAGGCATCTGTCCCTATATTGAGTTCAGATTGAACAGCTGAAGAAAACAGTGAGGAAAGTAGTAGTAGTGTGTCACTTGCTGTGTCCCTTTACACAAACTGCATTCATTCTGCTGCAGTGTCAGCTTATCCAACTGTTCTGTGAGCAAGCAATAACCCCAATTCCTGCTCCTTTTAGAATACAGAATACAAAGGAGAATACTGGGCAGACCATCCTACAATTAAAATATTCTGGGAGGTTTTTCATGAGTTGTCTTTGGAGAAGAAAAAACAGTTTTTGTGTAAGTATTTGGAATTATTTCACAGAAGTTTCTAACTGAACAGAATCATTGGGATTTCAGGCTCTTGCTGTAAGAGGGCAGATGTAAGTATTTGTCTGTAATGATGTGATTAACTATTTGGGGGAAAAAATCATAGTAGAAGAAACTGATTGTTACCTTGTCTCTGGTTTTGTTGGGGGTGTCCTGAGTCATTGTGGGCCATGGGTAGTTAGAGATCACAGTTGCTCAGAGCAGCCTTAAAAAAAAAGAAAAGCCAACCCCCCAAAACACCAACAACCTAATCTGCTGGTGACCTTTATTTGGTAACTAGGGTTTTTTTTTCCTTTGCTTTCACATAGAGTTCACATCCTCCAGGTTTTTCACTGCACAAAGATGGAAATTTGTAGTTGTAACTGATTGTAACTATGTCGAGGTACTGATATAAGTGGAAATGTACAGATGATAAAGTAATCAAAGCCTGCTGTGAGTGAGGATTTGCTTAGAATAGGTCACAGATGAGTTTCCAATTCAGATAAATTACTTACTGAATGAACTAATTCTGTGTTTACAAGATTCCTAGAAATTCCTAGTAAAGATTGAGCCAGTGGATTTTAAGTTAGAAGGTTCTGTTGCATGAAAAGCTTTATAGTATTGAAGTATGAAGGACTGTTTGGTTTCATATGCTAAAATGAAGTACTTCCCTTTATGGATCACTTGTTGTGTTACAGTTATGAGCTCACGTGTGGAAGGTAGAGACAAGGTTAAGTCATTATTCCCTGTTTTCCAAACCTCACAGAACTTGGGTGTGAAAAGCTGGCCATTGCTGGAATAATTAAAAAATGCCCTCAGTGATTAGAACTGCATTATGTGGCACAGACTGTGGTAGTCTTCAGCAAGTTACAAGCCTTTGTTTTTTCTTGGCAGTGTTTCTGACGGGCAGTGATCGGATTCCAATTCTTGGAATGAGGTGTCTAAAACTGGTCATCCAGCCAACAGGAGGAGGAGAAGATTATCTGCCAGTAGCTCACACTTGCTTTAATCTACTTGATCTTCCAAAATACACAGATAAAGAAACCCTGAAATCGAAGTTGATCCAAGCTATAGACCACTATGAAGGTTTCAGTTTAGTATAACTTGAGAAATGAAAGTTCTGTGTAACGTGGGATCATTGAGTTTTTGTGTCTTTCTTGTGGTGGTAAATTCAGTGGATTAAGTGATGCAGTTGATAATATAACTGATTATTTGCAAAAAAATGTTCAGTGGTATGGATATTCATGGGAGCCAAAAAAAACATTTCCGAAACTGAGGAACTGTCTTAATACATACCTTCTTGTACAGAGCCATGTGGATTTTGCCATCTTACAATAAAAACAAGAGTATTGTGAATGGGAGTCAAGTTTCACTAACAAGAATTCACATTTCACCTTATGCAAGCAATTTGGCGTGTGAGTGCATGAGAGACTTGCTTCAGTTTTTCAAATCACTTAGTAAGAACATTTAACTTTTTCCCTGATGAATTCACTTGGTAACTTTTCATTTTGTAAATAATAAATTTTTGTGATAAAATAGTTCTGTTCTAATAGCAGTATGGTTTCTATTGCTTGTAATTGAATATGAGCTTATTTTATGGCTTTTAACAAAAAAAGTGACTACTCTGATTTCTGAAGATATCTATTTTTCTGGTTTGTTTTAAGAACCTTAATAATGAAAGTGATTGTTTCAGAGACATTCATCTTCACAGTGTACAATCCATGAAGCAGTCACTTAGTGCCGATACAGAACCGCATCCAATGGCATTTTTAATATGCGGATGGACAAGCTGACTTAAGACACTGTTTTATTTTTAAGGACTGATTCTGCAATTAGGTGGACACAATTATAAAAGAGGTTAATTTATCATTTGAAACCTCTGCAGTCGTGTGTCGAGAATACAGCTTAAAAGAAAAAGATGCACCAGCCAATTGTTGCTGTCAAGAGGTTAAACGTTTATTTTTAAATGCTGAAAGCGTAGTTTATGGTTTCTAATAGAATTTTCACTTTTTTCCAGATAAATGCATTTGAAATAACCTTTAACACCCCTCTCCCTTTTTCTTAAGATTTTATTTTTAGTATAATTGCCCTGAGAAGATTGTGCTTAGCTGGACACTTTCGGATTTGACTTTTCCTTCTCTGGTTAAATTCCAGATTTTGTGGTGTTGATGCATATGTGACTTGCAGCTGTGAAACAAATATTTATTTTTTTTAGATTTTTAAATGCAGTGAAAAAATTCAAGCTATAATAAAAGACTTGAATGAAAACCTTTGTTGGTTGATGTGTACAGATGCTTGCAGCATGCAGAGTTCTTCGAGTGGAGAGCAACTTCCAGTGCATTTAATTGGAGAGTACAGCTAGGAAAAGCAGGGAAATGCAGTCGTTGTAATAAAGTATATAATGTCCAGTTTCTGTGCTGGCAGTACGTATTGATATAATACAAAAAAAAGGTCAGTAGAGTTAAAATCAGTCTTTTTCCTTAACACTGTTTTTACAGCTTTCTCACACAGTGTAACCTCTTAGTAATTTCTTTGTATGCAGCCCATATTCCATCTTTTCGAACATTTGGTACCTGGCTTGGAAATGCTCCCTCTTGCAAAAAACAAGAAACCAACAAACACTAAAGCAGCTTAATCTCATTGTACCTGGAAGAAAGAAAAGGAGAAAAGAAAAAGGGAAAAAAAAAAAAAGGTATTATGCAGTCGTTTTACCAGGTAATAATGAAGACCATTTTTAATTATGAAACACCAAGATTGCAAAGGTAGATATTCAAAAATTAGGAAGTGGCTAATGTAAAACTATTTTCTTTCTTTTTGCCTTGTGTATTATTGTATCTCCAAGTGCTGGGGTTTTTTTCCCATGGGAGTCTTGTTTCATTTGATGCACACAGTT
The DNA here is from genome assembly GCA_017589585.1 of Phylloscopus whistleri. Lineage (NCBI taxonomy): Eukaryota > Metazoa > Chordata > Aves > Passeriformes > Phylloscopidae > Phylloscopus > Phylloscopus whistleri. The sequence continues at coordinate 946,556 of JADMLD010001066.1, read as the reverse complement.
GGTATTTAGTGAATAAGGGGAGCTTTATGTGCAGTTGTGCAGGTCCAGATGTGATTTAGTGCATATCATTCAAATCCAGTGGTGCCTGTATGTATTTCATTTCCCTGGGAGACATTCTCTGGTTTTTGCTCCGTTGGATTTTTAGTCCATGTCAATATTAACCTGAAGGATGACTAAGGAGCCTCATTCTGTAGGTGAGGGCTCAGAGGCAGAGTCCAAGCCATAATACACTTGCCCATTTTTGTGCCCAGTTTAGGATGCAGTAGACATCATAGATGTCCTTAATTTTTGAACTGCAGTTCTTGCTGACTAAACTGCTGTGGCAAGTGCTTCATCTTGGTGCAAAAATTTCTCCAGCACAAGGCAGACACATTTCTTACTCTCTTGGAACATGAGTGGACATGAGCAAGTGTTGGGAGGAGGGTGGTGGTGCTGGAATGGTTGGTTTAACATCACCCTAGGGGCCCACTGGCAGAGCAGAGCTAGAGCCACTTTCCTCAGGACAGCATTCACCTGAGAATTCTCTCTGCAGGTCTGGCCGTGGTTTTACTCACTTGTGCAGGAAATGGGTCCTACAGTGCTAAATGCTCCTGATTATCTTACAGGTGTTAGTTCATTGTGTACAGGGAGGCAGTGCCCAGCTGTAACAGCTGTCCACCCAACAAGGTAAAGGACCTCTTTGTAGTACTGGAACAATTAACAGTCATGGCAATGCTTGTGTCAAGCAGTTCAAGGCTTTCTGCAGTGCTTGTGTTGCCCTTAGTTCATCTGACAGTCACAACTGCCCTGGGAAGCAGCTTTGCTGAAGCTGTGCCCTTAAGCTGCCTCAGCCTGGAAAAAGATGAGCAGCAGGAAAGGAAATGCTTTCTCTTGCTTGGACCAAGTATCATTTTGCATACAATATTTGATGCTGTGCAGCATGTAAGAAAGAGGTGAAAAAAATATTTTATGTGTAGCTGAAATAGCCATGATATTAGTGAAGAAAGCCTAGAGCCTGCCTTTTCCTCAAACCTTGAGTTAATTCAGGCAAGCTTGGGTACCACTGTTTTAAAAAGTAATGCAAACAACTGGAAAATGACAGTAGTTTGAGCTTCAGTGGGAGCATTTTACAATAATTAATTTTTTTTCAGTATTTTTATTTGATAACTAGATTAGCATTTGATAAAGATTCAGAATTCTCAGTGGAGGAGACCAGTTGCATGTCAGACTTGTATCTGTCTCCATCATGACTACTGAAGGAGACTTGCTATTGCCAGAGCAGTGCAGTCATGGACTGGATTTATTGCACCTGTCACATTAGTACAGGGATGAAGATTGAATTTGCATGGCAGAAGTACCCAGGCTTCCTGAGCTACAGGTGCAGCAGATGTTTGTCCCTCATTTTCCAGGGCAAAGCAAAGAAGGCAGTGTAGAATTGTTAAAGCAGTGAGCCCTGTTTAAACAGAATGATTTGTCTCTTTGGCAATTGGTGGGAGTTGCTATTAATGAGGTTGTTGCTGATGGTAGTTAGAGCTTCAGCCGTGGTATTCCCTTTAAGAATGTTTATAAACTACTCTGAAGAGGGGTTTAATTCATTGCACTGCTCTCTGCTGCAATAAACTTGATTTATCAGTAATTAATGGAGCTTAATGGAATCAAGTGTAAATAACTATAAAAGAATGCTCCTTAAAGGCACATGAGGTTCTGCAATTAAGATAAATGCAGATAAAAACTCATTTAATATCAGCACTGGAAGAGAGTTGAACCCCTCAAGAATGGCTGTGTTGACTTTCTGTGTGCAACCAGAGCTATGTACTTGTATATACTATGAGGAATTGCCTTACTCAGTTTTTGAAGGGGAGAAAAAAGAAGAGGAAAACCAAAATATTTGTTTCCCCTGACAAGTGGAAACAAATTCCATTGCTTACCAAGTGGATATTTCTAACTTGCCATATCAGAGTGGGGTTTGGAATTATCAGCCTACTGTTTTGATCCTTCAGTCTTGTTCGTGTTTGCGTTGGTCAAGTCTGGAGCAATGCCTTTAAAAACCTTCACTAGACCTTGAAAGGTGTAGATCATCTTCTGTCACCTGGCATCACCAGATTAATACAGCACCCTATAGCCCCAGGAAATTCCCCGACTGTTTGCCTGCTCTGTGTGCACAAGCAATCAATGAAGTAACTCCATCAGCCATCAGGTCTGTACACTTGAGTTCCCTGGCCGTGTGACTGAGTCCTCAGGCTTTTTTATTTCCTTGGGGAAGGGAGCCTCTTTGTGCCTATGCACAGAATTTTTCTCTGTGCTCCTGCCTCTCACACTGACTGCCTTTCTGTGAGTGTGCTAAAACATTGTAACTGTGAACCTTTGCCTGCCCATTTCTGCAGAAGTGGTGAATGAGAAAGATGTGTTATCTTTTAACCACAAGGCAGCTGGGGTGGAGGGGAAGCACCTAGACTGAGCTGACAATAACAGGCACACTAGAACTGTGCTGAAATACTGTATCTACAGCCCTGCTGGTCTAAACAGTCTGAGTTCCTGCATATTCCTGGGTTTGAACAGAACTATTGACTTTACAAAACAACAAAATAAGCTGTGGCAGGTGCCACGAGTGTCATCTGTGTCCTTACATTGGCTGGGACAGCACTGGGCATTATTGTTTTTCTCCAGACAAAGGCACATCAGTTTCAGATGAGGAAAATGAGGTTGGGAATCTTGTTCCACATAGGAACTACCCTGTTAGTAATTTCAGCACAGTTGTGTACAGTGTGGTGGGGATCTTTATCTTACCAATGCTCCAGACTGGTCTTAACCAGCAGGTCATGAATCGTCACCTGTGCAGTGAATGTCTGCAGGTGTTCCCTGCTGTCCTCCATGTGCCTGATTACATGAGGAAAGATTAATGTTACATGAAGACTTTAGTTTGAGTCAAGTGCAGAAGTCAAATTTGCTTCTCTTTTTTGAGCAAATACAGCAGCGTGTCTGGGAGAAGGAAGAGTTGGCAGACTGTAGCCAAACACCAGCTTCCTGTGGAGATTGTATCTGCCATGTCTTTGAAGAATTTCAAAGGTAAAAAAAATGTAATTTTTTGTGGCCTGATCCTGCACAAAGGCTCTTTGGGTGCACCTGCTGGCAGCAGTGTTCAAGTACTCTGGGCTGCAGCATCTCAAGGAATCCAAAGTGGACAATCCTGTCCAATGGCAAGGGATCCAAACGAGGTGCCAGGGTTACCTTAGGAGGAAGCTAAGAGGGAGCGTAATTGAGATAAGATCAGCAGTATCTTTAGATGAGGAAGTAGCTGGCATACCCTACCGGTTGAGGTGTTCATGCAGAGATCTGGCCCTGCAGGGATTTCTGTCAGTGCCCAGTAGGGAATGCTCAGAGTTTGAAAGCCTGGAGCAGGAGGGTGGCAATGCTCCGTGGGGACTAAGGGCAGTTCTCCATAGCATTCAGCATTACTGAGGTGGGCTCTGTGCAGCCCAGTGTTGGGAGCTTCTGTAGGATCCAGGGCTCCCTGTGAGGCACCCACCTGCTGGGGGATGGAGGGTCCCCCTCAGCCAAGGCTTGGACTTGGGAGCAAGGCTCTGCTGGTGGAAAGGATGCCAGTAATAATTGTATAGAGTTAAAACCCCCATGGCCAAACAACTAAATCCCACTGAAAGGCGTTTGTGTTTTGTTTCTAAGGACTGTTTCTTTGTGGCTTGCAAAATAATTTGTAGTTCGTTTGCTTTGCCCACAGCTCCGTCCTGGCTGATGCTGGTGCAGGAGTTCCTCACAGGGAGCCTGGGCTGTCACTCCAGGGCACATGGGAATGGGGTTTGCAGGGAAGCAAGAGTTTCTCTTGCTCTGTGAGAGTAAAAATAACGGTCCCATGGTGAGAGAGCACTTGGGGTTGTATCCCTTAAGAAACAGTCCTTTAAAGACCTGTGGTTGTGTACCTGCTTCCACCATCGCCAAGGCAAGACAGATGGAGGCTCTGGGTGTGCCTGGCTGGAGTTTCCTGGGCTGTTGTTTCCAGGCTTGCTGTGAACAGTTACAGCTCAGCTCCTGGAACTGCTTTGACTGTGCTGCACCTGAGAACTGCTGTGCTGGCTTCATCTGAGGCCATTCAAACCCACTCCACCCATAGCTAGCCCAGGTGCTTCCAGAAGGGTATAAGGAGAGGGAAATAGGCCTCCAGGAGCTCTGGGAGTCCTGTCCACCTGAATTTGCCCAGCTCCTTTCCAAGGGCCCATGGCAGAGAGCTGCACAGTTGGTGAATGGTGCTTTACTTCAGTGCCTCTTTTTCTGAGCCTTGGGCCTCATGCTGGGGGAGTAACCAGCAACTCTTTTCCCTTGTGCACCTTTATTGGGATTATTGTTACTCTTATTTTCCTGCTGAGTCCTAAGTCTGTGTCTTCTTGAAACTGCCTAGCAAAGAGTAATGGGGTACAACTCCATGGCTTCCCAGGGATTTATAGCTGTCTTGGAACCCATTGTTACCTAGGCATGGCCAGTTGTTTTAGCCTGAAATTCAGCATTTTGCACTGGGTTTTATTCTCCAGTCACTTTGTAGGTAAGTCTGTCATGCAAATATTGCTTTTCAGTTTGATTGTTCTGGTTCAGTATTTAAGTATTGATTACTGAGCTTGAGGTACTCCCTGGGTCTTCCTTTTCTCACTTTATTCAGTTTGATTCTGAACACTGGTTTTATTAGAATCTTGTGTTCCCATAGTCTCTCCTGATTGGATGTTGTCTGTCCCTTTGTTGTCATGCATTTAAAAATATATTTTCCATAATCAGAAACACTGATTTAAAATGTACTGAATTCAAGCCAGATCCGTAGAAAATACTTGGCCGTTAAGAAGAAATTAAGATGTTTAAACATGTGCTTCTTTAAATACTTTTACAAGGTCATTATTGTGGCTAATGTACCAGAATAGGCTGGAAGGTGTCTGGGGAATGGCAAACAAATGCTTGTACTTTGCTTTTTTTTTTTTCAGTGCATCTATTCAATGTAAATACTAAGGGCCGAGATACTTTCATAGGGTTGTTATGTAAATTATCAGAAAAATAATCTATCTCCTTTTTTGAGATTGTACAAATCACAGCTGGACCTGGACATGCTCTGCCTTGCTTCCAGACAAATTTCACGCAAGATGCCGAGTACTTTGGAATAACAAAAAGCTATGATAGCAAATGTTTCCTCATGCCCACCACTCATCACTGTGTTAAATACTCTTGAAAGACAACATCCTTGCTGTGGGGAAAGGGCAGTGTGTGAAACAGAGGAGTAAGAGAGAGTTTGGGGTTCCTCTTTGGTTTAAATAATATCAAAAGACACAAGAAAGAACAAAATGCAAAACTTCATCTAAGTGCAGAAGGTGCACCTGTTCCATGCAAGAGGAAAAATGTTTTCAGGTCATTCAGAGTAGTAAGCAATTGACAGGAAAACATTTCTGTGTAAGAGTCTAACTGGTTTTAATACTTTGTGCCTCAAGCCATGTGAGTTTTATCATCTCTTTTTTTTTCTGTTCCAATACAAATCAATTACTATTTGAGAGATGGTAGTTCAGAAGTACAGTGGAATCACCCAAACAGTAAGGTGTTACATACTGGGAAACCAATTAAACTGGGCCCTGGCCCTTGAGGGCCACGGGAAGGGATTTGCTGCACTCTGGGGTGGGCTCAGCACAGCTGCAGCCCCCAGGGAGCCACGGGATAAACCCAGAATGATTCAGGGCAGCTTCACTCAGGCTTTGCCAGGGGCAGGTGGAAAAAAGCCATTTCCTATGTAATGCTTTCCATTAGCCAGGGTATACCTTGACTTCATCTTTGCTAAGTTTGTAAGGTATAGCTAGAAATTAATGGAAACCAGAAATCAAATGACAATTTTAATAGACTTTAGAACAGAGTGTACGAGTATAAAACACTGGTTTTGTATTTCAAAAGTTGCAGGAAGATAGCCAGTCATTTTAAACAGTCTTCTACAAAACATATGCCAGTAGATTACATAAAAGACACTATATACAATATAAAAGAGCAGAAAACAATCCTCACTGTAAAAATAATTTAAAACAAAGTATTTCAATTTAAAATATCTCCTATAGCACAAACTAATACATTGTGACATGCAAGTGAAAACTAAACATATTGCATTCTTTAATGTAGTCAAATAAGAGCTGTATTAAATTTGGACAATGAGACAACATGCCAACATTTCCCGATGAATACAGGAGGCTGTTCTTAAATATTTATTAACTGCTGTATTATGTTCAAAGAACAGCTACTATACATCTTCCAAAATGTAATAAATATTAAAGCAAAGTATATGAATAATCTACATCGTAGAGTTCATTTGGGCCAATGTTGAAAAAGTGGTTTATAGAAAAATGCTATTTCACTGACTACTGCACTGTGCAATTGTACAAAATAGTTCTAAAGGCTTGGAAACAATCTGCACTTGAACATTTGCAACATCCAGTTTTAAGGCAGCCTAGCGCTTGGGATGGCAGAGTGGGAGAAGCCACTTTGCTTTTCGTGTCCAAGGTGGAGCTGGCAGCTGGGAGGAGGTTCCAGCTGAATCAGGAGCTCAGGGCAGCAGCTCCTGAATCCATGTGGAGCTCCTTGGCAGCGTAAACGGAGCCTCCCACCACTGGAGTCAGTCTCTCCTGGGCTTGGTGCATCCATAAACACAAAGGAAGAGCATCATTTCTGTGCCTTCTCCTGGCTGGGAGGAACACTCTTCTGCACTCTGCTTCCACACTGGAGCCTTGGCAATTCCTCAAACGCTATTTCTAAAGCAAGCTGCTTTAGATGTGACCGCTGGATACAGGGTGACAGACTCTTACTGGGGGGAACCTTTCTGCGTAAAATGCCGGATTCTAATTGCTAAGGAGCCAATGTCAACATCGCTTCATGTCCACTCAGTCACGCACTCAGCAACCTAAGCATTTTCACAGCACTTCTTGATGAATTAAAAACCATTGGATTCCTCAAGTGCTGCTGTCTTGTTTCCATCTCGCTGTCTGCTCGCAATTCAGTATGTCTCAAACATACAAAGTAACTGTTAAAGCAAAAAAAATTAGCTGCCACGGTAGGTCTTAGAAAATGCCAGTGTTTAATGACAGACTAGGCGTGAATGAAAGGTTTAGCAGAAGCGTAAGATTTTTAAATCAACCAAAGTGTTACAAAGCAAGAGGTGTGAAAATACCATTCTTTGGTCTAAATTAGCTGTTCCCTTTATATTAGTTTAACATTCCAATGGCTTTTTCAAAACTGTTTAAAAATAATATAAGCTGAAATTTATTAAGCAAAAATATGTATTATATACATGGATGCCTGATTAGACAGATGAACGTAAAAGTGAACATAGTGACAGTTGTTTAGATAATCCTAGTACCTTAAAAAAAAGATGAGTTAGTGTTGAGTGCGCAGTAATAGATTTTTATTGAAAAAGGTAAAAAACTAAGCATGAAAATCTGTTTTAGTTATTTATAAACACTACATCCGTATGGTTTCGTTGCTCTAAATTCAGACGTAAACATTCATCCTGACATGCCAAAGCTCCTAATGCTGGTGGGAAGTTCCTGTAACCAGTCAGCGATCACTTCACAGCGCGTTGCTCGCGTGTTCCGTCCCTGCAGCTTCGTTTGTCTCGGCCGATCCCTCAGCTGCCAGTTCCTCCTGCTCGTCTGCATCCGCCCCGAATCCAGGCTCCTCTTCCCGCTCGGGAGCATCCTCATCCTCTATGCCATTGTAAAACTCCTCCATCTCGCTCTCATCCTCCACATCTAAGCTCTGACTGCGGCACGAGCCGCTCTCACTACTGCTGCCACAAGAGCTGGAAGATATGATATCGTCTTCAGAATCCGAGTAAACCTCAGCACCGTGGAAGATATAGCGATTGGGTGGCAGGAACAGATACTGAGTACCTGCAACAGAATTTTAACAGTCAGTGATGTGGTCAAGTAAATACTGATGCCAGATCTGGCAGACTTGCCTTTAGAAGGTACCTGCACAGATCTGTTTCCAGCAGTGACCCTTTACTGACAAATCAGATTACATGAAAATGCATTCATGCCCATGTATGTGTGTTTGTTATGGAGAACAAAAGAAATGCTTCACTGGAAAGCTCAGTGTTCCTCCTCCCCCTCCCTCTGACACCAAAGAGAATTTATGCTGATTGTTCAAGCAGCTTTTTTTTTTCATGGGAACACATTTCCAGTTAGACTTCCACTACCTGCGACAGAATGGGAGCCCTGGCATGGAGTATCAAAGTCTAAACCCTTGCCTTTGGAAAATTGCACTTTAGTTCCTGACTCCTTACATCAGTTACAAGACTGCACACTGGAGGGTTTCCTTGGGAAGTGTAAACTTCCCTTAAAAACGTATCTCACTCCAGCTGTGAGATTTTTAAGTGCTGTCATGACTTTGTCTTCCACCTCTACTGCAATACCAAATCGTGCTCTATTGTGACCAGCTTCTGAACACCTCAAGATCAAACTGACTTTTCTGAAAATGTATTTGAAAATGTTACAAAGGGATTTATTTTTGATACCTACCTTCAGCCTCCTAAACTTTGATCTTTTGGGTGAGGATGTAATCACTGATTTTAAAACCTATTATGAAATACAAAAAATAGTTCCTACTGGCTTCTCCAAAAGAAGTAAATGGTTCAATGAGAGTTATGTAGACTTGTCTGAACAAAAATAGCCACTGAAACCCACTAATTGCCTCAAGAGTAACTTATTTATCACTTTAAAGTAACATAAACGTATCAGCCAAAAGGAAGCAAAACACTGAAAAGCATTAACACTTACCATCCAGCCTTTTGCTTATCTGTTCTTTTGCAGATCTGTTTACCCAGCACTTCTTCAATATTTCACTCTTTTCTTTATTTTCTCCATCATTAGATCCATTTTCCTTCATTGTTTCAGAGTTCATTAGCCCACTAGCAGTATTTTCTGGGTTTTCTGATGACACCTGTGTGTCCTGCAGCGTCTCCTCTGAGCAGCTCCCTTTAGTTTCTGAGGCAGGCTCACAGTTTTCTACCTTACATTCAGGTGGGTGTTCTGACACCGCCCCGGTATCAGGTGGGCTCATCCTTTCTGGGGAACTGGAGCCTTCTGAAATGTTCAGAGGGGTTGGCGGGAGCTCAGCTGAGAGCACTTCGAGCTCCTTGTGCGGCCGTGGAGGCTTTTCTGTGATTTCTGAAAGTTTGACCGAGTTGTAGCAAAGTTTTGTGTATTCGCTACCTAACCTCTGGCATAATTCATTAATAATAACATCACAGTCTCCGAGAAGTTCCACGTCAAAGTGTAGATGAGGCAAAGGTTCCCTATTAATTAAGATCTGAGGCACTTCATGGGGGATGGAACCTATAGATGGAAAAGAGAATCCAAAGGTAGTCACTTGGGTTTTACTTCCAGCAGAGACCTACTGAGAAAGCTCAGGTTTCTCTTTGTGCCTTCACTTGCAACAAGACAAAACCAGGCAGGTCAGGAAGAAGGCAAGCCAGTCCCAAATTTACCAATGGTGGTTTGAGGTGCTATGCCTACTGTAGCCTAGTTAGATGGGCTTTTCCCCCCATTTTTTCCAGTTAAAAGCATTTCTCGATCACTGAGAAACACAGGCACAGAAATACTGGCTACAGTAATATTAAAAAGATTAAAATTAGTACTATAATCTCTTCAAATTATCAAAATCTGTTGATTTTATGCATTTGTTTTATGTGCTTAAATGCACGTGAGGAATATACTGTTTTGAGATGCTTCCTTTCTAAAGCATATTGTAAGCAGGGAGAGAAATTAATCTTATAAGAAGGTCATTCAGGTTTAAGAGAGTAGTTTTGCAGATAATCATTTAATTACCTTGAGATCTACCTGGAGTGTAGAAGAAGCACTTAGAATTTGTTATTCTCTCAATTTTGCATTTCAGCTTTACATAGACAAGCAGCTTTCATCTTACAAAACGTGGTGCTCACAGAGCCAAAGGTGTTTGTAAGAGCTTGGAGTTTCTGAACTGAGAATTCCACTTCTGGTCCAAAGTTTTTAAAGAAAGTATTACCAGAGACAGTCACTTACTTGGGATCAATGCTACTGGTCTTACTTTGAGTGAAGACCCAATGACAATGAGAAGATCCACTTCATTTTTGTCGTACTTCATGGCACGGTGGAACTGCTCGGGCAGGTTCTCCCCAAAGAACACAATATCCGGCTTCATGATGGCCAGCGGCTCCTCGGGGGGACAGCGGGGACAGCGGGGCACCACCTGCACACAACACCCACTGTTACTGCACTGCAGGAAAAACTCACACATCTCACTGGCACTCACTCCAGGAAGTTTCAGTGATATTTCCTCATTTCATTGTCCTGGGGATGTACCAGCAACTACACTTCCCACTCCTGCCTGCAGCAAGTCCTCAGGGAAATAAAGCTCCAGCAGAATAAAGAGGGAGAAACCAGACAGGTCTGTATCACAAGCCAAAGTCCAGCAGTCATGCTCAACACCAACTGAGCATGCCTCCCATTTGACAGGAATGGATTTTTCTTAGTTTAATTGGAGCAAAAATTCAGATTTCACTGTCAGGTTCCAGTTGAGGATCTGATACAAACCCTGTCCTAATCCAAGAGTCTTTTGTAGAGCTTTACTCCTCTCCTCCAAAAGGTTGCAGGTGTTACACCCACAAAGATACAGGGCACTGGCAGGCAGCTAGCTAAGAGCATACAGGACAGGAACAGAGGCCAGAACTTGCTTGGTCTCCATTTTAAACTTTTCTAATTACTCCAGAAATAGAGGAAAATCCTGCTTCACTAAAAAAAATGGTCACTAGTTAGGTTTGTGGAGAAGTAGCTTCCCTCTTCTCCTGAGCCAGGGAGTTTTATGATCTTTGGGACCTCTTTCAACTCTTTCCTATCTAAAGACTTTTTAAGAGAGAAGAAAAGCAAGAAGATGAGTGATAGATCTACAGACAATACTGAGCAATTTCCTTCTAATAGTTCCATGTTTTTTTGGCTGTAGTGTTAAAATATAACACTTCATAATAAATCCAGGGAGCTGCAATCATACAGAAACCATCACAAGCTACAAATTAGAGCTATAAATGTGTAAAGATATTTATATTACCTATTGCAATAGAAAAATACCTGAAAACTGGCATTTAAATGCATAACAAGTCCCTACTATACAGAGAACAGCTGCAGAAAAAAGTAATAAAGAATGTTGAAAGTTTAAATGAAAGAATGAGTTTTATGGATGCCTGCAGTGGGACAGAAGACAATACTCTCCAAATTAGAAAATATCACAAGTAGAAGGCCTTCCTCTAGTGTCAAATGATCTTTCCCAAAAATTAAAGTCTTTGAACAAAGGAAAACTGTGTGGGATGGATGCCCTGTGGGATAAGAAGCCATTTGGCACAAGAGCTAGGAGCTGGTGTGGTGCTCACCATGCACCCGAGCAAGAGAGAACCCAATAATCCCACAGTCAAGGGAAACCAAGTAAAGGATGCCCCAAAAAGGAGAAGATGACTAAAATGAGTCTTGGACTTCTTCCTCAGATCTTTATGTATTAGAAAGAGAAAAATCTAACTCCAGCCAGCTGCCTCTGGAGGTAAAGGAACAAAAAAATATCTGTAGGGTGTTCTTAAAAATAATATTCTTAATAGCAAAGTAAACCAAATTTCACATTCAGCATTTCAGTGTTACTAGGCTTCAGGCTTATGAGATTCACATTTCTTAAAGCTTTAACTCAAATATCTCTTCTGAAAGGCTTTCACTGAATTCCATTTCACGTGTAATGCCTGAAGGATTTAAATCCCTTCCATGTTTCTCACTTAAAGTTGCAACTGTGGACTCTGAGGCATTTATCAAAAAAACCCAAGGAGCCTGCAGAAAGAGTCCCCTTTCATTTGCATAAACAAGATCTTTTTGATCACAGAATCATCACCTCTGTTCCTGCAAAAGAAGGAGAAGAAGGGCAGAGGCAGAGAGGGTCTCTCCAAGTCAAAGGTTCATCTGCTCTGACAGAGCAGAACCAACTCCTGCCTTGGTCTCGGGTCACTTGACACCCAGACATGGGGAGTTTGGAACATGGAATAGTTCAGGAGTCCTAGGAAGCAACACCAACATCCCATTTGGTCCTTGCGTAGAGCCTGCTCTCTGGTTAGCAATTTCTCCATGTATCAGATGCTGTTTGAAACACATTTTTAATACAGGTAAATGCTCAAAGAGCAGCCAATGTTATAAAAGGCTAAGAATGCTTTCTCAGTGTGATTCTAAATTCAGATCAACACAAAGCAGGTATAAATCCAACTTTTTACTTACCATTTAACCTCTACTTTTTATCAGAAGAGCCATTAAAAAGTGACTCAAGGCTTTGTTCTGATTTTTGCCATTACCTAGTTTTTGCAGTACAGTATTTGAGTATACTTTTAAATACCAGAGGAAATGCTAAAATACAGAGAGGCACTTTTATGAAATACATGCAGAGATATGGAGGCTTTGAAAAGCAGATCCTATAAGCCATCCCAGTGTGGTGGTTCAGGGTTTGGTTATTAGAAAGCTGCAGTGAGTTAAAGTAGATTTTTTACCTGATTGAAAATATCTCCTCGAACAACTTCACAATCAACTTTGTATTTACAGATCAGGCAGGAAGCTGTTGCAAAGGAACCTGAGGGGAAAAACCCATATGGTAGCATCAGGATTTTCAGTCATTCAGGTTTGGTCTTATGCCCAAGCTGTTTTGACAAAAAGGCTGTTATGTTGCAGTGCTACAGAAATCAGGCATTAAAAAAGGTAACGTGAAATTAAGAGGAGATCCTTGTAATACTAGAAGTTGTTGTTCTTCTAGGTGTTAGTCAGCAGAAATCTTGTTTTAGGAGTAGCCATATATACCACATGCATGTCAACACAAATGATTCTGTGTCCTCTCATTCCCCTGCCCTGTGCAAGCACAGACAAGGAGCAGAGAACAGGAACTGCCCTTCTCGTTACACAACAGTGGTGCTGCAAACAGCACTGACAGCAGCTCCACAAACTGTAGCACAGAATAATTAAGAAAATGCATTAGTAAAGACAGTATGCTTTCAGGGTATTGTATCTGGGTAAGACAAAGAGAGTGAAAGCACAGAAAAACCTGGAGCACGTCATTTATGAGCAACTGGCAGCTCAGGTCTGCTGATCACTGCAGGCCTGCAAACCGCACAGCATCTGAAACCTTGCTCTGCATTGCAGCTCCCCCAGCATGAGGGATTCCAAGGACCATGGGAGGTATGACAGTTATTTGCTCATTCTGATTAGCTGATAGTAATAATTCAGAGAGCACATTAGGGACATGCCTGTCAGGCATCTGCTGCTACCTCCCTGCAACCCTATTCTGTGAATTATTGTGAATATATATCAGAAGTTCGGTGCCTGTGCATGAGCCATTCCCAGCCAGCAGGCCACAGCCTCTGTTCACTCAACTTCAGCAGTAGCAAGGATCTAATCTAATTCCAGATGTACTGGTTGAATGCAAGAGCCATTTCAAAAACAGCAGAATGCATCTCAGACACAACAGTTTTCACAGGAGGAACTGTACTGTAGGTCTGCAGTGACAGATGGGTCCGAAGGTTCATGTAAGAGCTCCCCAAACCACTGCAAGGTTCTTTGTTAACTGCTCATGATTCACTTGCCATTTGCCCCAGCCAGAGGAAAAAATAGAATAAATATAGCAGTGTGAACCCCCCAGAAGAGTTTTGGTTTCTCTTCAGCCACCACCATTAGGCAACAACCATTTGGTAAAGAGCAGTAGCTTAGGTCAGATGAAGCCTGATGTGCTCAAAACCACCTTTGCTAATTTCCAAAGGCCTCAAAATCTCCAAGTGCACATTTTTAAATAATCTGTTTCATTCAGAGTCACCTTATACAGGACATATACTAAAGATGATCCCATCCCTGGAGCGTGCAGCTGGCAAAATGGGAAGCTTGAGCACAGCAGTGATGTGCAAAAACCCAGCCACATAAGAGTTTTGTGATAAATGCCTCAGCTGGAATGTCAACCAAAAGAAAACGTGACACACTAAGCAGAGACAGAAACCAGCACTGGGGCTGGGGAGCTGGCAGGCAGATGCTGCTGGGTGCTGCTTGGGCCCCATGCACAGCACTGTGCTTTTAGAGGATTTATTTGTCTGAAGTTTACTAAATGATCCAAACATGCATTTAAGAACTGATCTTCTGCATACTTTTCTTAAAAATTAATCCTTGGACTTTCAGCTTGACATATGCAAGTCCTTGGAAATTGAAAGGATTTCAAGCAATTCTACTTAATTAGGCCTCATAATTACAGAATGTATATGACACTGAAGGTGTAACAAGACGATCTTCAGTTCAACTGAACTGGTGATTAATTCTCAATGTTTTATACATGAGGTGGAGTCACTGAAGTATCAGGATATTTTAAGATTTCAGTGGAATATAACCTAAATAAGGAGTCAGGTAACACCCAGACTCCCATTCCATTGATGGGCAGTGAGAAGGACCTATGGCAAGACTGATTTCCATGTTATGTTCTCACACAGATCACCAAATGCATTTTAGAATTTACAGAAGAAGCACCAAATGCATTTTAGAATTTACAGTCTAAGCTTGTATCAACAGGGTGTGGATTTTCACTGATACACAGACACTTCATCAAGCTCAATTCTTGAATGGAGTTATTTCTACTTGAAACACTTCTGATCTGAATATGTAAGCTGACAAAATGTCAACATTTAAAAATCAGAATATTTGTTGGCAAGAGACAGGAATTCAAGGAAAGAAAGTTTCATTCCAACAGTGATTACCTTGTCACATGCACCAGTAAGAATTCCCCCAGGGAAAAGAAGTGAAACTAAACCCACTTACCATGACACTGTATTATCCTTTGGATTCCTGCAACCTGCTCCAGTGTGTCTATGTTCTGAGTATAGTTGCGAAGGAGTTTTCCTTCTTTATCCATCAAAGCAATGAACTTGTGACAGAGAGATGGCTGGAATTGTCCCGGGTAGATTTCCTAGGGAATTCAGAAGCACGTTAGTGGAAATGCATCCAGAGTTTACCTGAGCTGGACACTGTCCCCAGCCACCACAGAGCCTGTCACTGTGTCCCTGTGCCCTTTGCACTGCTCTGGCATCCAGCTGCTCTTCATCCAAATCCCACCGCTCAGCTCAGCATGGCAGGATGAGCTGCTCCCTGCAAGCTGGGGTTCTGTTCTTTACACAGCATAAAAGCAATGGCTACATCTTCTCCTGCTTTTGAGAATTATGAAATAGAAAAGTTCTCTCTCCTTTATAAGTGTCAAGTGACCTCACTGTTTGTTACTAGAAACATGTATTCTGATGGACAGAAAAGGAGGAGGAGAAGGAGTGAAAAAGTAAAAAATTAAGAAGTACCAGCTAAAATTGGATTTGGACTTTTCTGGTAAAACCTGTGGATAGACAGGCTTCAACTAAGTTGATTTTTTTGCTTGCTTGCTGTGGTGTTTTTTGGTTTGGGGTGGGTTTTTGTTTGTGGGGGGTGGTGGTTTTTTAATATTAAGCCCCAAAGGAACCAAGTATACTAATGAGCATCAAAATTTGTTAGTATCCAGACAGGAGGCTTTCAGAGAAAGCCAAGCAGAAAAAGAATGCATTGGGTTTTCTTTTTCAATCTTTGTAACATGACAGACCATGAATTCAGTAGCATGAATTGTTGTCACAATTGTGAGCAAATGGAAGAAAGAATGAGCACAACCACTGGTGATTGATTTTCACAAGTCCTTACTGGTCCTGTAGAAATTCTTATGTCTTGATTTGATTTTTTTTTTGTCCCAAGGAAATTGAAGACTAAATGCTATTGGTTTTCTTTTTGTTTGTTTCTCCATATGTCTACAGTTTCTACAATTCCTTCTTGTCTAAGAGATGTAATTGCTGCTTTTGAAACTCTTTAATATCACTGAGATCTTTTCAACCATCTGAAATGTTTGTGTCTATCATGAACTTACAACAGGAATGGTAAATAAGCTTAAAAGAGTCAGAATGTTGCTGAACATTTCTAGTTTTTATCTGAGTCATGCATTTTAATATTGTCATCGGTCTTCACTGACCAAGACAAGAACTGTTGGAAAACCATACCTTTGAAAACTTAAAAAACGGCCTGGGATCCTTTCTGAAGTATTCTATGTCAAACATTGCTTGAGGATCTGGAAGGTCTGGGAAGTCTACAGCAAGGCGTGCATAGATGCCATCTCTGGATCTAAAGTCAGGTATTCCACAAGAGACTGACACCTGAAAGACATTTTTGCAATCTGAAGTAAGTGAAACTACATATTGGACTATAAACCGTTTCTCTTGGAAATCACATTTCTGTACGCCCAGTGCTCAGAAGCATTAAGAACAAAATCAGTGTGGGTTCTCTGTATTTTTTTCCCCTTTTTTTTTGGTCCAGTATAACAATTCCCAAATCACAATCAGGAGAAACAGCACAGAAACAAAATTTGACAAGTGGATAAAAACCCCTTTAGTACAGTCTGCACAGGTAGACTGTAACAGGATACCAGAACTTGCCTTTACCACTGGAAGTTTTGTAAGATGTGAACAAAAATTTAGAGCATTATTGCATTAAATTTAATGAATAAGTGTTCACTGATCTGCCAACTCAGGCTTAGATACAGTGGTTGATATTTTAAATATTTTTTCCATGCTAACACAGTAACAGAATGATCTTGCTTTTGAAAATATATTCTTACTTTTGAAGAATAAATCCCTTTTGATAGAAGTTGTTTATTGATAAGCATTGCATTAATCAAAGCATTGTAGTAGTCAATAAGGACTGAAATCATTGTCTCAGACTACCAAAATAGCGTGGGAAGAGGAGGAGAAACAGGTGTATGGAAGTATGGAAAGAGCAAGATTGGGAGTAGCAGTGCTCTTCTAAAAGCTCTTCTAGCTCTGAATCGTGCCAGACCATCTGTGTGTTAACAACAGAAGCAAGAAATGATCTGGTGCACAGGTACAGAGCTGCAAATGTGCAGCAGTTCAGAAATGCTCCTCAACAAAACAGTGAGGAGCTTTATCACCATCACAGAGCAGCACGTGCTAAAGTAACATTCAGTCTGCTAAAATCTGACCAAACTGTCCTTATGGTCATACTCCTTCTCTGCCCCCCAACTCTTTTCTTTTTAAATCCTACTCTTCTAGTCCCTCAAGCTCCATCTGGGATTTTAAGAGATCCACTGAGATTTTGGTTAAAAAAGCGATCCCCTTTGTCTGAAGACTAGGATAGAAAATGTTCTGGACAGGTAATGTGTTCTTATTCCATTAAGTATTCTGCATGGAAGCAGCTGTTTACAAGTTTCTGTGTCTAAGAATATTTTGTTCTGAGAAGAGAGCTGCTGTAATTTCCAATGGAAGCTCCAGTGCTGGCAGTGGACAGTGACTTGCTGCCATCCCTGCACGCTGTATGAAGTTTTGAACCAACCTGTCTCCATATTTTCACACTGTCATTGCAGCAATACCTACCCCAGCTCCAGTCAAGACCATGATCTTCTTGCATTCCTGCAAAAGTTTCACAGCATCATCAATGGTGTTAATATCTTTCCTCTTCTTCCTTTTTGGTGGCTCTGAAAGGATGTTTATCACGATTTGCCACAGAGTCATGTCATCCAGTTCAGGTGGGGGGATCGTTTCTGGCAGCAAGTCCTTGAGAATCGTCCGTGGGTCTGTACCTAACATGAGATGCTGCTGAACAAAAGTGTAGGGACCTAAGAAAATTTAAAAATACAGATATTTAAAACAGTCAGGTACTGCAGATGATCATGGTCATTGTTCCATTTATTAATGCTTGCTAGTACAGTTTCATTAATCCAATTTAATGCTCCATTCATCAAGCCCCCTGTATTTTGGTCTGCACTCTGAAGTGAGAGCTGGGCATTTCATTTATTTATCATTATTTTATATTAACCCATGAAGGATTTCATGGAAAGTCAGTCAAGCAGAAATTCCAGTTCACAGCAAACTTAAACTCTTTAAAAGGTGCAACAGGATTTTCACAATGTGTCTCCAGCTGTATTTTCCCAATGTTTAGTATTTACAGGAATAAACTGAAAAGACAACAAACATGCATTTACTTTCCAGTGGTATTATAAACCACTGTGGATTTATTCCAGTGGTATTATAAACCATCACTCTAAGCAGACTCAGTGCCCAGGAATCCATGGATTTTTGTTGGTTTTTTGGTCATCTAACATGAATTATTTCAGACATGACATCCTCAAGCCATTAAATCAATCAATCTTTCCAGAAACACTTGAAATGAGGCCTCACTGTCCTAAAATTATACAGGGATCATCTTCTTGTTCCTTAAAGAATTAATACTAAGTAGGCAGGCTATAGAAATATGCAATAAATTAGTTTAATTTAGTGAGTCTGTGTGTGTGCTTTTAATAGGGATCATGGCAGGATTTCTATTCAAGAAAAAAAAGAAGACATTGACAATTTTAATCAAAATACAGCAAGTTTCAAGGGGTTCATTTTTAAACTCCTTAAGTAAGATACAGAACACAGCCAACACCTCTAAGCTGTTCAGAAGCACCAATTGCCAATATTTTTGCATCAGGAAGAATAATTTGAATACTGAGGAGGATTAAGTGACTGTTCAAAGGCAAAGAGCATCTAAGAACATTCTCCAGGCTTCTACCTATACGTGGTCTTGGGGTCCAGTCACTGGAACTTGCATGTGAGGCTCTGTCTTCTTCATCACTGTCACAGGAGTGAAAGCCATTGGCTATGATTTCGTCACTGAGGAGGAAGTTATCTGCAAGACAGCACGAGCAGGGGGTTACACTGCAGCCCAAGGGCACAGGATATCTTCAAATAGATCACAAAAATGAAAATCACGTGCCCAGTCAGCAGTTTGGCTGCTTAGGCACAGAAAATGTCTATTTCTCTTCACATTTAGAGATATGCTTTCAAGCTGTCAGTAGATGTACAGCAGGGTTTGCTACCTTCATGCCGGGCTTCAGGGGGCTGGATGCTGACCTTGGTGAAATCTCATTCTCTGAGGTGTTGGGCATTATGGATATCGCACCACAGAAAAAAATCCAAATGTTTTAAAAGTGTATTTAAAAACGTCTTTCCAATTCTCACTGCATTCAGCTCATCAAAACACTGGGTAAAATGAAAACATGTCACCACTGCAGACAGATCTTTGACTAGGTTTTAAGAGCATTTCGACAGCATTTTGAAATAAACCCACAAGTGCATGTCTGCTGCAACAAATTCACAGGCTTTTGTGAGGGTGTTAGCTTGCAGCTGAGTTACCTGTTGCTGACCACATACACAGTTTATGGTATTGCAGCTGTGACAGAACATGCTCCCTTGAACCACCTTCACTAAGTTCCTCTTGTCCATTTGCCCCTGCAGCTGGTTTGGCTCAGAGTGCCAGAGTCACCTTGGCTCAGCCCATGGCCTGAAGCCAGAGTAACTCGATCTACCTTCATCTCCATGAAGGAGCCCAGGGCAGAACAAGGCACTTGTGTTACCGAGCTCACACTGAAGGGGAAATCTAAATTCCAACCTTAGCAGCTTCTTAGAACTTAAGACTACTCAACCTTTTTTACTGGCTTTATTAGAAATAGCCTCAGCACCTGTAGCTTCATTTGTTGAAAATCTAAGATATGAACAAAGAACAAATTTCAGTCCTGCTCTCTAAAGCAAAGAATCACTACAGTAGTTCTGTCTCTATCTGAAGAACTGAAGAACACCCTGCACTATTTTAGCTGTTATTCCACTTGATTCTCAAACAAAGAATAACACAAAACACCATCATTTTTATTCAGAGGTTGTGTTGTCCTTTCCCTTGTTGACATAAATACTTTATTTTTGATTAGAACAGAAAGAGGTGACAGAAATTTGTTGCTGGTTCTTGCTGCCTTGTTCTTCTGAGGCCACAGGTGCTCGTGGACATTACTATTTCCTGTTAATCTACATATTTACAGCATTTCAGTTCCATCTCGTTATGCATGAAGTCAGTGAACATATTGAGAATTTCGGAGAAGGGAAAAGTGCATCAGTACACATCAGTAACTGAGGTGCAAGTTCAACTTCAGCGGCCTTTATGGCTTCTGTATCAAGAACCAAAGCTTACATTGTGAAAGACTCCTCACATACAGGTCACAGTGCCTGGATTTAAGAAACAGTGACAGATACAAGCAGGATAAAGTAACAGTTTGGAGTGCAACACTCACTCCCTGCGTATTCCTCAAAGGAGCAGAGGGGTAACCTGGCCAAAACTAAGCCAGCCACAGCAAAAACACGCCCGAGGCTCGGAGGGAACTGAGCAAAAGGCTCCGTGTAAGGCACTGGTAAGAGATCATTAGCTTTGCTCTGAGCTGTTTTTAAATACTGAGGAGTTTTTAAATACTGAGGCTGTTCCAGGTTTCTCCTATACCTCTGTTCCTTTCGGATTGCTTTTGCACAGACAAAAATTTTCTGTTGAGTTTTACTATCGGGTTAAAGATAAAAGATCATTAACTGCATTCCAGGATGAAATGCAGTCTGTACTGGCAGAATGCAGTGTCTGATACATTTTAACAAATCTTTTCAAAGCACTGCTTAAAAAAAAATTCCAACATTAACAACTCCAACAAGAAACAACTCAAACCCGATCTGTTTGTACTGTGAAGTACTTTCACAGTGATGCTGTCCACCAGTACACTTCAAATATGATCTGAAAGAAACTTTTTAGAAAGATTATAGTTTGGTTTTGTGCTGCAGTCACTGAAACCTTAGCCAAGACTGTCACTTGCAGTTCTTTAAAGAACCGGCCAAGACTGCTGCTCCGGAACTTATGTGCAAGTTTCTAAGGATCAGAAATAAAATAATTAACACGGCAGGGGTTATGAAAAGGAAACCGGGCTTATGGTTTTTTAATTTTTAATAACTTGTTGCCAGCAACACAGCAGAATAAATGTTTTCAGGGCTGAGAGCCGAGCCGCTGTCCCTGTGCGGCGCCCGGCACAAGGCGCAGGAGGCCTTGACAGGGCGGGCTCGGAGCCGCCCGGGATCGCGGAGCCGCGGCTGCAGCGCACCGGCGTTCGCTCCCTGCGGGGCCGGGGCCACGGGGGCGCAGCGCCCGCGCTCACCGCGGCCGGGCCGGTGCCACCGCGCCCCGTGCGACACCCGGGGCTGGCGCCGTGCGGGGAGGAGGGACCCGCGGAGGAGGGGAGGGAGGGAAGAAGGGAGAGGTCGGTCCTCACCGGGATGCGGGGCCGGCGCCGCGGCCGCCCCGTTCGAACACTGCGCCCGCCCGCAGCCGGGGGCCGCCTCCGCCGCGTCTTCGCCGGGCGCCGCCTCCGCGCCCTCCCCCTGGTGCCGCCGCGGAGGCGGCTCCGCCCGGGGCAGGCCCCGCAGCCCGGCCCCGCCGTCCGCGCCGCTCCGCGCCGCCGCCGCCTCGCCGCCGTCCTCCCGCTCCGCCCGACCGCCATCGGCCGCCGCAGCCGCCGCCTCCCCCGCCGGCTCCGCGGGCGCGGCGGCGGCGAGCGCGGGCGACGGCCCCGCGGCGCGGTCGGGGCGCGGTGCGGGCGCGGCGCTCCCCGATCCGCGGCGGTGCCGCTTGGCCGCGGGCTCGGCGCTGTCGCTGCCGGGGCCGGCGGGGCCGCGCGGGCGGAGCGGCGCAGCGTCCCCGTCCGCCATCTTGGCGCCGCCGCAGCCGCCGCCCCCCTCGCGCCCTGCCCCCCCGCCCGCCGCGGGCAGCGCCGCCGCACGTGATCGAGGCACGTGACCGGGCCACAACAAACCGGGGCACGTGACCGGGGGCGCCGCGCGCGTTATGTGGTGCTCGTGCCGCCTCGCGCCCCGTCCCTCAGCCGGCCCCGCGATGGCGGCGCGAAGAGCCTGAGGGAGCGCCGGGGGACGCGGCCGGCCCGACCGCCCCCGTGCCCTCCCTTCCCGTCCCTGCCGTGTGCCGCTCACAGCCCGCCCGCTGCCGAGCACTGACCGCGCGCGGTTCCTCCGCACTCCCCGGTCGGCGGCTCCCGGCAAATGGCGGCTCCGCTGTTCGCTCCTCGGCAGCCGCGTGAGAAACCGTCAGGGCTCGCTCTTCGTCAGCGTATCGGACAGACAGTGCCCCTTGCCGGGAGCGAGCTGCCCGCTGCAGAGCCCTTTGCTGGGCTGTGCGGCACCCGGCCGGGGAGAATCCGCCCGGCAGGGCTGCCCCTGAGCCCGTTCCCAGCCGCAGAGCCGGGCCGGGGGCTCGGCGAGCACTGACTGAGGGTGAGGGTGGTCACAGGGCGCGGCCGCTGCCTCCCTGCTGAGGGAGCGCACCGGCACCGCGGGCTCTTGGCAGGGATGGTGTAAGGTATTGCCCCTTACCCTCCGGGATAACACGTTCGCCCCACCTTGGAGTCTGCACCGCGGTACTTGGGCTCCCGGGATGCAGGAGCTTTTTCGGGGCTGTCAGCACCTGTCTAAACCACTGCTGCTTTAGGAATGGAGCCTGCGTGGTGTAGGAGAGACCTGATGGTAAGCAGCGTGGGTTGGGATTTGTTCGAATAACGGCCCCGAATTCTTTGTGTTTCCCGTACTCTCAGGGTGTGCGCGGTTGGTCTGCCCGGTTTCCCAGTGATCTCTGGTTATGTGGAGTGTAGGAGCGATCCTCCTCACCCGGGCTCTGCAGCGGGACCATCCCTGCACAGCCAACAGGAGGTGCCATCGTGGACTTTCCTGTCTAGTTTCTTTCCAGCTGGGAGTTTGGACTAGATAGAACTCGACCTTTTTCCCAGGGCTGCCACCAACAAAGAGTTTTGGTCTAAACTTCGTGGATAGAAATTTTAATATTGGCTTGTTGTTACTGTTCAACATCATGAGCTATTTGCAGAATAGTATTAGTGGATTTAATACAATGGAATTCCTAGATTTAGTGGCAAGACCCAGGTTGGACAGGTAGGATTTCTAGAATTTCCCCTTTGCAGGCCTCAATAGCCAACAGCTTTAAAAAAACCACAAACTTGGGGTTAAAATTTTTGATACATATGGCTTCAAAAGGGATTACTTTATGGATCATCAACTTTATAGGTGGTCTTTGTAGGGGGAGCAAGGTTTGTTTGAGGGTTTTTTCCTGGTTCTTTCAGTTATAACAACCCTGAAAAATACGTACATACCTTTTTTCACACTGCCTGCTTCTCTAAACAAGCTGCAGAGTAGCCAGATTAGAAAGTTTTTATTATTCTATGTAGCTTTGTATACAAGCATTCTTTTTTCTTCTTGCCTCTAGAAGCTGAGGCAAGATTCATATTTCTTAAAAAGCACATGCAAGGTGCTTTTGTCAGCATCTAAAAGGGAGGTGGGGCTTTAAGATTGGTTTGGTGATTATTTATGTAAATAGTTCTGAGGAAGAAGTAATCCAAGTGAGGCAGATGTAGGATCTGAGGCTTTCTGTGAAGGTATCAGTGAGGCAGTGACTCAGGGATCCTAAAGCCTCCTCTGATACTGCAGACATTTCTCCACGTTAGCAGTGGCACTGCAGGAGTTACCCTTACTGTGGGAAGTCGGTTTGGCAGTGCTTGGGTCCTTTTCTGTTTTCTTTCAGCTCTGAGCTGGTGTGAGGACAAGGATGGAGCACACCATGCAAAACTCAGATGAGTTATACTGTGCCTTGGACTTCTCAGAAATGTGTTCTCTGTCCTCAGGAAGCAAAACCCCTGAGGTCAGTTGAGAAGAACTGGTCCTGGAAGATTTGATGTATTTTACAGGAGTAAATTCAAATAGAGATTTCCAGACCTTGCTGTTTTATTTAAAGGGCTATTTACAGATTTTACAGCTTTTACAAGTTGTTGGTGAATGTCCTGTTACACAGAAGCAGAATTTAGATTCGCTTTGGGCTCTAAACAAACAGAGCTGTCAATATGCGTTAGGACTGAGGGACACCTTTTGTTGGTGGCTGGGTACAGAGAGCAAATATTAGATTTCCTCACTTCCAGAACAGTTTGTACATCCTGAGCAGCACTAACCATGGCATGTGTAGGCAATAGTCTGTGCCATCTCCTGCGCTGCAATTCCCTTTTAAACGAACTTTATGTCCTGGGGCTGATCTTTGTATTTTTCTGTGTAACACATGTGGCTGCTCTTTCTCTCCTTTTTGACCATGCTTTGGGAGTTGCCCCTCAGAAGTCAATGGGAGCAGTAAAAGGCTGAGTTAGTGTTCAGTGTATTTTGTGTTCTCCAGACACAAACCTGCAGCTGTGCTGTGGGAGCCTTTGTGCCCCAAGCTCCGGGCATCTCGAGGGGCAGGGGCAGAGTGTGGGCACTGCTGCCCTTTGTGTCACAGCCCACAGGAGTACAGGCGGGGCTGAGCTCCAGGGAGCACATTCCCTGGGAACATGCAGCTGGCACGTCCAGGTTTGTCACTGCAGCGCAGCCCTGGGCCCTGCAGCTGCCTGGCAGCACAGGAACAGCCACTGAAAGCTGCAGGGGAAGAAGGTTAAAGAGCTTCCCTTTCACCTTAGGCAAATACGCAAGGAATACTTGGAAAAGAAAGGGACATCAGGAATGCTGTTGGGAGGAGGGACAGCTGTTTGTTTTTTGTCCTCTCACAGAGTACAACCTATTTCAATATTTACATGTTCTGTTGTTAAAAGACTTTCCTTTCTTTCCTGTACTTTTCTGGTTATTAAGTTATGAATGGTGGAGATGGAGAGATTTGTAATTGCTACTTCTTGCACTTGTAGTGACATTGAAAAAAATTTCTGTCGTTTTACGTACTCTGAGAAATATGTTGGTAGAGTTTTCTACCAGATTTAAATGGTTTCACCAAGGATTATGCTTTTTCTTTTAATATTATTTCTTTTAGTTACTTTGTATATTTTATAATCTTAGTAGGTTATCTGAATATGCAGTAAAAGTAGAAGATTTCAGACAATGCAACCTTGAAGAGAAAATGGTGGAAGAATCATATTAAATGTCATTGCAGAACATTATAAATGCAGATATCAAAGCACTCGTGGATGCAAAAATGATTTATTTCTTAATAAATAGCTCTGAACGGCCACTGAGTCCTTCATTGATTCACACATGACCCTTTCCAGCCTTGGTCACATCCTGGGGATCTGTTCTCCTATAAGGTCACTGCATCTAGACCTGTATAACTACTCACAGCATCTATTTGTAAGTGTTAAGGGAACATCACAATTTAATGACATGAAACATCTTTGGTTGCAGAGCTCTTGCAGGGGTGGGAAATGTAAACCCAAAACTCCTAAGGCTCTAGGGGAAAGACTTCAGCATGTGGTTGTATTACACTTAGGAAGTAATCTTATGAGATCTACAGATCATGGGTGACACCAAATGTGTCCAGAGTCTATGCTGGGCTGAAGCCTTGGTCATTAATCATAGTTTAAAATTAAGGTGTTTCAGCTCATTGTAGAATGAGTTTCACAAGGAACATGTTTTGCACACAGTACAGGCCTTCAATACACAGTCTGGAAGTAATTTAGCATGAGAAAGAGTATTTAATTTGATGGTGGACAGAGAGTATTTAATGTCTTTGGGTAGTTTTAATTTGTTGGACATGTGACTGATGGACAGTTGCTGTTTGGTTTTGAGGAGTAGTGTCTGTGCATCCAAGGAAACCTTCAGAGCGTGAAGGTTGCCCCCTTTTTGTTGAGCTGACTGGCAGACCTCTGCCAGACTTTGGCAAGTTTGGTGCTTTGCTCTCCAAAGTTTGCACCCCGTAATTGTTGTTTTGGAAGTAATCCTTACTCTTTTCTCTAAATACCCATCTAATCATCTGGTCAAAGACGGTGGCAAAAGTTGCAAATAAAACTTGAACAGAAAGTGGCTCGGGTCCAGGGCAGCCTCGGTGTGTCCCTGGTTTGCGGTGGCTGCGCGGGTGATGGCAAGAGAGAAACCTCTGGCACGTTTCAGTGTCCAGAACTCCGTGGTCTGGACCGGAGCCACCGTTTAAGGTTGGAGTGACCCTGGAACTACAAATCCCAGGGAGCCTTGCCGAGAGCGGCTGTGTGCGGGCGGGCTGGCACCGTGCGGGGCCAATGGCAGCGGGGAACTCCCCGGCTGGGTGCGTGTCAGCTGCCAGCGTTGGGAAGCGTCTCACGGAGCTCCCTCCGGACTGGGATCTGCCTGTTGCCCGGGGCTACTTCAGACTCCGGTGTGAGCTCTGACTTGACGCTGTATTCCGCAGCCTCCGCGCCGGCTGCAAAAAGCCCGTTGGACCAGTGCCGATGGATGCAATCCTGAACTGCAACCGGGAGGACCTGGAGGATTACTACAACTTGCTGGGATGCGATGAGCTGTCGACGGTAAGAGCATCTCCCTCCTCGCCAGCTTATTCACAGTTTGAACGTGCTCGTGTGTCTGCAGGAAGTTTGCAGCTGTGTCTCTGCGGGCAGGAATGTTTGAAATGCCTTGTGCACTTTCTTTCTTGCCACTTGTAGGATCTCCCTTGGAAAGCTCAATTTTCTCTCCTGTGTTTTCTGCGGCAGTAGGAGCCTGGAGTAAGGCTTAGGTTGAAAATGCCGTGTAGAACAGGACTGGATTATGGGGAGAGCCACCTGCACGTGTTTGACAGCATCCAAAGAATCGTTCAGGATATATATGGTTGGTTTTGAAAACTGAAAAGGAGCTATTTCTGTACAAGTAATACAATGAAAGTTCATAGTTTTAGGGCACTGATAATGCTGCTGAGTTTCTCAGACTTTATACATATTATAACGTTTTTAAAATGTATTCACCAGTTCAGATGAAAACAATATCTCTATCTTCTACCATATTAATGATTTTTCAATGCTTTTTAAAATTACATTCAAATACTAGTTCTACTAAATTGTTTTGGTAGCACATACATGCTTTATAATGAGATTTAGCTAGGCTATTTTTGAGTGATTTGCATTGTATTAAAGGTGTCCATACAACTTTTCTTCTGCTAGTCTGGTATGCTTTTTGTTTGTTTGGTTGGTTGGTTTTTTGTTTGGTTGGGTTTTTTTTGTTTGTTTGTGGGGTGTTTTGTGTGTGTTTTTTTTTTTTGGGGGGGGGATTTTTTTGTTTTGTTTACTTTAGTTTAGCTTTATGTTAACTGGAATTTTGTTTCTGATTTGGAAAAGGAGTTTTGATTACTCTGCTGTAATGAGGGATGTATTCATTGGAGAGAAAAGCTGTCTTTTGCTCAGTAAATTTAGTCAGATGCTCTCACCTGTCCCGGTGGTGAAGTATAAAGATCAGGAGTAAATATCTTCGGTGTGTCAGAGGGAAATGTAGAGCTTTTCCTGAGGTGATCCCAGCAGAGGGCAGTGCTCAGGTCTCCATGCAGCCTTGTTACGCAGATGTAGTTTCTCCTTTTCTACCTCACACTAATTCCTTAAGGGCTTAGCAATTAATGAACAGTTCAAGTACATGTGAGAATGATTTTTCAAATTGCTTAAAAATGGAATTAAAAACCTGGAATAAATGCTAATGGGTCCTGGAATACAAGCTGTCAAGTACTATTTATTGGGAGAAGTAGCAGATGTTGCTGCACTGGTTTTGACGCAGGAGAAAGAACCTGGAGATCCCAGGCTGGCTGAGCCCCAGGATGGCCTCCCCTCAGCACCCTGCACAGCTCCTCTGGGGTCTCACAGAAATCTGGAGCATTACAGGGATTTTCCAGTCTCACTACTTTGTATGGGAGTCAAGCATTTGGCACAGGCTGTTGTGGGCGCACAGAGCACAGTCCCAGCTGCCGCACCATCAACTGATCTGCTGAACATCCTGGTCTTGGTTGGACCTGGTTAAATTTAAGCAGAAATGCTCTCAGTTTCTAAAGATTTTTTTTGCTGTATTCAAGTAAACACAAACCAAATTCATTCTTGGCTTCTGGCAGACTTGAGCTCACAGACACCTACTTGATCTTCAGATGTGACAGGAAGAGGGGAGATTTAATCTCTGTCCTTCAAAGAACAATACTATTTATGAATAGTGGGTATTGGATATCTTTTTTGGTAAAACTCCTCACTATGTATTTTATATTAATTTCGTGTATGTTGTATAAACTTCCTATAAACTTTTCTTTCTACTTTCTATTTTTTAAAGCTGAAGACTTCCATGCTACTCTGCTGATACATTTAACCCTCTGTACACATTTTATCTTTAAAGTTGCCCTTTCAGTAACTAAGTTTTTGAGATGGCAGCTGGCTATACAGTAACCAGTCTCACCGAGTTCTCTGTACACTGTATGTGTTTAGAGTGTCGTTCTGAATGCAGATACACCACGTTACATCTGTCTCCCTGCAAGGAGCTACTCAGCAGACTGAAAAGTGTAGAATTCTTAAGATACTACCGTAGACTGCATTTTTTCCCAGAATATGCCAACAAGATTTGTCCAAATAGTTGAGTGAACTGTAATTTTATTCTAAATAAAAAAATGTTCTGAGACTTGATTTGGAAGGAAATCATTTAAATTGCATGTGGCTGTCATGGTTTGACAAATGAGGAATTTGTATAAACAGCCTTTGTAGTATGGGAAAGAATGGTAATTATTTAATACCTTAGGGCAAATTGTGAAAGCTTAAGCTGAACTGGAATGATATAAAGAAGTTTTGGTTTCTGAATTATGAGAACCAGCAAGATACTTGGAAAAGAATTAAACATTTGAAAATATAAGATGATGCCCACTCCAGTGGCTTCCTATGGTACTTTAACTGTTAACATGTCTCAGTTTTTCCAGTGGTTGTAATACCTTATAGTATAACAAACTGTGTGGGAATTTGCAACTAACTGATAAACTAATACGTGCCAATATTCTAATGATGATTATAAATCTATTCTACTCCAAGCCAACCTTTTTGCATGGGAAATTAACTTGAAGAAAGAACGTGAACTACTGGTTATCAAGGAAGTTATTTGGGGTATCCAAGATGGAAACCTCATGGAGTCCTGGCTGAATTTCCTATGGAGAGGATATGGAGGAAGCCACCTAAACGCACAAATTGATCTTCAGCAATACAGAGAGCCTTTGATTCCTGCTAGGAGAAAGTTAGAGTTCCTGCTGTGCTGAAAGTTAGAGTTGAGTAAGCAAAGTAAAGATCAACTGAAGTGATGCATTTTGCCTCTGTGGTCAAATGTCTTTGCACATTTTTCTACAGCTGTGTTGGGTGGCTGAGCCTCACAAAAACAAGACTAAGGATGAGTGCATGAAAATGAGATTAAATAAGCAGTGTCACTGGCAGATGATTGTTGTTACCTACTTTGCTTGTACTAAAGCTTGTAAAATTGAATAAGACAAAATCTTCCAGCATTCTTCGTTGTTCCTCCAAGCCAAAAAGAAAATTTGCAAATCTTGTCTGTGTTTACTCACTTTGTCCCAATACTTTGTGTAGGTTGAACAGATTCTTGCCGAATATAAGGTTAAAGCCCTTGAATGTCATCCTGACAAGCATCCTGGAAACCCTAAAGCAGGTATGTATTCCTTCCTGTGTAAAAACAGTCCATTTTCTTCTTCTGTTAGCATGGCCAAGATAGTGAATTCAGCCTTAAAACCTTATTTCCCCTCAATATATTTTAATCATCGTGTGCATTGAGCATATTCTATTTAAATAGCAAGCTTGTGATATTCTTTCTAAGACTTGCACACTCCTCTGTGATAGAGCAGGAAGATGCTTGTTGGACTTTTTTGATTTCTAGGACCTTGAATTTTTTTTCTTTCTACAGTAGATCATCTTTTAATACCAAATTTGTTTCTGGAGTGTGTCCCTTCCTAGACCTATGGAGTTGGTGCATTTCCATGCTCAGTGGCCTTCAAGTGCCACCCTTGTGTCAATCAGTTAATTTACTGTCAGGAACAAGCCTGTGAGGAGCACACAAAATGTGCTTTAGTTTCTTTTAATGGAATTTCATGGCTGGAAGTGAAGAGAAGGCAGCCCCAGGAAGAGCCTCTGTTTGCAGAACAGCAGCTGTCGTTTGTGTTGATGAGAGGGGGCAGCTCCTCAGAGCTGGGAGGGCTAAGCAGTGCCTGAGTTATTTGGAACCAATCTTTACCCATTTATAACCACAGAGGGCCCTGGGCAGGGCTCACCAAGGCTGAGCTACAACAAAGAGCAGCCAAGTGTCAAATATCAGAGCAGCTTGGCTTGTCAAGAAGAAATGTTATATTCTCTACCTGAACATACCTTATTTACTTTAAATACCTTTTTACAGTACTAGTGAGAGTTTACTTTGGTTTTTATTTCATCAGCTTAAAGCTTAATAAAGAATAATGAAAGTAGACCTTTTATTTGTTGAAAATTAGTAACACTAGAATAAGAAAACCTAGTACAATTGTTCCCTCAGCCTGTTGTCTCGTTTGATTTATAGTTACCAATTTTGATTAGTGTTTGGGTGTAGTGTATTTCAAAAGAACTCCCTCTAATTTGTAAACTGGAATAGATGAATAACAGTAATAATAATAGATCACTGTAACATAGGTGAGTCATAGATAAAGTCTAAACCTTTGTAAGCCTTCCACAAATAGTAACATGCAGCTGCATCCTTAGTAACCATTCCATGAAAAAGTACCCTGTAGGGAAAAATGAGAGCTCTCATTCATGAATTTTAGCATATGTAGAAATTACACCTAATAAAATGCACAAGTTAATTAATCTGAACTATATTTAGATTATTCTTGTTTGTCAGTTCCTGCTCATCTTTTTCCCCCCCTGCTCATGGTTCTTGTTGCTGTGCTCTGCTCTGACTCCTGTGCTGCTGTAGATCTCAGCGTGTTGCTCAAATTTCCCTTTTCAAGATGGTCTGCAGGGGCTGTACTCTGTAAGTTTCTTTCAACTTAAATTTAGGAGCTTTTGAAGCTGATAGACAAAGGAACATTTCAGTCCTGGTTTGCAAGGGATTCAGTCCACCAAAGGTGCCGTGATCCTAAAGCCAGCCAGAGCCGTGCAAGCTGGAACCAGAACCACATCCCTTGGCCACTTGCTTCTCCTTCTGCCTTCTCCTCTGCTTTGCTCTGAGCCGTTGCTGGCAGGTCCCCTTTTGCATCTGAACTCATTTCTTTGCCCACAAACGTTGTGTTAGTGTCCTTTTGGTCTGTGTCCTAGTGGAGGATTTCCAGAAGCTGCAGCAGGCCAAGGAGACTCTGACTAACGAGGAGCGGCGCGCGCGTTACGATCACTGGCGCCGGAGCAGAGTCGCCGTCCCCTTCCAGCAGTGGGAGGCCCTGAGCAGCTCCGTGAAAACGGTCGGTGGGGCTGGGCCCTCAGGAGGGGGGAGGTAGGGCTGGCCCAGAACAAAAACTGCAGGGTGAGGGCATGAGTTACAGGGGGGAGTTCTGCTGCAGGGCTGGGCCCTGGGGATGGGAATAGTGCAGAGAGATTCCTGCACTATGGATGCTAAGGAAATTCTGGAGAAACTGGAGGGCTTCAGAAGCCCATTCACAGAAGGGCATTAGGCCAGTAGTTTCAGAGTGAATTTATCTGCTTTTATAGGAAGTTTAAGTAACTTAAGGGCTGTTTTCAAATGCTTCAGCTCACTTTGCTTTTGTAGGAAACTTTTATTTCTTTTCAAAGTTAAGTTAATGCTGGGACCTTTTTATAATATGTTCCTCTCTTGGTATATTGCTTATCAGATAGGTTTTCATGCTGTCTAATTAAATAAAGATCTCATTGAAAAAATCCAGAAGATAGTTCCATGGAACCCTGGGCTTCCCACAGAGCTTTGGAGGGGCCCTGCTAGGCTGGTGGGGTGACCTGGGACAGAGGCAGGAGTTTATTGGGTGATTTCCATTCTGATTTTGCTGTTGGCAGGATTTGGTAGTGTGTCCCTAAGAGAGCTCAATTCCATAATATTGGATTATTTTTTTCCTGCCTTATTAGAGTGAATGATAATTACAGGGCTACAAGCTCATATTTTAAGCAGGTGAATTAAAGTTTCCTATGTCAATTCTGCCCATCTCAATTCTGCTTAGGAAAGAAGTTTGAGACACTTCAACTAAGCATTATGGCTGAGCTTTATTTTGCTGGAAGTATCCAATTATGCTTAGTTCAGTTCCAAACAGATGTTATTCCACGGACTTTAATATTAAATCTTTTCAAATTGCCTTGCCTTCAAAGGGTACTTTGAAGTCAAAGACAGCTTTGAAAATGAACATTTCTGAAGTCACTCAAGCCCTCTTAAAAAAATGTCTGAATTCATGAGAGAAGAAACTGGACAAAAATTCTGATCTACTTGTACATTTTGTTCTTCACCCCCACCTGACATAAAGTGTCCTCTCCAATGTTGTTTGTGACATGTAACCATGCTTTCCCCCATCCTACTGACCTGCAGCCTTCTCAACGTGCTTTGCTTAACCATTTATTGCAGCAGTATAAGAAAGAAAAAGTAATTAAAAGCCCATTAAAGTATAGGGCTTAGTTCTTTGTTATGTTTGCATTCCTTTAGTCAATGCACTGGGCTGTCCAAAGTAAGAAGGACCAAATGCTGGAAGCTCCTGACTTTGGGAATACCAACAACATAACTCAGGAGATGTGGACCCAACAGACGGGAAACAATGGAGATGGATTGTTGGAAGGGAGCAGGGAGCAAGATGATGTTGCAATTCCTGATGTGAAACCAGAGTCTTCAAAGAATCCAGACTCCCCGAGTAAGTGAAAACAGCACTTACAGAAAATGGCAGGATCCAGGGAATGGCCTGGAATGGGGACTTTCAGTCATGAGGAAGCCTTCTCTGGAACAGTGTGTTTAACTTGTGGCTTTTTAAATGTGGTTTTGGGTTGGCATTTTGGGTTGGGTTTTATGCTTTTGATTATTTATTTAATTTTGAAGTTTTCAGATGCTCCCTCCTCCCTAGCCCAAATTTCTTGCTTTGTTTGCTAGTAAAACCAGAAACTGGAGAAGGAAAAAAAAAAAAAAAAAAAAAAGCTTCAATCAAAATGTAATTTCTTTTCCTGATATATAAAAATGCAAAGTAAAAAGAGAAGGCAGTTCTTTTCAGTGACAATTTTAAAACTGTTAAGTAAAATCTTTAGGTTTGGGTGTTTTTTTAATACAGTACTTTTGCACAGTTTGCATCCAATGAGTAAATGAGGTCTAAAATTTGAGACTTGAGGGTTTCTTTAGTATTCGGTTTTGTTTTTTCTTAAGTAATGTATGCACCAGAATAAATGTGTGTTTCCTAAGTGCCACCTACCAGTCAGCACTTCCTGGCTGTGGTTTGGGTCACTGTGCCTGATCAAAGCTTCCTTAGCACCATGGGCACCCTCTGTGCTGCCTGATCCTCCAGGAGTTCATCCTCCCAGCCCGTGGTAGCACAGAGCTGTTGTCAAACAGAGTCCTGCCATTTCTCCCCAGTTTGATCAAACAGGAAATTAGGGTGAACTGCAAGGGTAGCAAAACCTAATGTGATCACAAATATTTGTGGAATGCAGAAAATAGAAAAGAAAATTCTACAAAGAAGTGTGTACCAGGCCTAACTGAAAACTTGTTTTTGAAAAGTTATGCTCTATAACTTCATACTATTTGCTTTTTTTTTTTTTGTACTTAAATCATCACCGTATCCTTTGTAGAACAGTAAAATTTTGAAGCAAAGAAAACATCATCTTGTTTCTTGTAATGGTGAATTGTCTTTGCAGGCATCTTCTTTCTCTATTTTTTCTTTTAAATTTTAATTCAATTTCCAGATATTTGAATGGGAAAAACATCAAACCCATCAAGTGCCTACTTCATTTATCCAGTGACATATGTTTACATTAATCAATGTTAATATTATAATATATTTCACAGGCTGTATATGCACTTCAGTGTTTATACCTGATGTTAGGATGTTGATAATGTTTTTGTTTTGGTCCAGATAAAATTTATATATTGGGTTCCACTTTGAAACTGTGGCATTGTGTGTTCCTGTCTGCTGGCCTGGATGAACCTACGTGGCTATTTCCGCTCAAACGAGAGATTTGAACACTGATTCTGCTCATGGGATTCACTTTGCTGTAAAAGGAAGTTCACATTTTAGTATGAAAAGGCCCCAGATCACGTGCTTGCAGATTTATCACATCACTTAGATTAAGGCAATGCAATTTGTTCAGTTTTCCTTTGTGAGTGCTCTTTAGGGGCTGCAAGGGTCCTTGCTGTTCCCCTTTGGCCCTTCCCAGCTGAGCTCTGTCCTGAGGGTTGGTGTTCCAGCTCTTGTTCCAGCGTGCCAGGAACTCAGGGCTCCTGTTTGTCAGTGCCAGTCAAGAGCACTGCAAGTGACCACTTTTCTGCTTGCTTTTTTGGGGGAAGACTATCGAGTATTATTTCAGACAGTTTAATTTTATGCATGTTTATAATAATTTAGTTGTCTTTCTCTTTTTTTTCCCCCTCAGGATTTTCAGAGGGGAATTACTGGCACTTGCGTTTCCGCTGGTCAGGCGATGCTCCATCAGACCTTCTGAGGAAATTCAGAAACTATGAGATCTAAAATGAGAAACACACATTTCATGAGCATGAGATCTTCTGTTCAACAGTTCAGTTTTGGGGTTTTTTTGCCAGCAGTTATAAGTTATTTGTATTTTGTATTCTTTGATTGTAATGTGTTGTTCCAGTCAATGTCCAAATACTGATTTATCACACCTGCTGTGAGTGTTACAGATGGAGGTTTTTCTGTTCAATAAGCAAAGCCCTTTGCATTATTAACGTAAAGTGATTTTGTGAAGTTATCTAACATCTTATATATTGTTTCTTGTATTCTCAAATGTTGTGTAGTGATTAATATTTCTCTCAATAGTGTGATGTTATAAAAAACATGCTCTCAGTAGAACCTGGGCTCCAGGCTATCCTACTCAGCGAGGATCTTCCAAAAGCTTTATGACAATGACCTGTAAACAGAACTGTGCTGATCTCTCAGCTCTGTGCTCTGCTTCACTTCTCCATTGCATTGTACTCACTGCAGTGATTTATAATGTACTCATTAGAAACTTAACTTGTAGGAGAGTTGTGATCTTATGTTATAGATGAAATAAGAAGGTTCTTGTTATCCAAGGTCTCTGTGACAGATCAAGCACTCCTAAAAATCACTTGTCTTCTACCTTAACAAGAACACTTTTTGCACCAGCTATTTGTTTTGGAAGCAGTTCCAGAACTTCTCCAGATTTTTGTCTTAAGATGTATTGGTGGAAGACTGAGCCCCTGTGTCTGTGTGCCAGCATTGTCCTGTGGCTTCACAGCAATTCCCCTTCCTGCTCAGGTGTGTTAGACATGGTTTTATCAGGGCTTTGTATGGTAAGGAATGAAAAATCAGACTAGTCAGCACTAATGTGTACAAAATTTCACTTGAAAAGTTTTTGATACTTTGGGCAACTTTTCAAATTCTACGTTGATGTTTATTTATTTTGTGTTTGTTTTCTTTGCAAACTTGGCTGACATGTTGACGTGGTTTTGTGCAGGCAGATAATTCCATCAGCATCAAATAAAACTTTGTGATTACAGAAAAGGGGTTGCTTTCATCTTTTTAATTAAATTTTCCACCCACCACAGAGATTCCTTTGGAATTTCTTATTCTTTGTCATCTCCGTGGGTAAAAGCTTAAGGAGTCCAGTTCTGAATCCTGGGCAGCACAATGGGAAGTGTAACCTGGCAAGTCCAGTGGTGTCCCCACATGGAAACCATCTGATGTCTGTCAGTCCCTGGAGGGAGGTGTTTGGCTGGGCCGTGCTGCCTGAGTCACTGTGCCCCTCCTGGCTGGGGCCCGTTTGCCACAGGCTGTGGCCCAGGTGCTGTTACTGGAAGCCAGCAGTGGCTGCATCCTGCTGACCCCATGGGCATCTCTGCCCTGGGGCCAGCCCGCCGCCCTGGGGCTGCTGCCGGGCTCACTGCTGCTGGTGCTGGGCCCGCTTTGTAAAAGCTCAGTGCTGGTGCTGTGCTGATACAGCCATGCTGACCCAAAGCCAGTTTTACAGCACATCATCTTTCATTTTACATGCTTTTCCCTGGCATATTTTGCAGGTGAAAACATAGAGGTGAGATTCATAATTCTCTGTAACATTTGGTAAATGTAACTGGTTTGGTTTTTTCCTAGTGCATTTGCTGCTTTACTTCATACAAAGGTATTTGCTCAGGAAAGACTTCTGGTCCATTTTACATAGAGGGACTGTAAACAATGTTAAAACAGTAGTAACAGAAGAAACTCTCACTGTATGTGAAGGATACTAAGTAATAGGGAACAATATTCCCTCTAACAAAAGGATGGTAATGCAGCCAGCTGGAGCACTTTGAATCAGACAGCAGCCCAGATCTGCCCATTTCACTTGCCCAAAGGTGAAAGGGGGTAGTTGGATGGATGATTTAGCACCTAATGAGCTGGTTTCCCTTGAGAAGTGAACGTACAATAGACCTTTGAACAGCAAACTAATAGTTTGTGTCATTAAAACTGATGTCATTATTAGCCAATTATTGCATGGTTGGTTTTGGCAAAGAACCTTTGGGTGTTTGTTCTGGATGAATAATTGCAGATATTTGGACGACTCTTAGCCCAGCAAAAGCTCATGGTAAAACTTGTTTTGTAACAACCTGCTCAAGATCAGTCCTGTAATTTGTATTTGCCCTCATGAGGAGGGCAGGTTCTAACTGGTGCTCCGTACACCAATGCCACCAATACAGACTTTTTTTTTCCTATTTCTGTATATGTTAAACTTGAAATGGTCCATTTTTCTGTATTTCTTGAGTTACATTAATCTCTGCCTAGCAGAGCAAGCCCAAATGTACTGGAAAAAAAGAGGAACCTGTGCAGCCTGTTTTGTTTTTTATTCCCCAAAACCAGGTGGGACCTGACCTGTTGGCCAGTACCAACAGTTAACTGGAATGAGTGGGCAGCCCAGTTCTCCCTCATATTAGAGAGACAAGCACCTGACAAATTAGTCAGTGTTAGATCATTCAGGGTCCACACCCCAAGCATAAACTGCTTATCTGTTTCTTTAAATAATAGTACTTTTACAAGTGTTTTGCCAGTAGCATGGGAAGAGGCAGTGAATGTCCCACCTGCCCTTTCATCAGCAGTAATGTGCTGCTTTGGGCCCTGCACTGGTGAGCACCAGACATAATTCACATGCTGTAACTTTAACTGGGACAGGCTTGTGAGGTGGGTCTCAGCCTCTGTGAAGGTGTGATTAGGGCAACACAGTCAGGTGTTTGTGGCTTTCAGGGGCCCCCTGAGATTTTTAACTCTCTTTGTAAAGTGGAAACAGTGGCAAAGGGTTTTCTGTGGGGGTGTGGAACAACAGCAACAAAGCCAGACACTATTTATTAGATTAGGGCCTGGCAGTTTCAGGTTGGAGGAGTGCAGCTCTCTACAAGACATGGTAAGCTCCTGTTTTCCTCTTTAGCTCCCCTGGTGAGGTGCTTGGATGGGCAGTAAAGGGTCCTGAGTGTTTTGGGTATGTGGGGCTCTGATTTACTGTGCTGTGTTACAGCTCTGAATGACTTGGTATGAAAATAAACAGAGTTGTGAGGTGAGCCCAGATCCTCTGGAGTCCAGTCAAAAGGGTTGATCAAACCTGGCCATTATGGAGTTGCAAAAGCTGGGGAGTTTTCATCTGGAAGTTACCAGACAGCAGATGGGGTGCAGGTGTATGGTGATAATGATGATAAAATACAGAGAATAGGGCACGGTGTTCAATGCTGTGTTTCTAGGTCTTCAAAACTATTTCAAACAGAAATTAAGCAACTGTTTAGCCAGTTATTTACAGTGAAACTGAACAGCATGGGGGCATTCTGGAATTATGTAAATTATTATATCTTTATTTGCTGCTGTTATACCTGTGCAAGTGCAGAAGATTGTCAAGAACTAAAACATTCTCAACCTTTTTGTTTTGCCAGTATTTGCCAAGTTGCTTTGCCAAGATTTGCCAAGTGACAACGTAAGAGTTAGTTTGGATGCTGAATACTGACAGTATATGACTTAAAATCTCAGGCTGAGTAATGCTGAATGGTAGGTGAGGTCGTTTATTGATTGTTTGTTTTCCTCTTTAAATGAGATTTTTTTAAAAGACAGTTTATATGTTCTATAATAGAAGCAAGTATCCTGATTATTAAAAGAGATACGGTGTATCTTTAATTTCCTGAGCATGAACATTGCTATCCTACCTTCCCAGCAGGCTCATCTCTCATTTCAGGATATGAAAGTGTAAGCAGTGAGGCTGTTGTAAAGCTGATGAAATTACACAGCAAAAGATAAAGCCACTCCGCAGGCTGTTGGGCTGTGTCACTGCCAGACGGGCAGATGATTATCAGTTGGTTTGTGCTGGGTGATTTTACTGCAGCCCAGTGCACACGCTCCCCCTGCTGTTGGCAGAGCTGCCCCCGGCGATGGCGGGCACTGGGTGTGTTGCTGCTTTCCCCTTGGCTGTATCAATCGCATCTCCCTCCCTTGTGAATGCAGCTCGGGCTCTGCATGGGCGCTGTCTGTCCCAGCTCTGAAGGGCTCCTGTCTGAGTCACCGCAGGGTGCACGGGATGAGCTGGGAGCTCTTCAGCCCTGTAACCTGCCACACCCCATGGATGCTGCAGAAAACGAATTTTCATTCCTCCGTTCCATCTGCACAGAGGTTTGTTCTTTCTCCCTCCTTCTGGCAGAGCAGCAACGGAGAGGGGTTCCTTCTCGAAAATGAAGTTTGCTGCCAACATTCAAAGTTTCCAGTCTTGACATGTGTTGTGGCTCTCAACATTTTCAACAAAATGATTTTGCTTGCTGCTTTGTCAAAATGCTTCTCTTGGCACCAAGGACAGGCAGCTTTTCTAAGGAGGTGCAGTTTGACTCCAGGCATCAGTCCTTACACAGACTAAGTTTACTTCGTTAGGAGTGTTAGATTGATAGATTGATTGTCAGAGCTGCTCATTTGCTAGCTGAGAATTTCCACGGAGCCCCCAGATTTTTGCTGGGTAGAGGACTGTGAGCTCTTCCTCTTCCTCATGGACTTTGTGTGATTGATGTCCATGGGCAGGAATGGCCAGAGGAGTAAGAGACTATTGCAGCTGGTTGGGTCCGTGTGCCTTTGGTGCCTTCTGCTGCTTGAGGTCCTCACTTTCCAGGGATCTGAGCCTTCCCCAGGATCCCCAGATCCATCCTTGGCCTACCAATGCACTTGCCTGTGCCCTAACAAACAAACAGCCAAGCCTGAAACCCCTGGGAGCCTCGCTAGGGAGCACTTTGAAATGTTCATTTGGCTGCCAGCTTAAATAACTTTTGTTTGTTCCCTCTTTCTTTATTGTTCCTCTTCTTTCCCTGCCTCTGTTTCTTGATTAAATTAAGTTGCACTAGCAAAATACGCTAGAGGAAATGGGTTTGTGTATGTTTATGTTGGGTTTTTCTCTTGTCTTTAAGAGAGAGAGGAGTGAAAAGTTGTTTCTCCTCTGGCCTATCTGGGAATAGCTTTTTTCCTATTTCCAGATTTTTCTTTCTTGACTTTGCAGGTTTTTCAGCCCTCCACTGGTGCTGGGGCCACACGGGAGGAGCCTCACACCTCTGAGTGGTGAGGGCTCAGTTTAAGCCAATCAGAGATGCTTGGGGAACGCTGCCTTGTTTTTCCTGGTTATTAATGGCACAATAACTTCTGTGGGGTTTTTCCCCCTCATCACCACATTGTGTGTGTATGTGCATCAGGCATGTGCAGAAGGTCATAAAAGGCAGGAAAAGAGGATTGAGGGCCCCCCTCACTGGAGGTCCAGCAGGAATCAGACCAGCTTTCTTCAGGAAAGCTTTGATGGAGCAAGTCCATTCCTTACTGAGAAGCCTTCTGCTGATATTGTTTAATTTTTTTTGTATCAGCTGTAGGACGTGGGGGCAGAACAACAGACCTTTGGGCGAATCAGGGCACGGTTTGTGTGTAAGCCCTCAGATGAATCCTGAGCTTTGCAGCTGGACACTGCCTGTCCTGCCTGCAGGGCCTGGAAGGTGATCTGCTGAAGAGCACCAAACCCCAGGTGCCCTTCTGTCACCTCCATCGAGGGCTCTTGTCACTGCTTGTAGAGGCAATGCCAGAAACTTGCCCTGGGACCTCCTGCAGCCCTGTTCTTTCTGGCAGGGCTAGGGGAGGAACAGCAGGCATGGCCTGATGAGCTGCAGTAGGATAAATATCACAGGGCAACAAAGAAGATGGGCTGGATTGTCTCTGAGGGAGCTGGGCCTATTCAGTGCCACAAAGGCTGAGAAGGGACCTCTTTAGTGCGTATAAATATCCAAAGGGGGGTGTCAAGAAGGTGGAACTGGGCTCTGCTCGGCAGTGCCCAGCAACGGGACAAGAGACAGCGGCCAGAAACTGCTGCACAGGAACTTCCACCTGAACGTGAGGAAAAGCTTCTTTCCTCTGCAGTTACTGAACACCGGCACCGGCTGCCTGGAAAAGCTGTGGAAGGTCCCTCATGGGCGGGAACAGGGCCCTACCGTGCGCTCTGGGATCGCCCTGCACACGCGGATGATCTGCTGCGTCCCCTCCCTCCTGCCCCACTCGGTGCCACGGCAGGTGATGGCTCTGCCTGCTGCAGAGGCCTTCAGCCCAGAGAGGAGACGCGAGGAGTAAAACTTGCACACGTCGAGGAATGGGAGGGCCAGAAAAGTGCAAAAAAAGACCAAGCCCATCCGGGCCGCAGCGAGCAGGGTTCGAACCTGCGCGGGGAGACCCCATTGGATTTCAAGTCCAACGCCTTAACCACTCGGCCATCGCTGCTGATGGTGTTTCCGATCCCCGGCTGCACCCTTATAGGGCGTTCCGCCCGCCGCGCGCCCCGCCCCCACCCCGCGCAGCCAATGGGCGCCGCCGGCCCCGGCCCCGCCCCCGCAGCGATGGCGGCGGCGGCTCGGCAGGAGCGGCGCAGAGAAATAAACGGGAACGGGCCCTGAGCAGGCTCAGCCGAGGCCGTGCCCGCTCCCGAATTAAAGCCGCGCTCCTGAGTCTGACACAGGAGGCAGCTAGGAACTCCCACAGCCGACAGCAGCCGCTAGGTGCTGCATTAGCTTTCAGTGGCATGAATATTTTCCCTGGTTTTACTATTTCTTTCAATTATTACAAAATGTCTTTATATGTAATTTAATTCGCTGTGGA
This sequence comes from Phylloscopus whistleri, assembly GCA_017589585.1. NCBI lineage: Eukaryota > Metazoa > Chordata > Aves > Passeriformes > Phylloscopidae > Phylloscopus > Phylloscopus whistleri. The sequence goes on along the minus strand of JADMLD010001066.1, from coordinate 905,568 downwards.
AATTTTTTTTACGCTGGCAACAGTTAATTGTGCCAGCAGTGGTACAATGGAAATTAAATTTCATTTGACTTTCTACCTGTGTTGCAATGGGTAAAAATAATAATTTTACCTGATTTTTCATTCCTCTAGTCAGAGCTTTTGTTTTATTATTTTGGGTAGCTGGACTGATACTGGTGACTGTTCCCATTCTCCTTGCTTTGCTTTTTTTTTTTGTATGTTATTGATCAAGAAACATTCTTAATTAACTTGCCTCAGCACCGAAAATGCTACTGGATTAGTACTGGTCTTAAAATAGGCTTGTGAAAATCACCCGTCAGGACTTTTCCTGGCACCTGACCCGGGCCGTGTAGAGGCCAGAGGGGTTGGGAAGCACCGGCTGTGTCTGTGCCTGTCAGAGTGCGGCCGAGCGCGGCTCTCAGCGCCAGCAGCTGGTAAAGCAAGCGGGGCCGCCTGTCCCCTGGGCCGGCTGTCCCCCGGCTCTGCTGTCCCCTGAGCCTACTGTCCCCCGGCTCTGCTGTCCCCCGGCTCTGCTGTTCCCTGAGCCCGCTGTCCCCTGAGCCCGCTGTCCCCCGGGCCCGCTGTCCCCTGGGCCGGCTGTCCCCCGGCTCTGCTGTCCCCTGGGCCGGCTGTCCCCTGAGCCTACTGTCCCCCGGCTCTGCTGTCCCCCGGCTCTGCTGTCCCCTGAGCCCGCTGTCCCCTGGGCCCGCTGTCCCCCGGGCCCGCTGTCCCCTGGGCCCGCTGTCCCCCGGCTCTGCTGCCGAGCAAACGCCGCTCCGGCCGGGCCGCTCTGGGCTTTGGGGCCGTGTCCTTTGGCCCGAGGGGCCGCCTGGAATTGCCCGCCTGGAAACCCCCGGATGGCTGAGGGCTCTACGGGCACAGCCCATCCGCTGTGACACCGCCGAGGGCTGGGATCTGCGGCTTGCGGGAACGCTCCAGCCCGGCCTTCGCCATCAGGCCTTGCTGGAAGGTGAAAGCTGAGAGCCCAACCATTCCAGGCCCAACCATTCCAGCTTCTGCCAGGCTGCAGTGAACACGTTTAAACCACACACGCAACATCCTGAGCCACTGAAACCTGAGACAGACCCCGTGCCCCTCCTGTCTCACAATTTGCAATCTCTGACTTCAGTGTTCTGAATTTAGGAGCCTTTATTTCCTAGCAGAACTAAGAAATTTTTTTTCCTTTAAACAACAACTGCTTTGTGTTCACGTATAGGACTCGAGGTAAAATGTGCAATTTCAGTAAAACATCCTCGGTGCCGAGGCGGCTGAGGGTTGTTTGGCACCGTGGGTTGTGTTTGAGCAGCTCCGCTCGGTGTCTCTCTGCAGTTGTTGTTGCTGGGGCGGTGCTGCAGGGACCCCCAGCGTTCCCAGCGCAGGCTGCAAGTGCAGGGCAGAGACAGCGGCTTCCAGCCCTTCGAGGCACCGAGCCTTGCCCAGGAGCACTGACAGAAGGGCTCAGGGACACACGCAGAGTGCTGCGGGAATAAGCGTATTTTGAAAATGAATTTATCTACCAAAGGCATCTCAGAAGTTTTACTTCTTAATCGCTTAAAAGTAGCAAGATCTTGACATTGCAACAGGTAACAGATAAAAGTCTGGTTTAGGACTGTTACATAAAATAATGGTGCTAGGATAGAATTGCCCGTATTTTTTTCATGATTTTAATTTCTTCAAGTGCAGAGGACAGATACTGAAAGATCTTCAATAGCACAAGGACAGATCAATCAACCAGTACAAAAAATGGACAAATGATTTCTTTAGAAATCTAAGGACTGAGCCCCAAGCACTTCAATCCTTCAGGTTCTTGTCTTTGATTGACCTAAATGTCAGATTTGTAATGCTTGTTCCATCTCTTCTCCACCACCTGCTCTGTGGCCTTTTACTTAATTAATCTCTATCAGCTTTACAAATTCAATAGTTTGAACATTTCTTCCTGTTAGAAATCTATGATGCCTACAACAGAAAAAATAGGTGAGATTCTCCCTAAGTTAGCAAGTATTTACAGCAATGTCGGCAGAACAGCAACTTTGTGCTTATGTGGAACTTGGAATATTCAAGAGTAAATTTCACATCTTCCTTGAAGAACGTGAGTGAAATAATGACTCCAACATAAATTGTGTTTTACAACAGATAATGCTTGCACCACAAGACTACCGGATTTTGTGTTTTCTCCCTGAAGAAATTAGAAACAATAGGAAAACTATTATGCTGCATACTGAATAATATTTCTTCTGTATTCCTCCTGTTCTGTCTGTTAGCTTTGTAGATCACTGAACAAAGCTGAAACCATACAGACAATGAAAATAAGAATTTACTATGGAAAATTCTATATGGCTAAAATTTCACATTCTGCGAATGCCTAAGAATGGATCTGGGGACAAGTTTCAGGTAGAGAATCAAAAGTGGCTTCATTCCTTTACTAAGGACATGTGAAACTTTTCCTTGTTTGTTCATCAATGATGACAAAATTTGTTGTGATCTAATGGCTGCAGGGCAGATTCTGTGGAACTAACTGGCATCCCATGGTACTTTTTATAAACATTATCTAGAAGAACAATGAAAAATTTCTGCTAGTTAGGTAAACCAAAGTGTCCTAGTGCTGGTCCTTTCTGCTCAGATTTGAGGCTGCTGGCAAGGTGGTGTTGAGAAAGTGCTGATGCTTCTGACTGACATGTTCAGTGAAGGCAAACTGAGCTGCAGCTTCCTGTTCATCTGCCTGGCTCTGCTCACAGATGCTCACCCACCTGACTTACAGCAACATTTTAAATGAAGGCAGCAGGACATCTGTCACCACAAGTGTGTGAATAAACGTGGACAGTTTGCTAATCCTGCTTATAAAGCTAAATATTAATTAAGGTGTCTAAACATCCATGCCTATGCAAAAAGAGGCGTACAGTTTTATCCTAAAGCTTTCATTTTACTATTGAAAATGTGGCTGTTGAAGTTGACAGACTGTAGAATCTGCTTCTGCCTCTAATCTTCTCATATGTTCAGTAATAAATAGTTCTTGGAAAAATGCCATTAGTTCTACTTAAATGTTAATGAAATTACAGGCTCAGTGTTACAAGATTATCAAATTATATCACTGAATGTTGTTGTAGGTGTCAATGCAGCCAAATATTTTGTTGCATTCTTATATTTAATAAACAATCTTAGCAAATTTGGGCACGTGTGTGCTACTGGATTGGAACCCTTTTCTTTAATACACGTTTACCAGATTTACTGGGTTTTAAACAAAAAGCATGTTCCTATTTGCCATTGGTTTATCCACACATTTCTTGCATTTTTATGAAAACAGGTAGATGGATATACTTTCAAAATCTGACTATGCTGAATATCATAGGAAAATGCTACTCAGGGCCAAAAACATCCTCGTGGTAGGTTTATTAATGAGACTTGGCTTTCATCGTGCATCTGCAGCAGCATAAAGAGTAACATTCTCCTCACCTGTGTGAGAGTGAAATAGGCTTCTGGCTCCCATCTGTATTGCTTGACTTTTGGCCCCATTCTGAGCACAGGTGTTGGTATGGAGACCCTGATTTACTCACCTTTTGTATGCTTCAAATCTTAAAATACATGACTTCTTGTTCATTTTTCATTTAATCATTATTTTCCAGTTTGTTGGAGTGTTTTTTCCCCCCATAATAACGATATCTGCAGTCTGTTTTAAATAGTTGTGATTAAAACCTGTTATTTTGCTGAGTTTTACAGGCTGTTTTTCACATTGTCACTACAGCCAGGAATTATGATGGTGGGTAGTACCAGCAGGTGCACTGTGTGTTAGTACTTCCAGCTTTAGAAACGAAATCAGATAGTTATGAAAAAAAACCCCAGAAAATCTCCCTCTTGGTTACTGCTTGGCTTAGTCACATTTGTGCCTAAAATTTAAATCTGTTTGTAGTATTGGCTGTTTGCAACTATCCTGGGTAAATGACCACTTTAATTCCCATTATGCCTCAGAGACAGATCACAGCAACAAACCTTCCCAAAATTCCTTCTTCAAAATCTTCCTTCCTTCTTCAAAATCAAATACTTTGTACATTTTGAATTGCAAGACCTTGAATGAAGGAAAGCTGAAACTCGGTAACAAATAGAATAAAACCAACTTTAATTATGCTTTAGAGGCAATTTACCATGGGTCTTTCAGCTCAGTGTCCCATTTTTTCAAATCAAGCTACTCCAGACAGGTTATTTCACACTATTAAAGATGTACACCTCTCATTAGCATTGTACTTGTGCAGAAAAATGTGGTGTACAGTATTAGCAGTCATGGTTGAAAGTTTGATTTTTATAGGTCTATATTGCTCCTGGTTTCTGTCACTGATGGGCTGCATGTGGAGAAACACAGTCATGATGTGCTTTTATTGAATTGTCTGAGAACCTTGGGATCTTCATGCACAACGCTTTTTAGTCGTCGGGTGTTCTCAGCTGAATAGCCTGCAATTCCTACCCAAGAAAAATATTCCTGGTGAAAATTCCAAAAGATAGTTTGAAGAAACAAAACTTGAGCAATGGAGGTCTTGAGATTTGTGTAAATCTCAGGAACTAAGTTTAGGAATTTCAGTCATTGCTGTTTCATTTCTCACACTTACGATGATATGATTAATTTTGCCATTTAAACTCCCAAACTAACGATTTCATACTGCATGGTTTCTCAGTAGGAATGGGAATTAGTGCCTTGTAAGCACACTGTTTTTCAAGATTCATCTGTTTAGATAGTATTATTTATTGTTCATATAAGATTATGTCTTAGCGATTCAATATCATTGACAAGGTTGATTAAAATGTACAAATATGAAATATACGAACTCAGTTCTTCCATTAGACGTAAACAGATGCATAAACAACTGAAAATAGAAAGAAATTACTAATTACTGGACTTACAGATAATAACTGAAGGCAAATGGAGAGTCAGAATACTGGAATGTGCTCTCTAAAAAAAATAGATTTATTTCTGAATTGTTTCAAGAGACAGACAACATCAAAAGTTATTGCAGGAGCATGAAATTTTGTTAAAGAATCTGATTATAAAATTTCCTTTGGCCTAGCTGAATCGAAATAATTTTAGAAAATATGATGACACCTATACTGGTGGGCACAGGGTTGTACCTAAGGTCCTGTGTCTGGTCAGACAGTCCATCCATGCCCTGCTGCCATTCTGGGGGTACATTTGGCCACTCACCAGTTGGGAATTTTTCATTTGCCTTCTGTGGGAATGAAATCTGGGTACATGACATGCAGAAACGCAGGTTCCTTACCTGGGTGATCACTGGCCAAGACTGGGATTTTCTTCACCCAACGCAGATACGAACACTATATTTGATTTAAAATTTGCTTTATTTTCATGGGTTCCTTATTTGATTAAGTTTTCAACGTGTTTGCCAGAAGTGCAGTGTCTCAACAGGTCTAGCTCTCATTCACAGCTATGAAATCCTACCCAGAGTCTTACAGAAGATAAAAAAGATTCACCTCGTCTGGTGAATCACACTGGAGCGGGAATCACGGGAGACTGGAACTACCTCAAAAAGCTGTGTACGTCAGAACGGAGGATATGTGAACACTGACATAAAATGATTTTAAATCAACCCCAACAAATAGGCTTAGTGCACAGGTTCCCTCTGAGAACTAACTAACTAGTGAACTGACTAACTACCTACCTCTCACGGGGCGAAGGAAGAGCGGCGGTACCGTCCCCGCGACGCGGGGCAGGGGCAGCAGCTGGAGCTGGAGCAGGGGCAGGAAGAACAGGAGCAGGAGCAGGGGCAGGGGCTGGCCCCTCCTCCGATCCGGGCTCTCCCGTCGGGTCAGATCCCCCGTCGGGTGCCCTCAGGCCAGACTCCGCGCTCTGTTCCGCCCCTTCAGCCTCAGGTCAAACTCTCCCCTCCGGTTCGCGCCCTTTTCCCCTCAGGGCAGCCCCCGGCCTGGGTGTGTCGCCGCTCCCGCCTCAAGGAACGAGGGGAGAGCGAGCACCTGTGTCCTGTGGGAGGGGAAGGGGCGAAGGGAAGTGGAAACAGCGAGCTGGGCATGTCGGAAAGCAGGTGCAAGTGTCTTCAGGAGGCTGATGAGGCAGACGGCCCCTTAAAACAAACAAACAAACAAACAAACAACAAACAAACCAGCGTGGATTTCGAGCCAAAGAGGCATATGAATGTTCCCCCTTACTGAGGAGAGAATGTGGCTCAGAGGTGTGTTTCTGGATATTTTGGCGTGTCCTGGACCTGGTTGCCTTTTGTTCAGAGCTTTCAGCATTTCAGACTGACTTCTGTGGCATGAATGGTATGAGCATGTAAGTAGGCAAAATATATTTTATGCAGGGGTTTGGGGGTGTCTCTTTTAGTATAGTGGCTTCTGCTTTTGTCCATCTTGCTGGGGCAATCAATACAGTTGCCCATGCTCCCCCATTTTTGGCATATTAGTACAAACACTCCTCTCAGCCTTGCCAGCAGCTGCCTCAGCAATATTTGAAAATGCTTTCAGGGTATTTTGTAAGAAGGTGCTTATTTTTATTGGTCTGGGATGGCAAGAACCTCGTCCAAACCCTGCCGATTCTGACTGCTGCCCTGAAGTTACCACAGCTTTTGGAGTAATCCCTCTTAATAAGCACCAGGAATTCAAGACAGTTGCCTCTCCGATTGTGAGAGGTGTTTCGCACCATTTTAGACACTTATGGCCTTTTAAAGCATCCCCACATCCAGCCCTTGCACATGTGGCTGAAGTCTGCGGGACACCTGAGGTGTCTGAGAGGCTTTTCTGATGGATCCTACAGTATCTAAAATGGTTCTAGGTGCTTGCCTTTAGCAGCTGAATCCCATTCCTCATTTGATAACGCAAAATGATGGGTCAAAAAACTTCAAATAAAATGAGCATTTTTCACACCTCTCCTTAGTGAGTCTATCGAAACAAAGACGGTTGCTGTTCACGTCTAGAGTAATTTTGCTTCATAAATAACATACTGATGCAGTTACAAAGACCTAATGATTTAAAAAGTGTAATAGGGATCATTTACATAAATCCACTTGTCTACATTGACCTTTGCAGTGAAGTGAATTGCGTTTTTGTTCTTAACTTTTAAATAACAGTCATGAGGTAAATGAGAGAGCTGAGAAATGCTGAGAAATACTAACTGCAGGTGGTGAGATTTACACTTGAATTGCATGATATAATTTTAATACAGTACTCAGAAAATTAAATCTTACTCCAGCAGCTTTCTTATCTGTCTGTTGTTCATGTCTTCTAAATTCATGCATTGCAGGTGAGAAAAGAACGATTTTTTTTCAGGCTTTAAGCTTCAAATATGAACCTGAGAAGAATGTATTATGAATAAAATTGTAAGCTTAATACAGCAATACCAAGTATATTTCCCCATAATAAATTCTTATATAATCTAGGAAAGTCTGCTTAGTTTATATTAATAATATCTGATGCATTTGCATCCATAATCCTTTTTGCTGCATTCCTTCTATGCATCTCTAAGTGCAGAAGACACTTTTGAAATCAGTTGGCCATTGCATGACAGGGCTTTAATGAGATTGATTTTTTTTCCTAGGTTCCTTGCAACTGTTTCAGTACCCTCTTATGTATGTCTAAGTATTTTTGTTGTTTTTGTTTTTTTTCCCCCGTTGGTTTTTTTTTCTTTTACAATTTCTTTTCAGTCACAATATGTGCTCCTTCCTTAGGTTTGGGGTTTTTTTCCCTCATTGCTTGTTGAGTCTCCCCAATACTCTTAGGTAGTGTCAGGTTACTCAATCTTGAGGCCCTCTGTGCCCTTTTTACCTCTAAATCAACTAAAAATAGCCAAACTACTTTGGTTGAAATTTTCCAAAATAAAAATTCAGCCGGACACATGGACCTAGTACAAATTTTCAGACTGAATGCTTTAAGACCTCCAGTCTCTAACAAAATAGATGCGAATATTGAGCAGCTGCTACCTTTTGGGAGTTTTAGGAGGGTTTTCTTGTTCTATGTGTATTGTAAACTGCACTTCAGGGTACTCTAATTTGCTATGTTAACAGATTAGCAAAACTTTATTCATATCCATTTTTTAAATGGCTGCCTTGGTGGAAAATCTTACAAATGGGGGATTACAATCTGGAAGTGTGCTTTGAGTGTGTTGTGAAGGTGAAAGAAGGGGATGTACATTGCATCTCTATTAGAGTGTGGATTTACGGCAGTGGCCTTTGCTTTCCTTCTTCCCCTTTTCCCTTCTCACGTTCAGCCTAAACCTCATGGATTTTTGAGGGGGCTTTGCCATTGCCTTCCCTGGTGTCTGCTTTAGGTTCTGAAAGCCCTGTGTCAAACCTGGTTTACAAGGCTGGGAATGAGCTTGGGTGTCTCCAAGTGGTGGTTTCAGTAGCAAGCTGTCGCTGAAGTCAGGCGCTGCCATTCTGGGAGGAGTTCCAGTTGGGTGCTGCCCTCCCAGTTTGTTTCTTACCACCTGGGATTGACAGGCGAGCATTTGCAGCCTCGCTGCCGGTGCCCGTGGGTCCAGGTGGAGTTCTTCACAGAGCTGTTTCTAGGAGCTCCCTTCGTTGGAGTCTTGATTCAAAAGGTAAGACTGAAGAAGAATGGAGGCAATTTTCCTCTTAGTGGTAGTACGTGAAGCTATAAATGGAACTATAGCCACTTAAATAAAATAATCACTCCAGAAGTTTTTAAAAGTTAGAAGGCTGGATTTCTTAGCCAGCTTTCTAAAAAATGAACTTTTAAACATGATTAAAAAAATTCTGAGTATTAAAAAAAAATCCGAATATTCTCAATATTTTAATCGTCATGGTCTTATCACTTCAGGCCCATAGCTGAAGTTGTGGAGTTGTTTGCATATTCTCCAAAGAATATGCAAACAAGAAGCCATTTTGGAATATTGGAAAAGGAAGAATAAATGTTCTATGGATGCTATTATTTTAAAAAGTTTCGCTTGCCTCCTGGCTTTTTGCTGGATGTTGCACCTAATTGAAGGAAGGTTTGTGTAAATGTATGTTTATCACACCTCAGTGTGAAAATAGTGAGTTACTGCACAATTTTATGCCATTTTTAAAAAACTTATAAATATAAAAAGCCATTTATTATAATAGAGGGCTAAAGGAGGGCTGTTATATTCAGGGCAACATTGTGTGTGTTTCAAAACCCTTACGTGCACACTTCTCTGTTAGGTAAAATTGTAGACAGGAGCTGTGTTCAGACTTAATGAAGCTCCAGAGATAGCCAACAGCAGAGAATTAGGCCTCATGACAGGCATTTAGGAAGAAAGCATAATGAATTCTTACTGTTTCTCCTGGTTCAAATCCGTTGGTCAGTGTTGGGAAGTTAATTCACCTTGGAACAAAGTTTGGTTGTTTTTTTTTCTTTATGGCTGCTCTTCAGCCAGACAGTTTTGAGTTGAACTGTGGGCAGAGGTCAGAACAGGCTGGGATGTCCTTAGGCTTTATTCTGGAGCTGTTTCACCAGAAGTGCTCTATCAGCTTTGTAGGGGTTTCTGCCGAGCCGTGGTGTGATTTGAAACTGGTGTGAAGGGTTGATAAAGGGAGCAGGGTGCTGTGCAGCGATGGGAACCCCACGGGATGTTCATCTGCACGGGGAGGCCTGCCCGTGTTTGTGGGCCTGGCGTGGAGGGATTGTGGCTTTGCTTAAGTATTCTTTTCTTTCCCTTTTCATTAGACTGTGCTTTCGTATGTGCTAGGGAGCTGCCTTCCAGCATCCAAAGTGATGCAGCTTCTAAGAATCATTTCTCTCTTATTTTTATGCATATCTCAGCGTCAATATGTTATTTTTATATATATAAAGTATCAATCACGTTTGCTACCCTTAATATTGGGGTTGTTTTGGGCATGTCTGTAAGCAGTGGGGAAGAAGAATACAATTCTAGAATACTAAAACGCTATTTAGGTCACTGGACAAAACAAAAAATGCAAGCCTTTTAATCATTATATGTTAGAAAACAGTTATGTAAAATGGTACGTGATGATGAAGCATCCTGGGGTAGGGCATGGGTAGGAGACAACCAAATCTGTTGACAAAATCAGTAGCAGCTCTACAAAGAGAAGAAACTTTGGTTTTTTACCTTTTTGCAGTTGAGACACATCTTTTAAGCAAAACAGCAGAGTGTCATGTTCTAACAGATAACTGTCAGCAAATAGCAATAAGGGAAAATGGGGGATTGTATTTAAAAAAAAAAATTTGAAACCTTTTAGTAGTACCTCATGGAATTTCTATTGTCCATTATTTTAATGAGTTGAACAATATCCTATTTTTAGTGGAAGGTCCACTTGAACTTTATGTGAACAGGGTCTCTGTTTCTGAACACAGATAGGAACACTTTAAATGTGATAACAAAAGGGAGGGCTTGGAGCCAGACCTCCTTAACCTATCGTTAGGAGCTCAGATAGCCATCCATGCAAGGACTGTGTGCCACTTGAATGGAGAGGAGCCCTTGCTCTGGGCTCAAAGTGCACACAGTGAAAATAGCACTGAGACTCATGTGGAAGGATTTGGGGGTTTTATTTAAGAATTTAAAATAGGTCCAAAAATATTAATGATTTTTTTTTTAATTAAGTGCTGCCATCTGATGTCACACCACCTTCTTTTGTGTGCTGGTGGGGTTTTTTTTTTGTTGTTGTTTTTTTTTTTTTTTTTTTTTTTTTTTTTTTTTGAGTAAATGCTTCTTCAGTTCCTTACATATCAGAACTCTAGTTTTCAGAACAAAAACTCCAGTACCTGCAGAAATGTGCATGGAACAAATGTTCCAAACATTAGATAAGTAAAGTACTTCTAGCCTTAGCAGTATTATTTAATTCTGCTGTAACCCACAATGGTGCATATCCAGTGGAACTCCACTGGTGAATGAAATTATGTAGTTTACTGGTTGTGAAATACTGTCAGGTTCCCAGGTTTCCATGTGTACTTCACTGGGAACATTTTTTCTTGCAGTGGCTGTAGGCTCAGGGCAGTAGCACATTTTTTGGATAGCTGTTGGTTGAGAAACAGCCCAGAGTGCCAGTCCAGAGCCAAAGGCTGTGGAGCTGCTCAGGCTGTAGGATTCACACTTCTGCTGGAACATCTCCTGGAATTTGTTGGTGTCACAGCTGGCTGAGGTGCCTGCATTCACCAAAGGAGGGATTCTGATAGGATGTTTAAGGGAGATGATTTCTGACCTTCCTAGGAATAAGCAGTACTGGTATCAGGGTAATCTTAACACAGGAGTATGGAAGAGAGATTATGTTCTATAGATTTAGTGTAAATTGTTTCTGAATGTGTTTTACTCTCCTCAGCCTGCTTTTTGGCCTCAGTTAGAGAAAGTGTGGATAAGGTGCTTCAGTGTTATTATGGTTTTATTCCAGTACTCTCCCACTGGCATTCTCTCTGATCTTCAGTAAATAATTTTTCCTCTGTGATTCTGTTTCCTTATGTGATACAGGAACACAGCCTCTGCTTGAAACAGTGCTTTGATTGAAAGCACTGTAGGAAAAGTAATCATGATTACTAAACAAGGAAAAGAGAGCTTGTTCTGAATGTTATAAACCAGGGAAAAATATTGAATTTTTATCTCAGTAGATATAAGAAAGTTTTCATGAGATAAGTTCATTGAGGTGTAATGTTTTATCCCACCTCAAAATTTTGTTTTCTTTTCTTTTTTTTTTTATAAACCTTTATTAAACCTTTTAATGTCACTAGGTCAGTCATGAACCATTGCTTGCCATGGGGACTCTCCAGTATCCATCAAGAACTAGGCTTAGGCTGTGTTCTTTTCCTTGGTAGATTGATTGTAAGGTATGATGTGTCACATTATTTATGCTGAGAACTATGTTGAAGGACTTGGTGGAAGTCTTATGTTCTTGTGAATTTTATCTGCTCCTCAGATGTGGATTGAAAAAGTGCTCTAGGGAGAAAGTAAACACAGGCAGAATTGAAAGGAAACGCAAAAAGGAGAGCTGTGGTTTTTTTGATTTTAATTTTTGGGGCTAAGATTAAAAAAAATCTTGCAGTTACATCATTGCCAGCCTACACCTAAATGCAAAGCCTGCTTAAATACAGTAGCTTTCAGTGATTAAATGTTATTAATGGGTCTGAATCTTGCCACCTTCTCCAGCTCTCCTTTGTGGTGTCTGTGCATTCATAGACATGCTTCTTGTTGCTAGTGGTAAGAAATGGTGAAGCCTGAGATGCTTAGAGAGTAGCCTGACAGATTATCTGGAAATGTAAATAATTTAGCAGGTGTTTTATAGGTTTTACCTGGTGTTAATGGGACAGATCTTCCCAGGTGTTGGAGATACTGCTCCATTCCAGAGTGTGGTCTGGCTCATGGAGCACAAGAGGTCTTCTCTTTGCAGTACAACAGCATGGCCTTTTCCTTGCCTGAGCTAGAAGATTTTAGCATCCTGAATATCTTATTTCATGTGCCAGCTAGATGATTAAAGGAAAATACAGTCATGGTTTTTGTAGCTTCTATGAAGTCTGATTTGCACTTGCTGTACTGACTGTAGCAAAAAGGCTAACACATTTTATTTCCAGAGTGTCGTTAGTAACAATTAATGAAGCTGTACTGGAAATACTGAAATTTAGAACAACTAGTAAAAAAATTTCTATTATGTATTCTCAGCAATGTTTCATATCATGGAAATCCTCAGGTGCCCTGTCCATATGTATCTTGGTAAAAAATACAAATCCTGACTACTTTGTTTCAACTTTTTGTTTTTAGAAGGCAGTAGGCCTTTGCATTTTCTGAAATTGCTAGGATAATGTATAGTGTGTCATTGTAGAATACCATACAAGAGAAAAAAAACAACAGAGAAAACAAATTTGGTGCCAAGTTCCTGGGTGAGAGCTTTATGAATCCCTGTGCTGTCCAGTTCAGGAGTCTGAGAGTGAGTCATTGCCTCCAGACTGAAGTTGGCATGCAGTCAGAATGCCTGGCAAAACAGTTGCTGTGCTGAAAATTCCAAGAATAATCACTGGAAGTGTAAGTAATTTCCTGCTTTGTGTCATCTAATTGTCAAAACCTTTCCAACTCCAAACTTTTTTGCCACGCTTATGCTCTACTATATAGCTTTAAGGATGCCCATCCCCCTGCCACCCCTCCGGCAGCCGCTGTGTCCTGTCAGTCATCCTGAAATACACTGGGGAGCTTGTCAGGCCGTCCCTTGCAGATGCCTCAGAAGCCCAATAGTGAGCCAAGGCAGTTGCACTGAAGTTCCTAACACAAGGAAATTGCATAGGCAGTTGCTTTAGTGCTGAATATGGACCATGTATTTTCTAGGATAGGTGAGTGATACACTGTTGGCTTTCTAACAATCTAGCAGGAAATGGATTCTAAAGGAAAGGTTTTCTGATTTATGCAGAATGTCTTTGGCTCTGCTTTCTGACACTTATTAGTGTATGTCTGTATACAGTGTACTTAGAGATTCTAAAAAAAAGCTGCAGGTGCTGTGTTCACGTTGCATTGCAGGTGGATATAGACTTGGGCTGTTTTTCCAGTGTCTTTCTCTTCTTGCACCACAAGACTCAATAGTTTTGACATCTGATGAAAAAACAACATTTTCATTATCTTGAGGTTGGTCGCACTTGGTAGGAGCATGCAGGTGGTTGCTTTTCTGGCTGTTCTGGGAAACAACTGTAACTTGTAACACATGCTTAACATCCTAAGTGTTGTAAGAGCTGCTGGTGCACAGGGCTGAGATTGCCTCCTGTAAAGGTTAATCTGACTGAGTGTGAGGTTAGACAGCCTTTTACCAGAATATCTTGCAGTTACGACCCCTGCTGTAATTAGGGGGATGTGATATTGGAGTAGACAAATGCATTAAAAAAAAAGTGGAATGTTGATTTTCATTTTTTTCCTGAGGCAAACATCAGATTTTGTCATCTTAATGAGTATGATCTGGAAGGACAGAGTTCACTTAGTAAGTGGAAATGCCAGAGAAAATCCCAGGGTGATCTTTACTGGCTGTTTATTTTTCTTTCTATCACCTCTTATCCTTGCCTTAATTAAAAAAAAAATAAAAAATTAAAGGGCCCAATTTAAATATTGATTATCCAGTATGGTATATAACAGTAAGGAGAGCCTGGTAAGCTAAAACTATGTAGTCAGATTATCAAAATAATTTAAGATCTTGTAGTTTTTGCTGCATTGGCTTGCAAAACTGTTTCTGTCTTTCTGCTTTAAGGAAGTTTCAGGAAGCATTAGGATTTTACTTAAAAAATATTGCTGGAATCAGCAAGTGAGCCCTTAAGTGAGTTATTTATATCTTAGAATATAATTGAAATTTTCAGAGACAATAGTTTTTGCAATTGACTTTCTGTTGATGATTTGTTATGGGCCTGACTCAAGGCTAAAAGCTATTATTGGCTTAACTGGCTTTTGAACTCAGGGCTCAAGCAAAGAATAAAAATGCTGATGTTAGACAATATGCTAAGGGTAAGAAACAAACAAGCAAAAACCACAGAACAACCCAGAAAAGGCATAGTCATGACACATGGATTCGCATTTTTTCTGACCTGCAAAAATGGGGTAGGATTTGTAATTTTCCCTAGGCTGAGAGTGCTCTGTGGTGGGATTCTGCAGCACAGTGATCCTCCGGTAAAAGGAATTGACTTTAGTTACAGCTACATGTTTATCTGCCAAAATTTAGAAAAGGTCTGATTATTGCAGGTAATGTGTAGCAGAGGAGATTGTGCAGAGGAGATTGTGATGGAGAGGGAGCAGCAAAAAGGTTTAATTTCTCCGTTTTGAGTCAAGCAGGTGCTGACACCCTTCTGCCAAGGAATTGCGGGGAAGCCACTGCAAGGTTGAAGCACGAGTGTGTGTGCAGAAAAACACCCCGAGTCAGCAAGGGGTTTCTTTAGGTCTCAGTAGGAGCACAAAGTGCCGTCTCCATCTGGTTAACCTGTCCCCTTGTAACTGATGGGTGTTTGACCAGAAAAAAATTCACAGCACAGTCCATGCTGTCTGTTTGCAGTTGTGATGGACTTTGAGAAGTGCCCGTATTTTGGGAGACTTGTGAAAACATCGAAGATAAGGGTCGGTAACCAGCACCATCATAATTTTTTTTTTTCTAATGTGAATAAAAAGCAGATTCATTGAAATACTGGCCAAAGATTTTGAAAACCAGTGAATTGCAGGTGGCAAAACAGGATCTGTCTTTTCCAGAGCGCGTAGTGATGTGGTTTGATGCAGTTCTAGCGAAGCTGGAGGACAGTATCTTGTTGAATTAAAAGGCTTTTTGAATAAGGGGTGGGCACAAGGCAAGCGGTGCGGGAGCTGCTCAGCCGCGTGTTCCGAGCCCGCAGCCCCGGGCAGGCACAGCCACAGCCGTGTGCCCGGGGGGAGGCTGTGAAACAGCAGCGCCCTTTCGGACTGGGGACAGCCCGTGTGCGAAGGACAGACATTAGTGGCATTCAGAGCAACTTTTTTGTTATTATTGGACAGAAGGAGAACCGCTGGCAATCCCAATTTTGGGAGTTTCTAATTTTATTTCCTTGGTGCTTGTTAAAAGTATATAAATGTTAAATTTGTAAAATATGGGTAGATAATTTGCTTTGACGTTCCCGGAGTTCTCTTTCCATTCATATACGTGGAAGGAAAAGTGTTTTTTTCTGGTCAATCCGATCTCATGTTTCTTTTTTCTTTTTTCTTTGTCTTTTGGATCTGAATTAAAACTGAAAATTCAGTTCATTCCATATGCTATCACCTGGCTGGATGCAGATGAATTTGTGGGAACTTAGGTCTGGCCCTAGTATAGTTTGTAATAAAAGAAAAACTTGGCACTTGTGTAACCTTTAATAAGCATGGCAAAACCCCAAATTTCTTTATATCTTAATTCTTTAATTGTTGCTCATACTATCTTTGCTTGTAAGTGAAATGTGGCTGACTCTCCAGAACCATTTCTACACCAATTGCTATAGAAGCCCTGAACCTACTGTGTTCTAGTAAATGAGTGCCAGGTTCACGGGAAGGTGACAATATATCTCTTCAGCCTGCACAATTGCAGTGCCTTATTACTTTATTATACAGCAGCAATGGTTGTAATAAGTCTTGCTTAAAAAGGGCAGATATCCATTATTTGTGTGTTTGAAGACTTTATTGGCTAAAAAGGCTTTGCCTAGCTGTGTTTTATGGGAAGTTAAGTTACTGCAAAATTTAAAATGTCTTTTATTTTGGGACAATAATCGGTTGCAATCCAACTAAAGCAGTTATATTTTTTTGTTGACACACACACATTTCAGGCTAATGGCCTGAGCCATGGCCCAGTGAACTTGGTGAAAACTATTAATTCACTTCAGTAGATTCTGCATCAAGTTCCTAATGAATGATTTATTCACTTTAAAGACCTTACTTAGCTTTACTTCCATCTTATTGACTTCAGTAATAGGCTTTCTCAACTTAATCTGTCTTAACACTTAAAAAATATTTGTTATTGCCGAGTATAAAATAACGAAATGTTTCACTTTTTCCCGCTGTTAATTTCTAGAAATTTTAAGGGCTGCTGTATATGCTTTTTGTTCTTAAGCTGCTTATTATAACCCCTGTAATTTGGCACATGGAATAAGACCCAGATATTGTGCACATAGCATTAACGTTTTTGTTTTGTGACAAGTAGAGTAATGGAATTTAATATTTTTGGTTTAAAGCTCCTTTTTAAACTAGTAGAGGACTTTTATTCAATGGTATTCTAATTCAATTTTATCCTTGTATTTTTTTAACGTGTGGTCAATGTAGAAATCTTTGAGTGTATATAAGGAGTTATATGTACTTTAAGTTTATGACTTTATAGTTTATGTAAGCATCAGCATTTTTTTTTCACAATGTAGAAATGGGTAATTGGAAGAGTTAATTGTATTTCTTGAAATCCTCAGCCTGTTATGAAACAAGTTCATACTCACACAGGCAGTCTCTGGGCTCTGTCTCATAGACAGAAGGCAGTGAGGCTTGTAGTCAAGGTTAATATTGGCTCATTGCACTTCTCTTGTTTTGTACCCAGGTGAAATGTCAACAAAAGTGCCAAACATTAAACTGAAAATTGATCCTCGGAATCTGCAGATCCAGACATTTACAGTGGAGAAATTACTGGAACCACTGATAATTCAGGTATTTTGGAGTTGCAGAAAGTAAGCTGGATAACCATAGAGGGAAGGGAATAAGGCTGAAGAACTTTGACAGAGGACATCACTCTGAATGTCACGCCCACATCTCTTCTGCACTTGCACTTCACTCTGGCTCAGGAGCTCTCCAGGGGTCTGCCTTCCAGATTTGGTCATTCATTTGGTCACTTCCAACTTTGCAACCCAGTCTGTCATAGTAAATAATGCATGTTCTAGCTGGTCTCTTGCACAGTGTTATATAGGAGATGTTTAAATGTAAAACACACTGTAAATGGATTTCCAATGCATGAAATAAGTAATCCTTTAAAAATAAAGGTGTATTTTCCCCATTTGAAACTTTACCTCTTCCTAACTCATCCAATTTCTTTTCATTTGTTAATTATTCATTGTCATATTTGATTTTTTTTCTTTTGGTCTTTTCCTCCCTTACTCATTTTTCCCTTCTGGAGGGTTACTCTCCTCAGAAGGTAACCTTTTCTTTTCTATCATGACTTCATTTCCAGCTACTATTAAGTGAGCTGCCTCTCTCATTTTGTCTGCCTTTGTTTATTTATTTTTGCCTGGATGTGTTTGATAGTGTAAAAACCCTCAGTTAACAGGTGAGTCGTTTGTAGAAGTAGTCAAGGATATGTGGATGGGTTATAAAATTAGTTTCCAAGTAGTAAAAATAGATGTCTTGATAGACTGAATTTAAAAACCTCTTGTAGACCAGTAGGTCAGACTGTGCTCAGGCAGCTGCAACACTGGGTGTGTTTAGAGGAGGTAAAGAAAAGTAAATTTTGGTTTGAGTTTTGCAGGATCAAAGAAACCTGACAAAACAAAGAAAGCGCAGTTCCAGAATAAAACAAAGAAACCATCTGAGTTTTGGGTTTTTTTACCTCTCAGCTCTTTTCAACCATTGAAAAGCTTGAGGCTGTTCAAATTGGAAATGCTTTGGTTCCAAGAGAATATTTTGACTGTCTTTTCCCTCTCTTAAGTTTAATACTTCGCTTGCTTCAGACCTGTGGAAGGAAAACTTATGTTTTGACTGGATCCTTCCAAAGAAAATGTTGAAAATATAAAAATAGGGATTAAAGCTTGTACTCAATGAAGGGTGATTTTTTGAGAGGCTGGAAAGGTAATAAATGAAAATTAATCTGTGATTAGAAAGAAAATCAGACCAGTCACAGATAAAAATGATGTTCTTGCCAGATTCACTTTAACAACTGCTGCTTGGAACAGAATTTAACTTTATTTTGAGATTTCTGTTGTAATTTATTTTTTTAATAGTCTTGTAATGCTGTGGCAGGAAAGAAACAATGGAAGTGCTTGAGGTTTTCTGAAGTCTGTCCTAGCCAGTTATGCTAAGTGTTAGGGCAGTCATTAGATTTACAGCATCAATATAGGAAAACATTGAGGCAAAAACAGCCTGAGAAGTAATTAGGAAGTAGTTGTAGAAATAGCTGCAAATCACTTGCTGAATTGACTCTTTTCCCTGCGATTTGCAATTGGCAGTGGTGATTACTATGAAACTCTGAAAAGAGTATAGCAACTGTTTGTATAAAACCCTCTGTGAGTTGGCAACTTCTCTGTCCTTGGAATAAAACAGTCTGCCCAAATTGCCCTGGGGCTTTCCCTCTGTCTGTGGCCTTTATTTCGTTCCAGGTGATTTGAGAATGTTAATTTTGAAAGGAAAACTTCTCAGCGTAGTTCTCAATCATTGCATCTGGCATATTAAAAAGGTAGTTGTCAAAGTTAGCATGGTTCAGCTGACACAATGTATAGAAAAATTGCTGCATGTTGGAGTCCCTTGGATCACTGATGAGAAACAGGCAAGTTGAAAGGCTTGTATTCCCAGCTCTCATCCACACCACAGATGTTTGCTCACAGGGAAAACACACACTGTTGGTTTTAGTTCTGCATATGGTGAGCTGACCTACCACTCACTGGGTGGAATTAGCCAGTGGTTATTTGTATGGGCAATACTTTGGGTTTGAAACAGTGGCCAGGGTTTCTCTGTTGTCATTAAGTTACTGAGTTCGTGTCTTGTTTTTCTGAAATGTCTAGGGATTGACATCTACTTACACTGGACTACATTGTTAACAAAAGAATGTTTTATGACTGATGCTTAAAAATACTTTTTGTATTAAGATAAAGGTGAACCAAATATTATGATACTCCAGGTATGAAGACATTGCTTCCTGAACTACTGCAGTACTAAGAGATTGTCTCTAAGTGCTGCCAGTAACTGAATATAGCATTGGAAGAACTGCTGCAGTTTCCTAGAAACTTAGTATTTGGCATAACCATGACCCCATAAGAAACAGTGGATAGAACAATATTTTACATTAAAAAAACAATACAGTGGAAACTGTGAAGTAGAAGATGTTATTTTCTAGTGAAATAGTGATTAAATGCTTAAAATTCAAAAAATACCTTTTATTTGAAAGGGTTTTTTTGGGTCACTTCTAATTTTTGATGGTGTTTTATGCCTTTCTTATTGGGAGTGTCAGCCTGAAATCTCTAACTCATTCTTTTAGATACGTTCATTGAGACTGCCTTAAATGTTCTAAAACTGACATTAGAGGGTTTGTAAAAATAAAAGATTTTTATTCCCAGTGCATTCCCAGTGGCTGATTTATGTGCAATAAATAATTCCATTTTCTTCCTTTGAGCAGCAGTCGGAAAAATACCCAAGCCTTCTTTAACAGTCTGAGCCAGAGTTATTTGTGTTGCTCTCTCCCTTGAGACATGCCAAAGCAGTTGATGTCAGGTGGATGGTCCTTTTCCCCCCCAAATTGCACATGAATGGTACAGGGGTCAGGGCTTTTATGTTTATAGATGTGTTTATAGAAATGGTACCTGGAGGATATTCGGCAGTTGTGTTCAGAAGTAATGATTCATGAAAAGCACTTAAGTGCATGAATTCATGGACAAGATCTGAAGGTGAGCTAAGGCACATGTAGCACTGTGCTACCCATGTTCTGGCAGAGAGAACATGATAGGAAGATTAAAAAGCATCAGTGAACTTCATGAAAATAAGGTGTGCTTTAAAATATCTTTATGACACTTCAGAAAAAAGTTTTGTGAGTCTTTCCTTAGCATTACAGCTCAAGCAATGCCTTAGAGAATAGTCTTTCAGAAACATTCTGTTGGAGTGTGGAGGCTGTACTCAGATGATGAGGAATGTGGAGTGGGATGTTCTGTAAAAATAAGTTCTTTATGGATGTTGAAGTGCATTGGTAAAAATACAATTTGGACTAAGATGCTGTAAATCTAAATTCTGGGTAAAGTGATGTACAATTTTAATGTTGAGAGCACCTGAAGAATTTGGAGATGCTGAGCTCTGGCAACAAGAGAAGGCATTTTGAAAGGTATCTGTACTCATTTTGGGTATTTGTTCTGGGATACCTTGCAAGTCTTATGCTGAAGTCTGGGAAGACCCAGCATTTCTAGGGAGAAGAAACCTGGAGGTGCTGGCTGACAGCAGCTGAACACGAGCCAGCCTGTGCCCAGGTGGTCGAGAAGGCCAGTGGGAGCCTGGCTTGGATCAGAAATGGTGTGGCCAGCAGGACCAGGGCAGTGATAGTGCAATGGTGAAGCCACACCTTGAGTCCTGTGTTCAGTTCTGGGCCCTGATGACGGGAAGGACATTGAGGTGCTGGAGCCTGTCCAGAGAAGGGCAGAGGAGCTGGGTAAAGGACTGGAGCACAGGTCTTAGGAGGAGCAGCTGAGGGGGCTCAGCCTGGAGAAAAGGGGGCTCAGGGGTTACCTTCTCGCTCTCTACAGCTCCCTGACAGGAGGCTGTGGCTGGGTAGGGTCGGTCTCTTCTCCAAGTAACACATTCTAGAAGAAGAGGAGATGGCTGCAAGTTGCACCAAGTGGAAAGGAGTGTCAGGCGTTGGGATGGGCTGCCAAGGGGCACGGTGGTGTCACCCTCCCTGGAAGCATTCAAAACACACATGGATGTGGTGTTTTTAGGGACATGGTTTAGTGGGGCACTTGGCAATGTTAGCTTGACAGCTGGACTTGATATTTGGAAGTCTTTTCCTGCCTTAATGGTTCCATGATTCCTGCCTTGCTGAAACCTCCTCAGATAGCACTGAGGTATTTCTTTATTTTATTATGAGCAGGTTTTAAAACAAGCAGTGGCAGGGGTTGGCATCAGGGTTAATAGAACAATGACATTTCTTCTGTTGACTTTGATCCTACAGAAGGAGGAACGCAAAGATGATGCATAGTGAGTAAAATTACATCAGATTGAATTCAGTACTTTTGCCCGTTCTTGGTGTTTGTGCTGAGCTTGCCTGTCTGTCTTTAAAGCAGAGGGAATCTCTTTGCTTATTCTTAATTACATTTTTTTTAATTTGAAGAACTGAATTCAGTTGTAGAACTTAAACCGTTATCGTCTCATTTGTTTCTTTTAAATGTAGGTTACAACATTAGTGAACTGTCCACAGAACCCTTCTAGTAAGAAAAAGGGCCGTTCCAAAAGAGCTCGTGTCTTGCTTGCTTCTGTGGAGGAAGCCACTTGGAATCTGTTGGACAAGGGAGAAAAAATTGCCAAGGAAGCAGTTGTGTTTAAAGAGGAACTTCACGCAGCTCTTGCTGATGTGCGGAAAGAGAGTAAGTACCTAGCAAACAATTCAGGCACCACGAGGAACTGGTTTAACCATGCCTGGTGTCAGAGTGAAGCTGGGATATCTGTGGGAAATGTGTTGTGATGTGCAAATATCTGAGCTTGGAGTTGTCTAATTGTATATTCTGGGATACCACCTATAAGGGGGTAAAGTGTGTAAGCTGGACCCCATTGGGAAACAATATGTATATCTATGGAAGTTTTGGTGTTTGAATGTGTTTTTTTTTTTTCTTTCCATCAGAACAGGAGGCCTCTTGATTCATTTTAGTGACTGTTAAGCACAACTAAAAGTTAATGTATATTTTAGCTTTCTTGAAAAGAACTGTTTACCTGAATCTCGGATTAAGGCCTTTTAGTTAAAAATTTAAAACTTAAGATCTTCTCTCCTTTGTGCATTAGTAAGGATTTAATTTGGGAAGGTGTAGTAGTCCAGTGTGGAGGTATATTTTGAGAGTAGGAGGAAGATGGATCCTTTAACCTA
Source organism: Phylloscopus whistleri (assembly GCA_017589585.1). Taxonomy (NCBI): domain Eukaryota; kingdom Metazoa; phylum Chordata; class Aves; order Passeriformes; family Phylloscopidae; genus Phylloscopus; species Phylloscopus whistleri. Next base: position 883,381 of record JADMLD010001066.1, on the reverse strand, counting down.
CCATAAGAGTCATTCCCTCCTGGTAGAGCAGCTCCTTTCAGGTGAGTTGTGTCATATTCTGTGTCCTCCTGACTTAATCTCTCAATTTTGAACCCGATTCCCAGAACTGGGCTAGTTTTTGTGATCTGCAGAGAATGTTGTAGCCATTTTCTTTCAGGCTCTTTTTGTTTTCTTGAGTTTTACTTTTCCTCACAAAAACTGGGAATATTTGGGTGAGCACGAAGGCCATGAGTCACATGACCAACATCCTAAATGTGTTCCTGCAGAAATCACAAGTCAAAAGTTCATATATGTTTTAATTATATCATCCTGCCCATACTAAAATGGAACTTAATCAGGTTCTTCTTTAAATTTATTTTATTTGGTCGTCTTGCACATGCAGCTGGGGTGGTTTCTGACTCTGCTGTTGTTCAGGGCAGTGATTACTTGCTTTTGGCTTCCTCTGAACCCAGAGATGGCTGTGGTTTAGAGTTTGATCTATGCATGTGTGTCTGAGATACCTTAAGGTCCTTTGTGATTAAAAGCATTATGACCAGCAAGTATCACTGTTATCTGTCACGCTCAGCAGCTGAGGCTCTTGCAAAATCATTCATTTTGGAGTACTCTTAAAATGTTAGCCCATCCATTACAGACTGATAACACAAGGTAAGAATAAAATATATAGTTTTATATTGATTTTTATACATAGAGAAATTGAAAATGTGAAATATTTTTATATTACTTATTGATTCTCAGCCAAAACCACAGGTAACTACAAAAATAAATAATACATAAAGTAGATTATATATACCTCATACATTTTAAAAGGAAGTTAAGTCCATGTTATCACCTGTCATTATGCAATGATGAAGTGAGTGGTTGCAGCCCATCTCCCTTCAAGGATTTGCCAAACTGCACAGGTTAGTTTTAAGAAACTGTTGAAACAGTTGTAGAAAAAGGTAGCACTTCCTTAATTTTACAGATATTTTTAACCTTTGAAGCTGTGTGCTGTTTTTAATTTGTGGTATGCCACATCATATGTATCTTTATTGCCTGTTATTCAGGCCACATTCTGCTGCTGTAAAATGTCTCATGTTATTTACCTCCAGCTCTTGGAAGTGATGTGGGTCACCTGCCATGCATGCCTTAGCATACAGTATTTAATTTTCTGTGGTGACTGGCAGGTACTTCTATTAATACAATCTTAAATTAATTAGGAAATTTTACACATGACTACAGCTTGTATTTCCTGGATAATGGAATTTTGAAGAAATGCTTTAGATAATTTCACTCACATCAACCAAACTCAGATTTGCACACTGGGATCTGGAAAGAGTAAATACTGTCTCACCTCCTCTTGTGTTTTACCTTGTGTCACGTGCTGAACTTGTTCAGTTGGGGATGCAACATGAGCCTTAAACACTTACTCCTTTTGAATGTCAACTGCCAGTGTGAAAATGCTCCTTCATTACTTTTGGAGCTCATTAATTTGGGGCTTCTTTTAAAGGACTGATATACTTTTTTCAGTCTGTTTCTGATAATCCTATTCATAAAAGTGTTTTGGAGATTGAAGCAGCAGATGAATGGGGTAAAAATGAAGAGTGGGGGTAATGTTTGGTGCATTTAATTCATCTGTGTGTGATTCATGGTCTTCAGAAATCACGACATGGGTCTTCACGGACTACAGCTTGCTCTTGGCACTGTCAGTAGATGAGATTTTGAAGTCTCCAATTCAGCTGAATTCTGTTAATGACCTCTGAAAAAGGTGTTGCTATAATGGATGACAGACATGTTACCTGGATAAATACAGTGTCTGCTTCCTTGGACATCTGCAAAATTTTACCAAAGGCTTGGAGCCAATCCTTTTAATAGATTGGCTGCATTCTCTGCACTCTCTGCATTTTTCTTTGTTTCCTCTCAAGAAAGTACTTTTTAAGGCCTACCCACATCTTGATAACATCTTCTTCTGGAACTCTGCTAAATGGGTCAGCAGGAAGGTGTGTGGGTGGTGGACTGTATGCATCATCCAGAAATCCACTGGCCTAGTAACTGAAGAACTGCCATGATTTCCTGTTGATCTGCTTTGGTGAAGCTTTTTTAGAAGCTACTTGTGTCCACAGTTTTATTCTGAAATAGTGTAGTAAACCCCAAAGTAAGGGTATTGTAAAACTCTCACTGAGAGATTTCATGTGCATGCAGCATTTCAAAAGATTGTCTTCTAAGTCAATGTTCTGTGGAATAGCTGACCCCTGTGCAAAGGGTGTAAGGAGCATTGTTCAACCCTGAATGCTTCTGACACTAAATATCAGCCTCGAATTCATGTCCTGATTCTGAGATTTAATCAGTTTTAAGGCAAAGCAGTGATGCTGTTCATGTGGTGAAATGTTGCTGTAGAAATCTGAATTGAAGTCTCGTACTATCCTTAGGATGATGAGTTTTTGCATTTCTGTCAAGGTGTGATGGCTTACAGTTCTCAAAGAGTTACACAGGCATAACTGAAATGTTTGGTATTTACTGCCATTGCTGACTGACTATATATAGTCAGAAACACAACAGTTGTTGTCTGCCTTGTTTCTATCTATTGCAGTGTCAGTGTTTCTTGTGTTTAGCTGTTATCATGCTCAAGTGTGTTCCCAGATAAGCCTGTCATCACACAGAGCAGTGAATTGAAAGCGAGTTACTTGCTGGAGTTACGTTTTGAGCCTTAAGTTACTCTTTAAAAGGAAATCCTTACAAATACTTGGATATTTTGGATGGCCATATTTAATATCTTTTGATATTAAACGGGAGGCATGAGTTTGAAGGCATGAAAAGCACTACCATTCATTGGCAGGAAATGGAGAGCTTACTTAAAAGGGAATTTACTAAAGGAAGGGTATAGAGGTCTTTTGTATTTTACTGTGTTCTTATTTGTCCCTCCCCTCATCTTAAAAGTAAACTTAACTTTCGCGTCCTACATGAAGAAGTACATGTGTGTATTCTGCATCTAAGGGACTTGCATTCTGGGAGGCAGAGCTTAAATGGCTTAAAATAACCTGTCCTGTACAGTCCTTTCATCAAACCAAGAACAGATCCCCTGGAGAACAGCTTTTGACATCAGCAACACTGGATCAGGTGCCTCTGAGTGGGAAAGGGAGAATGAAGAGGTGGGTGTAAGGTATGATGGGGATGTGTGGTGGCTTTGATTACACATTAGGAAGAACTGGATGAGATGTGGAAGTGGAACTTCCTGATATGCAGTGGTGAAATAGTTGCAATGCAACAGAATCCAGTGGTATCTGAGTGGAATAAGAGACTGTGGCAGGAGAGAAATGTCCTGTAACAGCTCAAGAAAGCTATTGTGAGAATCTGAGTTATCACAGTGTTGAATATTAGGAACATGCAGGAGGTATCAATCGACTGTGCCCTGACACTGATAGTGTCACTTTAGTGGCTGGCTGAAGCAGAATCCTTTTATTTGCTGTAGCAGGTGGAGATGGTATTTGTAGGAACAGAACAGGTGATTGTACTGGTGACTTGTATTGTTTAATTTTGTGTTTTTAGAAAGGGTAGGTTATTCTGTGCTGTGATGTGACCTTGATTTCCAACCTGCCCTGGTACTTAATTCTCCTTAATGTCAGTTCATGCCTGCAGAATTTGAGGCTGCACATACTATAGTGTAAGTAAGAGTTCATAGGTGTTCTGTTACTGGTGAGAGCCCATGTGAAATACTGCATTCAGCTCTGGGGCCCTCAGCATGAGAGGGACATGGACCTGTTGGAGCCAGTCCAGAGGAGGCTGCAAAGATGCTGAGTGGAATTGAGCACCTCTCCTGTTAGACAGGTTGGGAGAGCTGGGCTTGTTCAGCCTGCAGAGAAGGCTCTGGGGAGACATTGCCAGAACCTCTCAGAACCCAAGGGGGACCACCTACAAGAGATCTGGAGAGGGACTTTCTCCAAGAGGGAAAGGCTTTAAGCTGACAGAGGGCGTTTCAGATTAGATACTAGGAAGAAATTCTTTGCTATGAAAACACCAAGGTGCTGGCACAGGGTGCCCAGAGGAGCTGTGGCTGCCCCATCCCTGGAAGTGTCCAAGGCCAGGTTGGATGGGGCTTGGGGCAACCTGGGCTAGTGGAAAGTGTCCCTGCCCAGGGCAGGGGGGATTTGAACTAGATGATCTTTGAGGTCCCTTCCAACCCAAAGCATTCTAGGATTCTGTATTATAAACCATTGTGGGTTCTTTCTTGTTTGTTTGTATTTCTGTTCTCTCAAGTTTGAGATAGAAATGTTGGAAATTCTTTCTACTTACTTTGGTATGTGTGTCCCCCCCTTAGTAACTGAGCTCCTATTGTCAACTGTGTTTCTCTGGAACTGTAAAGCCATGGGCCTCTAATAGTGCAGTTCAGGAGTGGGTGAAAGGACTTTGTTGGCAACAGTACCTCCTTGTGGGAGGACACAAGAATGGCATAACATTCACTGCATTCCATGTGCATTTCACACTGCTGCAGTTAAAATGAAAAAATGAGAGAGAAAGCCAGTTGTAAATACAAATAGAAGAGAGAAAAATGTGATGCTTGGATGGGGTTTCAAAAGGAGAAAGAAAATCTGCTCAAAGAAATAAGAGAAGAAAGCGTAACTTTGTTGATCATTCCTAAAGCAGTGAAGAGCATTTGGCTGCTGTCAGTGTTATGCTGAGCACTGTCTCTGAGGGGTGCTCACTGCCTGCAGTTGGTGGCCTTGGTGCAGCCTCTGTACAGACACAGCCTGGCACCAGCTGTCAGCTAATTGCCAACAAGCTCACAGTTCACTTGTTTTTAAAAGAGTCTTCATGTAAGTTTTTGGGTATTTTTGGTGCTGGATAAAGTGTGTGAATCCTCTAACTTTTAAAATATTACTTGTGGCTGAACAGTGTTTTTATATTTCCCTGTGCCTGAGCAGATTTTTGTAGGCACATGTAAGTAACAGTCATTTGACACAGCAGTAGCTGTCAGTAGCTGATCAGCTGATGGTAGAGCAGCATTTACTTTGGGAGTCATCTATCTGGGTGTGTTGAACAGAATCTTGGAAATACCTGCCTGACAGTAATTGTGTAGTTATGATAGATCCTGGCTTTGGTTCTTTGAATTGCTTTTTGTTTGATTGTCTAAAATAATTGAAATACTACGAATGCTGCTGTCTGTCTGAATTCCTATTTGTGCCACTAAAAGGGCATTTTTTGTGTTTCATTGTTTGTGACAAATGTAATTATGGAAGAATATCCACTTGATGGGAATTAAAATAAAAATAGATTAAATTGCATCAGACTGTCATGCTGTCTACTGCCATTTAGGAAAGTTTTAATGTTGTTATTGGAGCTGTCATTTTCTGCTATTTGTACTTGTAGCTGCTATCTGTCTAGCCTGCATCTCATGGCTCTATTTTAGGGTTATGATTTTATGTGTTCATCTGGCCATCCCAGCTTATGTCACGCTCATTTCTAAGGGCTTGGTCATATTCAGACCCTTCTGACTTATGTTTGCTCACAGATTTTAAGGGGTGGAAGAGACCTCTGAGGGTTGTCTGGTCCAATGCCCCAGGTCAGGCAGGGCCAGCAGTCTGCCCAGGAACATGTCCAGTCAGGTTTTTAACATCTCCCAGGTTGGAGACTCCACAGCCTTCCTGGCTGGCCTGTGCCACTGCTGAGTCACTCTCGCAGTGAGAAAATGTCTTCTGATGCTTACATGGAATCTCCTGGGTGTCAGTTTGTGCCCCTTGCTTCTCCCCCTGTTGCTGGGCTCCTCTGACAACAGTCTGACTCTATCTCCTTTTCACCTCCCTTGAAGCATTTATGGTGTTTGTCACTCTCGTCTGTATTGTTGAATTTCATTTACCAAACTTCCCATTGGAGAGCAGTGTATTGTTGTCTGCTGGCAGTCACTAGCTGCATGGCACAGATTTCACTTTGTCAGTCAGATGTTCGAGTGTATGAGGTTTCCATTCCATTAACTTATATTTGTAATGAGAAGAGCAATATTTGATTCCCTTCTGTCACCAGGAGTTATTTAATGGCAAGGACCCCAAAGTACACAGTAATAGAACAAGTAACAACAAGAAAAGTTTAACAAAGCCCCTGGCTTTGTTGTGTACAGTTAAGAGTAATAGTGTGAAGGCCAAGGAAATTATTTCAGAACTAAAAGATGCTGTAGAACAGAAAGAGAACATTATGGAAGATGTGGAACATTAACCTGCACGATCTGTAATAATTGACCTTCATTTCAAGGCGTAAGGGCAACAAAGAGATACCAGATTTATTGGCAATACTTGTGACTTGGCAAATAACCGACAGAACTTCAATGTCTTCCTTTCCTCTGGGTGCCGTGATCCGGCCTAAGGAAATTTGTCTTCCTTTTGCAGGTCAGGCCCTGCAGGTGTCAGCAGAGGCGTTCACCAGCGATCCCTGCTCCCTGCCCCGGAGGCAGGCTGTTGTCCCAGCAGCTCGCTCGCTGCTGGCCGCTGTCACCAGGCTCCTCATTCTGGCCGACATGGTGGACGTGGCCTATCTGCTGCAGCACCTGACGGTGGTGAGTAAGGCTCTGCTCAGCTCAGGCTCCTGCCAGCCACAGCTGTGCCTGCTCAGGGCTCCTCTGCCCTGGGGAGCTTTCTGTACCTGAGCCTTGCAGGTCTCACACACAGAACACCTGGGCAGCTGGGGCAAGTGTATGTTCTAGACGAGATTTGTTAATGGACCAAAAAACCTCCTCTGCTTGCAGCTCAGCATACTTGCTCTATTTCTGGTTCCTTTTCTTTTCCACTAATGCTTTCAGTAATTTAAAAGATAAAAACATGTATTTCTGTTGGCTTCCTAATATTTCAGGCCAGAGGTGAATAATCAGTGCCACCTCTCATAATGCCTCATGCCACAAGACTTAGAGGACCATGTTGATGCAAGTTCAGTTTGGTGAGGGTGAGAATGAAAATTTGACTCCAATTCAGAGTAGGAAAAATATTTCATATAAAACAACGTTGTGTGGGTTTCAATACTGGGCTTGAAAGATCTGCCACTGACAACTGCTAGAGATGCACCACAGGCTAAATTAACACTGACTTGCAGGGGCTTCTGTGTTGTTCTATATGTTTAAATTTGTCAGCTGAAATAAGAATGGCCTATGTCTTTTGTACTATTTGAGAAAAATTTTTCTTAAATTATGTTATTTATCATGGTAATCTGTTACATTTTTTAGTATTTATTTTCATAATCCTAGATGTTCTCTTCTGAGATGTATTGAGTATGTTTTACATGAGAGAACTAAAATTAGGTGGTTTTCCTTGCTTAGAGTGTCAGTGTTTCTAAACAGCTGTCTAATTCACTTCATGTTTTCCTTCTGAAAATGAAAACAAAAAGTAACTGAAAATGATGAAAGAATGCAGCATCATTCAGGAAAAACCCCAGCACTGCAAAGAGTGCCATTAAATTGTCATCATCTCCATACTTCCTCTTATTAGGAGGGAGAACTGCATTTGTAAATGAGCCCTCAGAATAAATTAGTGTGGTATAACACTCTCAGTAATGCCTGTGCAAAAAGACTCACCCTAGTTCTTAGAGGAGAGTGTTACATTTTGCATATTTATTTAGTCTCTGCTCTGGCTGTTGAACTTGCCAACAGTGGTATTAGCTGTAATGGTGTCTTTTTATGTTGACATCTAATTAGGAAATCAACTTAATGTAATTTCAACATGTTGAACATTCCTCAGTTTCTAACAACTTTTGGTCACAGCTAACTGAGCCAGATCTAAATGCAATTAAATATTTTAATGAATTTCAACCTGGCTCTATTGTAAGTGTTTAACTGAAATCATTATACTTAAACACTCCTTTAGGAATTCAATTTTTCTTCAACATGGACTTGCTCCCACAAAAAGACATTGTATTCACACAGTGTCAGAGTAGACCTTGTCTTTGCTGTATCAGCTCTAATATTCTTGGGTTTTGCAAGTTCATGCCTTGAAAATAAGCTCCTTTAAAGTCATTAGCTATTTTTCTTTGCACTTGTTCTAAAACCTTAATACTTCTACCATACTATCCTCTTCTTCAGAAATGGGTGTTACAGCTGTTATCATTTAAGAGATGGGGATTTCATTGCTCTTTATTTCCATGCCTCTGAGCACTGTCATTTTCATGGGGTAGAATGAAGACATTAGAAAGCAAAAATTAATTTGAAAAATTAAAAAGTAATAGTAGAATAAAAGACATTAAAATTCTAATCAAGGGCCTTTATTTGCATGTATAAAATGAAAGCAGTTCGTTCAGCATCATCAAAGAATTCTGTACAGTATTAGTGAGATTTTGCTCAATATAGAAGTGTTTATGGGGAATTACCTATTTAAATATCTACCATTTTTCAAACCCACTTATCAAAGAGTGCTGAAAGCTTTTAGTCTTGGCCACTCACTAAAATTAGTTAATTCCAACACTGATGTTTAAAACTATACCTTCTTCTACTGACAGAATACACTCTAGATCATTAATTTCCTCAGTAGACTGGGAATAAAAATGGAAAGAAAACAAAAACAATGTGAGTGGCTGTCAGAGAAAGCCTCATCTGCTGTTTACCTGTCACATCTGCCTGTTGATGTGTATCTAGGAAAAAAAGGATGAACTTCAGCTATCTCCTTCCAGTTTATGTAGTCTCTAACAATATTGTTTTCTGTACATTTTGCTTAGACTTAGGAGTGTTTTTGAATTCTGTGTAATGAAGTCTTTATATTGAACAGTGTGTAATGCTGAAAATACTGAATTTTTTTTGTCACAAAAGTACTGAAATGTGATTTTTCAAAACTAGAAATAACAGGTGAGTTTGAAAGGATTTGATAATCCTGGCAGGAATTTCAAAACAAATGTTAAAAAACCTAGCTTTGTGAACAGGAAATCAGCTTTTTTAAAAGTTTTGTTAATCAACTGGAGACAATTTTGGCCTTTTAATGAATTCTATCAGATCTTCACCAAGCAAAGAGTGAATAAATGTGTGTGTAAATAATGCGTACTAGATGCCAGTACAAACTCTCTGTGACTGATCACAGTCTGGCACAGAACACTTCTGGCCACTCGTGGAATTTACAGTCCTGTAAGACTGTGAGGGTGCAGTGCAAACAGGAAGATCCTTTCGGAGTTCACTGAAAAAGTACATCACACCAAAAGAAAGGTTTTCCTTATTTAAACAACCTTAAAAAAAACCCCCAAAAAAACAACAGGGAAGAGTTTAAATAAATAGCTATCTCTGAGTTTCCATGGTTAAAGAGTGTGAAGTCTCGAAAGAAACAACTGAGTTCTGAAAAAATGTGGTCAGACAAAGGGCTGTCGTGAGTATTGCACTCTCTGACTCAGAGCTGTGTTACCAGCTCATCCATTACAGTTAGTAATGCTCGATATTATTTAATTAAGTGAATTAACAGACTAATGGAATTGCTTAAATTTATTGATCAGAAGAGAACAGTAGGGAAGTAACAAGTTTGGAGAATTTCATTCAAAGAGCATTGGCAGTCTGTCTTTCTCTAATCGGTTTCAGATCATGCTGAGCCAACATGTTTTATCTGCCTTTTTCCCCTTCATGTCATGCTTGTAGATTTACTGTGTAAGTCTTCATATTTTTCATGAATGCCTCAGACAGCATGATCTTTACAAAATGCTTGCTTAGAGTTATTTAAAACTCCTGGCAGGGGAAAAAAAAGAGACTGGCTAGAGATAAGAAGCAACTTGTGAAGCTGGGTCCTTTGAGCATAGGGCTGTTCCTCCCTTTCCTGCAGAGTATTCATCAGCATTAAAAATGTTCTGAGCAGGAACTCGGTAGGGTTACATGGAATGAAAGAGCAAAGGCATCTTGGGCTGCCCTGTGCTTCAGGTTTAGGAGCTTGGTTTAGCTCCCAGAACTGTGCTTAATGGATGCAGAACTCTGTGTGGAGCCTTCCTGCCCTCCAGGAGATCGCTTTGGCACGTGCACCTGTGTGAGTCTTAGATGGTGTAGCTGGTCACTAAACATTTCATTTTGGACTGGGGGGGATTTGTTCTGCTCCCCATCCCTGTGCTCAGCTTCAGGGGGTTGGGTACCTGGAAAACAACTGGTCCTGCTACTAAAGACCGAGACAGAGAAGTACCTCAGACCTTTCCTCTTTGTTTGTCACTGTGTTTCCCCCTGCATCCAGTAAAGGATAGAGATTGTCCTTAGCCCTCCATTTGTTCCTAATGTGTTGATAGAGACCTTGTTTTTTACAGCAGTAGCCAGATTAAATTCTGACTTCTTGCCACCTTCCTTGCTTGGGTGTGAGTCACTCCCATGGCAGGGGAACTTCTGGAGCATAAGAAGGTGACAGGAGTGTTTGAGAGAAGATTTGGCTTCTCCTTTGGTTAATATTCCTATTTATTTTCTCATCAAACAGAGATTCCTGCTACCAATCAGAGGTTTGTCTGTGGTATGTGGGATGCAGTTGTTTGGAATCAGGGCTACTGTGTTTGTCATCACACTCTGCAAATTCCGTGGCACTCTATGATGTGCAGTAAATAAATAACAGAGGAAAAGCAGCTTCCAAAGAATTGCTTTTAAGAGTTGGCTTTTTCAAAGTGAGCATCCTTATGAATGCAGCAGGAATCTGGATCCACTTCTGTGCTTGCTATAGGAGCCTCTTCACTGCTCCTTTGTAACTTGTAAAAATAAATAATTGTCAAGCTGTGGGATGATGAATTCTGACTGGAATGCTAAATTGTATACATAAAGCTTGGGGAGATCTATAACATAAAGGTGGCTTGTAGCAGAGGTTAATACAATGCTAGAAGTCATCAGAAGTACAACTGAGTGTGAGAAATCCATATTGTGTCTGGTGATGAATTTGGAAGGTGAGATATTAGAAAAGCAGAGGCCTATTTGAAATAATTGTTTGGAGGGTGCAGATGTCTGCATGCTTCAGTCAGTGACCAGGGCTCCACTGCAGTCAACTCTCTTAGAACCTGTCAGGGAAAGAGCATTGCTAAAGGCTTCCCTTTGGAGTGTCTGGTGCTGTGTTTGGCCTCTACAGCAGCACACACCACTCAAGTGCTTATAAGGGAGTAATATGGAAGTGATGTTCTGAAATTTCCTTCTCTAGAGTGTTAATGTGGGAAGGCAAATTCTAGGCTGGGAAAATGATCTTGGGAAATTATCGTCTCCTGGCACATTATTTATTGGTAGTACAGTAACAAAGTTGGTGTAATGCAGAATGGCCTGTCTGATCAAACAATTCAAGCATCATTCTGATCTAGAGAAATTTATTTTATAACTTGTTGTCTGGGTTTTTTCCATTCTCCTCTATCTCCTTTAAGGAGTTTGTAAAAGACCTATTTTTAGCCTTCTGTGTTTTGGAGTCAGATACACTTTTGTATAAACAGGCCACTTGTTATTGTAAAATTTAGCGATGTTTACATTCTTTTCATAGAGAGGAGACTGTAGATGACTGTTGGGTTGTCCAGTGTGGTTGGAGAAGAAGATTTTCTTCCTCCAATCCATGATCACTGCTGGAGTTCGATAAATGCTGATTCTGTAAATAAACTTTTTTCTGCCTCGGACATCGCAAGGTGTGGGTGTGAGTTCTTTATGTTGAAAGCAACAATAACTCATGCTTTCAGAGGCAGAAATGAGGAAATGCATGCAAAGCAAACAATATCTGCTTTATCATCAGAGTGTGTGTCTTCAGACCTTCTTAAAATGACAGCAAAATCATCTGATATTTTCTGAATGGAAAAAGCTGTGAGCTGCTTTCCATAAACCTCTCCAAAGGAGGCACATTGCCCATTCCATTATAGAAAAATATGGGAAGAGCAGCTTTTTTCTCATAAGTATGTGTGTTCAGTAATTGGAATTTAAGAGAGGTTGTGAATGGTTTTTTCACAATGGGTAATTTAAATAGTATATTTAGTATAATTTATGTTTTTAAAGAACCAGTACCTTATCAAAACAGGAAGATACATTTTTTCAATGGACAGCTTCCTTATGTCAAAATGGAAATTAAATTTGCTTCTTGTCCTTAATTCAACTCATATCAATCCTTATGAAAATAAAGAGGAGTATTTTACCAATGGGAAAAACAGTTCAGTGCTACTGTACTGCCCTGTGCAGTGGAAGATGATAACATTGATACTCTGAAATACAATTACCTTTTGACTTGTGCAGCTCTAGACAAACAAAAAAGAGCCATTTCTCCTAATTCGTGAATAACAGAGTGGCTTTTTGCAGCACTGGCCCTAAATCTGAACCAGTTGTGTAGAAGGAAGTGCAGCAGGCCCTTTGATTACATCATCTTTATAAAGCTGGATTGCCAGGCAAGTGACATTAAAGGTGTGTGGTCTGTCCAGTAGCATCATGTGCAAACTGGAGAAGCAGGATCTGCTTCCCCCATCCCTCTTCCTGTTTACATGGAGACTGTAAGGTGGTTACCAGGTATGTGGCTTTGTACTCTGTATTTAATGATGTTCCCATCTTTCTGAATTATAAGCAATGAAGTACTTTGCACTGCATGTTTATAATCTCATAATTTTGTGTCCTGGCCTCCTGTTTAGCTGGTAAGCCATTAATTTTCATGGCTTATGTTGAAGATGAAACCTAGTAAATTTTGGCTTAAGCAGTATCAAAATTTTAGTACGATTAGTTAGTTTAATATGATTTCCTTTTGAAATGTGCAGCCACTCTGTCTCGGCCTCTTTTCTTTGATCTCACTGCCTCATTTTCATTACATGTAACAGCAGAGCAGAAGTTCCAAGGCTTCTGAACGCAGGTAGAAGGATAATGGAGAAAACCCTCAAAAATGCTACGTCAGGAGCTCATAAAGACAGCAGAGGATTTTCAACTGTTAATCCGCTTTACTGCAGGAGAAACTTCAGTCAGAGCTCACCTTTCATCTTTGACATTGCAGTGTATAAGGTGTGAGACCAGAGGACTTTCAGTCCTGATGCTTGCAGTCATACTTACTAATTAGATAAATCATGGGCAGTATCTGAGAGGAGACTGCAGGACTTTACCTTACACTAATCAGGAACATCATACTTCCAAGGAGGCTGTGTTGTAACACTCTTCTGGCCTGTCCACATTTGTGATGGTCATCACTTTCAGAGTTCTGATGATGTTTGTTGCTTTGTGATACCTAAAATGGGACAGTCAGAGTTGCTTCATTTAGTTGAAGCATTCACTATGTGTTGGTTTCCAGTCAGATGAGCACAGAGCCTTCATTCAGCTATGCCTTGATGGTGCCTGCTCAGGACATGGGGGCTGCTGTGTTACCCACCCTGCATTTTAGGGCCAGGGTGCTGGGCTCTGGGTCTGCATTTGGTGGGTTTGGGGTTTCCTGTGAAAGCAATGCTGTGGTATTAGTGAATATAGAGTCATGCTCTTCTCTTTAAGGTACAAAGTTGTTTATGTGCTGTCTGTGCTCTGAAGTTATCTTGTAGTAACTTGGCAAACAGAGGCAGCTCTGATAAAATCATAGAGAGATGATTTTATCACAGAGGGAAAATCAGTCCACGTAGCTACTTAGTAGTGCCACCGAGAGCAAAAGTAGGAAAGGAATGCTGCTTCTCAGCTTCCAGAAACTACTCAAAGCACCTTGAAAATGTGACAGGCAGAAAAGAGCTTCTGTGAATCTCTTATTGTTATTTATATTTGGTTACTGGTAAGAGAAAAAACAGTCAGGAATTCTAATATTTCTAGACAGGAGAGATGAGAGAGGTTTTTTTACCACTCACCCCCAAATGCTGGTTCACAATGATAGAAGTATGATGCAGAAAGATCCAGATGTAGTTTTAAGTTTAACACGTGTTAAAAATCTTTGTCTAAGACACTGTTTTCTGATTTCCTGCTGATGGCAGTGGAAAGAGCATATCTGTGTTTTCTTAAAATTGCTTGGTTGATTTTTTATTTACTTTTGAGTTAAATTTTTAGGAAGTGTTTCTCACTTGCATCTAAAGACAGATGGGGATGTTCTGGCAGTTACCCATCAATTTTATTGAAGCATGTTGCCCTTATACATTTGGTTTGTATTTGCTCATGCTCTCATGCTGCTTCTTATATCTCTTTCCAGAGAGCCAAATGCATTATTAATGTTTTGGTTGCTGCAGGACATAAGGAAGTGAGTGATCTTGCTAGCAGAGCTCCTGCTAATGAAGAATTGAAGCTGTGGGATTAAGTACATCCTTAAAAGGATGATGATGATTCTACAACTGTATTGTAGTCTAACATGTCGATGATTATCTAAAAGAGAAATGGCACCTCAAGAAAAGACTGTACCTTATGTTTATTTAGTGAGTTTGGGAATCAGTGGAGACCTTATCCTTGTATTATTCAATCCCATAACAGGGTGCAACAGCTTTGGGCTAAGTTGTTGAGAAAAATGTCATGGCTTGAAGCAGAAGGTGCATGATGAACTTGCCAGAGACATTATGAGCAGTTTCTTATACACTTGAGAAAAAGCAAGGACTATGAAGTGCTTTTGGTCACCTTAAACTGAACTCAGGTCTTGTTTGCAGGTGTTGTAATTAACTTGCTTCCAGCTAAGGGGTTAGCCAGGAGTGGGAATTGATGAAAGCAAACATTGCAAACGCAAGGCTTTCAGATCAGCTCTGGAGCAGAAATAAAATCTGAAAACTACAAATCATACAAAAAATGGAAGATAATGAAGTCAAACAGAAAAGAATAGAGAGTATTGCAGTTTTGTCTTACCATGTGTGTTCTGTCAGCTATGTCAGTACAGAATTCAGGGTATACTTTGGGTGAGAAAGTTTTATTTTTTGGTAGCAAACACTTTACATGCAGCTAGAAAGTCTTCAGTTAACCTCTGGTAGTGCTGAATGAGGTAGAGTAAGATAAATTACAAATAGATTAAAACACTGCCTTGACTTGCCTTTTGGTTATGACAGCAGTGAGACTGAAATAAAGGCTGCAGAGGGGCAAACAAGAGCTGCTAACTTGCCTGAAGGTTCCAGGCAAGTTGTTGTAAATTGCCAGTGGAAATCCACTGCAGCTGCTTATTATCCCCAAGGAGAAGTGCCTGGGGGCTGTTCAGCATCAGGTACAGCTTGAGTTTGAGCTCAGTCAAATGCTCCGGAATGAGGGGCTCTGGAGCACTCCACATCCTCCATGATCAGCATTGGCTGTCAGTTATGTTGCCAGCTTCTTAAAGAGGGGCAGAAGGTGAGTGGAGGTTTGGTTTTTTTTTTTTTTCTTCTCTCTCTTCTACTCCTGTGGTTCATCATTCCAATTCAGTGGCTGTAGTTTAAGCAAAGGTACAGAGAAATGTGGGCTGTAGTCACTACAGAAGTGCTTGGTTTTCCACAATGGACTGGAAAGCAATCCATTGCCTCATTGCCTGGGCACTGGTGCCACAGGTGAGCTTCACCTACAGACCCTAGAACTGCACTAGGCTAAGTCAATATTTTGGAAGGATTTACAAGTGTGTATTTCTTCCTGATTACATCAGTGTAAATACGTGTTTATAGACTTGCTTCTGGTGGTAATCGCAGTGATAACAAAATATTACTGAGCTACCTGCAGCTTTGCAGCTGTCACATGCTCATGACGGGAAGAAGAGCATTTCCAGCTGGGAAAACAGCAAGTCAGAGGAGAATGCTCATGATTTCCTGAAGTAGCAAGGAAGCTGGACCTCCAGTTCTCCTCTGACACGAATCTTAATCTTTCTGTTACAGTTCCTACAGCTGGGCTGGTGTTGTGCACCTCTGAAAAATACCACTCCTATTTTTAATAATAGTGTGTGTGTGAAAGAAGTTTTAAATTTAAAAGTAAGGTCTATAATGAAGTATAATTGGAGTTGTCACAGTTTTCATGCAGAATGTGAGCACATTGCCTAGGGTGATTATCTGGTCTTAAATTACTCCTGAGTAAATTAACTTGATAAGAAGCATCCTGTGATTTCTAAGTTCTACTGTTATGCTTGATAGAATGAGTTCATGGCCTGTATATAGTTGCATACACTTTTCTTAGTTGAAAAGAAAATATTTAAATCTATGTGAATATATTACTTCCTGGAACTTGGCGTAGAAAAAGAACTCGCCTTTAGAGACTGATTGCTTGTGTTTTGTCTAAACTGTGAAGTTAGATGACTTCATTTAATTGAGGAGGGCATGTGTACAATACTTTGAATTCTGTGATTGGTTTCAAAAGAATACTGTAGGAATATGTGGAAAGTTAAGAGGTGGCAAAGCTCAATAGCCTTATCATTTAGTAGAAAATAATTGTAATACAGAGTGAAGCACAGCAACTGTATGAATTATTTTTTTCTTTGTTTTGGTTTTTTTTTGTTTTCCCTCACAGTTTCAAAGAACATTTGAATCTTTAAGAAATGTATCCAGTAAATCTGATCTACAGAAAACCTACCAAAAGTTTCAAAAAGATCTGGAAAATCTTGATTACTTGGCATACAAACGTCAGCAGGTAAGACTGTGGAAGCTGGTAAGAATGCTGGGCATAAACAGGGTGAGTGGTAAAACTGCTGTGTTTGGTGGAGTTACTGTTCTGTCCAGTTGGCTTTTGTGCTTTGTGCAGTGTCAGGTAAGGCAGCAGGAGGGGGCCAAGTCTACTTAATGCCTGTGATGTTGGACTACCTAAGTTTTGGTTTCTCAGCAGAGAGGAGCACAGGCAGAACAAGTAAGTGAGACTTAGCAGACATTAAAAGTTGCATTAACATGTAATTTTCTAAATGGAAGTGTATAGAGGTACTATTTGCAATCTTTTACTTGAAAAATTAACCAAATTCACATAAGTTAATGGAATCCAATACTTCCTGGGCATGTAAACCACTAATTTTTTCTTCTTTAGAAATGAATTTACAAGGTTAGTATACATCAAACTTTGAAGTGCACATGGTCTTTGACTTGTGCTTGCAAGATCAAGGTTAAATTAAATTGTTAACATGTTGGATATTCTGTCACTTATATATAGCATATGTGAAAATATCAGCTCTCATTATGGGTGTTCACTATTTTTTTTCTCCTGATGATAAAATAAGACTTTACCTCTTCCAGAGCATAAGGGTAAAAGCTGTAACATTTCCGTGTGTGGGTCGTTGTGGTTTGTGTTTTCCTGAGTTCTGTCACTTGGTGTCAGTGTTGTCAAACCGTTCATGCACTGGGGGCAGATCACTTGCAGCTGTTTGTGCCGGGTAATTGATTAGATTACCTGTGTCTTAGTTAATTTAGTTTATTGTTTTTTTAGTTTTATTTAGTTTTTTAGTTTATTTAGTTTTATTGTTTATTGTCTTTAGTTAATTGTTTATCTGAGCAGTAGTTTCATAGTTATGGTGTGGAGTGTTTTACCTGCTTGTTGATACCGAGATTTTCATTTCAGTAGAACTTGCTGGAGAATCTGCAGTGAGGTATTTGAAAAGTGCATATATGTCTGTATTTAGTGTAGAAGATGCTTTGAATTGTGTCCTGCATTAAAAGGAAAGTAATATTTTTGTGAAAAGATTGAGAATTTGTTGGATTACTGTGCAAAAATCAGTGACCTGGTTTGGGACTGAAGCTGTTGTGAGTTTGGGCCATGTTTGTGGAGCATGCATGTTCAATTGATAACAATTTATATGCACTTGTATTAGGTTAAAGGTATATTCATAATCCCTCTGGCAAAATGGAGAGTAACTGTGTCTGTTTGGAGACAAGCATTTGTATATGATCTGAGTGTGAATCCATTTGTGGTAAAATAAATGGCTTACATGCTGAGAGCAATGAATGTTGCTTTTGAAAGAAACATGGTTATCTGCTTCTGTACCTTTTCTTCAGACATGAGCCATGAAGTGCAATCTAGCAATGTACTTCTTCAGTGGGAAAGTTTACAGGACAGATGGGAAATCAAAGCTGTGCTTTTTAAAGGATGTTCAAAATGCCTGCATCGACTCCAGTTAATAAATACAGACCAAACTTCTATGCGTGGTAGCAGTATACAAGTGGCAGGCTTGTTTGGGGTGATGGTTGGGCTGCATCCACTAGAGAATCCCTTTGGGTTGAGAATATCTGCTTATAGCCAGGCTGCCATTTTGAAATGTGCCAGGAGATACCTGTGTCTGAGAAATGTAGATTTTTGTCCAGGAGATAGTCTGGCAATTCCTTTGAATTGAAACAAGCTTTTAATTTCCTTGATACTGTTTCATCTCTGAAATTTGAGTAAAAAGAATAGCTACATGCCACAAGGAGTACTAAAACTTGTTCTTTTGCTTTGTGGAATGTTTCCAATAAGAGCTAAGTAAAGCTTACATTGGTCTATATCATCCTAAATGTGAACACCTTTGCAATATGAATGTTTTCAGCAGAAATGAGAGGACAAAATGGTAAAGCACTTGGGGATGAGATGGGACTCTGACAGATCCCAGCTTTGCTCTTGGGATGCTGTAGTAGATGCACGCTTCCTTTTCTCTTTTGTGGGTCTTTGTTGCTATTGAAGGGAAGTTGTCCATATATTGTTCCACTGGAATGGCACTAGTTTAAGGCTGTTTATTATAATTATCTTACTGTAAGGTCATTTAAGGAGTGTTGGGCAACAGCTGCAATAAAAACGGACTTATAATGAAGTTCAGTGGTATTTAGCACCTGTCAAACTGAAAAATTGCCACCGTTGCTGCTGTTCCTGCTGCTGACGGTGCCTTTAGGATGCCTGTAGCAGTGCTGGCTGTAATCCAGAGACACTCAGGTTTTGACCAGAAACCTCCATCAATCATCTTGTAGTTGACCACAGGACTTTAGTATGTGCACACATACAAATCAGTATCCTGTCGTAAAGTATTCTGATTTAAGGTTTGCTTGTTTGATGTTGATTGTATGCCCTCAAGGAAATTGTGTGTTAAAGGACTGAATCTATGGGAAATTGTTTTGGTTAATCCATTTAAAAAAATCTTCTTAGGATTTCTTTCTGATGTTTTTTGTATTTAGAAACGTTTTAAAAAGTTGTGTTGGAAACTGAAGGAGTTAAGGGCTGTACCAAAGATATTTAAGGGGCACACAGTAATTTACTTTACTCATGGGAAATAGTGCTTCCAGAAGATGGAGCAGAGCCATTTGCTGCTCTGTTGCACACAGTCCCTTGTTATCACTACTGCAGCTGGTTTCATGATCCTACAGGTCAAATTTGCATTTTGAAAGTTTTAATTTTGAATGAAAACTTACTTCTCCATTCAAATGGTTACTTCTTTTTGTTAAAATGGGTTAAATGCACTTTTATTCTTCACCTTTGATTGTTCACTTTGTCAGGAGAGAATCACAAGAGTGAAAGTGAGAACTTGTGGGTTGGTAAAATCATTTCAAGAGATAAAGCAAAAGTCTTGCACACAACGAGAGCAGAACAAGGAACTGATTCCCCCTTCCCATGGTTGGGTGGGTGTTGATCCATCCCTGGGAGAGCAGGGCCCCACCATGTGTGAGGGTGACTTGGGATGACAAACTCCATCACCCTGAATGTCCTCCTTCCTTCTTCTCCTCGCCCCAGCTCTGTGTGCTGAGCACGGCCCCACGTGGTCTGGGATATCCCTTGGGTCACTTGGGGTCAGCTGTCCTGGCTGTGTCCCCTCCCAGCTCCTTGTGCCCCCCAACCCCTCGGTGGTGGGGTCGGGTGAGGGCCAGAGGAGGCCTTGGCTCTGTGCAAGCTTTGCTCAGCACTGACCAAAACATCCCTGTGTTACCAGCACTGCTTCCAGCACAAACCCAAAGCACCAGGCTGGTGTGGGGAAAATGGACTCTACCCCACTCAAAACCAGCACAGGATGAGATTTGTTCACCAAAGTGCTCCACTCCAGCAGCTGGAGGAGACAAGTTTTTGAAACCGGCAGGTTTATTTTGTGGCAAACCCTTTAAAAGTATGCTGAAAATCGGAGGGAGTTCAGGGTGAATTATTTATTGTCAAGAAAACAAGCATGGTGATAGACAGCTGCATGACTGAGCTCCTTAAGTTATCTGGAAAAGGTTATGGCTTAGAAATGTCAGGTATTTAACTAAATCTTTATTCTAGTACACAGAAACGTGAAAAGCGCCAATGGATGGAAGTCAGACAAGTTCAAACCAGAAAACAAATTAACATTTTTGACAATTAACTACTGAGAGGGCTTAGTTAAGAGGTGTAGTACATTAATCACTGCTTGTAGCCTTTCTGTCCATTATCCATGCCTTTTGAAAAGATGTGAAATAACTGAGATACAAATTAAAGGGCAGGAATTATGGATCTTTTTATGGCTTGTGCTATTGAATGAATGTGAATGAGAATTCACTTTTTTTTCCCTCCAGACTTAGGAATGACAGTACATTTGGTTGTTTGTTGAAGGGTAAAGGCAGAATTATGTCTTTTGAATTGCCATCCTGGATTGGGTGAATTTGTTCACTCTTGTATTTACCACTCTACCACTGTCTAATCTTTTAGATTTTAGAGTTGGATGTGTTGAGATTTTGTTTAGGAATTTTCCAAGAAACCTTGTACCTTACTCCAAAGTAATTTTAAGGACATATAGGCATTTGATTCCCATTAGATTTCTGAAAATGCCTTCTTTTGTTTTCTCCTTTAATATGTAGCCACACAGTATTGATTATAAAATGAGACTATAGGTTATATTTCCAGTATTCTAGCTGCTTATCTCCCCTTGACATAAGAACAACATCTATCATGCTGTTGTGTAATTAAAACAGTTGATTTATGCATTCATTTTTTAAAAAAGCAAACAACAAATTAGTCTTGGTAGCTAAGAGAGTGAAAAATTATGCCAATTCTGTTCTCAGCCACCTGGCTTGTTTCAGTAATTCCATTATTATAGCTCTGTCATTTGGTCCTTGCTTCTGTCTGTCCTGTATATCTCTGTGGCTTGCTTAAGGAGTGAAGAGGTTTTCCTTTTCCCTGCTCACCTGAAAGTGCTCATATTCCCTGTGCTTATAATTTTTTATATGTATTCAGAGTGGTAGGGGGAAGGCTTTCATATCCCCCATCAACATTGCCCCAGACTGAGCCGTGGTTTTAACAGCTCCCTTGTTCAGTTGGGTTTGTGTCTGTCAGATCCAGGCTTGAATGATTTTAATTTGTCTCTTCATGTGTGCGATTTTTCTGTCTTTGCATGGATGCTGAACCTCTGAGGAAAAATGTAATGCCTCCCCTCATCTTTCCAAAGCTCAGTCTGCTGCTGTTTCTATGAAACTGAATTAGTTTTGGCTGTGCCCAAGATGTCTTCAGTTTGGATAAAAGATTCCAGTCTAGTCTTGTCTCTGATAAATGTGGCTGACATGTCTTGGGAGCCAAGGATGGATGATGCTTTATGTTCAACCAAGAAGTTCCCAGGTAATTTAACAGCAAACAAACAATACAAAATTGAGTGTTACAGTGGGAAGGAAATGAGATCTTCAGCTTGAAATTAAATTACAGAGACAACTAAGTAATGTTAAAAGGGCATGACTTTAAAAGCTGTAGAGAATTTTGAGTGCGTTCCATGAGGGACTTGGAAACACCACTGACTTTGTACATGAATATTTGCTATGGTACCCTGTATGTATCCTGCATGAAGTTTGATGTGGTGGGTGGTTTATCTCAGTGGTAAGTAGTGGCTAAGATTAGAACTCTGTTCTTTCAGTAGACTGGAAACCAATTTATTTTTTTCCTCCTAATGAAATAGAATGATACTTCAGGTGATATATTTATGCTAATGTGGGATAAAACCAGAATTTGGGGATTGTAAATGGGGTCAGAGTCTAAGGAGAATGGTTCTTAATGAAGCAGTGATAACTGATTTTATGACAATTGCAGTATTCTGTTAGGCAGCAGTGTCTCAAGGGAAAAAAACAAAGCTGCAGTTTTATACAGCAGGAGTGAGGTGAACCTTTTCACTTTCCTGTGAAGTGTTGCCTATTTGGTTGTTTCAAATCATACATTGTGCAGCTGACTGTTCCTGCCTACATGTGATGACTTGTGCTCATCTCTAATGTATCCTATCTGAGAGCAGCACACCTATTTATGAACATTACTGTGAGTTCAAATCCTGCCCTACAGTGCAGTAATGGTTCCTTGTCCTCTCTCCCCGTCAGGAAATGCCTCTTCCTCTTCCTCTTCCTCTTCCTCTTCCTCTTCCTCTTCCTCTTCCTCTTCCTCTTCCTCTTCCTCTTCCTCTTCCTCTTCCTCTTCCTCTTCCTCTTCCTCTTCCTCTTCCTCTTCCTCTTCCTCTTCCTCTTCCTCTTCCTCTTCCTCTTCCTCTTCCTCTTCCTCTTCCTCTTCCTCTTCCTCTTCTCCACATTATGCTCCATAGTGGGGCAACCAAAACAAACACCTGCAGAATATTATTTAATGCATTTCCGTAATTGCAGAGAATCACTGGTATCTGTTCTGAAGAAATCTCCATTGATTCCAGGGAAATTTAATCCTTTTTATTTTTTTTCCAATTATTTATATAAAAGTCCTTTGACACTGTTAGAATCTAGTCATATTCTGAGATACTTCCTACTAATCATATGACTACAAATCCAGACTAATTTGGCAAGACTTGATCTGGACAAACCTTGGTGGCTATTACTCATTCCTGCACTTATTTCTAGATGGATAAAATAGTTTCTTTCATTATTTGCTGTAGTTGTTTTTCCTCAGGAATCTAAGTGTGGCTGACTGAACTAATTGCTTGGTTTCTGTCTTTGAAAGAGGACTTAGTCAAGTTTGCTTCCTTTCAGGTTCCTGTTGTCATGCAGATCTCACATTGGATCTCTGGTAGCAAGGAGTGTTCGGTAGCTTTGTCATCGGTCCCTGAGTTCTCTGTCACCACCGGATGGGTTCATTCAGCCCACTGCTATGAAACACATTGCTGTTTATTTGGCAGGTGTTTGTCATGCCTCTCCAAGAGAGCCAACATTAAACTGCAGTGGCTTTCAGAATTTCACATAGTTCCTCCTCTGTCATTAAAATCAAATCTTATAGATGTTATAAAACATAACACTTTCATAATTCTGCTTAAGAAACAATATTTATGTTTGGGCAAGGTCTAAGTGCTGTCTTCATATATCTGGAAATAATTAAGGAAGGTTATTTTCAAAGCCTGTGCTGAGTTCTTTGTCCCTCTCCTAGATCTACAGCTTTGTATGTTTTTATGGGTTGAAATCATCACCTAGGAAAGTGATATACAATTCTTAGCCATAATTGAAGAAGAAAATACATTCCCTAATTTTCTGGGAAGTAACATATCTGCATATTCTACAGAAAAAGCAAGATTGAGAGAGGATGCTTCCTTTGTTAAACACTATAAAAATGATGTATGTGATATTTTGATTTGACATTCTTTTCTTCCTTTTTTTAGAAATTAAATGGCTTGGAGTAGTAGGGAGTGGTCACTATATATCAAAAAAATGCTTTACTGAGTTGTAAAGGAAAAAACAAGAAGTGGGAGATACGTATATAAAGATCTTGTAAACATTTTCAGATTTGCTTTCTCACAGCTATCTTGTGTGACCTTGAGCAAGCCTCTTACTTAGTACCAGATCTGCTGGAGGACATCACTGAATGCCTCCATCCAAGAGTTAAAGATTTATAGGTGTATAAGGACTTGCCAGTAAGGTTCTGTGGATATTTGAAGTTCCTTTTGTCAGGCTACGACAGATTTATGTCAGACTAGGTTCAGTCTGAGGGCAACTGACATTTTTACAGGCTCAGAGGCAGTATGTAGCATATATAAACAAACTGTTTTTGTTTGTGGTGGGAGGATTTTTGTTTTGGGTTTGGGGTTTTTTTTTGTGCACTTTTTTTTTCTTAGTATGAGGAAAACTGCTATTTAGATGCTGAAAGGATGCAAGTTAGAAGTGCAATAACAGTTTGGAATGCAGAGCTCTGATTACTAAAGAGTGGCTAATGAATGATGTTATGTCCTGGTGAAAATGACAGTAATAGTAGTTTGTGAAGGAGTTATCTGAGGGGATTGTTACGTCGTATTGATCCCAGCCTGACAGACATACACCAGCTTCTCACAGAAAAATAAATTCTCATATAAAATGTTTCTCTGCTTTGGTGCTTTGTAAAAATCAGATTAGATGAAATGCAAAGCCTTGCAAAATGACTGAGCTGTGAATGGAAAATGGTTTGAGAACATAATGCTTGGGAATGATGGACAAATCCTGCAGGAGCACTGTTCCTGATGTGTTTGCTCCAGGAAGTCGTAGCAGGAAACAGCCAAAGCAGACTCTGTCAGGAGCAGTTGTGCCTTGCTGTCTTTATCTGAAGGCTGAGCTTGTGGTGCAGTTACTGTGGCCATAGCACTTGGTCGTTCTTCAGTGCTTTAGTAGATAGAACATTAACATAGGAAATAAAAAACTTGAGTTCTGTGCAGGGTGTAGGGTTTTTTTCTCATGTGGTAGCAGGTTAGGAGGTAGAGGTGGGGCTCTGTGTGTCTCCTGTGAAACTCAAGTTCTGTAACCAGTTAGGATTACATGCATGAGAGCTTCTTAGCTTTTCCCTGACTCACAACCTTGTTTTGAGGGAAGAAGTTGTTAGCTCTGTTTATGAGGGTTCTGACCCTTGGGAATCATTCAGCCTTTGGATTCCAGCTGTTCAGCTCAGTTGGAACAATGCTACACAGGGCTGAAAAAAAACCTCAAGAGAGAAATCACTGTTAAATTATGGCAAATTATTTATTGTCTCAAGTCTGAGACAGTATTCCTACTCTGTAGTCTGTGTGACCTTGTCAAGTTGCCACTTAGTCCTTCTTTTTGTGTTGTCTCTCTTATACACATCCCTGCCCCTTGTCCTGCACGTCCTGCATCATTCCTTTCCTACATCCAGTACATTTCATTCTGTATTTGGTATTTGCATAATTCCATGTGCAGTTTCTCTCTAAAACTCACTCTAGTCATTTAGCACTTAAATTTCTTATCTAGTCACTCCACATCACTTTTTGCTTACTTTGTCTCCTTCTTCCCTCAAGCTTTTGTCATCTGTCATCCACACCTCGTTTCTGTTGGTGCATTCTAAAGGTATTGACTCATTCATTTTGCTCACAGAAAAGTGCTTATCACATTAGATTCAAACAAACACAACAAGCCCACCCCCACAGAGGCTGTCTCCTGTTTTCCTGTCTGTCCATGCACAAAACACTCTGCTGTCGGGGAGGTGTTTACCTGGGGTCTGAAGGATCACCAGGAGGAGATGGAGCATGTGGGGACAGACAGGTCACAGGGACATTGTGCATGCAGGAAGGAGGGCAGAGGATGGGTCATGACAGAGGGCACTGCCCTAATCTAATTTTGGCCTTCCTGACCTCGACTTTCTCCTTTCCATCCCTCTAGAATTCCAGGTAATCGTCACAGCCCAGCCAAAATGCATCTGATTGTCTGTGATATATAGGCCTGTCATCACTGGCCCTTTTTCTCATCAGGGACTTGGGAGAGCAGTCAGACCTTGGCCTTGCTTGATGGGGCTCACCAGGCTCTAATATTTTCCTTTATTTGCTGTCTAGCTATTTTTAGAACATGAGTCTGTATTGTAAGTTCTTAATGGTTTGAGAGTGCTACAGCTGGTTACTTTCCAGCTATCAGTGGCTATTGCTCAGCTGATCTATCTTGAAGTTTGCCATCATGTGATTGAGAGAAGTTGGGCCTTTGTAGATATTTATTATGGAACAAAACTTTCTTTGTAGGTAAGATTTTGACACTTGTAACAGTGCTTTTATAGCTCATAACAATAAATTCTGCTGGTGGTGGACAGTGAAAGCTTTCCTATGTCCAATTTAAATTCGTTTGTTTCCTTGAGTAAGAAGTTTGGTGATTTTCTGTGTTAATTTAACCATGGATCTAACTTTGTAAGAACAAAAGTATGTAATAAAATCAGTACTTCAGTCAAGATTCGTATATGAAAAAACAATTATATTAATTTTAGCTGTAACTTGGTTGGTTAGCACTGGAGAAAAGATGATCCTTTTTGATTTGTGGGAGAGAGAAGTACAAACTGTACCACAGGACAATTTCATGTAGTTTATTTTAGCTAGATCACAAACGGTTGCAAAAAACCAAAACGTACATTTATCAACTTATGTTATCTGCAGCAGCACTGGATTCACTAAGGAGGAAAAGGTTAAGAGACCACATAGTCAAAGAGTACAGTTATGTATCTTTTGGGTAAAGAGAACTGGAGGCTATGATTTCCTAGTGATGATTCTCTCTTTTGTTTCTGGGAGCTTGGAAGGAGGTGTCTGAGCAGTTCCTGCAGATGTGTCTGAAGTGCAGAGTCTTCTTGATTATCTTAAGAAAATACTGCAGCATTTTCCCTCTTCTGCTTAGTTTGTAGAGGTCAATAAACTATTTCAGGATCTGAAAAGATTATGCAGCCTTACGTTAAAATTTCTTACTGATTATTAATTTGTAGACAAATAAGAGATTTTCTGGGTCTCTGGGTAAAATTCCTGGCAAAAGTGACATTTTCACTAAAAGCCAGCATTCTTAGAGTAGTACTTTGTATGTCAAGGATCTGAATCTAAATGGAGAGTTAAATTCCCTGTAACTAAAATTTGATTGCAGACCAAAATCTTGGGGATGCTGATGATATTTTATTGCTAAATTAATAGAGAGGGTTAGAGAGGATAGGTACAGAGACAATACAAGGAGTAACAATACTTTATTTCCTGCTCCCCCAATTTTACAGGTAGGTTATATTTTTTAAACACAAGTAAAGTGATAGCAGAGTGTCCTTCTCCACTTGAGCCTTTCCCCTGTGGACTCAGTGGGAGTGTCTGTGGGAGAAGTGAACTCTCCATGGAAGGGTGGGTGTGTTCCCTGCTGTGGTGTGAGGAGAGTTGGACCTGGGCGGTCAGGGAAGGGAGTTAGTGAGAACAGTAACTGAAGGAAGGCTTGCTAAAGAGCTCTTGATCCTGGCCTTGGCCACCTTCTTGACTTGGTGAAAATGAAATGGGAAGGTTTTTATTTGCTTTGGAAAATGGTTCATTAGAATTGCAAAGAGCTAGCTGAGAAGCTGTTAAGAATCTTGAAAAGGTTAGAACAAATGAAGATGAATTTAAAGAAGTGTGTGTACCTGTGCCTGCTTGCTGCATGAATCTTACCTAATCTTTTTCCATCACTTATTGTCAGTAGTAAGGATAGCCTAGAAAGGCAATGTGCTCCCATCCTAATAGTTTAGGGGAGAAATGACAGATGCTTCTGACATAGTTACAAAATTAAAGCAGTTATCAAGGGGGAAGAAAACAATTTTGAAAATAAAATGTAGACGGTAGTAATGTAAAAAAAGATGTGAACGATACTGGAGTCCTCCAAAGAAGACGCAGAAGAGAACTGTTTTAAGATAATTCAAAGTAACATGAATAAATTATCTCTATATCTTTCATTCAGTGCTGTTAGTGGCTCATTTCTTCACTGCTTTTAGTAGTGTCAGTGAAACAGCTCTTAAAGTCTTTGTCTTTGTAAGTTGAGATAAGCCTTAACCCATCTTACAGGAGTCTTGCAAGGGGTGTTACTAGGAATGAGATTCTGAAAAATGTTGTTAGAGATGGCACTTGAAGCATTTCTGCAGGGAGCTGTCACCTTTCCACTGAGCCTTGGCACCCCTTGCTCCCTGTGGGAAGCAGGGCCCGTGGAGGAGGCAGAGCTGAGGCACCACTCACCCACAGAGCTGTGCAGTGTTTGGTCCTGGTGAGCCATTGGGGAGTCACCTGCAGGGTTACTGCTCACACACCTGCTCCTCCAGCCTGGATCACCCATTCCCCAAGTTCTGCAGTAGCAAATACTCTCAAATCCCAAGCAGAAAAGCCTGACCCTGGTGCATTCATGGCTGCTCCTGGAGGCAGCTGTGATTTGTCTAGTCCTGCTCACGTGTGAGAGTAAGGTCAGGGAGTCACAGAAGGCCTTGGCTTGGAAGGGATCTGTAAAGGCCATCTAGTCCAACTCCCCTGCAGTGAGCAGGGACATCTTCAGCTACATCAGGTTTGCTCTGAGCTCCGGCCAACCTTACCATGAATGTTTCCAGGGATTGCCATCTGCTGCCTCTCTGGGCAACCTGTGCTGCTGTTTCACCCTCTTTGTACAAAATTTCATCCTCCTATCTACACTTACATTTAGCCCCTTTCAGTTTAAAACCATTACCCATTGTCTTATTGCAACAGGCCCTGCTAAAATGTTGGTCTTTCTTGTTGGGCCTTTAAGAGGTGTTCCACCCTTCAAGGACGCTTTCCTAAACGTCCATTTAGTCTCATCCATATAGGTTATTCTTTTTTTTTCCTTTATGGATATGGAATTGTGCATGTGTCCTGTGAAACTGAAGTGTTTTGCCAAGATCTTGTTATTTCCAGTCTTTTCTGATACAGATTTGACAGATGTAGGCAATCTATGTGTGAACATGACTGCGTGCTCTCAAAAAGCTGCCTCGGGGATGGAACTGACCCTGCGTAGTCAGGTATAAAAATGCTTACAGCACATCTCACACCATTTAATAAAACAAAAACAGAATCAAAAAATCCAAACCACAAAAATCATACAACAAAATACCTCTCTTCTGGTGGGTCTAGGTGAATTGAGGTTAGCCTTAAATTAAATAAGGTTTCAGGTTATTGCAGCACGTTTGCTGTTCTGGTAGTTAAATTAGAGTGATGGACATAGGGAGCAAAATGAAAAGTGCTCCTAGTCAAAGAATGTATTTTGACTTAGAGCTTCCTTTGAGGTTGATAATGTGAGTTCTGTAGAGGCAGTGCTAGCACTGGTGGGAATTGTTCTTTAAAATTCTCTGGCATATACAAAATTTATTTAGTTAGAAAATCAAAGTTAAAAGCTGAAGCATGTCCATCACTTAAATAATAAAATGCATAGTTGCCTCTTAGCAAGATGTACTTAATTGTAGTACTTAATCCTCTTTTTTGGAAAGAAGTAATGCTAATAAAATGTAACTAGTTAAACCTTATAAAAGTTTTAAATTAGACTTTTTACCATGCACATAAATTTTACTGTGTTTATGGATACTATAAGAATGGTTTATGGACCTTCATATAGATTTTATACCTTTGCATAATAATTTTGCTGCAATATTATTTTATATGTCACAAAAAATGTCACAATGATTTATTTATGACTATCACTTCCTCTGCTTTCTCTTTGTAATTAGAGAATTGCAGAATAATTTTGTTTGGAAGAGACCTCATGAGGTTTCTGGTACAACCTCCTGCTCCGCTTGGATCAGCTCAGGGGTCAGATGAGGTTACTCAGGGCTTTATCCAGGCGTGCCTTGAAATTTTCTGAGGATCAGACTGTTCAGCCCCTCTGGAAAACCTGCTTCACTGTTGGGATGTCCTTCCAGGGAAAAAGAATTTGCTTTTATCTAACCTGTAGCTTTCTTTTTCATTTTGTGCCTGTTGTGTCTCGTTCTGCTACCATGCAGTGCTGTGCAGGCCTTGACTCTGTCTTGTTGCACATCTCTCCTGTGCAAGATGCTTTTAAATAAAGCACAGTGCATAGACTTTATACATTCTGTTTTCTGTATGTGTTTATGGTTCAGGGCTTGTTAAAAGCAGTATTATACAGCTGCTTTTTGTGTTTTTTTAACCCCTGAAGTAACTTTCTCCTGCAACCCTGTACACTGTTTTCTTTTTGTAATGTGCAGCAGTGGCAGACCAAATGATTTAAAATTCAGTAGTTTGGTAGAATCAGTTGTCAGTCCAGCATGTGGTTGTTTTGAGTGGAAAAGGCTTTAATTTTATTTAACAATTGTTTTGCATTTGTCTTGGAAGATGAATTATTTTCCAGTATGTCTAATCCATAGGCTTTTTGAATATAGACTAGATTAGTATAGTTTGAAAGAACTGTAGCACTCCTAGCTACGTAGTTGTAGATCTATTCACACCGTGCTAATAAATACCTTGTGGAAATAATGGAGTTGTCATAAGACAGAATTTCTGCCACCTCCACTATTCAATCTTTCTGTGGATGGTGGGTAGTGACTTGAAGAAGTTTTTTAATTGACAGGTTTTACCTGTATGCTGTAATTCATTTAGACATTGATGTGAATTTCTGTGTGGCAGCGTGGAAAAGTTATTTTTGTAATAGAAAATGTAAAATTGTATTTTCATATCATGTCCGTTCAGTGCAATGCTGTCATGACAGGAACAGACAAATGTGACTGCTGCACTGTAATGGAAGAGTGAATGGCAATAATCTCCCTACTAGAGAGAATCATTCACTGTTCTTATTTTAGTACAATTTCTAAAGAAAAAAATCAGAAATTTTAGGTGTGGTTTACAAACAGGATTTTGGGACAGTTCTAGTAGTCATCACACTTGTTTTCCATAAGCTTTGTACTCCATAAACTGGACAGTGGCTTAGTGAAATGACACTCTTGAGTACATCTTTGCAATTACTTCTTCTTGTGAGACAGATGCTGTGTGATATACACATGCTGTTAATTCTGAATTTAAAGACAGAGACAATGCAAAGAAATGCGTACCTTTTCTGTTTTGTCTTCCACTGCCTGTTGTGTACATTTCCTATTAGATTTGTGTTTGTGGTATTGAATAATTCTGATCCCATAGAAA
The DNA here is from genome assembly GCA_017589585.1 of Phylloscopus whistleri. NCBI lineage: Eukaryota > Metazoa > Chordata > Aves > Passeriformes > Phylloscopidae > Phylloscopus > Phylloscopus whistleri. The sequence continues at coordinate 852,908 of JADMLD010001066.1, read as the reverse complement.
GGTCTCTTCAAATGCAAACTATTAAAAAAAGGATACGTAACTATGTAACTGGACCAAATTAAGACTCTGATCTAAGGATTCCAGTCTAGCATGCTCATGCTTTGAAATCAGGTGGCCCAGGGAAGCAACCCCCTGTGTTTGTCAGTCCTCCCTAGGGTGAAATTGTCACTCTTGTGTTTGCTTGTCGTGCCTGATTCTGTTGATCTGAGTATTGGTAATGCTGGGGTGGAGCTGTGTGAGTGAACACCAGTTGTTCCAGAGGGCCTGAGGAGGCTGCTGGGCCAAGCTGGGGCACTTACTGCTCTTTTGCCATCTTTCTGTTTAGCAAATTTTCCTGCCTCTTTCCCTTTAGCAGCCTCAGTTTGCTGTTATGATATTGCTGAAGTGCAAGGGCTGGAAGTACAACAAGGAACAGTAGACCTGGTTAAACTCCCTGCAGAGCCTGAAAGCTCGTTGCATATGTTGGGTGTGTCTGTTGAAAACCAGCACGCACATCCCCTCCCCAACCCTACAAAAGCATTATATTATGGTAGCTCGTTGTCAAATACTGTGCGTTGTCATGATTAGATTTAATGATACTGCATAAATGCTAAGCAGATACTGTTCCTTTCATTTTTCATCTATTTGCCTTGTGGGACACAGTATTTTAACTGTTTGTCTGTAGGGCTTTTTCCTTAAGATTAGGGTCTTTCTTCACTGTGAATAGTTAGAAAATACTTAATTTTCATAGCAAACCCCTAAGCCAAATGTCAGCTTTATTGAAGATAGAATGCTGTTATAGACACATAGAAATGTGGAAAATGTGGAAAAATCTGGAAAAAAACAATTTTTTGTCTGGAATTCTTTGAACAGGATAAACTTGGTTCAAGTGACCTTTTTATGACTTGTATTTGTTTGCAAGACTGGTAGAACTTAACAGAATTTTCTGTGACTATTTAGCACATAACGAATTCTTGTAATCATATTTTAATGGTTTATATGTTCTTGGGAATTTGTTTGGATGGTGCTGTTGTAAGAAATTCAGGAAGGAATTAGAAGATAGTGGCAGATAAATCTTAGATGGTATGTTTGCTGTATTTTCAGATTATGTCCTCTCCATCTGGGAAATAAGTTGCTTCAGTGGCCCCTAATTGCATTAAACAGTATTAATAAACAAAACCCCAGTGTTTCAAGGGGATGGAGCAGTTTTTCACATACTACAAAATCTACCTTTGAAAAAAAAATTTGCTGGGCTTACAATTTTTCATCATTTGATTCGACAAAGATTTTGTTAAGGAGTTGTAGGAGAGATCAAAATGTGAAGAAGCAGTAGATTTTGAAGGTAAAATATGAGCAGATGCTCTGGGCAATAGGGGAGCTGCATAAGGCAGTCTGCAGGTGTACAGAGCAGCAGGAGATTTACACAAGTCAAGATTCATCTTCATTCTAAGAAATTCAGCGATGGAAACTGGAAGAACTGCACTGTTGTAACAGGGCAGTCATATTAACACTGAGTTACAGTGCACTGGGGAAGGCTGGTGTAGTAGTGACTTGTGGGGCTTTTATGAAGCTGAGTATTAGTGGGAATATAAATGATTTAGAATTATTTATGACAGACTTAAGATCACCAGCTTAGAAACATGAACTGTTACTTCCATTTCTCTGTGTCTGTGAAGCCTGTGGGCTGTTAATGGTTTGCTAATTAGAGCATTACTCACACAAGCAGTCTTACTGGGGTCCTGTGCTAAGCCACCTCAGCATCATGGAACAGCTGACCTCCAAACTTGAAGCAAGGGGTTCTTTTCACGTCCCTGTCCAAATCTGTTGGTGTTGAGTTGGAGTTTGATGGTCCTTGTGGGTTCCTTCCCACGTGGGACATTCTATGATTCTGTGATAACAAACACAAACCAAATAGGTGTAAGTACATTATATATTGATATTGTAAATTATTTAACCATTGTTAACAGTTTTTACTATTGGACTGGAGTCCAGTGCTTTACTTCAGGAATGCTTGTGAAAGAACAGGTTTTGTGCTTTTAAAGAGTCAGCTTGTGCTTTTGGGCACAAATATATCCTTAGGGTCATATTCCATGGCTATGTTAATTCACCCTTAGGAGAGTAAAAAGACAATATTCTCATGATTCTGTAATCCAAGCCAAAAGGCCATATGGCTTTGGTTCTGCAGTGTTTTAATGCATAAATATCCTGTCAAGTCAAATGAGACTTCTGTGTCTTAAACTTAGAAGACTTAAAGCATCAGTCTTCATGGCCATAATCCAGTAAAGCTGTTTAAATATGTAAGTAGATTTACATGCATGGAGTGGTGTAGGAGCTCTCTAGAAGTTTGACTTGTTCTTACCTCGAAAAAACCTGGAAAATAATTTTATTTTTAAATGTGTTTTCATTGAAGGTAGCTTGCGCAACATTATTTTAATTTTTTTAACTCTGAGAAACTTTTTAGAAAAGGGAAAAAAAAAGGTAGCGGAGGAGAAAGGAAGAGTTTTGACCAGGTAGAATTGCTCTATTTTGATGCTTGTTGTCAAGGTAATGTTAATGAACTGCAGCAAGTTTGAAAGTTCTGTCTAGCACAGCTCAGTCACTTACTGAACAAGACCACAGTCAGCTGTTCAAAACAAAATTCCTTCCTAAGTCCTTCCCGACATTCACAGTGTGATCTTAAGTGCTCTTGGTATTTTTTTATTTTATGCACTGGAAGCAGATATGGACTGTGAAAAACGACGTTTCACCTTTTTATATTAATTTATAAGTTTAATAAAAATAAAATAAAAATAGACAATTAGGGGACAGAAGAAGAGAGCTACTCAGCTGAGGGTGCAAAGCAACACACCGACCATTCCAGATTTTTGGTATTTAAGAGTCACTGTGTTACATATTTAAAAGAGACTAATGCATATTCAAACTTCTGTTTTCTTTATCCGTTTCAAGGGTTCCCAAATATGCAGTTTCTTTATCTGTGCATGGCGCCTTCTAGCCGGACTAGGTGTCATAAATCCTTCTTGGCCAAAAAGGTTCAGTTGTTCTTTATCAGCAATCTTCTCTCACAGGAATGCAGGATGATTCCCTCCTGCATTCTGGCCTGGTCAATTTAGATGTTACAAAGAAAAAACCTTAGTCTTTTGTTTTTACACCATGCTACAATTAGAAAATATACCTTAATCACATTTTTAAATTCCACAAATAAAAGGAAATACAGTACAACCTTCTTACACTATATGTATAACATTCATCTCAGTATTTGCGAAAAGCCAACTCCAAAATACACATTTATAACATGGACTTACGTGGACTTCTGGATTCTCTGGGTCGCTTGATGGTCTGTCTTGATACATCTGCTTTGAACAAAGAGGAACAGAAAGAATGCAGATTGTGGTACTTAAATACATGATAAATAATAAAATCACAGTAATAAAAAGAAAATGCTAGCAACCATGTTGACTGATCAAAAAGATAATTAGTCTGTAAGATGAAAACAAGTCTAAGTAACCCTTCCAATGGTAGCAACGATTTGTGGAGATCAGGTTCACAACACAGCTTGAGATTCTAGACCTGTTTTATTAGAACACAAAACATTTTGGACCTTCGTTTTCAACAGTGGTTTTGTTTAAGTCATCCTAATTATTTATGTAAAGATTAACAATAGAAGAAAACAGAAGAATTTCCAAATTGTTTCTAGGGGACAGGACAAGAAAGAGATTTTTGAAATGCATTGCAAAATGATATTTCTGCTTCCATGATACTGCTGGTAACAAGGAATAGTGACACAGATGATATTCTTGCATCCCCTGCCTTGTATGTGCTGTGCTCAAAGCATTTTCCTCCTCTGTTAATGTCCAGCAAGTGACAAATAAACAAAATAGTCTGCCTCTTACCCCATGTACCTGTCACTTGAGAGTTGAACCCTGTTGCAAGATGCTTCCAGTGACCCTGCCTCAAAAGACCCATCAAAGTATCTTAATTATATGGTCTTAAAGAACCCCTGTAAGATCAGTAGGTTTAGTAGGAAATTACTACTGTCAGTACACATGCATGTAAAATGACAACTGAGAACATTCTTTTTAACTATTATAATTTTCAATTATAGGAGAGAGGGAAATACTGTGCACTTCTGTATTTAATCAAACAAAACCCTGGTTTGACACTTGGTTAGAGGGAGTAAATAGAGGTTACAACAGCTGTTAAATCTGCCAGACTTGCTTCTAACAAATGAAAGGATGTAAGGTTGCAAGTGATAGAAATGCACTGATATTGTTAGCATTTTTTATTGTTAAAGCAAGTTATTGTAGTACTAGTTCATAGTGCGTACTGCTTGTAGGTTTTGTGCGTGGTTTTGCTTGGTGGTTTTTTTTTTAAAGTTCATAAACTGTGACAAGTACCTGATGTTGTTCTTTAGCGCATTTGTGGGGTTTCATCACAGGATGCCACTTTGATCTGAGCTGTCAAGCTACTCTAGAAGCTCTAGAGCTAAATTATACAGTCTGGTTCTCTGAAAAATGATTTAATAACAATGGAACAGTACAGGTGTACATTTGTCTATGGCTTCTGCATTGAATATTCTTGCTGCAGAAGTAGAAAATTCACCAAAATAATCTCTAGTCTCAAAACTGGCATTTGGTTGGAACTTGGTCCTTTAGATGTTCACACAGTAACAAACTGCACCACAGTGCAACAGACCAGTTTTAATCTGTAGGAATTACATATCATTATAAAACAAATGAGTCAGTGAGCAGAAAAACTAAACCCTTCCAACCTTCTGTCTCAAGAATCAGATTGGTTTTGTTTTGGTACCTGTAACTGTGGCATGAATACGCTGAAGAGAACAACTCACACAGAGGTGTTGGTTCTTCTCCTCCCTCCTCTGCAGCAAAGGGCTCTAAAAAGCCTTTGGGGACAGCACTCTTTGGGTTCAGAAGAATTCCAGAAGGTGCAATGCTGGAGATTGGCAACAAGTCCAGCTCTGAAACTGAAGGCTGTCTCTGACAGAACTCTCTTTGCAAGAGGAGTCGTCAGGGAAGGGTGTTTTTTAGACATAGGGATGTTCCCTCCAGCCAGGGCATGGTGGCTGCAGCAGAGGCTGTGCTCAGCACTGACCTATGGCTTGTGTCTGAAACTGTTTTTGAAGATACAAGACACAGTAAAGACCTGTGTTTGATAAAATCTGTCCATGCATTTAATTATGTATAAATTTTTATAAGGACCAAGTGGGTTAGCACTTGTCACTGCAAACAGCAGAGCATATGGTTTATTTAAAATGCACATTGAAATGAAACGTTTCACCGTTTTTTTTTTTTTGATCTTCTCTTTGTGCAGATCATTCCTGAAAGGGCCTGAGCAGAAAGAGTTTTTACCATGTAAAAAAGAGTTTTTACCATGTAAAAACATGTAAAAACTGTAAATTTGGGTTTGATGTATATATTGTGCTTGTGTTTTTTTACCACCAGCAATGACACTAAAAACATATTTAAGGAAAATACAGAAAAATGTACATAGGTTACTGTGTATACTGACTTTGTAGTTGAGAAACTAAGCTTTAATTAGTCTCGGTTGGAAGATTTTGGTTCATTTAATTGCAACATTGGAATGGGAGATAGTAATCCTGAAACAGTATAAAAAGGTTTTAACTAAATAGATAAATAAAACTGTACTCAAGCTTTTTCAGTTTATTTCCTCATACAGAGTGAACTTTCAGGGTTCTAGAATCTTTAGAATGGAAAGTATGAGAGAAAGATTTCCTGGTCTTTGCTGGGGGTTGTTAAAAGAAAGTGCAGAACAGACAAGGATGTAACTCATTGTAATTCTCAACGGGAGGAAAAACCTACCTACAGGCTATTAATATTAGTTCTATAAATAAATTCAGGAATAACTCTACGTATTTTTTCCTTATTGCATGCACTTTATTTATGAGAGGGGAATGACTATGTCCTTGATACAATTATTTACAGAAAAATACTGTATTTTCCAAAATGAATAGCTTTTCAAGAGAGTTTATTTTCAGTCACTATTTTTAGCAAGCAAAGAGAAAATTGCAGTAGCAGTAGAAGATATTTCTCCTTCAAAGCTTGGTGGCTCGAAACACCAGTCCGTGGTTTGAGTTGAAACACTGTTTTTCTTTCTGGCATTCTATTTTATATGCTCGGAGCTTTCAAAATATTCATCCTTAAGGCTGAAATTTTTCATGGGTGACCTATTCTCAAAGGTGAACTTATTTTTGAATGCAGAAAAAAATACTGTCGAGTCCCTTTATTCATGAAGTGATGGGGAAACCAGAAATTTAACTACTCTGTGAGATTCATAAAAGTTAGCTTTGAGTGTGTCTGACACTCAATATAGTCTTGATATGTGCTTTGGTGCTTTTAGGATTAAAGTTTCTTTTTAAAATGGCAGACAGTACATACCTTGCACATCTGTATTACTCTTTCTGATACGATTTTCACCAGTCCCTGAATTCTTAAGGAACCATAACATCCACATTCAGGCATAATTTTAAGGTAACTTCTTTAGAGAATTGCCTGCTCCAGTTTTTCCCTCTTGACTGATTCATGTAATGCTGGTGTTTTTATCACAGCAGCTGCTGCAGACAGGCAGATACAGTTTCCCTTTTAAATAAACTTCCCCAAAGCTAAAAAAGGACTCATTATTTATCTTTACAACCCAGAAATGTGGAGGCTCTTGCTAATGTTTGTTTGTTTGTTGAAACTGCTGGAGTCCTGAATGAGCCTGTCATCTGGGTACCTTTTTAACCACAGACAGGTATTCCAGCCGATTCCTAAATCATGCCCTTCACAGCTTTGCTGTTGTAGACCGTGTCTGTGCAAAGCTAAGGAGCAGAGGGCAGGAGGTGCAGAAGGAGCAAAAACTTTTTTTCCTCCCCTTTCCACAGAACTGAAAGGGTGATGAAATAATGAGCAAAAAATCAGTGGCAGAAGAAGAACATTTGGTAAAAACATACTTACAGAACTTACAGCTGTGCTGCGGTAGGTGAGATTTTTTTTTTGAAGTGGCTTTTAAAAAGCAGTGCTGAGTGGTATCTGCATGGAGATGACTGTTATAAGGAGTTATCCACGGTGCTAATTGTAATGCTTTGCTGCACAAGTTTGCAGTAAGATGGTTTTTCATCCTTAGGGACCTGTTGTGCAGCCCTTTCTTGTGCAGAGCAGCAGCGCTGGATGCTGACACCGACATCGTGTAGCTGCTCCGCCTACTTTTGATGTGCTGGCCTACTTGCAATTACTGAAAAATTACAGCAAGGAATCTGGATGTTTCAAATAGATGCAAATTTAAAACAGCCTGCAGGCTGTTAAATCAAAAGCTTTGATTTTACATGGCTCTTTAGTTTCTGGCTTGTTAGTGAAATCAGCAGAAACTTTATTAGCAATGTTGAAGCTGCAGCAAAATGCACTAAGTTTTGACTGATGGTGACACTTGTGAACTGAATTTATATTTTGGATATAAGGGGTTGCTTCCTTCTGTAAAATAAAATCCAAGCATTGACTAACCATTTCTGGTTTAGACAGAAGACCACCATTCAAGTTTCAGCTTTAGCTCTGTGTGGCACTGGGAAGATACTATTCTGCAAGTCCATTGTGGTGTAACTGTGCCAGCTTGGGACTTGCAGTGTGGAGAAACAATCAGCTGAGACAGAGTTTTTTTTTTTCCCTTACATCCTATTTCTTCTGTTACTTGGGTATTTCTGGCCATCCAAGACTGCAGATGTTGCAGCAGTTCTCTTTAATACTCCATCACACACAATCCTCATCACTGCTGCCTGAACCTGACCTGCTCAGGTATCTGTTAATGCTTCTCACACCAGAATCACTTTTCACTATGATCGGGGAGGATAAGACAGCACTGAGTAGTTGTAACATTGTCCATCTGCCACTCTCTCCCGGGAGTGATGTGGAGACAAAATGAGTGCTCACATACAAATGAAAGAGAATTCCTGAATAACCTTCCTGCAGAAGATTGTGTGGTGCCTATCTAGAGTAACTTCATGTCTGAAAACAGGTAACAGCAGGCAAGGGAGAGTAGACAAACTGCTGCAGATTCTACTTCATCACTCCCAATTAAAGAATAAACAATCAGGTGAAAATAATGCAGCTCTGCTCTGTCAGTACCTACCTTTTCCATCAACAAAATCAGATCTAAAGATTCCTTCAGGTGCTGGAGCGCATTTCAGTGCATGAAATGTAAGAAGTAATCCAGAGATTTCATCTACAGGTATGTTTGAAACATATGAATAAATATTTCCTTTACTTGTTAAGTTTTACTCAGGTAAAACTGAATGTGTTTGGTAACTTGTCTAATTACAGTAATTTGTGATTACTAGTCTAAGTTGTCATTGTCTCTTACCACACACATTAGGCTCTTGTTGTCTTGGATTTTTTGTTTCCTGAAACTAGCCAGAAGAGAATAGATATGAAATTTACTGTGATTTTGGTTAGTAGCCCCCCAGGGGTTTGATAAATCAGTACTACTGGAACAAATTTTAGAGCCCCTGCTTCTGTGTGACCTTGAGATGTCTAGATCTTGTGCTTCCCTGCAGCAATTGAAGCTTCTGGGTCTGTGCTTCAGGCAGAGATGTTTTAGCCATTCCAGTAACTACATGAGGTGTTTGTCTGATCTCTCACTGTTGGAGGAAGTGGACAGGGTTTTGCTGCAGCTCCACTCTGTAGGGTGTTCATGTGTTCTCTGTAGGGTGAATGTGCCTCTCCTTGAAGCCATAATTGTCTTCTTTTTTTGGTGATATCCACTGAAGACATGAGGGCAGAAAGCTGAGTTTTCTCTAGATAAAATAGAGGAGTTTAGATAATGATACTTCCACTTTACTTTTGCACTCGAAGTATTTTGTTTAGGAAAGTAGTTTAGATTGAGAATCTAAATCTCATCATTGTTCTTTTCGTGACTTTTTATGTAAGTATATTTCTAAACTGCATAAATTCTCTTCATTGTTTTTGCAGCATTTCTCCAGGGGTAGGTCCTCAGCTAATGATTACAGAAGCTTTGAATCACAGAATGGTTTGGGTTGGAAGGGATCTTTTGCATTTGAAATAGACATGACAGGTGGGGTCAGATAGAAATAAATCCCAGATCTAGGAACACAGCTTCTGTTCAGTGCTAGCACTAATTGTTTTAATGGCTTGAAAGAGGTGCTGGCTTGTGGCAACAATTTTGAAGAGGAAACTGAAACTGTTCTTGCTTATGAAAGTATTTCAGAGCTTCACAGGAATTTACTCAGGAATTGCAGTAGTGCCTAGTAGCCATTAATAAACCTAAACCTGTTTGGAATAACAGAGTGTAGAAGAATTGTGGAAGGGGGCAGGTATCTGTGATGAAAATGTTATAACCACCTTTAGTATTCTTAAGAACTGATTCTAATGCTTTTGGTTGTCATGTGATGATGAAAAATGAAGGGAATGGCATGTCCTGGCAAGAATTCAGTAATCAGTGAAGAGAGAGCTCAGTATGATCCTGTATTTGTTTTGGTTTAGGGCAAATTTTGGGAGAAAATTTTTGAAGTGTTTTTTTTTTTAGAAATTCAAGTGGCCCCTCCACCAACTATTTTAAGAGGTATTTTTTTTTGAGAAAAGTGGAAAAATCCTGTTTATTTAACAAGGAAAGTATTCACAAGCTTAAAAAACGAATAATAGTAAACAATGGAACTTTTCATTGTTCTGAAGGATGACAAATTTAGGGAGAAAGTCCTTTTCATGGGGTGTAGCTCGGCTCACTCAGTCTCTGATCAGTCCCTCCTGTGCTGGAAAATGCCATCCTGGGCACCAGGGGGCCACAGGCCTGAGCTCCCGGTGTTTTTCTGTGTTTTCAGTTCAGAGCAGGCCGATCAGTTCCAAGAAGAAGAAAAGTCATAGTTGGGGGAGCTTCTCTGCCTCAGCTAGCTAAAAACCAGCTTAAAGCAAAGGAGAGCTCTCTCCTGCTCTGTGCTGCACACTGGACCACCGTCCGTGAGAGAGAGCAAGAGCTGAAGCTCTGATCTCTGTGTTTTGGAATCCAGCCCCTCAGACATTCCACTGCTTCTCCTCCTCCCCCCTGCACTCTCAGATCCAGTTTGAAAAGCACAGAGCTCAATATCCAGCATAAGCAGAACAGACAATTGGGGAGACAAGCATCATAAAGTCACCCTAGGACAGATGCCAAATGATGTAGTTGTGTGATCATCTTCTACAAGGAGAAGAAATTCGAGAGATTTATAAACATTAGGGCCTTTGACCTTCCCTGAAAAACCCATTTATTGTTAAATGACTGCATGTTAAATCATGTGTTTGAGAAATGCAGAAATAGGGGCAGCTATGTAACCATGGGACTAATGCAGGGTTTGATGCTCTTAGAGAAGGCTCTGTCTGTTGAGGTTTGGATCCAACTGGGTTTAACAGGAAGTTGCCAGCATTCCTGTTTGTACTGGCCTAAATCCTCATGGACAGCATTTCAGAAGCTTGTGAAAAGAAGAGTTGGAACATAACCTGTTCTTTCCAAAGCATTCTCAAAAAGTAAATGAAAGCCATTCAGTCAATACCTGATGTGCAGTGGGTATAAATCTTCCAGAGCTTCAGGTGAAATCCAGGGGGAAAAAATCTGAAAGCTGAGTCACACAGTATCTGGTTCTATGTGAATAGAAGTCTGACTGTTCCTGGGTACCATGGCATGTGGCTGCCTTCCATTTTGTTAAGAAGAAATTATTTTGGCTTTTGCGGTGTTTAATTTTTAAATGAAAAAAATTATCAAAATGGAACTGCTTCAGTATTGTTGCAGTAATACAGAAGTCAGTAGATTTCTGTTCATTCTAGGGTGTCAGAGAAAATGTAAGATTTTTAACATTACCCAGCTCCCTGGTGCATGAGAGGTGTTCGTTTCCCTTCTAGCTTGTGACCTATTTAAAAGTGAGCAGTGTGATGTGCTTTACATATCCCTTCTGGTACAACCACAATTAATCTTACTTTTTTTCCAATTTCAACATTTGCTGCAATAATTTTCACATGGTTGATCCCAGCAGCCATTAGGGAGGTAAGGTTATAGGATCTGGGAACAAAAAGCTAGTGAGACAACATTATACCAGGTTGTTTTCAATGACAGACTGAAAATAAAAAGGATGATGAGCAGTGGTGTTCTGAGTGTTAACATCTTTGACATGCAGGTGAAGTCTAAACACCAGAAGAACAGGGCATACTTAAAATTTTTGTTCCAAATATGTTATGTAGCTTAGTGTTTGTAGTGTTTAGGTGTATTTATAGATCTCTTTTGTGGTCACATATTTTTGCAGTTTCAGAAGCATTTTCAGTATCATAGATAATTTTATGAATCAAATGGAAACAATGGATTTAAATTCTTCTGAATAACCTCTTAGGTTCTTCTTTGGCTTTGTGAAATAACACAAGCTCTTTTTAGTGTATTGTTATATACATTTCTATTTCTTTTGTTAAGTTAGTATGACCATAAAAGATAATACACACTGATGGAGTGTTTTTCTGCCCTTTTTGTATGCGTAATTTATTCAGAAAAAGCGGTGCAGCTGTGCCTTTTCTAGAGTTTCTTTTACGTAAATAAATTTGGAATTTATTTATGTAAATACATAAATATTTGAATCTTAAATGCCTAATTATTTCTTCCACTGGGACAGGAGCAGTGGGTGTTTATCCAGGCATCCTCCCTGGCTGCTCGGTCCTTTGTTAGTGCTGCTGGGCAGGGTGTGCTGACCCCGCTGCCTCCCTTCGTGCTGGTTGCAGGATGCAGGCTGGGGAGCTGGACATGGGAGATGAGTGAACCTTCCCTTCTTCCTGTGCAGCTCTCAGCATGACTAGAAATAAAAGCTGCTTTGTGTGCCCTGTAGCCCCCATTCCTTTTTCAGCCCTTGCTGCAGTAGCTGGGAGATGGTGTACAATAGCCTTGGCGACTGTGGGGGGAAAGCTCAGTTAACATTCGTGTGGGGTTGCTGAGGGGCTCCTGGTAGTTTCCCAGCTCTCACCACTGGCATTGTTCTTTGGTCCTGCAAGTGAATCTCCCCATCTCATACTAAAAAAGATACTTCCCTTTTTTCCCCCCCTCGGAGTTGCTGAATGGTCCATGCAGGGTAGAGGAGAAAATAGGGCTCCAGGAGAAGAAGATTGCACTTACCCTGCACCATGAAGAAACTGTTTGGTGTGTAGGAGTGGCTTTCAGGTCTCTGGGAGCATGGATCCCCTGGAGAATTCTGGCATGTGTGATTTAAGGTGTTTTTAAAGGTGTAAATTCCAGAGCTGGAGTCTGCACTCCTCCTTAAATCTTCTAACTGCTTCTTGAAGAATGGACATATATGCTGACAGGGTGTGTTTCAGGAGGAATCCCTTGTGCAATGGTTATTATCTTTCACTCACTGGATTTCATAAACGCTTGTCTGGATATACAGTAAGACATATGTTAACCTCAATAGTTTCATAATGTTCAAAAATTGCTTAGCCTTGCCACTTATCAGAGAATGTGTACTTAATAAATACGCCTTTCTGAACATAAATTTTTATCATATTCACCAAGTTTTCAAGGAATCTAACATTTAGTAAACTAATGAATAGGTGTATTTTCCGTTATTTACTGCAAGATTTTGGAAACAACGTCGAAAAAACTTGTATTTCTTTTCCTCATTCTTGATCGTAGCACTCATGCTGGAATGTAGCCTTTTTTCTGCTGCTGTAACGTACAGATTTAAGCTTGAGGTGTATTATCAAAGTAAGGCTGTTTGAGGGACTTGAAATTGTGTTGTGTCATAATTGTAGGGGTTGGACTGAAACTGTGTGTGGGTTAACTGGAATCATTATTTTCTAGAGAGTCTTTTGTTTTTCTAATATTTGTAGGAGTAATTTTTTAAATTGGAATGCTGGCTCAATAGTGCTGCAGATATTTCTGCTTTTTGTTTAACTGGGCAGGCTTCACAAACGCTGGAATTTCTTACGAGCAGGCAGAAGAAAGTGATCTTGGCCTTTCTCTTGTCTTCTGCAAAATGTCCTTGTGACCAACTAGTATTTTCCTTTATAAAAGACATTTGAAGTGCATTTTTTATTTAAGTCAGTGCTGAAGCTCTGGTGGGGCCAGGATGCCAGAACAAGTATTTTAAATGCATTCCTTTAAAGCTGTTCCTTACCTCTGTAGGGAGGTATTAAGGAAATTAAGGAAATAATTATTTTAATAATTAAAAAAAAAGGAAGTAAGACTGCAAGTGAGATTGCTGAGCAGTGACTGTTGTTTATGAAATGTATAGAGATGTGTGAAGGCTTGCTCTTTTTCAGCTCAAAATTTTCACAATTACAACAATAACTTCTTTGAAGCTTTGATTTTAGGATTTTCGGCTCTCAGTCTTGAGGTCACTGAGGATAGGGACTATAAAAACCAAATGGAGGAGAAAATAGTTTTGATATTGCAGCCAGCCTTGCCTTTTCTGAACAGTCCTTTCCTCCTTTCTGGTAAGCTGTGGGTTGTGTGCCAAAGTAAGGATAACTTCAGGGGCTTTATATGAACTCTGATTTCTGTGTGGAAGGCAGGGCTGGGGTATTGAAGAGTTAGGTGTTCATCAAGGCTGGGTTTGATGTTTCTGTCTCCAGACTGCCTCACCCTATTCTATAAGGGCTGCAGTGAAGCAAAGGGACCCCTGCAGTGAAACGTTGGGTGCCCCCATGGCAGCCACTGAGCCCCTTTGCTGTGAGCTCGGCAGACATCTGCTGTGCTGCACTGGAGAGGGGAAACTGAGAATTCAAACGGATGGAGAGAGGCTGTACCATGGAAATCTGAGCCTGGGGAGCTGACTCCCAGACTGGGAAAAGCTATTTGAAAAGCACTTCAGTTCAGGAATCTGAGATGTTCAAATTAAGAGCACAGGTTTTCACATTTAGCATAGGATTTACAAAATCAATTGCTATACAACCAAATATGTAGAAAAAGAGTATAACAACTATTCAGATCTTAGTGCAAAAAGTATGTCAGCATTTTTGTCAATTTAGTAATCTACCCAGAGTTTCCAAGAAATGAAAATGAAAGGTGACTCTTTCACTGCAAATATGAAATTGAAAACAAAATATATTAAATGCTCTAACTCTTAGTCCTCTATCCTTCCATGTGTAATTTTGAAAAAGCAATCATTTTTATATTCTCATGCTGATTTATTCAGACACATAGTGAAGAAATGCATGTTAAGTGATGCTCAACTTTGTCTTCTTTCAAACTGCTGTGGTGATGGAAAATGGGAGACATATGGATTGATATGGCTTTATGGATGGATGTGAAATTAAGGAGCAGGAAGATGCTTGAAAAATGTTGTATTTGAGTATTAGAAAGTGTCATGAATTATGACTAGGGGTATGCAAAAACTTGTTTTAAACTAGAGCTGGTATAGACTAAGGTGAGTTGTTCTGTAAAACAAAGCATGATTCTCTAGTTCCCTTGTGTGCTGGAGTGTGAATGGAAGGAGTTGATTTTGTGGAGGGATGCTCTTTCCCTCTTCAGCCAGGAGCACTGACTGCTGGGCTTGTCTGGGGTGTGCCATCCACACCTCTGCATGCCCTGGAAGCACAGATCTCCTGGGATCACTCACTTTTCCAAGGCAGCCCCTGCTCATTGCTGCTGGTTACCAGCAAGCTGAGTTTTGGAAGCTCATCAGTGTCAGTAATGCAGTTCCTGAGCTTAAACCCACGTTGAATGACTCTGCAAGAAAGTAATTGTGAGAGGTCTCACAATCACTAAATGCAGAGCTGCCCTGGGTATGACCTAAACATGCTGTGAGAGGAGATACTTCAGGGTGATTGCTGGTTTGGTGTTGATAAAAAAGACCCAGGGTGGTCTAAACAGGTAATAACAGATGATTGTAAACATGAGACATTAGATGTGTTAGAGGCTTGCAGGGAGAGAGGGCTGTGAGACCTGCATTGCCCTCAGAACAGATTAATGCAATGTCTGTAATTTGCCTGCTCACTCACAAGGCCAATAAAGCAAGTGAAAGAAGGGCTCTTAGACGAGGAAATTGGAGAGGAGGGATGATGGCAGATGATGATGGCAGAGGCTCATCAGAGGCACATCATTTTAATTAGTGAGGGAGAAAAGGCACCACTTGATGGGGATGAATGCCTGTTGAATTCTATGCAACCTTTAACATTTAGCAAAATAATTTCCCTGCTGATGTTTAACCAGGTCTCTCTGCTGCTTTTCAGTTTGTATAGCACTAATTGCAGCACTCTTGTGGTGTGTAAAGATGCTGTGGATTAGTGGTGTGCAAAGCTATGCCAGGATATGCACCTAAGTCATGGAACTGTTGGAAGCAGTGTTTTCCAAGAGATTTTTCAGTTACAAGTTTTGAGATGTTTGGGAATGTTTGAGAAGCTCTTAGGCCTGGTAGTGTTTGGAGCTAAGCCTGAGAATTGTAATATTACAGATTCCAGAATATGAGTAATAATTTTTGAACAGGTTATGTGAGAGGTTGGAAGATACATCACTAAATTATTACTATTAATAATAAAATGAATATTACTCTGAGTCATTAATCTTTTTCACAGGTTCTGTGAAAAACAGAAATATACCTCTCAGCAAACACTGCTGCATATATTTTGGTAAAAATTCTGGAATTCATATTTCAGGGACATGAAGTGTATGGAATGGTTTTCACATGTAGGGATGAAATCAGAGATTTAACTACAGCTAAGCAAGGAAAGTGGTTGGCACACCCTGCAAGAGAGTGATGATTCAAACTGTCATATGTATGTAAATTGTACAAAGATGGTCAAGAATCCCAAAATTGTCCTACATCAGCACTAGGCTCTAATACAATTGGATTTCCTTTCCCTGCCCTACTGCTCTTGGTAAGAGCCCAAGGTGTGAATGCTCTGTGTCTGCAGGGGTTATTCTGGGGCATGGCACAGCTCGGTACTCAGTGTGCCGTTGGAGTTTACTCTGCAGTGTTCTTTCCCTGTGTCTGTGCTGTGGAGCTGTATTTCCCTGGGGCAGTGCTAGTGCAGACAGCTCTGCACTGTTGCACTGCACAGCATGAGTGTTCAGGCTTTTCAGGAACACTTTCCAGGTGCAGTCAGAAGCGTTTCAGGTGTTCTGTGGGATAATTTCAAATCTGCTTGGTAAACAGGTCTGAGATGTGAACACCGCTGAAATGAGGATTCCTAAAGCCTGGAACCAGAACACAGGCACTACAAATCTGTGTTAGTCTGTACTGCAGTTTAGGAGCTTGCTCAGGCACAGCGAATGAAAAGAACATGTAACGTTTAGTAAGTGGTTGTTTTTAATGTTTCTTTTTAGATTATTGTACTTCACCTGCAGCTTACTCATTAGTTATAATTGCTGTGTTTTGTAGCATTTAATTTAGTGCTGTGTAGGTAGGTTGCTGCATTGAACAAAACTCACCTATGGGGTCTGTTCAGCCCCAAAACTGTCTGTGTGTCTGCAGAGCAGAAGCACAAAGCACGGACCCTATGTGCATCTGGCTTGTTCTGACAACGTTCCTGATATTCTTACACAAGTCTGTACAAGACAGTTATTTTGGTCGTGACCAAAATAACTGAGATCAGTTTATTGACCCGTAATGAAATCCTCTTTATGCCTTTGTAACTCTCTTCTGTTAGTCAGACACATTTCCTTCTGTACTGGTTGTGAAATCTCTCTTTGCTTAGTCTGGTGGAGAGTTGTGATATTTGTTATGTTTCAAAATGTGCATTCATAGAATCAGAAAAGTAGGTGTGAAAGAAGCACAGGAAGTCTTCCAGAATCCATGCATTCCAAACCAGAACTATATATTAGAGAGGAATTCCAACAGCTGGTTTTTTTCCTGAACAATGTCTATCCCTATGTGTGCTGCAACCTCTCAGCGTAATTTGTACTGGTATTTCACTATCCTTCTTGTTAAACTATTTCCCCTTTTATTTGTTTTTCTTCCTGCCATTTAAATATTTGTGTTTTTTCTTTTCTCCTGTCCACAGGGAACAGATGATTCAATTCCTTTTTATATACTTGAAAATGACCCACGATTTTTGTAACTTTTTTCTTTGCCTCCTCAGTTTCCTCATTTCTCTAAATCCAAGTGCTCTTTTTTGAGGATTCTTGTGCATGTCCAGTGCTCTCCTCCCCACTTGTTTTGGAAAGAGTTTTTGAGGGGGGCAGAGAGCAGGGTTTGTAGTGCCACAACTATTCCACATCACTTCAGCTGTGGATTTATCATTGTTAAGGATGATGAAAGGTAACCAGATGTTTCTACAGGCTACAATCTATTAATTCACTTTTCTTCAATATTGTTTGTTTCAGGCAGAATTGGAGATGTATTTACAACAGGGCAGCATGTTTCCATTGCATTAAGATGTGAATTCCCTGTTGTGATTCTTTTTCTGTGGGACTCCAATATAGCCAGCAGTTTGTTTTTTCCAATTTGAGTATAGACATTTGTGTATGTTGAAATGTGTGTTTTTAAATTGCTTTTAGGTGTAGGTCTGCTTATGCTAATTATTGAGACTATTTCAGTTTTCATCTTGCCCCTTGTAATCTTTGTTTTCTCTTGTAGCTTTCTCTCTTTTACATAACCTTGGTTGAGAATATTTAGGTTCTTTTCCAGTTACAGAAAAAAGTTCTGATGAGCCTTAATTTAATACATATTTCCATTTGATTGTGGTCCTTCATTGTCTATTCTAGGGTGTTTTCCCTGATGATGTTTTTGTACAATCCTTACACTGATTTCATTTAGAGCACGTTCTTTGAACCTGCTTCCTAAGCCTCATTTGTGGTGGGGTTGAAAGCCCTGCTAGAGAAATGAGACATTATTGCTATTTCCTTTTAGTCACACCCCCGGTCCTGTTAGAGAAAGGAGATTGCTTGAGCCAGCCCAAATTAGTGTAACTTGCTCTCAGTTTTCTTCTTCTGTGATTGCAGTGGATTTTTCTTTTAAGAGTTTTAGACTTCTATTCCATTGCTCTTCTTGTTTTCCTCTTTTTGTGGAATCCTCACTTTAAGGATATGTTATTTTTCCCTAGTTCTCTAATTACCCTCCTCCAGCAGGGTCTCAGGTGAATCACTTCTGACTCTCAGACTTGATCAGGATAAGATGAAATGAAACTAAACAGGTTTAGGCAATTTGAAAGAGACCAGTTGTCTTAAGTATTCTTCAATGTGTTCTTTTCCAGTATTAATCAGGAATCTTATATTCTTTTTTTGTTTTTAAGTTATGATTGCAAGTGATCTTTGAAGTAATGTCTGGGGAAAAAAAAGTCACTGAACTTCTTATCTTTCAAAGAAGAATCTGACTTTAGAGATTTCCCTTTAGTGTTCCAGCATTTACTTGAACTTCCTCCTACTCTATCAATCTTTCCAGAACTTTTCTTGCAGTGTTTGGTATCCCTGGCTAATTCAGTATTTTTTTTATGTTTTGCTAAAGTTGATTTTTGTCCTTTACATGTTTGACTTACTCTTTTATATTTAATTCCAGTATCTGATAGAGTTTCTGTTTTGAATAGGCTACCTTCATTCTCCTGAGAAGGGAAGGAATTTTTTGATGATTAATCCATTTGATCTTTCTCTCAATTTCCCACAGTGTGACTGTTTGTCACAGGTCACTCTGTGTTTGCCCAAGTCATCTTTCTTCAAGGCCATCCTTTTTATTTTGCTGAAGGAGAAAATGAACCAAAACTGTACCGTGGCAGAGTAAAATGTGTGAGTCCAAACGCATCCAGTGTGCCTGGGGTGCTGTAACCTGGATGCAGAAGGGAACAGCAGCTGTAATAACCCCCAGGCTTTTTGCTCCACAGGGGCAGCTGCTAGAGTAGGATGAGGCTGCAGGAGGAGCAGCAGGCGCTGGTAGGAGAAGCAGAGCTTGTTGTTTGGGGAGTGCAGACCTGTGGGCCTGATCTGCCAGGAGGGAGGAGCAGAGCAGCAGCAGGTGAGAACATGCTGTGGTTTGTTTGGAAGTCAAAACCTGCGGATATCCAGCGTGTCACACTTGTGCTGAACTGAGGTGGCCCTGAAGCATTTCTAGTGGGATCACTTAGTGCAGACTAAATAACTCCAAGGGGCAACACACCCAGCTCTTGGTCTGATTGGTAACAGGGGATGTGCATCCACCTGGGAATCATTCCCTGCACAGCTGCAGCTCCTCCTTAACAACAAGGAGCTTGGTGAGTGGTGAGCAGGGCAGGTCTGGGGCACGTGCTGGTTCTGCTGCTCATCAGCTTGTGGTTTTCAGTGCAATCCCAATCATTGTACAGTGGCAACAGTATGGAAGAGTGGTATATCTTTGTACAACCAAGTGTTGATATCTCCTGGATGTTATACTCTATTATTTGTACTTAGCCTAACTTACAATGGCAGTCCTCCTCTGCAGACTTAACCTGCTTATTCATTCATATGTGGTTTTGCTTGGCACTGAAGCTGCTGCAACTAATTAAATAATTTTGCTGACTGTCCTTAGCAAATATTTTTGGTAATGAAACTGAGAGAATAGAACCGTTCAGAAATTCTCTGACTTAAAAGAAGATGAAATGAGTTACTGAATCTGTTTTTTTCAGCTTGTTACCTTTGGAGTATTTCTGAGTCTAGTAAGGCTTTTTTTTTTCTTTAATGATTTAAATATTGTGAGTAATTCATTACAACATGACTGTGCATAAAACTTCCTAATGAAGCAGTAGCATAATGTAATTTAGTTAACTGTAGCTTCTCCATCTGACCTTTACTATGATAGTAAACTGCAAATGCAAAAGTATGTTCTTCAGAGCACACATCCATGTGATTTAGACTGCTGCAGATGACAAAAATAGAGAAGTAGTTCTGTATAGCTGTTATTGAAACACTCTTATCCTCCTTTAACTGGATGTTTCACCAAGGAACTGCAAGAGGCTTCAAAAAGTTTTACAGAGTTGGAGTATCAAGTCCTACAGAAGTTAATCTATTGGTGCAAGTATATACAACAGTAATCCTGACAAAAAAAGGTACTTCTGGCTGTAAGAACTGGAAATCCAGAGCACCCATGTGGAAAGTGGAAAATAAGGAAGTTAATTTTGACTATTTCTGGGGTTTTTTGTATATAACACAGGCTGTTTTGATTTGTTGGCTGTGTTAACGACACCATATTGTGATCATTTGGTTCTTGGCTTTCTCATAGCTGGTATCATGAATTGTCTACTCATGAAAAGCTAATGCCTTCTGTTCATTTCAGCTGAATGTCTGTTTTTCTTTATTGATGGGACAACAGAAAGATGATACACTCGTTACCTGTGGTATTTCTAATGAGCTGTTTGCTTCGTGGTTTGTGTAAACTATCGATTTGAAGCCTTACATTCCTTTAAAAATTTTAAATCTTTAACCTTTTCTAAAATAGAAGAATCTGGAAAATTCTGAGAAATCCATCTAAGTGATAGAATGAATTTTCTTTTAGGATTCATTACTGACTAGGAAGACTTTATTAGAGTATTTGATTTTTGACATATGGTATTTGATGAACTGTACTGTCCAAGGATTTGATACCAGCGTATGGGGCCTTCGTTTGAAGTCTGGAGGTTGAAATCTCACTTTTTTTCTGATGATTAGAGATGACACATAACAGCTGTTCTCTGTCCTACTGACAGTTTGTCCATTTATTGGTCTACCAACTCCCACATCATAATTATTTTGAATTAAACAGCAGGTATGTCTCTAGTCCCATGGAGGCTGGTGGTGTCACTCGTTTTCAGAGACACTTCTGTGGGCCTTTGTTGAATCAGAGCCTGAGTAAGAGAATGATCTCAGTAGTGAGTAGGCGCAAAGTACCTCATGAATCAAGTCCCTTTGTTATCTTAAGGAAGTTATTTCTAAAAAATGTTCCTTGCAGAAAAAAAGAAGGAGTTTTAATGGCTCTGGAAGAGTTTTCCCCAGTCTGGATGGATGGATGGATAGATAGTTAGTCTGTGGGAAAATTCTGTACCTTTCCCTGGAGAGGAATGCCAAATAAATTATTACTTAACCTAATGGTAAAATTTGGGTCAGTTCTTTGCAGATAAATTAATCCTCATTTGAAGGTCATGCTGCGGCTGGTATTGTTTCCAGCTCAATGATTAAAAGCTTAGTCACCGTCTTCAGTTTCTCCTGGATTGGTGCCCTGTATGTGGGAACTGAGTCTGAGCTTGACGGGGACCAACAGGCCAGGACATTGGTCTGTGTGTTGATAGGGAGCTCTTACAGAACGCAGGAGAGCAGTCACATTCATTTTTGGGTTTGTTCTCTTTAGGAAGTGAATTACTGCATTTTTGAAGCAGGGCTTGTTTTTTTTCTTCACATCAGAAGTAGCTAAAACTTATTTTACTGATTTATTCTCTGAAGTTCTCATTTTCTCCCGTTTTATAACAGTGAAGAATATTGAGAAGTGAAAGCTTGGGGAAACGTGGAGCTAGGCAGGCATTGCTTCTGTCTGGGTTTCCACCTCGCAGAAGCGTTCTGGGTGGTTCCTTCACTCTAGGCTCTCTTCTCATCAGAAGAGAAATGGTTTCAAGTGTTGGAAGTCAGAGCTCTCACTGGTTCTCCAGCATTAACTTCATCCATGTCCTACTTGGAGCAAGCTGGAGTTTAGGGAGCTTTCATTCCAGGTGATTTTCCATCAGGGCAGGGGAGCAACAGGCGTGTTTTAGACAGAATGCAGGGCTGTTTGGAGCTGCACCCCCTGCAGAGCTTTCCAGAAGCTTCTAATTAGTCCATGTAGGTTTCACTGAGGTGCTGAGTAAGAATGTTATTAGCAAGGTTTTGCACACTGTGTTGCTCTCAGGTACCAGCTCTCAGGGGAAGGAGGGGAAAATCTGCAATCTGTGTTGGGGAAGTTAAGCAGCCTCATTTAGGAGTAATGATAATTGTCCCATTATTTCCACAGGGCAGTAGGGAATGTTGCAGTCCTTCCAAGCTGACAGCAAGACTAAAGTCTCTTGCACAATCAGTGTGACCCAGAAGTTTCTCTTGTGGGGTCTCTTGATCCAGGCAGTCTGCAGAGCACCATGCTTGTGCAGCAGTGCAGTCCATGCAGCAGCCAGGGAGGGAAAGTACCTGACACTTCAGTTGGGCAGATAATGAACTTTATTCCCCCTATCATATAATATGTTGCTAGTTTGCTAGGTAGTTTTCTCATGCTTATTGCCTTTTCTCTGGCGTGTGGATCCACTTACACCACTATTCTTATAACTTACTGAAACTGCAAGTTTAGCCAGGTCAGATAAAACGTGTCTTTTTGTTTTGCTGCTTATTGTGTAATTACTGTAAATGGTCATGAATGATCAGGAAGTTTCCTTGCAGTGTAGCACCCATTGAATGCAACATCCAAGTGCTATATGGAAATAATTAGTTAGAAAAAATCATCTTATAGAGATTGTAAATTGCTTTTTACTTGATTATCTGAGAAGACTGTAATTACCAAAATTGTTTTTCAGGGCAACTGTTATTATGTGGTTGGCTTTTTGGCAGTTTTCTATTACTGTGGCATTAACAGGCTGAATCAGCAGCAGATGTGAAAACACTTCAGTGACTTTTACAAACCTGAGTTTTCAGGGCTAGCTGTTTAATACACTGCTCAATAGAATTTCAAATGTTTTGAATTTGGGGCATTTTTCTGTGCTGCAGTGATTGATGAGACTAATTTTAAATCTAGAAGTTGTCATTCTGTGACTGCTTAACAAGGACAAATTATTTTTGTCTAAGTTGGAAGAAGAGTGTCTAAAAAGCAGAAAAAATAGTTAATAACAGACATGCCACAGCTGCTGTGTGGGTGTTGTAAGATGAGTAAGTATACAGAATGCAGGTGTATGCACTTGTTAAATGGCTTTTTTGGGTGGTTTTTTTCCTTGTTGTTGCTGTTAGTATACGACTACCAGTTTAACAGGAGAATGTTTTCCATGCTACACTTTCCTAATAAAGTTTCCAGTTTGGTCATAGTTCTGTAGAGAGAAAGTGTGATGAAGAACATTAAAATCATGTTGAAGACTTGGGCATTTTTGAAACAAATTTCTTTGGTTTCAGAGAATGGTTCCTAAAAAACCCAAGCAACCCAACCCAAAATGACAGAAAAGCCTCAAGTAGAACAAAAAACTCCTAACTCCCCCACCCCAAAACAACGTTGCAGAAAGAACCCCCAAACCCAGGAAATACATATGGCTTAGAATGAGATAGGAGTAGTTTTTAGTGGTGCTTGCTTAGTGTGAGAAGTGCTTGGAGGGAAGGATGATTTAGCTTGGCAGGGTGTTGTGCAGGTCCATGTGCAGCCCCTTCCCCTCTCCGTGTCCCGGGCTCTGGGGTGAGCGCTCAGGGCCCCTGCACAGCCTCCTGACGGGCTGGGGCTTGCAGGAGCCCAGCTGGCTGCTCTTCTCTTTGGGACACCTCTCTGTCCTTCTCCATCAGGTGGTCCTGTGCCAGGTGCTGTTCTTCCCATTCCTGTCATCCTTCAAAGGAGTGATGCTTCTTTTCTTTTACTGTTACCTTACTGACATCCTGAGAATGTCACAGGTGTTTAGCAAGCCTTCCAAGGATTGCTGCAGTCCCAACCACTTCCTGTTTCCTCCTATTCCATTCCTTTCTCCCCCTGGCCTGATGGTGACAAGAAGAAGCTGAATGTGTGGCTGGAATGATTGTTCCCTCTGCTCCCGTGTTCGTGTGCTCCTTGCCATGTTTCCCTCACCTGTGAAGGACATGAGCTGTTGCTGATAGCCTGGGTCCCTCCTGCTGGGTTCCCAGTGTCTGTGTGCTGAGGCTCTGGTCCTGCTGCTGCTCCCAATCCCACAGCCAGCTGGGGGAGGGACATCCTTTACCTCTGCTCTTACTCTGATTCTGCAACGTTAGCTCTGAGTGGGCCACAAACTTCAAATCCACTCTGGGAAGACATCCAAGAAACTTACTTTTAAAATATACAGATACACAATTCATCTCACATTCCTGCCGAAAGAAAGTTGTATTAGAAACGTTGGAACTTTTTCCCTGAGCAAGAATAATGTCTTCAATATTGTGCAAAAATTGACTATTATAATGACATACAAAAGATTTGTTCCCTTTCAGGTGGCAGTTATGCTTCTTAGTTTTGAAGATCAGGTCTCTGAAGGATTACACTTTTAAAAAATTCTGTTCACTTTTCAGAAGCGATGTTCTAATAATAATCTAAAAAGTAAATTGATTAGATAGTCATTGAGTGTGATTTATCATTTTAACAGTGAGGTATTGTCTTATGAAAAAAGTTTTACTGCTGCATTAATATGTCACAAGAATGATCTAGAAGAAAGGAAACATTTCAGAAAGGTTATTTTTATGTTAAATAAACTTTCCAAGACAAAAGAACTCTACTGCAGTTTTTGTATAAATGGAATTCAGTCCTGAAACTGTAAGATGATACGTCTCAGCAACCCAGAAAATTACAACACTCATCCAGAATTGTAAGTGAAAAGCACTACAGATACTTGTAAGCCTTGGAATTTGTGAGTGTGCTGCAAACAAAAGACTTGATACTGTAATGAGAGGAAAGTAATTACATTTAAACTAATTGGGCAATACTTAGCTAGTCAATGAAAGAAATGTCTAAGTCAACTCTTAAAAGAGCAGATCCAGAACTATAAAAGAAGGCTTTGTTGATGTTTATGTTGTGGTCATTAGTTCACATTTTTTGGAAAGGCTTATATAGTACTTCCCACTTGGCTTGAGAAGATTTTTGATCTAATCTGTGTTTAATCAAATTGCAAGTGACACTGGAAAACTGTGGGATCATTGGTAACATGGGATTCATCTCAGAGGAGTGGCTGCTTGTGAAAAGCTTACAGTAGCACAAAGTCCTGATGCTTGAGCATCCAGCCCTTCCTGGACACATGAAGCTAAGTTTCTGTATAAAATGTGGGGGGAAAAAAAAAAAAAGGATTTAAGTCCTGCATGTGAGAAATTACTTGGTCTTGGGAAATCTGGTCCTGCACAGACTTTTTCTTAGCCTCATTTTGCTAACGAGGCCTTCCTAGATGAAATCTAAACCACAAAGTTATTTTTCTGACAGTAGTTTCAGTGCTGGGTGCTGACCTCTGTTCCCGCGTACCAAATGTTATTTTATCTTTGACACACAGCTGGAGAGACAAAAAGAGTCTGGAGCAGAGAGAGATGGGACAGAGAAACTGAGCTGTCTGTGTTCTGCAGCTTGGGGATGTTGGAATGCCTTGCTCCTCCTGGTCAGGAGGGGCTGCTGTGCTCAGCTCAGATCCCATGCTCTGAGAAGATCTCAGCCTGCCCAGGACAGGATGTGTGCTCTGCTCTGCCATACCTGCTGTTCCTTCTGCTTGGTGCCTTTAAGGAATCCCCTACCTCTTTCTTCATTCAGCATTCCCACTCTGTAACTTAGTTTTCAGCTGTGTTTTCTTCCTCCTTAGTCTCTTCTCTACAGGTGTTGTTCCCCTCAGTTCTTGCTTCTTCTAATATGATTGTGATTCAAGGTCTGACAGTCAGTCTCTTATTCTTAAGGGCATGTGGAGAATCTGTGAGGGCTGGAGAAAATCCCTTTTTTAGGCAGTGTCTGGTGAGAGTGAAGAAGCTGGTGCTGTGTGATGTGCCCACATCAGTGTGGAGCCTTTTCTCAAGCTCAGCAGGGAGGGTGCTGTGCAGGAGAGCAGCCCAGGGCTGCAGGAAGGAGCAGCACAGGGGCTCTTTGCAGGCAGCTGATGGAGCACAGCGCTGCCCAACGCTTGGCCAGAAGACAGTAAAGCATCATGTGAGGGGTGAGAAATGTGCCTGCTGATGGTGAAGAGGCTTTGCTGGGATGCAGGCAGAAAAAATAAAAGAGCCCACAGACAGCAAACCATCAGGCCTCCGAAGACTTAATATGGCAATTACAGAGAATTGCTTTAATTCTGTACAATTTTGCTTTAATTCTGTGTGAAATAGTCAAGCTTTGCACTGAGTGACTAATTGGAAGAATAGTATGTGATTGCTTCAATACCATGGCTTATAATTAGTAGGGAGGAATAACTTACTTTCTTAAAGAAGAATTTTTAAAACCAATTTAGAGAAAATTGCTTTTTCACATTGAGTTAGTGACACAGAGTTAAAGTTAAAAAGTATTCTCAGCTGGACGAAACAAATAAGGGAGAGCTGGGGATACTGTTTCTGCTCCTTCCCCTTGTGCACCTGAGTTTCCCTCTCTCTGACCATTACCCCATAGTGCTTTGTGCTTTATATTTATTGTTGCTGTTTCAACTTTACATGATGTTAAGGAAGCGATCTTAAATCAGTTGTTAAAAAAAAAATGCAAATAGTGTATTTTCTCCAGAAAATACTGCTCAGGCTTTATTAATATGACGAGAATGCTTTCCTTTGCCTTTAACCTGAAAGAACCCCTATATTCTCTCATGAAGAAACCCTATCAAATAAGGAAAAACCAACAGCCCTCTTCAAAGATCTGATGTGAGAAGTTTTAGCTCAACCTGTTGATTTGTCAAAGTTAGGAGCAGGTGAAAGCAGAGGTTTTGTAATGGAAAATGTTACACAAGCCCAGTGTAACAGTTTTTTTCAGACTTAATTTCTCACCAGCAATTTTTTTCTTTATTAAGCTTCTCCAAACTTAACAGGAGTTTGAAGTTCCATGTGGAGAGGGGATGGAGATCTATTAAAATAATGCTATGTAAGATAATACTTACAAACAGGCTTCCTGGTTTGTTTTTGGTGTTGTGTATCTGACACAGGGGTAAGGCTGAGTTCTAACCAGTTTGAACAGCTTTCATGTGGCTGAACCTCTGATAGAGCATTCAGTTTAGGAAAATAGAAATTATGTGTTGAAACTTCTGACTTTCTGCAACAAAAATTGTAATGAAATGCCTTATTTCAGACTAGTTTACTTCAGCTGGATTTTCTCATGGGACTTTAACACCTTATTTCTTACCTATATAGAAATCAAGAAAACAGCATTTACTGACTTTACTGCTACATAAAAAAATGCACTTTGGGGAGACCTGAAGTCATTGAATCAATTAAGCAGTAAAAATTGCGTCAGTTCAACTATAAAAGTTTGAAGCTAACTTATAATTTAAATTGGAGGTTTAAACCACTGTTAACCTGAAAGACAGTAGCCTCTTAAAGTAATAAATGTACCAGGCAATGCAGTCCCATACTGATCTCAGTCCTGGAGCTGTTTGTAATGTCTTCAGCAAAACAGAATCCTTGTGGCTCCATGGATTTTGAAATTACTTGTGTTAATAAGGATGTTAATAGAGACTGTGGTGTGTGTTTGTTTGCTTTAATAAAAACAGCTATTACAGTGTCTGTTGTCTGGAAAAAGTCCATCTGGAAGAAGTTTTTCCCCTTTTGCTGATTTTTTTCTGCAAGCTGATGGAAGGTACTTCTTCCTTAGTGAAAAATTCAGATCTGGTTCATCCCTTAACAATCCCTTGTTTGGTGTCCACAAATTAGCAACCATTTATAGCTCTTGAGTGGACATGTGAATTTGGGACCCAAAACTTTGAAATGTTTCCATAAAATGAATGACCTTGTGCAGTTTGTAGGTATTGGTTACTGTTTATCCCATTTTTATAGCTACTGTTATGTATTTATAGTATATTGGGTCAGACTCTTGGGCTGGTCACATTGTGCTATGAAGGGAAGGCAAAATCCTCTGAAGCATCAGGAGGAATAAGAGTGTGGGACATGGTGGCTGTCAGCACTGTTGGCAGGGATGCAGCTTGAGAAAAATCCAGCCATGTCAACCTCTGCCCCTAAGCTTTGCTGCTGTGGGTTTGTGTGGCATATGCCTGCTGTGGAATGTAAATTATGTCATCAGAGGACTGCCCTTTTCTCATCTTCTCAAAGCATTTGCTGTGTAAAACACAAGCTAATCCTTAGCTTGTCAGGTGTTTGTTTTATCAAACTCTTTTGGTGTTTATGCTTTTTGAATTTAGTTTACCAGTGGTAAGAATTAAATGGTGTTTTGCATTGATGTGCCATCAGGGAAGATTAATAAAATTCCTAATCTAAATGGAATCTGTGTACGGACAATTTCTAATTTTAATAGGAATGTTAAAAGGAAGAAATCAAGTTCTGTATTTGCAGCATTCCTTGACAGATACTGATGCTATAAATTATACAGTTGTTCTTCCTCTGTATGGATTTTGTAGTACTCACAGCAATTTATAGGTCTAGAGTGCAGCTGCTGGAAGTCATTTATTCTCAGTTCTGTATTAAATCTATCACATATAATGCATTAACATTCAGTTCAGAACTCAAGGGCTTACGGTTTCTTTCTTACTCTGAGTTTCTGTCCTGGAGATGTTTGCAAGGTATGCAGAAAACAAAATTTAAAAACCTAAATTGATATACAGGAAAAAAAGTAATTGTCCATGATAAATACTTGAAACCAGCTCATTTTGCAGTTTCAGCTGAGCAGTGAAAACAAACCCTGCTGTTAACATTGCTGAAATAGGTAATGCTAATAAGCTTGTTTTGATGGATTAGCACTTCAGTCCTGTTTGCTTGAGTGACGCTCTTTACACGCGTCAATCGGACGTGCCTGCAAGTTAGAGAAATTTAATATTCCCTGCAGTCTGGTTTGGGTGCATCTTAGACTGTCATTGATTTACTTGATTCAGCTTGTTTTAGGTGTGGGGGTTTTTTAATTAGAAAACATGGAAGCACATTATTTTAAATATTTTGGAAGTATTTGTAATTAATATTAAAAAGAGTTAAACTGTACCTGGAGTTTGACAGAAGAGCAGGGACAAAGGCCATGAAGATTTGTTGAGTATATAATCTGTGAGGAAAGAGCAGGTGGAACAGACTGCCTGTAGCTGTTTATTGTTGATGATTTCCTATCTTTCATAATAAGGTAATAAATCTAGGAAAGCTGAACTATGTTCTGCTTGAAATGAGGAGAAACTTGTACCTGGGGGAACTTGGGCTGATTTGTTTGAGAAGAGATCCTGAACTCCTGTGGCAGATGTAATATGTTCTGGCATGATCACTTCTGTGAAAAGATGACTCAAACAGGTTAAATGTGAGAGAGTTGTTTGTTATCTGTTAATCTGTATCAGTGAAAGTGCTTGTGGACCCTGTATGAAGTGATCTGCCAGCACTAATAATTTACTTAGGCTGTTTGTAAGTAGCCTGCTGCTACTGAGGCAGAGAATGAAACAAGTTTTCAATCAGATAAACATCACAAATCCCTTCTAACTTTAAAACCTCAGAAAAGAAGCAAGTAAAATAATCACATGTAGAACTATGAGAGTTTAATAAAACTGTGGGGAAAAAAGAGTTGTGGATGAATGCCATACTGCTTCACTTTTCAGTGAGTCATCTTCCATTGAAAAAAGTCCAGGCTAGAACATTTCCTGAAAGCTTTAACAGCTTAGTTAAAGCTTCCAGATGTGATAAGACCTTCTGGAGGTTCCTACCTTCTGAGCCCTCTCCTTGATGAATGGTTCGTGCTCTAGTTCTAGGCATGCACATTTGGTGACAAATGTGACTGTAGCTGTACTAGGTGAAAACCTTTGTGAGCTAATACATTAATTCTTACAGGGGAAAAAAAAAAATTGCTCTGCTACCTTTCCAAATCAGCTACTCCATCTAGGAGACTGCAAGTTAACAGCAGCAGGGTATCGTAGTGCAGGCACCAGATCCTGAAATAGATAGAGAAGTGACAGCAAGGATTGCTCCATCATCAATAACTGGGCTAGAAGTTGCCAGAGCATGGGGGAGATAGAATATTGTGTGGTAGTTGCAATCTGATGCAATCAAATCATCAAAAGAAACTACATTCTTCCCTGTCTAAACAACAAATTCCTCGGAAACATTAGTAAGTTGCAAGAGCATGGTTGTTAACCAGCCATGGCTTTGTATAAGATAACTTTGCTGCTCTGTGGTTTTAAATACCACACCTGTATGATGAATAGTAGATAGGTATTGATACAGATATAGGTTACTTTGCTGCTCTGTGGTATTGAATACCACACCTGTATGATGAATAGTAGATAGGTATTGATACAGATATAAGGTAACTTTGCTGCTCTGTGGTGTTAAATACCACACCTGTATGATGAATAGTTGATAGGTATTGATACAGAGAGCAAGTTCTGCGGGAACCTCAGTCCTGGGAATCCCTTCCCTGCTTGCTCTCAGTTATGGTTTTATAAAGACTGCTGGGTCACCTTAGAGACAGAGGGTATTACTGAAGGCTTAGGCTTGTGGTAACACTGATATGCATTTGTACTGTAACACTTGATATTTAGTGTATTCAAGCATGTGAGGCAAACAAACTCTACCTCCAGTTTTGGCCATACGGAGTCTGTATTTTGTGTGTGTATGTGGTGTTTCTGTGCTCTACACATGGTGCAGTATATACCGTGAGACACTTAAGAGCTGCTGATGATTTCTCAGGTCAGAAAAGGTGAATCTGGAGGCCAGGTAAGACTTTTTTATTAAAAACTTAGCTTGGAGTTCCTCACAGTCAAGCACATACTATGATCAGGCTTGGTAAGGATAGGCTGAGTGGTTAACTTGCTGTGAATGCATGTAAAGGAACCTTTGGTGGTCAGTGCAGCACAGCTCTATCATCTAGTGGTGTTTCATTTGTGCTAACAAAGCCTTTATCCTGCCAGGTGTTTTCCCCAATGTTTATTTGTGTCTCTTTTTTGTGTGGTTACAATGACTTGTGTACCTCACTGGTTCAGATGTAGTTAAAAGCCTTATGTGGGGGAAAGGAGCCACCAGGCCGTGCTGTTTGCAGCTTGGCAAATAGAGCGTTTTGTAGAGCAGGCAGGGTGAGTTTTCAGATGGAGCTGATACCAGGTGATCCCTGCTGATGGTAAATGCTTATCTGAAAAAGGTTCTGTGGGGTGCAGCCAGGGCTCCCTGAGGCAGGGCTTCACCAGCTGGACACAGGAAGGAGCTGTGCTAGGCAGGCTCAGCCCGCAGTCAGATCCTCGGGGAGGTTTGTGGTGCTGAGGCAGCTCCGAGGACAAGCTGCGAGGTCCATCCTGGGTCAGGTGAGAGCCCCGTGGTGATGGGGCCGGGTGGGGCTCAGGAGGTCAGACTGGCAGGGGCAGCTGTGGCTGAGCTGGAGCCTGCCCCCGCTATGGCATGGCTTGGAGCTGCCAGGCCGTGTGGAACGGGGCTGCGGGGCCTGCGGTAAGTGTGGCTGCAGCTCCCAGCTGAGGCCGGGCAGAGCCCTGAGGGCTGTGAGCTCTAACACCGGTGTCAACAGCGTTCCCTTGGCAGAACTGACCCAGCTGAGGGAGATCTCCTGTCAGTGTCACCCCTGGACCGTTTTCACTTGCTTTTGTCGGTGAGACACTTCCTTCGGCTGAAAAGGATGACACAATACTTACGAAATACGTCATCTGGAGCCTTGCCCAGATGAACAGTGCATGAATGCACTTGGAAGGGTTTGAGCTTTATTATGGTCTTTGAATCAGCAACTACGCACGATTTGGCAATCTCTTCTGACTGAAAGCTGAATGCTAAAGCCCAGGTTTTAGCTATGATAAAAACTAATGCTTTTGTCCCCTATTTCTGTAGTGGCATGAAATTGTGGAGGTTTGTATGCCTGTGTTTTTCCTGGATACAGAACTCGGTTCAGTAACATCTGTCTCTGCAGAGAGCAGGCTGGGTACTGCAGTGCACTTTGAAGCTACAGCTGCTGCAAAATACAGCAGAGTGATTTTGTACCCACAGTGATCCCAGCCCCCGTGAGCTGTGCTGATGGGAATGCTCAGTGAACAGGAGCTGGCTTCTTGGTGTATTGAGCTGTCAAACCATAGATGTATTATGTGGGATAAAGAACAGATTTTTTTTTTTCCCTTTCTTTCTCCTTGTTGAAGTAGTGCAGTCAAAGCTTAACAATGAAGGTGGTTTTCAACTTCTTAAAGGTCTTCTTGTCCATTCACTGGGTTTGGCTGAAACAATCCACAGCTGGAAATCTCTGATTATCCATTCATTTTACATTCTTGTCATGGACAACTAGATATAAGTAAGACACAGAGGTATGTCTTGGAAGGACTGGGACACCAGCCTGAGGAATTGTTACTATCTTGGGTCTCTTGGATTGGCAGTGGGTGGAGATGGGATTATCTTCAATCTCAGCAGGTCTCACATGACATAACTGACTTAGTGTGGAAAAACACATGCTAGAAGAAAAAAAGAAGTTGGAATAAGAAGAAAGTGCTAAACCATGAAGAAAAAATAGAAGAGCCTGAAGTGCAGTAAAGTAGCTGGGTGAACTGCAGATATTTGTAGAGATTTTCTCCTTCAAAGAACTAGTTCATTATTCTGATAACGCACATATGCAGAGCTTTGATAGTGAATTCACTTAATCTGTGAAAAAAGGGCAGTCTGCTGTCTTGTAATAATGGCAGGAAAGATAGATTCACTAATTAGAACCAGAGCAAGTGTTTAAATAACACTTCTGTTCTGAGCAAGTGTGCATTTTTTTGGTCCATTTACACAAAAGATCAGACTAAGATTATGAGATGTTTCTTCTTTTTTGCACAAAAAATCTCAAGGAATAAATTCTTCCTCAATATAGAAAGGAATAAGAGTTCTACAGCTTCTTTGGGTGGTCTCCAAGCTCACAGCTAAACAACAAAGTAGTGATGAATTTCATGGGTCTGAGCATTTTTATTTCCCATTTTAACATTTTACTGAACAAAACTGAGGCTCTTTGTAGGAGAATTTATCAATGCCATGACTCTGAATTTCTCTGCAGTATTGTGTGAAACAAAAACATTAACTTCCTCAACCTTTCCAGATGTTGTTAGTGACTGCTGTTACTGGCTTTGTGCTACCAGCTTACTAGTTTTGGTTTTCTTATGAGCATTTCAGTCCTGGTTAGACAGTACTGTTTTAGAGGGAAAAAGTAAGTTTTAAAGGCTTTTGGGTTTGATTGTTTGTGCATGATGTGGCAAAGTAAGAAATGGTTAATGATAGAAGCCAGTTAGGCTGAAGTGTTGCCTTGACTTTCCATTGTATCTCTATGTCTGTGGCTTCCTTGTAGCACAGGAGAAAAGAGGGCAGTCTGCTGTCTTGTAATAATGGCAGGAAAGATAGATTCACTAATTAGAACCAGAGCAAGTGTTTAAATAACACTTCTGTTCTGAGCAAGTGTGCATTGGACAAATTGCAGCTGCTTTACTGAGATTGAAGATGCACTAGTATTTGGATTTGAACATACTAGGCAATAAAATCATTCTTGCACAGTGGTGATTCATTTATATATTTGTTTATTAAAAATGTAGGAATATGTTATGTGTTGATACACTCAAGAAAACACGGTTTTCTGATTCAGATGATCAGTTGGTTAAACTACTGTCTACTCCTGCTTAATACTACATCTCTTTCATTTTGTTTGCTTTTGGTTTTTTTGTTGCTATATCCCCGAGATTTCCAAGTTAGCCTGAGGAAGTAAGATGCAATCCCATGTCCAATGCATATCTTGGAGTAAATGAGATTTTAAAAATACAGGACTGGTTCATTTAATATCAAATGCTCTTCAGCCATAAACTTAAAAACTTCATGCAGTGAGAAGTGGATACTGTGATGCTTTTGTAAATAATGCATATAGAGCCTGATGCAGTGCAAAGGAAAATAATTAGACTTCAGATTGCCTGTGGGCAGGCTGTGAGAAGTTTTGTGTGCATTTACTTGTTCATTCTTCATTGTGCCTCTTCTCATGGTTTGAATCTGGTGCCACAGGCTTAGATATGCTATTTTCCCTTTTTTATTTTTCCCCTGAATTTAATTGTCTCCTTCACCCAAGCCATTTCACAAATATCTATTAGTTTTCTTTTCAAAGGAACATGATGCAAAAGAAGCAGGGAAAAATGTCTGTAATACATAGGATGAGGCAGGAGGCTCCATACAGCCTGGTGTCAACTGTGTGGTTGTTCCAAAGTCCATAATTTTCAGCTGTCCAAATAACAGTGTCTCTGATTGATTCCTGGCACCAGTTAAACTGCACTGGGGAGTTCTGGCAAGCTGGGTGTCCCTTGTTTCTGTTGGTGGGAGGCTGTGGGGTGTCAAAGAGGTCTGGCTGGAGAAGGAAGGAATAAGATGGGTGTGGTAAGATCCCTGGATGCTTTAAGTGTGTACACAGCAGGGACAGAGGGGAAGCAGTGGCACCTCAAGGTGGCTTCTCTCAAGCATGTTTATTGTTTCCACACCTTCCATGCTTCCCCGTTCCTGGGAGCGCAGCATTGTTAGCCCTGACCTGCTGTTCCTTTCTGCAGTGTGCTGGAGACAGAGAATGCTGGGGCAGGGAAACAAACACAGGAAATTTGTTCAGATGCAACAATTACAGAATGCCTTAACTCTGGGTGCACCTCTGTCCTTCTCTATTGCCACTGAAGAAAGACATGGCTAGGAGGAAAGACAGCTAATTTCCAGGGCAGTTTGCTCAGAGGAAAATGGCTTAAAAACGAACAAAACACAGTTCATGGTGCTGATTGTAAGACACACTAAAAATTGTGGTTGTTTCAAACATACTTTGTTCATTTCTCAAGAGGTAATGATGATTTGATCCTAACTATCCTTACAGTCCATTTTCGCAAACTTTGATGAATTTAACTTGATGTTTCCTTAAGCAGAGTAGAGAGAGAACTGAAAAAATGTTTCTATGTGTCAGTTTTGGAGTGCTTTTGGAAATAAACAGCATGTTTTTTTGCTGACAGGATTTGAAATCTAGCAATCAACGAGATGAAATTGCTGCAGCACGTGCATCCCTGAAGGAAAATTCTGCTTTCCTACATTCAATATGTTCAGCTTGTTTGGAACATTCAGATGTTGCATCCCTTACAGCCAGCAAGGATTCAATTTGCAATGAAATACAGAATGCTCTCAATGTAATTTCTAATGCTTCCCAAGGAGTTGGAAATAAAATAGAGCAACCTGCATCTCGCACAGCTACTCTTGGAAGTGCACTTGATGAGCTTGAGGTACGTAAACGTGTCAGATGACAATATTTTTGGAAAAAAGGTTTATTTCTTTTTTTTTAATAACTATCAGTATCATAAATGATGAGCCTAAAAGCATTAAAGATTGTTGCTCTGCTTAGTCCTCATCTGAATAGTATCACTTGAAATGATTTCATTGAGAGGGATCACTTTCTTCAGAGGAGTTTGGAATTAAGGCTTTGTGTGTGTTCAGTGTTTGGCTCCCTTGGAACAGAGGGCAGAGTTAGCTGCAGTTGTGTCACTGCTGCTGGGGACAGACATGTCCTGCAGCAAGTGGGCAGAACCCAGGAATTCAGTTTGCTCAGAAGTGATTCTCAGCTGACAGTGCCCACTGCTGCCTTGGCTGCAGTTGAGCTATTACCCTGCAAGCTGAAGTCTCTGTCTCCAGAATGTGTCAGCAGGATCATTCTGTAATTTATATAATCGAGCAATTCAGAAACCTCATTATATTTGCTGCTTATCATTAAATAACGTGACATAGCCAATATACTTTCACCACCTCTGCATTTCTGCTTCCATTATTGAAGCAAATACCTGGGGGATTGCTCTATTCCTGACCTCATCTGAAGCTTTTCTATGGAGTTTTTCCTTTTTTTCATGGCTGCTCTGGCTGTCACCAGTGTCATTTTCCATTGTCCAGCCACAAATGGTAAAAGATCTCCAGTAGGTGAGACTACAGACCATGATCTTGTAACTGATGTAGACCAGATCAACAAAAGGAATGAATGTTTCTAAACACATTTGCAAGTATGGGTGGTTTTGGTTGTGAATTCTTGGTCTTAGCAGATCTCAGCATCCCAGTGCTAAGGCTGTGATACATTTTCAGGAAAAGTGATAGGACTGATGGTGGTAGATTTTTATCTAAAATTTTCAGTGGAAGATTAAAGAAATACATTGAAATATGACACAAATTTTGTAGTGGCAGTTTATTGATCAAAACAGACCTCTCAGTCATGCTCAAAGTCAAAATCAGACAGGTTTTTCCCCCCAAAGGAACAGGCTACAATTGCATGTTGTGTGCCATCCATTCTTGCTTCTCACAACGGGTTTTAAAATTGCAGTTCCTAATCTATTTTCCTAATAAATGGAAGGGAAAAGAAACATGTAAGACTAATACATAACTTGTTACAGTGTAACTGTGAATGACAAATGAAATCCCTTATATGAGACTTATATTTACCAGGATTACTTAAAATTTTAAAAAAAGAGATGTCAAAAGGGTTGCATTGTTTTACTGCAGATGAATTCATCTTTACTCTATGTAGGCAGTACTATTTAAAAATGCAATAACATTTATTATTGTTCTAAAATTTGAAATTTGTGATAATCACAAAATGGAAAAAAATTGTATTTTGAGTTGAATTCGTTTTTACTTGGAAATGTAAGAACATAGAAGTCTGATGGTTGTAAAACACCATTTGTTTATCAAGTTGTAAATATATTTTTACCTAGGTAGCACAAATGGGAATTGAAGCTGTGTGAGTTAGATAAAGCACAATTTATAGACCATTTAACTTCTGAAATGATTCTATGAATTAGATGGTTATGCTTTTCTCGCTTTACAGGAAGTTCTATTGGCTAAGGACCTGAAATAACCTTTGCTCTATCTTCTTGTTGCAAATACAGTGCCATGAAATAGATTGATGCAGTAAATAGTCTGGTGGGAACAAATCTCATTAAATGTTTATAGTGTGGAAATGTATCTCGGAGCTTACCCAACAATCTAGTATCTAGATGTTTTGCAATATCATTCTTCCTTTGCCAGTGCTGGCACTGTGAAAGTTATTAAGGATTTATAGGTGTGGAAACCACCAGTAAAATTAGAGCAGCTAACTCTTAAATCAGTAGATTCTCAACAATTCCTCTTAAAGGCTCCCTATAACTCCCGTGTCATTTGTAAATAAACACAAAATTGTAACTTTAAAATTTAATTGCATATTAATATCTGCAAAAGGAGTGTGTGGGTGCAGGTTATCTAATGCCTTTCCCTGGTCTTTCATCTTGTGAATACGAAGAGATTTCTCACAGAATGATCCAGGTCCCGCATGCCTGAGTTCAGCTGCTCTGTGGTCCTTGAGTGATCGTGGCCATCCAGCTGAGCAGTTCCATGTGAGATGCCAAAAGGCCGTTAAGTCACTCCAGAATGTGACCAAATACAACCAAGTTTCTGCATACCCATGGGTCCTCTTTTTTCCTGGATCAGACCAGTGAGGGACAAAACAGGGGTCTAATCACTGCTCTTAAATGCTCCCTTATGCTTGAGTCATTAAGCTGCTTAAGAGTAGCTGACCACTGTTTAGCCTGTTAAATGAAACCCACCAGAGACTGCTTCTTGTGTGTCTGGTGTCTTCTCATTGAGTCTTTCCTGCATAGATGTACTGATTGTGAAAAGTAATAAAATTATTTGAAGAATTTTATCTGTAAGGCAGAGTCTGAACTCGTATTTTCCTGGCTGTTATTGCCTAGATTTTTTTTATTCTGAGGTGAACCATAGTAGCATTTTGGCCAGTGCTATTGGTCCATCCTGGTGTAAACTTTCTCCAAACTGTCTCCCAAAGGAGGACATTTCTGTTTTGGGTCAGCTGAGACTTGAAGGCAGTCATTTTTCCAGCTAATTGGATAATTGGCTGTGGCCGCCAGGTGTGTCTTAGTCTTCCCCAGTCAATGAAGTGTTTTTTCTGCAGCAGCACTTCAATATTCTACCTGCCAGGTGTGTTTTGCATTACGATGGACACCATATGTACAGCTTGGCATTGAAGGGGCTGCTTGAGATACAGGAGCTTGGAGGGAAGCTACTGCTGCAGTGAATGGTGGCCATGTGGCACAGCTTGAGCAGATGTGAGATACCCCAGAACACCTTATGTCCCGGTTTGGAAAGACAGGTGTCTGCCAGGGAAAGCTGGAGCTTCCCTTGGAATGGAGAATGTAAACCCCCTCCCTCCAAATTATTATAATTTTGCAATTAAGGGCTTTCAGGCAAAGATATGGGAATAGGAATAGCAGTTCTTTACTAGGAATATTAAAAATACAAATGTAGTAGTACAAAAAACAAGGAAACAAACAAAAATCCTAGAAACCCTGACAGGGTCAGAGATACAGCCTGACACCCTGTTGGTCAGGGTGTTGGAAGCAGTCCAGATAAATCCTCCTGGAGCGACAGATGTGGTTCTGTGGAGTAGAGATGATCCTGTAGAAAGGGTCCAGTGGTGGCAAGATGGGTCCAGTCTTTCTCTGGAATCCAGTGGAAAAACTGGAATACCTGGTGTTCCTGAGTCTCAGTTTTTATCCAGGTAGGAATGGTTGGCTCCCCCCACTGGGTAAAGCATCTCCCAATGGGATGATGGAATGTGTCCTGTCCTTGGTGAGCCTTAATGGCCCATCAGCAGCAGAGATCCCCTGGAGGGAGGATGGGTTGTGGGAGAGATAAGGAACACTGCCCCACCTGGTTTAACAGCTGGGCCATTATCAGAAGGCACCGGCCCCCTCCCCCCTGGAGTTATGAGGAATGGGTTATACACGAGATAAAGAAAATATCTCCCCAAACGGTTTCAACAGATGGCAAATAGAATACACACTTCTGGTTACATATTGCAATCCAAGACACCTTAGTATTAAGGGCTCTAACAGAAATGAGGGAGACAGAGTTTCAAATCTCTAGCGCAAACCTGTCACTTAAGTCTCTTTGCCCCACTGTTTAAGCTTTTATCTTACGGTGTTCTAATACAACACTTTCATTTCTAGCTTAAGCTACACAGTCCCTGAAATTGTCCTATTAAATCTAAATTGAAAAAAAAAACATTAAAAACCTCAAAAGTCTGGCCCATACTGGATAAGCACAGCTGAGTTCTGATTTACATAAATTCCACATCAGGGTATCTGGTGTAGTTTTGTTTAATATTTCTTCTGAAAGCTGGAAGGCATCTATGGATGTGAAATAAGAGGTGAATGGGTGTATGTGGAGTGTAGGTTTGGAGATCAGGACCATAATGACATGGTTTCAGATGTTCAGTTACATTAGCAATTACTGGTTTGAATTTCTTCAAATGCTGAAGCTCAAATATACTTAACTTCAACATTTCATGAAAATCTCATATTCTCCTTTTCTTTCTCTTTAAGATATTTGTTTGTCACACAAATGTAATTAATTTTATCAAGGCAGAAGAGTTGTCTGCTTTTGTTTATCCTACCTACTGAGAAGCAAAAGGACAATTATATCTATGCCCTTTGGAAAAATAATCGTTAAATAAAAGCTGCAGTTTTTATCTTTGCCCATATTCAGCCTGTTAAAAGTGGCAGCAGTGACCTTCTGCCACAGTTTGATTAGATTGGGATTGATTAGACTAAAAATCATCAGAATTAGACTGCTCATGTAATCTGACTTAACTTTCTCAGCTGTGAGCTAGCACTGCTGGCTCTGGGTTAAAACCAGAGGTTCTCCTCATCTCTAAAAGACTAAAGTTTATAGGTGTTGAACCCCTCTTTCAAACAAAGCTTGAGCTCTGGTCTGAGACTGAACAGGTAGAGAGAACCTGGCTTTGTCTGCACGTGATCTCTGTGTGTAGCCCCACTAGGGAAAAGGCAATCTGCCGTGGTCAAAAGTAGTTTGGATGCTTCCAGTGGGAAGGGCTGGCAGCACATCTGGGAAGCATAATGTCACTGCAGTTCCTGCAAGTGAAAAATAAAGCAGCAGCGTCACTGAACTGCCTTTTCTTACCCATATTCCTCATTTTTCCCAGAATTTAATAGTCCTGGACCCTCTGGTGGTGAACGAAGAGAAGGTGAGGCCATCGCTGGAGCAGCGGCTGGAGGCGATCATCAGCGGGGCGGCGCTGCTGGCAGACTCCTCGTGCACGCGGGACTCGCACCGCGAGCGCATCATCGCCGAGTGCAGCGCCATCCGCCAGGCTCTGCAGGAGCTGCTGGACGAGTACCTGCGCTCCGTGAGTAACGGGCAGCTCAGGGAGCGACACAGGGAATGGGTAATGTGGGGCCACTAAGTAACACAGGGAACTGAGTGACTGACACAGGGAACTGGGTAATGTGGGGCCACTGAGTGAATAACACAGGGAAGTGAGTAACACAGGGCAACTGAGTAACGTGGGCAGCTCAGTGACTGACACAGGGAACTGAGTAACACAGGGCAACTGAGTAATGCAGGAAACCCAGTGAGTGGCACAGGGAACTGAGTAAGGCAGGAAACTGAGTAATTCAGGGCCGTTGAGTGAGTAACGTGGGGCCACTGCATGAGTAACATGGGGAACTGAGTAACACAGGACCATTGAGTGAGTAACATGGGGCAACAGTAATGACAACGGGGCCACTGAGTGAGTAACATGGGGTCACTGAGTGAGTAACACAGGGCAACTGACTGAGTAACGTGGGGCAAGTGAGTAACACAGGGCCATGGAGTGATTAATACCGGGCAACTGAGTAAGTAATGCAGGGCAATTGAGTAACATGGGGCCACTGAGTAGCATGGGGCAACTGAGTAACGCAGGGCAGCAGTAATGTGGGGCCACTGAGTAACACAGTGCCAGTCCGTGAGTAACGTGGGGCCACTGAGTGAGTAACATGGGGCAACAGTAACACAGGGTCCCCCTGTGGGCTGCCTTAGTGCCTCCTTTAACTGAGAATTAAAGTACAGTTTAACCTGCATTTTGCAACATGCTCTGTGAAAGGTTGAAAGGGACATTTTTCTCCAGAAATCTAAGCAAAAACTAAGTAGACATCCCCAGGATGAGTATGAATTCTATTACATCGTGTATATAAAGTCTGTGGAAAATGCCATACCACAGATAAAATGTACATGTTTAGGTTATCTTATGCTTGTTGTGAACTGTCACTGGTTCAGAGCAGACAATCCTTCATATGCCAGAAACAAGAATTTCTTTGCAGTGCCACTTCCTAGACTAGAGTTTGAAAATGTAATCTCTGTTCCTATAGAATGCAGCAATTTAAATAATAATTTCTTAAAAGGTAAGCAGTCTGTTAGTGTTGTTTTCAAGTAGAATGTTGACAGCAGAAGAGGACAAGAGCACCAATTTACAAGTGTTAGAATGACTAAATTGCTATATTGGGAAGACAGGAGTGTTGGGTAAATCCAGAAATCTGGTTGTCTGACATGCTTGTAGCTGTGAATTGTTAGAAAAGGAATGTTGTTTCCATTTTAAAAGTGATTTTTCTTTTGGATTTGAAGAATGGGTTTGACACTTGTTACGTGTGGCAGGTAAATGTTGAAGCAGTGGAGACTCAATACTGTTAATGTGCGTACACAATGTTAATGTCGTGCTTTCCATCTGTAAACATTTTCTGTAGGCATAATGTTCTTGTCTAAAGATACCTCAGGATGATTCATCAGGCACGCTGGGAGAACAATTGTGTGATATAGATATTTGTTCTCTTTTTGGGAAGCTGAAATTCCTTTCTGTTCTGTAAGTCATAGCAGTTACCACAGTCTAAAGCTGTTCTAATGAGACTGTTCTGCTTTGTCTTATTTTATTGTCCTTAGGATAATGTAGTGTAGGGACTAAAATAACATATGCATATCAGATTTTTTTTTTCATCTCACAGATATTGTATCTTTTGATATTTCTCTTTATTTATTGGGAGTTTACAGATGCTCTATTGAAGTCAAGTTGTGCTTTCAGGCCTTATACCAGAGAAAGGTGCTGTAAAATTTTTACTCAAAATGCTGTTGAATGCAGCCTTAATTCTTGAACCTCTCTGGAAGTGCTTTACACATGGGTTAGACAGTGAGATTTCTTCAGCTCTGGTTAGCTTGGAATGTAAATCTTGTTGTAGCGGATTTTTCTTACAATGTCTGTTCTAGGCTAGGTCAGGGTTTGGTGTTAAGTGGCTGAAGTTTTATATGGGGAGGCATCCACCTTTAAAGGTTGGACTTAATGATCTTGAAGGGCTTTTCCAGCATAAATGATTCTATGGTTCTATCCAGAACACGTGGCAGGATGCAGATGTGGTGAACAGCATCCCATAGTAGTCCAAATATTGCTGTGGGTTTGTCCCAAGAATGCTTTCCTATGTATCTCTGGTCTGAAACGACAAGATTTTAAGTAAAATGATCTTAAATTCTTAGACTCTTGAAACAAAATTGTGATGATCTTTTCTACTTCAAAAATAATCGTGGATTTAGGGGTACATAATGTACAGTAGGTGGAAAAGAATAATACATAACCCACCCTACTGACTTGAGAAAGTCAGAAAGCAGCTATTGAAATATGATGGTAAGAGAAGATGCCATAGAATTTGCTGCAGAGCACAGTGACTGCACAAGGGGGCAAATAAAAGGAAGCAGAAAGGAAAAAATACAAAAGATTTAAAGGTACGAGGTTACGTAACAGGAGGGAATGAAAAGTTTTTAGTTTCTTTTAGAGCTCTTGATCTTCTTATACAATTATTACTGAATGGAAACACTCCCACTGAGAATAGTTTATGGCTGTTACTGAGACCGTGTTAAATAAGTTTTTCAATGAGAAGATTGTCAGATGTCAATTACTTTATTTCACAGCTCTAACTCGCTGAAGGAGAGATGATAGGTCCAGGAAACAGTGCTGATTTGTCAGTGTCTTTTTGGCTCTTCTGTTAGTAGTTTCAATAAGCCAGGCCTGGGAATTGAATGAGCTGTGAAGATGATGACAGCCATTTGTTACCAAGGCACAATTTAAGGGTTGTGTTGCTCTCCTTGGGAACACTGTTGTACTCCACGGCAAGGGCTGTGTCTGTGGAACGCTTCAGGGTGTTTGTGTGTATGCCCTCCTGGCTTGTGCCCTGTGCTGAGTGAGCTCCAGAGCCTCTGTGCCACAGCTTAGAGGCCAGAGCGGGAACTTCTCCTTGGCCACAACCCGCACAGGGCGTGCTTGGCTCTGGCCTTGTGCTCCTGGTGTGCGGCTCCCCGGCACGGCCTCCCCACTGCCACCGGCGCCCTCTGAGCTCCCTCTCACGGGCTCTGCTGGTCTGCACAACCAAGGGTTGGTTCTTCTGGAGATGGGTCTGCTCTTTCATGCTGGCACATTGGCTTGATCCCTTGCCTTAAGGCTTCTTTCTGCCTGGGTGTTGCCAGTGGGAGCTGCACAGTCTCAGGGACACCTGACCCAGTGAGTGCCACCTCCACAGATCCTCCTCCGGCTCTTGCTTTGGCAGGAAGCTGCACTGG
Source organism: Phylloscopus whistleri (assembly GCA_017589585.1). Taxonomy (NCBI): domain Eukaryota; kingdom Metazoa; phylum Chordata; class Aves; order Passeriformes; family Phylloscopidae; genus Phylloscopus; species Phylloscopus whistleri. The sequence continues at coordinate 809,834 of JADMLD010001066.1, read as the reverse complement.
TGGCATCCAGGGGCTCTCTGGCTCTGGTGCTGATGCTGGATGTGCCCTGCCTGTAAATGTTGAGCTTAAACAGGGCCATTGCCAAGGACTTGGGTGCCTAAATTCTGTGTAGGTTCTGCATTGTCTGTTCTTTTGAAAGTAGGCCTCAGTGCTTGAACTTGAAAGGAATGAGGGACTCGTCTTTACAAACTGTGGGTTTGTAAATGGGAAGGATTCCACTGATCAATAAATGGAATGAGAGATTGGTCTTTACAAACAAACTGAAGGTCTGCTGATAAGTTAAATGGGATACTGAGAGATGAAAGAAACAATGGGAAGAATCAGAAATTCCACAGGAATTCCACTGATTAACACAAGGAAAAGAAAAAGGAGGGGGTTATACCTTAGAAGGGGGTCTTAGGTATTAGACGTTTTGGGAAGTCTGTACCTCTCAAGTACCTCAGCCAGTGGGGAAGAGAGAGGGACAGGTGGCTGGGAAATTAGGATAAAAAAGAAGCTGCATCCTCCAAAATTTTCCGAGACCCCAGGGGAAATGCCCCATGATCTCTCCTTTTATTCAAATAAAATTACAGGATTCCTCTGGGGACATAAACTCCTGGTGTTTGTGGATTAATTTTCTTGACAAACTGTACAGGAACTTGAGATTTATTAGCCCTAACATTTGAAACAGTATAAGCAGTATAGCTTTTGTGGTTCCTAAATTTGGGGTTTTTTTATTATTTTCCTCAATTATTTAAAGTATCTAATAAACCTCAGGGGCATAGAAGATTAAGAGCTTGTTAGTGTCAGTGATAAAATTTTAAAAATCTTTTTTTAAAGAGTTTTTAATGCAAGCTGGGAGAAACACCTTTTCAGAACATACTTGCTTTTATGTGAGTGTCTCGTTTTCACAGAGGTTTTATCAAAGCGAATGGTACAATGGTAAGTGAAGCAAAATGCTCTCCACAAGAACCTCCAAGTGTTTCTGTTCACAGAGTAATTCAGACATATAGGAAATAGCATATACATTTATAATTCTTCTGAAAGGCAGCAGTTTTTCTTCTGAATTATTTCAAAAACTCTTCAAAATTATTTATGTACTATTGTTATCATTTCAGAGCTTTACTCATGGACATACATTGTTAGGGGATATATTTGCATTTTAGGACATGCAGTAACAGGAATTACCACTGTGGGTTTGGATATCTTAGCAATGGCAGAATGATACTGTAGTGTGGTAGTAATGGAATAATAACGTATTCACTGGAGCAATCATATTGTTCTAGTAATAAGCACTTGCTTTTTCCTAATGACAAGCTCTTGTCTCCTCATCCTTTACAATGAGGAGTTACTGAACTCAGTGGAGTGCAGCAATAGCTCCATGTTTCCTGAGTTGTGCTTTTACTCAGTCTCAGTAAGGACATTCCCTTCCCTGGGGGGTCAGAAGGGGTAATGGAGTTGTGATTGAGCACGAGTGGAAGTGGCTGTTGTGAGCAGAACTAAGTGGTTGCAGGTGCTGCTTTCCCTGCTGTCATTTAATAGGGAGGTGTGCCTGAACAATTGTTCTGCATCCTCCTCTGGCTTTCGGTGAAGATCATTGCTAGATTGTTAGGGCTGGTAAAGAAAGGTCAGATACACTGATAATATCAGAGCTACTTTCTTGAACTGAAATCTCCTTACTGTTTGAATGTTATTTCATGATACTTGAGCTTCATTAGTTTTAGTTCCTACTTTCTCAATTATGGCTGTGGGTTGGAGATACATTTGTGTATGTCTTTATATATGTGTGTATATATGTGGGTCAGTGTATTTTTCTGATCAGTTCTGATTTCACTTCCTTCTTGTGTATTCCAAAAATGTTTGTTTCTTAACTGGGTTTTTAGGTTATGATTACCTAAATGTTTGGGGCAGACACGGGTAATTTAGTCTGGACCTGCCTGTGGCTCTTGTGCCACAGGTGGTGGCAGCTGCTGTGTCCCACAGCTGTGCCGTGTGTGTGGCAGGGAGCAGAGCCAAACCAGCCCTTCTCCCAGCAGGGTGCTTCCAGTTAGAAAATGTGAGGAAAATAAGGATACACTGGACCTTGAGGCAGATCAGGAAGTGAACTGAAGCTGCCCACCTTGTACATATTTATTATATTGCTGCTAATCAAGCCCTGGCCGTCGGTGTAGCCTAAGGGCAGGCCAGCTGAGGCTGAGCAGGAATGTCCTGTGCTCTGTGGCAGAGCTCAGGAGTGCTCAGGTGTGCCCTGTATTGCATGTAGGGCGTACCTGAACCTTGCTGGGAATGCAGCTCCTGGAGCTTTATGAAACTGGCTTCCCTCAAGGCTCCAAAGCCTTGTCCTTCACCATCGCATTGTGTCCTCAGCTTCTGGGCATGACACCTGTTTGGATCTGACACATCAGCTGAAGTGCTGTGAGGATGTGAAGAGGAGCTAGGATCCCTGAAAGCAGAGGGGTAACTGGGCCAGGGAGTGAGCTGGACTGAGGAAGAGGGTGAGCCCTTGAGGAAAAGGTGGGCAGTGCAGAGATTACTGTAGCTACAGGGGAAGGTCCAGTTGTAGGAAAGGGGACACAGTGGATAGCTGGGACTTGAGCTGTTGTGTCTCTCTAGATTTCAAACTCTGACTGTTCATTTACTGGGTGGAAAACCAGGAGTTTTTATTTATTTGTGGTGTGGTTCTGGGCCTTGCTTTCTGTCTCAGCTCTTAAATTTGATTGCTGTGGAGTGCTACTGCCTTGCTCTACCTCTTTATTGAGTACTCTTCAATAACAACCGAAGGTCTGTCCCACTGTCTGGATGTGGAGACTGTCATCGATAGTGGTTTTTTGTGGTGTTTTATTGCCATTCTTACTCTTGGAGAGTGGAGGGATGTGCAGATGCCTCAAGCCTACTGATATCTCAACTTGACGTTACTTGTACTTCACGGTGTCCTGATGAAGACTTTTAATGCTTTCCTGGGTTGCCAGTGACACCTGAGGAGGTAAAAACAGGGGACTGCTGGACTTGTCCTTTGTGGTTCCTTCCACTTTCTTTCACAAATGTGTAACTTGCAAAGTTCTGCGTAGCTGCTCTTTGAAGAACTGAGCCCAAACTTGGTAGACTTGACTAATAGTGAGTTTGAAGAAATTTCTTGTTAAAATCTTCAAGAACAGAATGACTGTTGGTTATTCATGGAATGGGTTGAAACAACTGATTTCTTGAATTCCTTGTTTTTTAAATCCTTTTTTTTTTTTATTTCTGAACAATTAAAAATCACTTGTATTTGTGCCTTTTTACAAAAAGAGTGGATTGGAATGTTTACTGTCCTCTTCATACTAAAACGTCTTAATAAAACTGGTGTTCCAGAGAAGTTTGAAACTGAGGTATGTCAAACTGTAAACTAGAAGAATCTTGATGTGTGGGTGGGAAGTATCACTCAGTTCTTTTCTTATTCATGGGGTTTTTTAAAATTACTTTATTGAGTATTATCTTTTTCAAAAAAGGATGTATTCCAGTAAAATTAGCATGCCCATACTGTATATTATGCTGGCATTTATGCAAGAAAAGATATAGTTTTCATGATTCTGTTGTTCATGTTGCCTGAGCAGTTGATTGAGTTGACTTTGAACACTCCTACTGGGGAATTTCTTCCATTTTGTATGCAGCATGTGCAATTGAAAATTATTTTTCTAAATGTTAACTTTCAGTGAACATTTTGTTTTATGGGGAAATTAGATATGAATTGTTAAGGAGGAGGATCTTAAGTGTACTTAAAAGACAGAAGTAGTCTAGTGAACTCCCCAAATAGATTTACAGCTGAAAAATAAGCTGCAGTTAAATGTACTTGATTATAGATGCTCTTAGAGACTTTGCAGTAATCTGGCATCTCTGCACGTGAGCTGGAGAAGGATAATGAAAGCTTTTCTGTCCTTAAGCCCTGCTTTCCATTGAGTGGTTCTGAGCCGAGCTATTTCAGGATTAATCGGATCTGGATGTGAGGCTTGCACTGGAGTGATGCAGCGTGAGGGGTGACCCCTGGCTCTGTGGAGGATGATTCACTACCAGGAGTCAGTAATTTGTGTTTAGTGTACCTGGCAGCACTGAAAATATATTGGGTTGCTGCAGACTAATTTTTTTTCAAGAAACCTTCAATAAAGCAGCATTTGCTCTCCCCAAGATGAAATAAATCTTTGATTATGGTAATACAAGCATTAAAAATAATCAAGTATTTGTTAACTCAGCATCTACCTAGCTGTTTAGTTTACAAGAATTTTCCTATTTTTAGAGTTTGTTGAAAATGGTTTTCAATACATTAGATTTTTCTCAACCAGTTTGCTGTTTTTTAAGAGGGTGTTAGACTGGTCATTTTCTGAAATGTCAGGGTGCCATTTCAGGGAATGGTACTGAAGTCTGCTGTTTCAGATGCATTTATCTTGGTTTTTATCCTCTGGTATAATGCAGCTGATTCTTGTTGTCCAAATACATTTCTAAATTTCATTCTGTTTCAGTTGAAAGTTACTTTTTGTTTATGTAACAGCTCTAATTAAAAAGGTCAATCATAATTGCATAGTTCAGGGAACTCTTCACAGAATGTTGTAGAACTCTTCATAGTGTTGTAGGCCCATGCAAAACACAAACCAAGTTGGAGTTGTTGGCTGGAGTTGACTCTGCTTGAAGCAGTGGGTTGGACTGGATTATGCCCAACCATTGCTGCTGTCTTCAGTCTGTGGAGTCTGAACATTTGAATAAATTCCAGCATTTGTGCAACGTCCCAGATGACCCTGCCAGCTCCTTTTAATATACAGTAGATCCCATTATTTACTAATGGAAGATTGAAAGATATTCAGGTAATGAAGCCAGGACAAGAAATTACATAAAGTAGTAAAAGGAAAGTTTCTTTCATTTGAATAATCTCTGGTAATTTTCAGATGACAAAGGAAGAGTAGTACTGTGTTAAATTATGTTGTAATGAATCCTCTCTATTAAAAAATACCTTGTAGAAGTAATTTGGGAAGTGGTTGATTAAAAGCTCTCCCCCAGAATTTCATCAGATGACTGCTGAGGTCTACTGCATGGCTAAAACCAAATTCTTTTCCTATAGTTACTTGGATTTAGGATATTGTATGCCAGCAACCTATGAGATGCTGCACTTCTTCATTTATAGTACCTGAAGTGACTTCTCTTTCATAGAAATGGAGATACCTGCATAGTTGTCAGCTGACTTTTGGATTTAATTTCTTGCCCTAGCTTCTCTTGATCCTTTTTTAATGAAGAATGAACAATGGAGTTTTATGTGAAATGGCTTATGGTCACTTTTCATGAAATCAGTGCTGTATGGTATTGCAGAAAAACTGTAATTCTTGGTCTTAATTGTTCAGCCAGATCTTAAAACAGTACCTTAAAGGAGATCAGGGACTTGAAGATCTAAAATCCCAATTCCACATTTCCATCTTCTTTCTGAAAAGAAAACCAAAACAAGGCTTAAAAAACAAAACTGTATCTTTGTCTTTGGTCACTAACAGCGTTTATTGACATTTCCCTTTTATTTTAACTTTCCTTTCAGTGGATTCATTTCCAGTTGTTGTTTGTTGTTACTCTCTGATGTGCTGCTCTTTTTTCCTTAATTAAGTAAAATAAAAAGGAAGAATGTAATTTTGTGTAATTGCATTTGTGACCAATGTGTATGATCAGAAGGCTGGCAAAGTAAACAATTGAACAATCCCCCCCATCATATTAATAAAAAAGATGTGCTTTAGTCCTTTCAAGATCAGCTTTCTCAAGAACTGCTTCTTGTGGTTGTTTTCTAAGCCTGTGTTGCCAATTGGCACATTTTCATTCTCTCTGAGTATGCAAAGAAAAGAAATGTCCTAAATCAGACAGCTGTGATGCTTAGTAGAATACATTAAATAAATGATTCTAATTGCTATATTTACTGGAAAATCCTTGCTACTTAGGTTATTCTAATTGTCTTTAATCATTGTTTCATTATCAGGAGAAAAAAACAAAGGAAATTTATACAAAGATGAAAATAAATGATAAGTCAGCTACTTGACTAGGAGCTGTACTCAGGAATAATCTAGGATTATCTTTTCTATCAAGCAGCGATGTTTCTAATTTTTTCTAAACCGTAATACTGTATGGGAGGAATTATCAGTCTGCAAAAGAAGATAAGTGGTAAAAGAATCCCTCCCTTCATTTTCTTGAATATATTTAGCTCTTTGCAGGAGAAACGAAGACTAATAATCAATTTTTATTCCATGTAAATAAGAGAAGATAAGAAATACAATAATTATAAACCCTGGCAACAGTTAATGGAAAACAAAACTGGAGTCCAAGGTAAATCTCTTCTCTGGGAACTTGATTAGTGCTTTTTTTCTGCTTAATGTGGCAAAAGAGCACTGTATTGTTAACGTGCCTTTCCTGACTGTGCACGTGCACACATGGACAGGGCACACAGGAGAGAGCAGATGCACATAAGCCAGAACCATTTTGGTTTGATAATGCTATTTCCAGTCTACTGCTTGCAGTAATAAGGAAGTGAAATAGGGGAGAACTTTGCAAAGTTCCTGTAGAAAATGTGAACGAAAGGAGTCCAAACAAGGAATAGATAAAGGAAACGTGGAGTGCCGTGTGACAGCTCGTAGCCATTTGCCAGGGAGGTAAGGTCATAATGGCACCTCTCGTGTGTCCTACAGTTGGCAAGGAAATGGAGGTTTTATTGCTTAGCTCTCAAGTAATCAGAAAAACTTGTTTCTAATTTGAAAAACAAGAGGCTTAATAATCTTTTGGATTCTGTCAGCCACCTCCTGTGTTCAACTGTGTGACTGTACATTAGAGCAAGGCTTTGCAATGAAATGCACTGGGATGTCGTAGGTGATGCTGACAGGTACTGCCAAGGCTGTTGGCAGTTTCTTACCTGTCCTCTCCTGAACAGCTGGGGAACAGCTGACCACATTGTTGAGATGATGAATTATCCTGGATCCCAGTGGGAAAGCAGAGTGCTGTTGCATGTGAGTGAGCATGCAAAAACTGAACAAAGCCCGGGTAAGGCTGCCAGGTCCTGAGGCTGTTTGGCTCCTCGTTTGTTGTGATCCTTGGAACACCCGTCTCTCTCAGCTGTAAGAATGGAATTTTTGCAGAGCAAGACTGCTCAGAGACTGGTACCTCCAAGTTCTTCCCAGAAAGACTGGAAACAACAGATTTGAAACTTTAAGAGTTTGGTCCCAAGGCTGTCTTACAGAGCTGGCAGGGCATATGCCTGTGTTTTGTCAGAAGATCTGTTGTGTTTTCTCTGTTTCCATGGAAGATTCTGCTTTTGATAAATTGGCAAAATTTAATAGAAGAAAGATTCCTCTGGAGAATCTCCAGCTGTATTCCTGATTTCTGATGTTGTGCTTCAGTTCTTGCTCTGTTTTCCAGTTAGTCTGTAGCACTGTCAACGCCGTTTTAAATATCTGATAAAATTGTAAGCAAATAGTAAGCCCTCTTTTTCTCATTCCATGGATGAAATGTAATTGGCAAAGATCAGATATTAAAATTGTTGCTTGGTGTTTATTCAGAGACAGATCTAGTAAAGTACTATTACAGACCTAAATAGCTATTACAATTTAAGTAAAATAGGGAGACTGAAAAAAAATGACCAGGAGAAATGGGTTTAGATTTTTGTTTTGACCACTAATTTAAGGAAGAAAGGTGGTTTTTTTTTTTTTGTTTTGGTTTTGTTTTTTTTTGTTTTGTTTTGTTTTGTTTTGTTTTGTTTTGTTTTTGTTTTTTGTGGGTTTTTTTTTTGGTGGGTTTTTTTTTGTTGTTTTTTTTTTTTTTTTTTGTCCTCTAGCTTATTCTTGTAGTGAGGAGTCTGAGTCTATCTGTGATCTGTAGGCCTGTAAATTTGGAATCATCCATTGCTGGCAAACAGCTGGAATGTGATGCTGTCCTTGCATTCCCTGTGGCTGAGGAAGTGAATGAGGTGGAGTAAATGGGCAGTGTCCTGGGATTGCCCTGTGACACAGTGCTCCTGTGACACTGCTGGGAATGTCATGCTGGGAATGCCATGCCTTCCCCTCTGGCCTGTGGGGCCTGCCTGCTGCAGACACAGATTTTTTAGATGGTTTCTAGGCCAGAATGGCTCTTTGTTCCTTTACACAAGTAAGGGGTTTGTGGCTTAACAGTGGTTCTGCTCTACAGCTCCCAATGCCATACGAAAATCAGAAATTAAATGAACTGTCAGTGGGGCTCAGCTCAGTAGGAAATTTTGGGCATCACATCTTAAGAATAACAAGGACTGGTAAGAGGAACAAAATGAAGCAAGGATTTCAGAGCTTAAGAAAAGTAGGAAGCAGCTGACTGAACTGAGTCTGTGTAACTTAGGAAGAGGTGGAGGAGAAGAGGAACATGCTTTTCAGATGTGAAAGAGGTTTTTACAAGGTTTATGCTCTTAAGTTACTCTCTGTATACGCTCAGAGAAAGACAAATGTAATTGGCAAAATGCAAAATTTGTGCAGTTTTGAGTAAGAAACCCCAACCATGCAGCTGAGTAAGCACTGGAACAGTTGCCTTGGGAGGACATGGAGAGTTGGCCATGCACACAGGTGAGACTGCCTGGGCTGCCCAGCATCTGTGTGGGAGCACTGGGAACGTGTGGGCTGTTTCAGTGCTCAGGATGCACAGAGTGACCATGAGCTCCCTCTTAGCCCCACTGATTATTGGTTTACAGTTTTATAAAAGTAATATTCCCCGTCTTCATACTGCATTTTCTTTCTACAGATTTTTTTTCCACAGATTACTGCAGATTTGTAACAGTGAAATGTTTTTTCTATGCAGTGATCAAAACTAAAGTGAGATTTGGTGGGGCTTTTACATTTCCAGGCCATCTACAGGTAATAATCTGTCCTTTCTACAATTTTGTGTTCAAGCATCTGGGGAAGGCTGGTCAATAAAAGAAACTATTAATAGTTGTAGGCATACTAGGAGTTTATTTTCTCATGAGCTATTTGCATGAAAATAGTACATTTAACAATGATTCAGCTTCTCATATCAGCAGGAGTTTTTGTATCATGACAAATTTATAACTACATTAGAAGGATTTATCCAAATTTAATATTTCAGGATCTCCCTAACCATTTTGCATCCTATTATCTGTTCATAAACTGGAACTTAAGTACAAGAAATAGAAAATAGGAATTTTGCTCTACAAGATTAAAACTTTAGCGACCGAATTGCATTTGTGTAATGTAATATGAGAGCTTTTCTCTCCTGCTGACATGTTTTTCTGAGGAGAATGGATATGCATTATAAAAAAAAACCCCAACCAACCAAGTCTTTCTGTGACTTGGTTGTCTGGCAGAAATCCCCAGTAATTTCCAAGTGTTAGAATCAAATCAGGCGTGGCTGGGGGAGGCAGGAGGTGCCCCAGGCTGGTGTGTCCGTAGGGAGGGCACCTTGCCTAAAACCTGAAGGGAGGAAATTTGCCCTGGGCTCTGGAGGAGGCTCTCCAGGACTGATGCAAGCCTAGGTGCTGCTGCAAGGCATTGGACTGGGAGGCAAGGAAAGAGTAACCTACTGATGTCAGGATGGGGATGAGGGGGATGCAGTCATTGGAGTCACTTGGCCACCTGAGCTTTCTCAGAAAGTTGCCGTGTTCCGTAGTCTTGACTGTAGCTCTCTGATTATTAGAGCGTAGTCCCGTTCTAATAACCAGAAAGCTGCAGCAAACCCAGCCTTAGAGATGGAGGATGCCTCTGCTGCAGACACTGAAAGGAAAAGCTGGTCCTGTGCCTCCCCAGGACCCTGTCACGCCCTGCCTCATCCCCAGCCCTGCAGTGTGCCGGTTGTGTTGGGATTTTGTGTGACTGACTGCAGTGCCCCTCTCCTCAGGAGCTTCTCCCAGAGAGCAGGGAGAGTTCTTGTGGGAGAGCTGTTTACAGACATGTGTCTGCAAAAACCAGCACCAGGCACACTGAGCAGGGCACGGTGCTGAAGCTCTGTCTCCTGAAAGGTCCTTTGGTACTCAGGGGTGGTTTCACTGACTGGAATACAAGAACAACCTACAATGTGTCTTTGTAAATAGAGGACACGAGACAGCTTTGCAGTTCTTCCAGAGTTTTTACTGGTGCTTTAGGTAAAAAATTATGGATTTATTCTGGATAGATGGTAGTTTGTTTGCCTGATCTAGATGAAGCAGCTTTTTTTCCTCCCTACAATTGGGTTTGGTGGTTATAAAGGAAGAATGACTTCATTATGTATTGAACTGACTCTTTCATAATAAACTTGAGAATCTAAAAGCATACTATCAAATGTCACTGTTTTATGTGATGTATTTCACAGTTTAAAACACAATTTTTTTCCAGAGTTGAAATTAGAATTGTTGACAGTAAGGAAATGAAAATGATTGATGGAGTGGTTTTACTTGACCAGCTGCTAATGATTTCTTACTCAATATCTCGTTAGCTTGTGCTGAAGTTATACATATGGCAACCTAGAAAATAGCCTGAAGTTCCTGAAACTACAAGGAAGAAAAATGTAAGTTATTCTGGTGCTTTTGATCTATGAACTGTGATATAAAATGTGACTTTTGATGTTCTGGGATGGTGTGATCGATAGCATAATTTTTGTTATTAAATTGTTTACTCTTTACTGAATGTTACAGTGCATTATATTTTGGCTCAGAGGCAGGGAGAAAGGTCACTTAATTTCTTTGTTGGCCACTGCAGCCTTTGCTCAGGTGAGCTTTTTTGGGAGGAAGAGAGAAGGCATTTTTATTGGGAACAGCTGAAAATGCTCATCTGAGAGAAACTTCTGGAGCTTCCTAAGTTGGGGCCTGGTCTCTCTTGGAGGAGACTGAGGACAAAGGGGACTATTTCTGTGGCTCCTGAGGGAGTTTTATAAAGTTATGGTATCACAACAGCCTTGCTGAGAATTCTTAGCTTGAGAACAGGTTTGTAGGAAAAGGAAGGTCCGTGATGAGCAAGAGATTGGTTGGCTGACCAACACTTTAAATTTCAGTTTCTCCTGTCCATCAGGACAGCTGTGTCCCTCTCTCAGAATTGTGTTGCAGTGAAGCACAGCTCTGATTCAGTGGCTTTTTGATTCTCTCAAGGACAAGGTGGAGGAGGCTGTGCTCAAGAGGGAGCACTCTCTGGGAGGCTCCCAATAGCCACTTCTCAGTGACACAGCATTTCAATCCCTAAATCACAACATGGATGAAAAGTTGGTTTCTTCAGTGTGAGAAGGAAGGAGAAATCCTCTAAAGGAATACTCACTGAGTATAGGGAATACCTCACAAAGCTGCAGGTGAGCATTTAATTATGAGAGCAGCCAGTGTGCTGTGGCTGTTGCCTGTGTCCAGCTGTGCTGCATAAAGCTCTCATTCTTATCTCCAGTGCTGACTCCTAATTATCTCCTGTACAAGTGCAAAAATCCCAATACTTGAAAATATCAAATCCTCTAAAACCAGTGGTGGAACTGCAACTGGCTTTAATGGAGCCAGAGCATCACCTGGTTTCAAGGAGTTAAGCTCAGCTCTTGGGGCTCTTACTGCTTTTTTAAAGAATGTGGTCTATATTGAATATTTTATGCTGTTCTTTTTCGGTTTTGCCTGACACTGTGGTTTATTGTAGTGTCTTACAAACTTAATTTGAAAAATATGCTCAGTATTTTGGTTACAATACAGTTCTGGTTATATCTTCCCTTTTTTTCCTTCTTTGGGTGGTGCTGTGGTTTTGATGTTTCTGCTGACATTTATGATGCAAAATGGAAGGATTTTTGCAGAGCAGAAAGAATAACTCATGGTTTGACCTAGTGTTGAAGCTGAGCAAATTAGCAAAAGAAAAATTGTTGATAACCAGTGAGAGTTCATCCTATTTTCCTCACACATTTTTTACAAGTATTTTGTGGCAGCTGAAATTTCTGACCAGGACTAGACTCTGTCTCTTCTGGCCTCAGACTGCATGTAATTATTCAGAGTATGCCATTTCTCCTTATAGGTATCTGCCTTATTACCCACAGGCAGATGTGATCTATCATCTTTCCCTTCAACAATTCCCCTTTTCCCTCTACCCTGAAAGAAATCAGAACAGATTTATAATATTCTGCAGCCCATAAAACCTGCTTCATTATCCTTAAATCGCACGTATCTGATTGCAAAGCTCTTATTTCTATAAAAATTTTGGGAGCGGAATATTTTGTGGAGTTTGTTGTGCTTTTGCAGGAGGCAAAAAATGCATTTTTTGAACCTAATTTTTTTGCAAGTTTTTGCTGCAAATTAAAAGCTCTTTTAGACAGAAGGAAAATAATGGATCTACCTTGAGATGTCCCAACAGAGGGAAGTATTCAGGCTGAAGTGCTACCATCAGTTGGAAGGTGCTGTCTGTCTCTGTTGGCACCGTGCTGTCCTGATGGCACAAACACCTTCTCTTACAGCCCTGGCAGCTGAGGTGGGCAGCTCCTTGGATGCAGATGCTGTTTGGGCATTCCATTTGTTTTCTTCAGATCAACCACTGTGAAGGAGCAAGTGGATTTGTGCCCTCCCATTTTCACTGCTTCCCGTTTCCTTCCTTACCTTAGTCCATTACTGTGATGAGCCCTTACAGTTTTGCCAAGTCTTTCCTTGCTGAATCGTTGGGATCTTCCTGCTCTGTCAGCATCTCTATGGTTTTCCCCCCTTTCTTTCCATTTTACACATCTATCCCTTCTACCGTTTAGATAGAATGAATTAGTTTTCCTTCTTGGGTGTTTTTTCTAAAGATGTTTTTCAGTGAAATGCTGATTTATTTTTGGACAGCTCTAATGGAGACACTGGCTTTGGGGGAGAAGTGACTGTAAGGTTCCCAAGGGTTTTTTATCAGGAGTTATCAGGAGTTCCCCATTTCCCCTCATGCTTCATTGCTGACGTGTTTAACTCCTTCAGTCAGACACTGAACTTACAAAGAAGCTCCTGCTGTTTCAGCTTAGTTAACCACTGTTAATATCTGCAATATCTGTAATAAAGATTTTGTATCTATAATGCTTTCTTATTTTTAAATGATTTTCCAATATTACCTTTATTAACTGATAGTCCAGAAAACTGTGATGTTAATGGAAAAATACACCACTGAAGCAGACCAGTGATCACCTCTTGCTGGGCAGCATTGTATGTCTTTACTGCCCCATCTAATTGAATTAATATTCATATGAGCAATACTTTGGGGTCTTTACATATATTATTATTTATTAATAATTCTGCCTTTGATTTACTTTTCTACTCCCCTTGGTTTCTCTGAAGTCCTCTTAGGTGAAAGAGGCCATTAGCAATGTTATTTTTAGCATAAAAGCACTTGATTGAGGGTCTAATATAGACCTGTTAGAGCTTCATTATATCTATTTGCCTCCCTGAGCAGTTTTGCAGATCTAGGTCATCTTTTTTTTTTTTTTCTGGGGTCAGTTACTTCTTTTAGTTCATGTGTGTAAGGCCGACTTATTTTATCCCTGTTACTGATTTGCATTCAGATACTATCCTACTGATTACTGACATGTACAAGACATACTTGGTACTAAAGGAAATAGAAATGGTTTTCACTTTGGAAAGGTGGATCCCATTCTCAAGTGGTTTGCCTGTGTATATCCAGTCCAGACTCAGATTTAATCTTTCTCATCTTCTGTTTTATGTTGTGCCTTATTAGCCTGTACCTCCTTTTAAAAATGAGCCTTAAATACCTTCTCTTTGAGGTCCATATAAATTTTGAAAATACATTTTTTTTTGTTCCTGCAGCATTACTTAGTTACATCTGTGATATTTATAGCTCCTTTCTTTACATCCTCTCTCCGGAGGAATGCTGAATTATTTCTGCATTTAAATCTTCAAGTTTTAGCTAGCAATGTATTTTTTTTTGGTAACTATTGTATTTCTGTGGCATTAACAATGCCCCTGCATAAATTCCCCTCTCCCACCTCATTTTGTAAAAGAAAAACTTACACACAAACTCTCAAAGCAGGTCATTAATGCTTATTTCTGGGAAGCAAAAAAACACCCAACTTTTTTCAAAGAATAATTGTGGTTTATAATAAGATACTTGCATAGTACAGGAAGGAATCTTATAATGTAATTTAGCAGGATAAATCATCTGAAATAAATTCTTTATTTTGGTGGGTATTTTAATTTCTTTGCTAAAGCAAAGGTGGAGTCTCAAAATTCCTGAGGCAAAGTGCGTGCAGGTAGGGAAGAAAGGAGTGAAGGAATGCCAAGGTGTGTGGGTGTGGGAGAGGAGGCTGGCAGCTCCTCACTCTGAACCACGAGATGAGAACACAGGCACATCTTTCTGCCCCTTTGGCATCCGGGTATCTTCTCTGAGACTGCAGAGTCAAGGAGTTATTCAGAGAAATAAAGAAATGGAAGAAAGTTTCAGGAAGAAGGTAGCATTGAAGTGACTATTTAAGCCAGGCAGGAGACAGGATCATAAAACAAATTTTATCATGAATTCCATTCCATTGATGTAGATACTGTGTTCCCCAGACTGAAGAGTTTTAAGAAGTTAGAGAAGCACCTTGAGAGGGACCCATGTAGTTTTATTTATGCCCCACCCTGTGTTACACATGTGGTGAAGGATTCCTGTGAAGGCTATGCTGGCATCCCTGTCCCCGGAGAGGCTTCATGTGGCAGCCGTCAGGGCAGAGAAAGTGTCACAGATATGTATGCGTGGCAGAAAGCTCTCTGAACGTGGAACCTGAGAGCAGAATAGAGATGGAAGCAAGGTCCCATATAGAAAAAAAAAAAAAAAGTTTAAGTTAGGATTGCTGAGGTAGTTGTTAGTGAACAAAGGTTAAGATGAGTTGGAAGGAGACTTTTATGGCTAAGAAAAAAGGATAAGTCGTCTACAAACAAAAACATGTTTTTACCAAGTAAAGAGAAAAACCATAGGCAAACAAAAACATGTTTTTACCAAGTAGAAAAAAAGTCTAAGAATTTTCCACTGCAAGAAAACAGAAAAACAACTTTAAGCTTAAAATGTAACATACTGACTTGATGTGATTGGATAGTACTAACCATAATATGGTAATAATAATAGCTGTGGTAGGCTATAGGTAAATGTAAAGGTATTGTGTATGATACTGATTGGTTATTATGTATTAAGATGCTCAGTAAAGAAAACTATATAATGCATTATAACCAGAAATTCAGGTTTTGCCTATAAGCTGATGCTGACAGCTTTAGGCATGGCTCTGTCACCCATGACCCAGGAGTGCTGTAACATCCCCTATGCTCCTGCTTCCCTGTCCCTTCCTGTTCCTGCTTCCCTGTCCCTTCCTGCGCTCCTTTGCCGCGACCACCTCGTGCTCTGCTGCCTCCCCGGCGGAGCGGGCTCCGGTGCGGCCAGCAGGCCCTGCCGTGCTTCCCGGGCACATCCATCCATCCCTGCCGTGCTTCCCGGGCACAGCCATCCATCCCTGCCGTGCTTCCCGGGCACAGCCATCCCTGCCGTGCTTCCCGGACACATCCATCCATCCCTGCCGTGCTTCCCGGGCACAGCCATCCCCGCCGTGCTTCCCGGGCACAGCCGGCCCTGCCGTGCTTCCCGGGCATCCATCCATCCCTGCCGTGCTTCCCGGGCACAGCCGGCCCTGCCGTGCTTCCCGGGCACATCCATCCATCCCTGCCGTGCTTCCCGGGCACAGCCGGCCCTGCCGTGCTTCCCGGGCACGTCCATCCATCCCTGCCGTGCTTCCCAGGCACATCCATCCCTGCCGTGCTTCCCGGGCACATCCATCCATCCCTGCCGTGCTTCCCGGGCACATCCATCCATCCCTGCCGTGCTTCCCGGGCACAGCCATCCCTGCCGTGCTTCCCGGGCACAGCCATCCCTGCCGTGCTTCCCGGGCACAGCCATCCCTGCCGTGCTTCCCGGGCACAGCCATCCCAGCCGTGCTTCCCGGGCACATCCATCCCCGCCGTGCTTCTCGGGCACAGCCATCCATCCCTGCCGTGCTTCCCGGGCACAGCCATCCCTGCCGTGCTTCCCGGGCACAGCCGGCCCTGCCGTGCTTCTCGGGCACAGCCATCCCTGCCGTGCTTCCCGGGCACAGCCGCTCCCAGCCGGGCCGTGGTAACGCTGTCCCCGTCTTCCTTTTCTCTCCCCCTCTCTCTTTCTCTTCTCTCTGCACCTTTTCCTGTCCCTCTTTAGTAGGAACACTTACCTTGTTCTTTTGTTTTAATCAGTAAACGGTTCTCAGATAATATTGCCGCGTTTACACTTTATTTTGTCTGAGAAATCTATCCAAAGAATCCTCCCCGACTCCCGCTTTTACAGTGGAACAGGACACAGCTACACAGGTGTTGTTACTTTGAGATGGGGAGGGCATCATGTTCATCCCTTCCAGAAACTTGTAAAGTTTCTGTTATAATCCCTTGATGAAAGTGGGATTAGGGCAGTTCATACTAACATTTTTTAATCATATCTCTTCATGGCTTTAGCATGCAAACAGATTATAAAACCACAAAACTTTGCATCACCTTGTGTAGTGGTAGAATGAAAAAAAAAAGGTTTGTTTTTATTAACATATTCTAGCATTATTATATTTATGAATCTATATTTGCATGAGCTAGTGATGAAGAAAAGGAGTCAGACAAGCTTCAGCATGTGCTTGTTTGGCAGCAAAGCTGCTCAGCTCTGGAGGTGGATACCTGAGAGGCATTTCCCTCAGGATCTCAGTCTGAGTAGTTCTCTTTTACTGCTGGCAGTCTCAGTTTTGACAGCTAAACTTGGGAGAAAGAGCTAGGCTGCAGAAGGCAAAGAGAAGTATCAGCTGTGTAGTTAATGCTGAAGCAGAAGACAAAAATAAATCTTGTTCACGAATCCTGTTTGCATATTCAGATACACCATTGATAGCTGTATTTTTTCCTTTCCTGACAATGAGAATAAGGCTTTTGGGCAGTGGAGGCTGGACTAATTGTGCAAGTTTACAGGTTCTTTAAAAATAAAGTTACCAACAGCAAGACGTAAAAGGGAGGTGCATCATTATTACTAGAAAAATAAATCACTTTCATTATTTCTTTTGAAAGCATAATTTACAACAAACTATTCAATATGAATTGTTCAGTTAATGGCTTTCCATGCCTCATTTATGACACACTCTTGTATAAAACTACTGAAATTATTGAAGTACACAGTGCTGCAGAGACACATCATTTTCTTTTAATGAGTATTCTCAGCAAAAGTTGATGAGCTTTCGTTCTGTAAGAAACACAGAATTAGTGTATAACAATGTTTAAATTATTGGGCTTTGAAATGTTTCATGGAAGCACTCACTTTATGATTCGATTGTAGATAGAAGTATTGCTGAAGTACATCCACCTTAAAAGTCTGTTTCTTAGGGAATACAAAGTGGGAAGTACTCTCTATGAAAGCTGGAAAAACATTCTCTTGTGTAACTGCACACTGAATTCTTCTGGTGTTCATAAGGAGACCATTCATCCTGTTCATGTCAGCTGACCTAAGGCAATTAATAAGGCAATCATCACAGTTACTGTTAACCCAAAGCAATGCCATACTAATGCAGCACTAATTAATGCTCATTTGTGTATCATTAGCGTTATGTCTGTCATGGTGAGACTGTAGTGTCCCCTGTCAGGAGTGTGTGGGGGCTTTAGTGTCAGAGGGCTGGGGGTGCTGGGCTGTGTGTCTGGGCTCATTGGCTGGCCGACAGCAGGCCTCCTGGGGGGCTGCCCTCTAATAGGCAGCTCCCAGAGTGGGTCACTCACGTACCAGAATGATGGTGCTTGAGTAGAATAGAGGCTCCCTGCCATGTGGGATTTTCACACTTGTACACACTGCACTTCAGCTTACCTAAAAATTCTTGGCAAAGTTCTAGCGGTAAAATGTTAATTTCTTGGGGGATCATTAGAATAACATTAATCATGAGGCCTGATTATGTTCACCTTATTCTGAAACTTTATAACTGAAATTAATCAGGTTCTGTAATTAGGTAGAAAAATAAAATGGAACCTGGCCTTGTTATTTTATAATAGAGCTATTAATTCACTCAAATGTTGGAATTTTTTTAGGAATTAAAGGAACATCTGCTTTTAAATATGGATCATTATGGTCAAATTTGTACCTATTAGAGCTTCTTAAGTATCTTTCTGTGTTGAAAAATGTTTGCAGTACTTCTGACAAGCAGGTTTATTGTTTGTTTACTATTGTGATGGACTTGAGAAACCTGGGAAAAAGCATTTCTCCTTACTGGTTAGTTGAATCTTGATTATAAGATAGACACTCCAGCACTCTCCCTAAGAGAAATCTCAGGGTTTCAGATAAGTCTGCCCTGCAGGTGACTGAGTGGATGTTAGCCATGCTCCCTGGAAGTTGGCAGCGTGTCGTTATTAATTACACAATGGTCGTATTCCTGTGTTGAAAATGGAAATCATTCATTGCTTCCAGAGCAAGGGGAACAGGCAGCTTTTCTTGTTGGAGTAGATGTCCTTGCTGCAGCAGTGGTAAATGTTACCAATTGCTGTGGTGCGCCTTCAGAGGGGGCTGGTGTGAGGCCACGTTTGGCTCAGGAAGTCCCTGGCCTACAGAGAGCTGGGGTCTGTGGGGGCTTTCCAGGGACAGACAGCCGTGTGCTTGCCCCAGCCTTTAGTTCTTTGGGTTTCATCTCTCAGCCGCTGTGCGAGGCGGATTATCAAGGCTGGGTGTTCCTCTGGTGTGAACAACTAAAGCCATTATTGTACTCAGGCTGTACAGGTTAGATTTGCCTTTAGGAAGCCCAGGCCCCTGTGCAAAACTGTGGAGCAGAAAGACCTTTCCCTCAAGGGAGGAGGGTCAGGCTGCAGGACATGAGTTGAGCTGTACTTTTTCACCTGTTCAGCAGACCATTTTTGCTACCCAGCTGGGAACTGAATCCAGCTGCTTGTGTGTGACACTGTACATGATAGTGTCATTAATTACATTCACTGTCTTTGAGGACCTTCATTGCTAGTGTAGCAATATCCAGAATTTATTACAGTTCAGATCATGGTGTTGCCCTTGCACTTCTATTTTGTTTTTTTTAAGCCTCCATGTTACGGTTTTTTGCACAATTTCTGTTCTCGTGTCCAGTCTGAGGATTGGAAATAATGAGAGATAAAACATGCCTTGAAGAGAGAAGGAGGGAAGTGGAGGGACTCTGAGTAGAGCAAGCCTAGTACACAGCTTCTGAGGCTGGCATTTTCCATTTGTTGTGTGCTGCCAAAAGAAGTCTGATATTTATGATGTATATCTGAAAACTGTGTATGTTTTGGGGGTTTTATGTTATTGGTAGCTCTCAGACCCCTTGAGAACAGTTTGTACTGCAAATTTTTATAACTTTTTAACTGTAGCAGTCATTTGCTGTCTTGTATAGATGGTGTTTGCTGTTTTTTTATTTACCATCTTGAGATGCATGCAGGAATTTGTCAAATTAGTCATTAATCTATTTGTACACCCCCTTCCCTAGACAGAACCTCCAGTCAGATGCTTGGGCTTGCTTTGCTAAATGGGTGCTTCAGCCCTGTGCATTGCTGTACAAGCATGATCCGCTGATGGATGATGGTGGGAATTGTTGCTTGGAGCTAGATTTATTTTTAAAATTGTCTGGGGTTTTCTATTGCTAGAGGTTATATTGTGTCTCAGTCTGTATTTTGCAAGTGTAATGACTTCCCCCAGCCTTTTCCTGGTAAGAGGACCTGCCAGGGTTATGTGGTGTCCCTTAACTGACACAGAGATGGATGCCCTTGGCTGCTGCTGTTGTGTGCCTCCTACTGCAGAGGGAATCAATATGTGAAAATGACCCCCTCCTAATAAGTACTTAAACCCCCAGACTCCTTTCTTGTTGCTAACCTAGCTACAAGGCTGGGGCTTTTCTAGGGGTTACTGTTTTGTTTTGTTCATGGAAGGAAAGCATTTACTATTCCTGTGCAGCCAGAATCACAACACAGCTGGCAGCAATCTGTTGGCAAGCAGGTGTGCACAGGCTAAGGTCAGAATTCAGGTACACAGACTAAGGTCAGAATTAAGGAATGAGGTTCTTTTTGGGTTAGCCTAACCTAGGATGAGGATCTTTTATGGAAGGTACCTACCTGCCATCTAGCTTTCTTGAAGACATCCATGTTACTGAGAACAGCAAGTTTCAGGCTGATGAAGTCCACTGAAGAAAAAGGGTGTCCACTGAATATTTACAGAAAGGCATGTTTTAATAGTCTGGGATTGGGGTGAGCACACACCCCCTGCTGCTCTGGGCCTGATGTTGGGTCCATCTCGCAGAGCACTGGAGTGGCCTGCTGGGCTTGCAGAGAGCCTGGTGTTCCAGATGCCTGGGAAGTGATGTGAGACCATGAGGAACCTGTGAGGGGCTTATCCTGTGACTGCTTCTACCATTTGTCCTGTGACATGTGGGTCTGGAACTGGGATCTTTGATTTGTGATGGAGGAAAAGGGGCAATGTTGGTGTGTGTGTCAGTATCTACCCAGCTGTGCCTCTTTAAGCAGATACATCAAAAACCTGTTGTGTCTCTGCAGAAGAAAATATTTTCTCATGTTCTCCAGTCTAAACTCACTGGTGTCCCACACTAGGAGTGCTCAGGTATGCAGTTCTCCATAAATAGGAAATACATGGGACCTTTGAACATCTGGGCATTTTGAGTTAGCTCCATTAGTGCCAGGACCTTGTTCACACACCGTAAATACTTGAGGGCATAGGAGGTACAGCACAGGAAGGACTGGGTAAGAACAACTGAAATGACCTTTTGGGGGGGTGGTACTTGCTCCTCCCAGCTCAGGCCTGCTCCAGTGGCCAGAATGCCAAAACACTGAACCTCCAAAGCAGCTGTGGAGTGATTCAGGGAACTTCTTCCTGCAGCCTGAAAGCTGGTGGGCTCCACAGCAGCTCCTGCGTGTTTGTTGGCAATGTATAAAAATAAATGTATTTTCACACTGTGTAGGAATGTTTTCAAAATGTACAGGAAAATTCCAGCACTGTGGGAGGGGGCCACAAATTCAAGAACCATTGTAGTGAAGAGATACAGTACTGAAGTGTGCAGGTTTGAGAAGTGTCTTAAAAAGACAATTAATGTTTTGAAGAGGAAATAATTTATGCAAAATATGTTACAAAATCGAAGTGCTAATAAATAAGCAGTACAATGTATTCTCTTTTGACACTTTTTTCCACTTAACAGGTACTGAATGTAGATTGATTTGTTACCAATTTTTGAAGTTAATTTTCATTCTATTCACCTTGTTTTGTACAAACAGTTGACCTGCAATTTTAAAATTCAGTCTTCTGCTTTGAAGCTACATGAAAATATGGTGGGATAAAGATCCAGAAAAATAGATTTGTGGTTATATAATTTCTCTTTATTATAAAAAAGTTGCTTCACCATATGAAACTTTGTTTTTCCTATATTTTGGAAGGCTCGTATTCCCATTTTGTTTTTCACAGAGTCAGCATGATATAATGTCTTCCTAATTTCTGTAATCTTTTATGATTACAGGGTAGTGGGTAGTGGTATAAAAAGTTACTCTCATACAGTGTTGAGAAGTCTTGAAGATTTAAAACCAAAGAATGGGATATAAGAATGCTTCAATCCAGATATTAAATGATAGACAAATAAGCAATGTAGTAATTGTTAAAGACTTAATACTACATTAAATTTTTTTCTTTAAAGGTTTTGGGTTTTTTTCTTTGTTTGCGTTATGTTAAAGGACTGTAAACTTTTACTATTTGTTCTGAATTACTACATTTTTCAGCAGGTGAATGTTTCTTTTGAGTAACATTTTACATTCTAGGAGTAGTAAAAGGGTTTGTTTCTGTTGCCAGTTCTGTCAGCAGCTCTGCCTGTGACACAAGCAGGTTTTGGACCCCTTTGTCTTCAAGCAGAAATACAAATGCCTGATTTGGCAGACTCTCAGAGCAGATTTTGTAGCTGCCTGTTGAAGTCTCCTGTACTGTCTTGCAGAACAGTGAGACTTAATAAAATATCATCAGCCTTGACTAACAGTTGCATAACCAAGCTTAGTTGTTAAAAATCAGGCTGTATTTCAAGGCGAGGTAAGTTTGAGGAGAATTTTTTTTTTTTTTTTGATTTTCATTTCTAGGAAAACTTGGCTATATGTTTCAGGAATTTCTTAGAAGTTTGAATAGTTAAACCCTCCCTCTGGAACCAGTAGATAAAATTCTACACATTAAACACAGTAAAAATGGCGCATATTCTGCAAAGGACAGAATTTTGGATTAAAGTTGTCTGGGCACAAAAGCAGTAACAAAATGATCCCTACAAAACAGAGTAACTTAATAACACAAGAAGTAACTTTTGTTAATTTGAAGCTTTAGAAACTGAAGCTTGTAAAGTAAGATGTAATTAAATTATGGTACTGTACATACCAGTTGTTCTCGGTAATTGAAACTTTACAATATGAAAAATACATTACATCTGTACAGTTTATACAGGTAGGTAGGATGAGTTTTGAAAAAGACTCACTTCGAGGGTCATACTCTGAAGTCAAAAAAATACTGCACAACTGAACTAATTACAAATTGTAGACTGGAAGCAATTAATCTTTGTGATTCGCTTTTAATTTGCACAGGGATCCTAGACTCCACAGAATTGTCTTCTCACTCGTGTCCACAGCCTTACATAGGATTTGGTTGCAGCCTCTGCTAGAGGAACCCCCCGAGGCCGGCAGCCCGCCTAGGGCAGCTGCTGGCCGTGCTCCTTGATCCGTGCCGATGTGGTGATTGTGCTCAGGTCCAGCTCGGGCTCCAGGCCGGCGTCCACTGCCTCCTCCTGGCTGCTGGCCTCGTAGGGCTTGTGAGCCAGCAGCTCGTGGTGCACCCCACAGTAGCTCAGCGTGGGCTGGTCGTAGGCCAGGAACGTTGACACGTTCATGGACAGCGGGATCTAGGGCAGGAACAGAGGGGAAACCCAAATGACATAACCAAATGGTGCTTGCCCAAGTGGGATGTTGAGAAACCAGACTGTCTGCTCTCTGTATCCCTCTGCACACCCCTCCCCACCCAAACCCTGCTCTTCACCAGGGTGCTTTACCCCTGACCTCCACCACCTCGGGTCTTGAGGCCCAGGGCTGCATTCGTGCTTGAATGTGTTTGAGAAGATTAGGATGTGATTCGAGTTAAATTATCTTTAGAGTGTAATTAACCTCAGCTATAATCAGTCAGGAAATACTGCAAATGAAATGTAAATGCTTTTTCAAGTGAGTGGTTTGAATTTGTCAGTGAGTGTGATATCTTTGATCTGCTTGGAAATACAGATGAGAGGGTTCCTACTATTGAAGTGCTTGGGGAAGGAGACCTCAACCCTCCTGGCATTGTAACTGAACAGGGAACATTCCTATCTGTATCTCCTCCTTTGCAGCTTTCCTTCCTGTTTTCATTCCTTGTGGGATGTGTATCAATAAAAATTTCTTCTTACGAAGAGTCTCCTGTTCTTGGAAATTAATAAATAATCTAATAATATCACAGCAATTGTAATGGTTCTCATCTCTGACAGCAATTCTGGAGTAAAACCCACTGCAGTGTTTAATTACCAGTGATATGGGAGCTTCATATTGTTTGGAGGTCAGGTTCAGATGAGCATCAGAATGCCCCAGCTAGTCTTAGATTTACAGTTCAGAAGCCTTAAAATGGCAGTTTCTATTCAAGGAAGCATCTGTTCTGAGAGCTGAATTTCATTGCACAGTATTAAATTGCTGTGCAGTGAGGGGGAAGTTCGGGCAACTCTCTATCTTTTCAGTCAGGAAGGGTAAAGCTCTAGACTTACTTTACATAGAAAGTGCAGCTAAAAGTTCACTTACAAAACTATATGGCAAACCAGAATTTTTATAAAAACAATTCTGTTCAGTCCTGAAAAGAATGTAGTCTAGTGCTTGGAATGTTTACTCTTTATTTATTTATATTTTTATGCATTTTTTTTGATCATCACTGGCAGTTGAAAAGTTACCATAGACTAAAAAGAAAGCACCTTTTTTTTTTTTTTTTTTTTTTTTTTTTTTGTTTATAAAAAAAAGAGGCAGATAATTTGGGTCTGGTCTCTCTGTAGCAGTTACAGGGATCTGCAGGAAATGGGTTATTTTCCCCAGCCTGCAGAAGTGTATTTACTTCTAAACTGATGGGGGCTGGCTGGGGAGGGGAAGGCTGGTGGCTCCCGATGAATATCTCAGCAATGGGCAGAGATGGGAAAGGTGCTTGCAAAGGCCTCACAGCATTTATTAAGCTTCTGCTGTTGTGCCTGTGTTCTTATCTGATTGCTTGACCTTGGCTGCTCTTTCATGAGACACAAAACT
Source organism: Phylloscopus whistleri (assembly GCA_017589585.1). NCBI lineage: Eukaryota > Metazoa > Chordata > Aves > Passeriformes > Phylloscopidae > Phylloscopus > Phylloscopus whistleri. The sequence goes on along the minus strand of JADMLD010001066.1, from coordinate 785,590 downwards.
GCATTTTTTTTTCTGAATGTATTGTATTTAGAATTAGAGGCAATATTTTCAGCCTAAGCATTTTGGTGTTTTGTTAAATTTCGTGGACGGGGGTGTTCAAACCTCTTGGGGTGATTTCAAGACTCAGCCACAGAATCCTGAGAATGAAAAGCTGGAAAATAAAGGCATAAGGGGACAGCCACAGATCTGGGGTGGCTTGAGAATGTTATGATGGGAAATTACGATAGGGCAATGGAATATTTTCCATGAAGATGACAGAAATAGAGCTGAAAAACAGATGATCATGAGGGATGAAAATAAGTAAATCACACTGAAACAGGAGAGTAAAATGAGCTGAAGGATGGAAGCAATAGAAGTGATGGAGCTGTGATGTGTCATTCTGAAAATGTACAGAATTAGAGTGTAATGACAATGTCATTACAGAATAGGCATGGGAATGTGATATATTAGGATATGGTCAATATGTGAGAATTTCATCTATTTCATATACAAGTTTTGCAGTTACCTTCAATTAAAAAAAGAAGCAGGCCCTTGTAATACATACCAGGGAACTATACAGCTTTTATGGTCACAAATGAAAATGAAATACTTTATTTGTGGCCATGAGAAGAGTCTTGTTATTTCAAGTGAACCTCAAAACAAACCCGTGACTTCACCATCCATCAGCTTGTCTCTGTGACTTTTTTTCCTGAAGGAGTCTTAGGACACGGCTATAATGTTTTGTAAATGTACATTTACATTTCCTGCCTCTGTACTGCTGTATTTAAGTTCTCCCTGTGATTTAGGTGGGTCTTGCATGTAACAAGTCCCTTAATTTCTCTCTAGATTGCCCTAGAGCTGTCTGATAGCCAGTTATGAGAAGAAAATACCTATCTGATTATCATCTTGTCCCTTTTCTTTCATTATCTGCTCCTTCAAGCACTTGCTTAAAACTGCTGTGCTGTGAAACAAGGGAGATACTTAAACTTCTGTTAAAGGAACAGATAAAGCTGTTACAGCCAATTTGTGATGGTCATGGATTTAGAGTTCAGATCCTTCTGGCTCCCCTGCCAAGAAGTAATTCAGCTGTGGGGGTGAAGTTCCCAGAAGTTACTTTTTGAGGTAATTTGCATACCCTGTGAGGGGGCTGCTCTGTAAGGCAGTGAATGCCTCGGGTTGAATTGTCCCTTGAAAGTGCTGCAAAAGGATGGCTGCAGGAATCTCTAGTGGCTCTTAAAGACCTCTGTTTTCCTTCAAACTTTTCAGTTCTTAGGTGGTTCTTTCATGTTTACATATTTCAACCTTCCCAATTCTGAAGGCCTGGTAAAGGGCAGTGTATTGTGGGATCAGCTGGTGAGAACTTCAGCAGGAAATGTCCTGAGGACAGGTATCAGCTCTGCCAGTTTTCTGTGGCAGTGGCACGGAGGAGTTGAATGCAAAGGGAAAGATTTTTTTCAGGCTTTTTCCTGCTTCACGCAAACTCATTTTCTACTCACTTCAGGCTGCAATTAAAAACCTACCAAAAGTATAAGCAGCAAGAATAGCTTTCACTGAGCAGCAACATTGTTCTTGGCACAAATGTTAATGCCTTCTTGGTGAGGGAGAATTATGTTTTCTCTTCAAAGGCACACCTGTCCAGATGTTGTACAAATTTTCAACACTGAAGGACTCTCACTTTTTTTTTCTGCTACACAGTTGTGGAATGTTTCATGTGTCCTGCTTGGCTTTGGCAATTTTTCTATTCTAACATGTTCATCTGTGGTTAACTTGGGGTCCCACATTGTGAGAAACACTGCAGCTGAATCCAAGCAGGTGTTTTGTGCCCAACCTTCACTGCTGTGTCAGACTAAATTGCACATTCCTGGCAGAGAAAGACCAGAGCGAGGAACCTGAAATCCTTTAAAGTCTTTTAAACCATCAGGTGAGTCACTCTCAAGGGGAGGGCCCATTGTCTCCTTGGCAGTATAAACAAAAGAGCCTCTTACTGAAGTAGCTGCTGTGTCTAGACTTCAGTTGTTTCAGTGGCTGAATGCCCTAGGCTTATATTGATAGTAGAAAAATCTTTACTAAGTGCATGATTAGAGTTATAGTCCATCTGTAATAGCAGTCTTCCCTGTTCAGGGTCCAACATGACTTTTTAGTAATTTATGATGCAAGCACATTCCCTGGGAAAGGGAGGATGGCATTAAAAAGAGTAAAAATCACCCTGATAAAGACAGACCAGAACTTCTGAAGCTTTGTTTTGAATGTTGGACACTTGAACAGTAAACTGCAATTTTCTGAGGGTTGGAAGAGAGTGCAGAGAGCATTCAACCACTGATAGGTTCCATGGAAAAACCAGGCTATTTTTTTTGTTGTTGTTATGTCAATGTAGATTTGATATCTTAAAGCAGAAGGAATTGAAAACATGTTTTCAGCAATTTGCACATACTAATTTTGACAGTCACTTTTACCAGTTTTTGAAATTCCAGAGTGAACAGCTGCTAACAGCTGCTAAGCTCTTTCTTCTTTATTTTAAGAAGATGGTAAGGAAGAGGAGAAAGCAGAAGGAAAAGGTTTTGTATTTCACTGATTCAGTTCACTGGGGTTCAGGCTAAGACATAATGAGCCATGGTTCCCTAGTTGCTGGGCATTTTGTCTTGCATGTTGTTAATTGTCCTAAAATTTGAACAGGGTGGTATTTACTTAAGATCTTTCCTTCCTGCAAAGAATGTGACATTTATAAGATAAGAACAACTTGTGTCTTGATTAGCTCTAATTGCATGCTTGACTTGGAAAGGAGTATGTATTACATTTTTTCAGTTAGACACTTATGCTTGCTAATAATGTTAGAAAAATGAACAAGTTATAAATACTCTTCTGCCTGACAAAGTAAATACCTCCTTGCCTTTTTTTTTTTTAAATTTGTGTATGTGTATTCCTTTGGTTTGTATGGGTTTTTATTTGTTGGTTGGTTTGGTTTTGTTTTTAATTTGAGCGACCTGCAGTTTTGGATTTTTGTTTCTTTTTAATAGCAGTCCTTCAAGTTCTAATGTAGTAAAGTGAATTAAGGAAGTAGGTATGAGAGTGTGTGACTAAATAAAAATTAATCCATTCCGTTGCTTGAAATATGGTTCATAATATTTAATAGAGGTGTACATTATCATAAAGCAGCTCTAAAATGTTATTACAATTAGATCTGTATCTAACTGAGCACTAACCTTTTTAGGCTTCTCATTTGTTTTTAATTTGTATGCAAAACTTGGTGTTTATTAGATAGGCTCTGAAGGCATAATTACTGAGGTATCATTTAAAAACAGCACCACTAAACTTCGTGGGACTAAAAGTGAATCAACACAGATAAAGCTTTTGCTTTAGATACTGGATAAATGATGGACTCAAATCAAAGCATTGCCTAGCCAGCTTTTGTTGCATGTAGAAAAAGGGAGCTATCTTTTGTCTTAGTAAGGTTTGTTGCAGCTTGGAGAACCTGAGCATCATGCTGTATCTTAGTTATAATCCTCTGTTTAGCAGTCAGTAGGTTGTCTTAAAATATGAGAGAATTGTATGAATAAAAGCACATTAAAGAAGACACCTTGGAAAAGTGAATTTGTGGGGATGTCTCAGGGAATGTGCTTAAGCCACACGTGTAGGTGATGTGTGTATATTGTACATGCACACTTGGTAAGTCACGTGGACACGCCCCTGGAAGAGGTCAGTGCACCCCCTTCTCTTCTCCTCAGAAAGTTCTAGAATGCTGAGAAGAAAATGAATGAAATGATTTGGATTTATGTTATAGATTTGTTTCATGCTTAGGGGAGGTCTGTTTCCCTTAAATCAAAACCTCTTGTATCACAAAGGAGAACAAACAGTGAATTAAAGTTCTTCTAAACTTGTCCAAGGCAGGCTTAGTTGAACCTCAGGGTGCCTTGTTCAGTCAGAATCTGGGCCTGGTCGTGCAGCAAGTCCTCCACAACCCCAGGGCACAGTTTGTGTTTTAGAGAGCAAGATCTGTGCCTGGTAATGGAGGAGTTCTCATCATGAGCAAAACCCACCGAAGGCTGCCAGGTGCAATATCCAATCATTTACACCACCCACTGCAGTTATCTTCACAGATTTTTATTGATTGTTCCTGTTTTGGTTGATAGTTGAACTCTTTGGGCCATCAGTGGGCTCTAAGTAGAGTTTTTTGTATTTCTCAGAGGATGGGTTCGCATACCTTGGGTAGGCTTCTGCAGAGTGCGATTAATATGATCTTATTTTCTTCTCTAATTATTTTAATGTAATAGGCAATTTTCATATCCCCTAAGTACTGTAACAGGCAATCTCATTACTTTTCATCAGGCTTGTTTACAGAGAAATAAAACAGCAGCAGAATAAACAACACTGAATGAACCAGAAGCTGAAGTATTACCTACTCTGAGTGTTCAGAACCACACCTCAAACTCCACAGATCATGAGTTTACCTTAAGAAAAGGAAGGTATCTTTATTGATACAGTCTTTAGCTGGTTCTTTACTTCTCAGTGTGTGAAAAGTTGGGAAATTTTATATAGATTGCGTATCTAACTATGAAGGCTAAGTTCTAAACTCAGTGAAAGCTGAAGTTATTAAAACCCCAGTAAGAGGAGGTTTAGAAAATACTAAGGAACTTTAGATAGAGTGATGATGTTGACATCTTCCTTTTTACATTTCACCCTTTCTCTCTCTTACCTTCCAAATCTTAACCTTTCTTACATGGTTTGTTTTATAGTTCTCCCTCTATTTCTGTCTTAGGGAGGAAGAATCCTTTTTATTACTGACCATGTTAATAATTTGTGTAAGCTCTCCATTTCCCAGTCATATTGATATTGGCTGCCCTTAGTCTATTACCTCATTCACCTTTGCTTTTCTTTGCACTCTACGTTGTCTCTTTGGCTGCTTCTCACTGAGATGCCCTCATGCTCCATTCCCTTAAATGCTATATCCCAAAACAGGCTTTCAGATACAGGAGAGTCTGGTGGTGCTGAGACAAGCAGTGAAACCACACTGTGGTTCTCAATTGTGAGTATGAGTTGTCAGCCCTTGGAACAGTTCTGCTGCTCATGGGCTGTAATGGTGGTTCCAGGCTGATCCTGCCAAGGGCTGCATGAGCTGTGGCTTGCCCAGTGGAATAAGCTGATGACATGTGCATATGTTTGGATAAAGTGGCTTCCCTGGGATATCATAAGCCAGGGCCACCAGATTTACAGATCTGAAGGGAAGGGGGACTTGGGTCTGAGAGCAAGGAGGAGGCCTTATTTCCTCTGCTAGCTTGATTTTTCCAAAATTTAGTGTGTAGAAACTGAGTTGAAGACAAACTATGTATTTCATTTGTGTTCTGTATTATAGGTATCTTGAGATTAAAAAGGGTTATCAATTAAAAGACCCACAAAAACGAACAAAAAGCTGATGTTTTTGATGCTTTTCTCCTGATATTTCTGGAGGACACATTTTCCTGTCACATCTGCAGCTGACAGAATCCTGTCCACAGTGTTCTGGTAGCTGAAGCCACGAGACTGCCTCAGCAGAGGTGTGCTGGCAAAGCCCTTCCTGCAGATGCAGCCATGGTTAATTCTGTTAGCTCGGTGTGTGTCAGGCAGGATGTTCTTCAGCTGGTGCAGGGGGCTGCAGTCACATTGTTCTGCTGCTATTGCAGCACTCCCAGCTGACTGCCAGGGAATTTGAGGCATTCTGTGGTCAGTGATACAGCATCAGGGATATTCCCATGTAAATCTCAAGTCCAGACTAGGAAGTGTGCAAGAAGGGTTTAAACCCACAAGCAATATCCCCCAATCCCTCAGCTGCCCTGCTCTGGTACCTCTGTGTCCTGCTGCGTTTTGTGGTGCTGTGCTGAGCCAAAGCACACCTCGAGCTCTCTGGTGTGTGCAGATCATTTCAAGGCATAACATCAAAGTGCCTTTGGGCATAGGAAACTGCTCATGAACAATGAGGATGTCAATCATGGGCTTTCAGTCCCAGGCGTGTTGCAACAGAAATTCCTCTTTACATTTCAAACTGTTTGTTTCTGTGGAGTGGTGTCACTTTGGGCACAGTGTTCTCAAATTATTTAAAAATCTAACATTCACAGCCTGCATCAGCTTAAAATATGAGTAATATTACTCCAGTGACTAATCCAGCCGTACCTGTCAAGAGATGGAAAGCCTATACTGAGACTGCTTTAATCCATTTGCTGATTTTTATGGTCTCAAAGTCCCTTGAAGTACCTGACTCAAATCCAGATGTGCCCCACATGCTGAGTTTTGCATGTAAATTAGTTTAAATTAGTTGAAGGATACAGACAGATTCCCTTGGGATTTAATAATTGGCTAAAAGTAAAATGGTTTGTTTATTGCAGGAAGTGTTTTCTGTTCAAAGTCTATTTTGCACTGTGTACTGCAGCTGTTCTCATTGAAAATGTAATACACGCTGCACAGAATTCCAGGTTTCCTTCTTGTATCCTTCCTTCCTTTGTTCTGTGAGATGGGTTTGTGTTGCTCAGAGGAGTGGATGATAATCTCTTCAAAGAATAATTAAAAATAGGCAAAACCCCAATTTTCCATATAGCTACCATTGCACTTTGGTTGAATAACTAGCATATTGATATTTTCTAATCGTTGGAACAGAAGCATTTTCATATATCTTAAAAAACCCCTTTGGATGATGCCAAAATGCTACTGCAGTTTTGGCAGAGGCTCTCCTGGCATCAAGTCCTCGTTCTTTGTTAATGGGAGGAGAAATGATATTTCACCCAGAGAGAAGAGACTTCCTAATGGATATTGGGAGAAAGAACTCAAAACACCGAAGAATTTAAACCAAAACTTTCTAACTGAAAATTAAAAAAAAAAAATACAGAGAAGAATATATGTAAAAGAAAAGTGAAATTTACATTTAATGTTTAAATAAAATACTGCTTTATCAGACTCAGTTCTTGGACTTTACCATGAAATGAGCAGTGTTTGTTTTGTTTATTTCTGCAGAATAGTGTAATTTCATAAAACTCTTCTGAGTGAAGTATTTCCAATTGCATTACTGAATAGACTCTGTGTAATTATTTAAGTAAATTAAAGAAAGATGTTGGTTAAAAATTGAATCATATTACAACAGAAGACTAATACCAGACACAGCTTGAAAGGCAAGAGCAGGGCTTAATATAATTTATAAATTTCATGGATGGGGAGCATGGGATGGGATATATTGATTATTCAGTTCTCAGTAAAGGTTCTTAATAACGTTACTGTATATACCTGACTGATGTAAAATGGTTATTTTCTGATGTGACAGAAGTAATAATAGATTGTTTCTTTTCCTTAACCGTCACATCCTATATATTACATTGTTTGGTATTTATGCTAAATGAAAAAAATTTCTTTTTTAAAATTACTTCCTTCTTTGAGTGTCCTTCATATTATATTTTATCACTGTATAATTTTTGAGGGAAAAAGCTCTGTTACATTCCCAAGCAGGATATCAGTATATGTTAGATTTTTTTTTTTATTTCTGAGATGTATTACTATTTGCACTTGTTAAAATATTTCTATCATGCATATTAGCTGCTCTGCTGCTATGACATTTGTGTGGCACTCGGGCTGGCTGTTTGTGTCTTGAATTGTCCAAAACTAAACAATTCTTCACTTTAGGACTACAAACTTTTCAGGGCAGGAAAGCGTTACTTGGCCAATTCACTATGAACTCCTCTAAAATCCAGGCCGGACATTGCAAATATGAAGTGACAGTTTGTTGATAGCCGGGCTGACCTTTCCACTCCTAAATGCTGCGCTAATTAGTTACTTTGGCAGAGTTTCAGGAGAGGGACAGTAAACAAGGGGGCATGGGCAATGCACTATGTCAGAGGTGTGCAGGCAGGGGAGCAAGGCTGAGCAGAGCGGTTGGCAAGGAAAATTCCTGGAGGGTTGTAAAAAGCCCTCGTGTTGGGAGATGAGCTGGGGCTGGTTGCTGCTGCGCTGCCCTGGTGCAGAGGTTGGGCTGTGCGGGCTCAGGCCCCGCGGTGCTGCCGGCCCTGCACGGCTCCCTCCTGCCCAGCACTGCCGGGAGAAGCCTCTCTGCCTCTCCAGGCTGCCCTAACTCTTCATGGCCTTTTTGACAAGGGCATCCTAAAGCCCCGTCCTGCTCACCACTTGGCCCCAGTGGTAATCCTTTCAGATTTGTACACGTCAAGTGCATTTCCTCGTTCACAAAATCCTCAGGCAGTGAGGGAAAGGCAGGCTGGTTGGATATTTCTTTCGAGCCAGTCCCTTTGATCTTTGCTAGAACCCATACAAATATGTTTATTTTCTTACTTCAGCTGTGGAGAGAGCAGTCTGTTGCCCTTGCTGCATGGCTGATTTGGGTCAGCATGTTTCCTTCAGGTCCAAAAGGAGTCATGTTGCTGTGTGATGAAAGAAGCTGCTTGCAGTATTTTTGGTACTGTGAGTAGGCAGAGGATGGTTCTCTTCATGCAGCCTGAGATGTTAAACAGTGTTTAACTCCCCATGTGTAGCAAGAGCCCCCAGGAGTCTGGGGAACACACAGAATGGGTGTGGAGCAGCACTGCCAGTGCTTCTAGCAGGTCTGGTCTGGAGAAGAAGAATGGAATTGGAATGCTTCTGAAACAAATGGTAGTAGTACAGACAGTGTAGGAAACACATTTCATTTATGTAATTATGTAGGGAAAATTCCACAGAATTTACAAGACAGGATGTGTTTCTGTTGAGAGGGCTTATTTGCTCTTTGAACAAGGGAGGAGATTCTGTGGCAAACAGGACAAACTTGGAGGGCTCAGGAGCTAGGCCCAGCTGTGTGCAAGGAAAAAGGAAGTGCAGGTGTACTGGATGTTCCTTGGCGTCCGTGGCCTGCATTGGGATTTCCTGCCTGCAGGTGCAAGATGGGCAAAACTGTGCTGGCAATAAAGATTTTCCCTCGGTGTTTGAGGAGGATAAGATTATGTGTGAGCCACCTGTGTTAATGGGTCTGTGCATGTTAAAGATAATAAAATAGTGCTGCTCTGCAAAATGAGGAGAAATTTACACTCTGAGGCCTCATGCTCCACCTTGACTAGCTCTAGGCAGATCCTGATAATGGAACATGAACTTCCACTTAGATGGAAATTCAAGAATCTGAGAGATGTTGGTGTGAATTAGAATGAAAAAAAATTAAGGACTTTTGACATTTTTGACATATTTTCATTTGAATTAGAATATTTTGTTCTAACTGGTTTTTGTCACATGCTGTCTTAGTAATTAAACCTTCAACAATATGGATTATCAAAATTGATTTTTGAAATGTTGATTAAAGCTGTAAAGTGGCAATAGTGTATTAAAATCATAATGAGAACATTGTAGTCTAATCCAAATGTTCCAGACTTTTTAGTGAGATATTGTGTATATATTTTTCTTTTTCTTTTTAAAATCAATTTTGTTAATTGCAATTTTCTGTTGAAAAAAATCTGTCCATGTGTTTTTGACCAATTCTGCGTACCTTGAGAATAATTTCAAGGATTGGTTCCTCATCTAAGGCCAGACCATGCCATTAGCAGGATTGTAGTCACAAAGTACCATCACATCTCATCTGAGACTTTAAACACAGACAAAAAAGGTAATTGAGCAACAATAGATGGAGTTACTAACAGTGCCAGTGCAGTACTTGGTGGCTGTTACTAATTAAATGACTTAATTAAGTTGTCAGGACAGAATGTAGATAATCCCTGTGTCAGTTGTTTGTTATCATCTGGTTGCTTGGGCAGATCAGTGTCTGGTGTGTGTCACGCACCAGGATGTGGCGTGGACCCTTTTTTTCCTATCGATTTCCTTAGGCATTTCTGCATTCTCTCTCAATATAGCAGTCAGAGAACAGGTGCAGGCTCTGACGTGTCCCATTTGTAGGGCTCTGCTGGCACCTGTAGAGTGTCAGGAGTTTCCAGGCACAGGTGGCTCCCAGTGGTGTGACTGTGCAGTCATAAATTGTGTTTCAGTGTTGGGTAGCCATAAAGCACCGGGAGGGCAGAGTGTCACCAGTGAGGAGTGCTGCTCCCTGCACAGGATTGCTGGCACAGGAGCTGTGGCAGCCTGCTCACACCTTGCTGTGTGGCATTCCCAGTTGCAGTGGCTCCTGTTGCTGAGGGAAGAGCTGGATTTCTCTGTTCAGTGGTCACCCTGGAGTGCCCCTGTGGTTCTGCAGTCCTGGGCGATTGGAGATCCCCTCTGAAAGCCTGCATTCCATCAGGGGCTGCAGGCAGGCGCTGGGGCTGTTCCTGGAAACGTGCTCCAGGGGCTGGTGACACACTGGAGCCCTGCAGGCGGGGCAGGCAGGTGTGTGCCTGCAGCACTGCTCCAAGTGCTGAACACACCTGCACAAGGGCCAGCACAGCTGCTCTGTCAGCCAGGGGCTTTCTGTGGAGACATCCTGGTGAGATTCCACAGAGAACTGTCTTAGCTCACTTTGCCTCTCACAAATCCCTCTCTGAAGCCATTTGCTTTGAAAACCTTTGCGTAAAACTTTGACTGCAAGAAATTGCATGAGAATGACTAAAGTAGAATTAATTTCTAGTACTGCTTTTTCAAAATCTGGTTTTGTGTGGTTTAATATGCACAGCAGGTGGGCTGAAAATCTGACCAAATTTCACAATCAGATGTCAAACAGAGGCCACATCTAATTTACAAACCTATCTTTTAAATATTCGGGCAGAAGTTCTTTAAGGGGATTCTAGAATAATAGAGAAATATTTGTTAGAGTTTTACGTGACAGTGATGTTTTCTGCCTTTTTAAAGAATAGTTTGCTATTTATCATTTTGTTCCTTTCAGTAATGTGCTTTGCACATTAAAAATAGATGAACAGAGAACTATTCAGCTGAGCTACCCAAAGATGCAGGTGGCTGGTGCAGAAATCTGCCAGTCTCAAATTTATATTGGAAAATTCCCCATGAAAGACTTTCTACCCCAGAGCGGGTGAAGTTAACTGGCATGGGTCACGTTTATTTTCTAGCAATAGATTTTATAGTTGTACAGAAAAAAAATTCTCCAACCTCATGAACATTAGCAACACATTTTGTAACCCCTATTTGATTTTACAAGCACAAGGGTTTATAAAAGGGAAGCTTATGAAGATTTCAGTGCTGCTCACTTCTCCCCGTTATGCATTGAGTCTGTGGCACTGCTCCTGAGTCAGGCAGCTGCCTTTGGTCATCCAGGAGTTTATTAGACACTGTGCCTCTGCAGGGGCTTTGTGTCCCAGCCACACAGGCTGGGCCTCACTTGGAATTTGCCTTCCACAAAGTTTTTGATTGAATCTGCACTGTGCATCTGGCATTGATAGGAAATGGGTCTGGGGAAGGCCAAGAGCTGCCCAGAAAAGATTGCTTTTTCCTAGGATTATTTGAGGACTTGGTGGAGATGTGGGATTTGGCAGTGTGTTGGAAGAGAAAGGCGATAATTATTTGAGTATCATGATTTATGAAAGACACAGCCAAAATACTGATTGTTGAAGCACTTACTTCACTTCTATGAATTTCTGTAGTAAGCGAAGGCTGGCTTGAGAAGGAAGCTACTTTAAAGCAAAAGCATTGATTAATGCTGCAGTGATTGCCCCAGAAAATTCTCTTGCTTCAGGGTCAGCACAAAGCAGTCCTTTGTAGTTTTCCTGCCAGATAAGTTTGTACCTTGCATTTTCTCTGGCATTGTTTTTACCTTTGCCTAAGGTGTCAGAGACAGATCACGTCTGAGATGTGGTTCCTGGCAGTACAGTGAAAGCACAGCCTGGGCTCTGGGGATCTGTGAGGGAAGGACTCTATCTGTGCTATTCCTCTCTGTGCAAAGGAGTCACTCTCCTGGCCTGCAGAGCAGTGAAAGGGCTCTGGAGGAGCTCCTGCACTGCTCCCTGTGGTGTGGCTGCTGCCTCAGCTCCCACTGCTCACACAGGGGCTGTGTGCCAGGCTGGCACTGCTGGCCCATTGCCTCTGCTCTCTGTTCCTACAGTGCACATTGTCTTTCAATATCACAGCTTAAAGACAGTTCAAAGTTGGCTTATGTAGAAATAATAACTGATGGTTTAAAAGAAAGTAAAATTATGAAATGCTGTATTCAGAGGTAACCCTTGTCTTGATGGTACTGAGAAAAATTATCTTAATGAACTACTCCAGAGATAAGGTGGCAGCTTGGGAAGAGTGCAGCAGGGAAAGGAGGAATAATTAATTTTAAGCTTGGGTTGTATATGTAAGACAAGCATCCTAGATAGCCAGCTTTTTGAGTACATGCCATCATTCACTTTCTGGAGTAAATGGAAAAATTGCAGTAGAGCTTTTCAAAACGCTCTAATAAATTCATTTTCTGAAAAGTAGTTATGTGCTTTGAATAAATAACACACTTTGTCTTTTTTGTTTGTTTAAAAAGAAAGCCTTAAAGAGCAAAAATGAGGAGAGTAAAAGTTGTTTGCCATTCAAAGAAGCTAATGCAATTGCTTGGGCTGATGATTTGCATTGAATTGTTGATATGTTCATTTCTTCTTCATTAACAAATTCTCTTTTATTCTTTAAGAGCAAGACATACAACCTAATGGATTTTCAGTTTATGAGATTCTTTATTTTCTGGTTTTTATTTAGTTAGTATGTGATGTTTTCACATATGTTGTTTGACTAAAAGAAAGTGAGGACAGACAAAAAAACAAACAAATCCCGAAAGCACTCTAGGCTCCATCCTTAATCTACCTGTCCATTCTGTTCCTTTCCACTCCTGGAAAGATTTGAGCAACGTGTGTTGCTGCTTCCTATCACCTCTTGGCTTCCCTGCAGCAATCAGAGTCTCTGGACTGTAGGATTTTTACTGAGCTGAGCAGCCAGCTTGTTATTTGTGGTGCATTAGCTGTGCCTCCTGCACTGCCCCTGCTGTGCTGCCCCAGCTCTGAGGGCATTACTGATGCCCACAGCCCAGGAGCAAAGCCCCTGTGAGCTGTACAGAGATCTCAGGGCGAGGGCAAGGGAATCTTTAGCTCCTGCAGCTTGTTTGGATGCAGTGCGGAGGGTAGGGAAATGGCAGCTCAGCCAAAAGGTGAGAAGCAGGATGATATTGCTGGGACAGAGGCTCCACTGAAAAGCAACACAAGTGCACGTGTTGTAAGAAGGTTTTAAAAAGCTGAGCTTGTCTACGTGTCCGGTTGGAAAAATCTAACACAGTGAGAGCAGGAGTGCTTGGGAGCCTCAATGCTCAGTGCCAGAGTTGTGGGAATCTTTGCTCCAGTGTTGTTCCCCTAGGCCTGGGCTCCTTTTCAATCTGCCTGTTGTGCTGGGACTGTAACCCACTGAGTTGTGTGTGCTTTTTAATTTCCTTGTCTCCTGGGGTAGCTCAGCCCTGCTGCTGATGTAGCTGTGTGTGTTGGTGGCTGTCTGGGCATCCCTCTGTACATGTGTGGGTCAGCTCAGCACTTACTCCTGAGAGCTCTGTTGTATAGATGTGGTAGAATGAGGATTGGCAGAGTCTTTATCTGTTTTCATTTCATTCTGTAATCGGGAATGGGCTTGCTCAGTGGATTTTCTAGCATTTAAAATACATTCAACAAACGTGTTTTATACTGATTTTATGGAATCTTCTGCTTTGATGGATATCACTGTATGTCCTTTTAAATTTTTCACTTTTCTTCAGTGTTGGAGAATTATGAATACTTCTGAGCTTCGTCTCTAAATGGTTTTCCTCAATCAGAGCCAACTCTAACTTGATGGAACAGGTGGTTGCTTAAACAGCAAATTGTTTAACATAAAGCCCTGGCCAGGACATAGCTTCTTTTAATTAAACAGCTCACAGTGACCCTGCCAGCTGTCTTTTCCCTTGCTCAGCATTGCCCCACTGCTTTGGACAGAGTGTGCAGCAGTAAAATAAAGCACGTCTCCAATGTTAACCCTGTTCCATAGGGATCTCCCAAACTTTTCTTGTATGTATTGGGATGTTAAGGTGCCATAAGTCTGGATAGGACGTGCTTTTCCTGTTTTTCCTACATTTCTTTTGATGATACCAATCTCTTCTTGTTTCAGGGGGAAAAACCCCAACTCAAGCATGTGGCTCCACCTTTCCATTGCAAAATGCTGTCACTCAGCGACTTCAAAGCCAGGGCATGAAGGACTGCTTGGCTTGCATGTTACTGAAACACCAAGTGGAGAGGCACTGAGAGGGGCACAAAGAGAGAGGCTCTTTATGCTGTCCCCCTTACCTCATGTCCTGACTCCTCAAACAGGGAAGGGGAATGCTCATCTGCAGGGACAAGAGGTGTGGTGTGCACATAAAGTCCATTTTTTTCCCTCAGTAATTTAGAATGTATTTAGAACCTCTTGGCAAGTACTTGTCAAACCAGCCAGCCCAGTGGCTAATTTTTAGGAGGTTTTGACCTAGAAGCCATTATTGAGCTCCTGGATCCTGACTGATAGTGTCAGTATTAGTTTCCAGTGAAGCAGGTAGACTCCTCCATCACCTGAGCAGGCAGTGCTCCAGTGCCCATGTGATAGCCCTGTTAGTCATGCAGATGTCATAGCTACAGGCTCTGAAACCCCTTGGTCTGTAGGTTATTTTGAAATCTCTGGTTTTGGCTCTTTCATATTTGCAGAGGTATTTGCTACAAGTCTAAGGTAGATGTGCCAAGAGGCACAACTGGCAGGATGAAGACCTAGTTTTTGGGTTTGAGAAATATATAATTTCAAGTGTTTGTGGTGACCCACTTTAAAAAATGCTGTACTACTATTACCATACTCTTTATGTAGATGTGACAAATATAAAAGAAGTCTGATACCTTTATGTTATAAAATACCATCTCTGTTTTGTAGGCAAAGTACTTTTCTCATGTATCAGTTAACAGGGTATGCAGAGAGGTTTTTTACCAGCTGTCACAAAAGGGATCCCAAAGTGCTTTGTTCACAGCAAATCAAATGTTGATTGCCACCAGAGGGGGAATTGGGGTCCTCCAGTAGAGTTCAGCCTTTGTAGCCTCAACTAAGGAAGTGGCAGCTTGTTGACAGATAAATCTGGACTAAATAACAGAAATTCCATTTCATTTATGTTATTTTTTTTAAGTTAAAATCTTTTTTGCAGAAAGATTTTAGCATAGCAGTTTTCCTGCTGCACTTTTTTTTGGTTTTTTGGCTGAAGCTTGCTTGTGTTGTCTGTAGTATACTTTGACTGTAGACTGTAGACTGTATTATACTGTAGACTTTGGATGGAAAAGACTGTTTGAACTAGAGAACTATATACATGTTTATTCCCAATGCTACTGGCTGCTTATTGCCAAATTATCTTGCTGAAAGTATAGGATGGGGATCTTTAACTAGTCACTGTAAAACATTCCTTTAATCTTTTAATTGCTAGTATCTTACCAGTTTCATAAATATTCCCCTTTTTTGTGGCACCTACTTAAATGTGATACATTGCTATATCTCTGTTCAAATACATGGTAGGAATTGAAGGTTGATGTCTCATCTGTATTGTATCTGATCTGTTACTGGCCTTTAAAGCATTATGGATACCTTGATCAAATATTATTTTCATCTGACTCTTGAATTAACAGTGAGAGACTGACAGATATATTCACTTTCAGCGATAAAGATACTGTTAGTCCTTGGATATTCCCACAAATCCAGGCTTTAGATCAGCACTCATTTATTATAAATCAGGGTGAGAGGATTTACTAAATCAAGATTGCAAAGTATTGGAAAAGTATATAAAGTGGTGTCCTCTCAGAGATCTCCCAGTTAATTGTGACATTGGGGCTCAACACGTGATGCTGGGATATCAAGTACAAAACCTCAGTTCGATACATGGTGTGGGGTTATTGTCAGGGAATTTTTAAAAGCCATGGTCAGCTTGTACACTGGCTGTCATTTCTAACATCCCATGGCCCCCGTGTACAGCTGCATTTGACTCCTGGCTGTAATTACAGTTCTTCAGGAGTTCTGGTGAGCTGCACTGTGCCTTGGTGAGTGTAACAGCCTGCCTGTGAAGTCATCGTTAATCGATGGGGATGATGTTACAAAAACATCTGCTCCTGGCATAATTGATGCCACTTTTCATCAAGATCAGCACTTTAAGCTGAATCAGACATTAATTAATATAGGAATTCGCTCAGTTGTGAAGAACTTTTCCGCTGGAAAAAGTCCATTTGGCCAGGATAGCAGTACTAACGGAGATTTCAAACCTGTCTAGGTAAAAGGTCCTTATGCTTTTTCTGATTTTCAAGGAAATCCTTTGTGTTTCTGAACCTGTGTCTCAGTTCTTTTGGGGTCTGCTGTTTTTCCAGGTGTGGAATGAAACAGGAATCTCTCTAATCCTGCCCCTGAAGAAGCACTGTGCTGTTACCCTCTTCCATGGCAGTTCTTTAAGTCTCTCCATTGTGCATATGTGTATTTTAATTTTTCACTTCAGTACACACATACAATATGACAGACTTCTAGTTGCTTTGGAAACTTTAATTTCCAATTTTCTTATTTGCTTTTAAAATCAAAGTGTTTTGCTAATGCCTATTTCTTCTGATAAGCTGAGTGTATTTTATTCTCAGCCCAGAGCTAGGACTGGTTAAAGCAATTTTCACAGCAGCTGTAGACAAATGCATGGTAAGTAAATTAGCTTTTATTATAATCACAGTGGCGCTTCTTTTCTATTTGATTTCTGCATGTTCTTGTGTGAATTCTCAGACTTAAGTATATTAAAATGTGAGAGAGATGATTTGAAAGGTGCCTGCATGAACATTCCCTGCGAGGTGCCTCTGAGCTCCTGTCTGCCCACAAGAACAGCAGAGCACTGGGTGTGCAGGGGCCCTGCTCTGCAGGCCCACGAGCTGTGGGACATAGCTGACGTGGGAACTCTGCCCAGGGCATGTGCCACAGCACCACAATGTCCTGGTGTTTCAGGCTGCTTGTGGCACATGTGGTACACAGACAGGGTCAGCATCATGGTTTTCTACCTGGGAGCCAGAGAAGCTGCAAACACTGTGGAAGAAATCTGAATGCCTGTTCTGTGTGTTTTATAGCGTGTTTAAAAAGCAGGGATTTGATGTGTTTGTAACATTGGCTGTCTTTCTAGCCACTGTATAGACCTAAATTGAAAAAGCAGTGATAAAATGGCTGCTGTACATAGACCTGTTCACCTGTAATTTGGCTGGGGTGCTGCAGGATAACCTAGCAGTGAAAGAGAGCATGGTAGGGGATGTGAACTGGATGTTGAATTTATGTGCTGAAATACAGGTGAGGGTGAGGGGGAAACTTTGTAGCAGCTGAGCTGTGTGGTTTTGCTCTCAGGTTGGGAGAACAGCAGATAAAGGCCTGCAGAAACCTCTCCTAGATGTGTGGGTCTTAGGGCAGCACCTCAGTGGAGCTGAGGATTAAAATTGCAGGAGGAGACAGTGGGCATGTTGTAGGACAGAACTGGACTTTAGATTGGCAACTAGGAGAGAGATGATTTGCAAGGGTGGGGTGCTTGGTTCTGCCCTCACGTGGGACTGGTCAGCTGTGCCCCCATGGTGGGGAAACATCTGGGTGAGGGGCAGTTCGGCACAAAGTCTGTGCGGGCACCATCAGCATGCTGATACAAAAAAGATGTGGCACATGGGTACTTCAGTGCCAGGGCATGTCTTGGAATTGTTTTACTCTGGCCAGCGCTCTGGCCTTGGCTGGAGAGGAATAATATCCACTACTGAGCTGTGTCATCAAAGCTACCAGATAATTAGGGATTTCCTGAAGGACAGCATTGGGAGAAATCGGAATCTAGAAGTGATGACTTAGAAGAATGATTTGGAGTCTGCAGTCAAGACAGCATGAAGCAACATGTGATAAACCCCTTCAGATATATACAGTTCTGCTGCAAAGGAGGGAAGATCTGTTCTCCATCATAGTGGTGGGTAAAACAAGAAGCAGATCTTAAATAGGATTAAATTGGATTAAACTTCTCCTGTTAGGGATAATTAAGTACTGTAATAGCTGCCAGAGGAAACAGAGAAGTGCACTTCACAGGAAGCAAGCCAGAAACAGATTAGCCAGACTTCTGTCAAGAATGCATTGTGGCCATTGCTGCTGGGGCAAGTGATGGAAAAGGTGATCTCCCCAACTCCTCTCAGCCCCACTCTAAAATACCACTTTGAATTGGAACCAAACTACTTCCCTTATGTGCTTCTCAAGTCTGACTTGGATTAAACATTTTCTTAGTAAGCTTCTAGATAGAAGGCTTTTTGTTGTTGGGATTTAGCATTGGCATTCCATGTCCTCCGCTCCCCAACCCTCCAAAAAAGAAAAATCCGACTTTTTAGTCTTGAAAAGTTCCTAGCTTAGTAATTGATATTGATTGTTCCCAGAATTAGAAGGTGTAGATCAGAGAAATACACTTTTGAGTGAGGATAGTCCTTGTAAGAGAAACAGAGCAACAAGCAGGTTAAAAGAGAATTTGGAGATAGCTGTGTTTTGTGTGGGATCAGAGACATTCTTGCCAAAGTCCCATCTGTTCAGTTTTTCTTCAGCTCTGTTTTCTTCTCACCTCTCTGTTGTGCTTGCACTCTGAAAGGAGACATTTCTGTCTGATTGAGGTGCTGAAGTCGTGCAGTTGTCTCTCCAAATGTAGGGATCACAAAGAGCAACTGAGATGTCATTTTCAGAAACTGAGAGGTTTCACTGGTAGTAAAATCACCAGGAATATTCTGATTCAGGAAAGCCTAAGAAACTGTCTTCAGCAGATGGGAAGCAAGTAAAGGAACAATTACGCTGTTCTGGACAGAGATAACACCCCCACTCCCCAGCTTTGCAACTGACTGTGAAGCTCTGTGTTCAGGACTCTTGGCAAAGTCTGTCTGCTGTTGTGTGTTTTAATCACACCTGTGGTGTTCCTCTTCGAGTTAAAGTGTGAAAAATTAGAGTTCCACCTCGACAGAACTTAGGGGAAAAGATGAGCCTGAAAACAGGGCTGAATCCTCTACTGCCAGCACATAGCTTACAGTGCATGGCACAGCTCTGTAGAAGGAAACCCTGGGTGTCCTGGAGCCTGGGAATGTCTTCACAGGCTGTGTCTGAGAGATGGCACCTGGAGCAAGCTTGGAACGCTGGAAATTCTGCACTGGCACCTGACCCCAGCACCCTTGCGCGTGGCCCTGAGGAATATTTCTGTGTGTGGTGGGAGAATATTGCCTCTTGAGAGAGGCACTCCGAGTGGAACAGGAACAGGTTATTTCTCTTTTATCTTGAATTGGTTTGGATGAGGAATATTTTGCTCAGAATAGATGTCTGCCGTTTCTGTGTGCTCTCTGTAGAAGTTTTATTAGAGTTTCTCTCTTCCCCTACCCTGAAGAGAGAGGATGGAAGTGGTAGCAGTCATTGGGAGAGTCATACAGGAGGGACAGCACAGGGGCTTTCATGTTTGAATTACAGATTTGAGCTAGATGGAATCTTTTCCTCCTCATCAAGCCACTTAGAATGTTATATATCACAGTTTATTTCTGGGAGAGTGGGTTAATGGATTTAATTATTCTCCTACTTTCAGTATCATGAATCAAAAGTGATCTAACTGGGTTTATGCCAGTAGCACAGTAGATGTGGAAGGAAATCAGGGGGTTAATCCGTTGATATATTTCATTGGGGCTTAATAAATTCACCAAAATTTCAAAGTAACTTTTGGGTAATTGGCAAAACTAAATGTGTACCTCTAGGACACTGAGTTGTTCCTTGGAAGCTGGGCATCTCCTGGCTGGTGCACCCTTCAGAAACCTCAGTTCTTGCACTGTGTTCTTCTGCAAATGGCAATGGACTCAGTGTGCTGCAGTACTGGGGCAGAAGCAGTGTGGAAAGCAGTGTAGAGCTGGCACAGGGTACTTGCTTAAGGACAAATTTGAAAAGGATTAAAAAGTTCTCACTGTCAGATTTATTTGTAAAGAAAATTATTCAGTTGCTGGGGGATATCTGTAATTGCATATAAAGCAGTGGGGAGTGCCTGTAATTGCTGTCTATTCTATGTACTTTCTCCTGAGAGCTCAGGTCCATACAATTGTGAAAATTCAGTTTGATATTCAGGAGCTGTTAATTGGCCTCAAGATTTATCTTCATCTCTCTGTAACAGTTTTGCCCAGGCTTTTAAAGAGCCAAGTTATTGGCAAAGACTGGAGTTTTATTGGGAAAGATTTATTGGTTTTTTGTAATCCAGCTAATGAAATGAAGCGGATTCACAGTTTTGGCCTCATCAGCGTGACTAAATGGCAGGGCATGGTGTGCAAGAGAATCAGTGTGGGGGTACAGGCTGGGTGCAGCACAGTTACCTTGAGCTGCCTCTCCAGGCACAAGATGTAGGAACTTCCCATCTCTTAGCAGCAACACTCTGAACTGAAACAGTGGTAACCTGATAGCAGTCCTGGGGGATACCACACTGGGGGCTTAAAAGCTGTTCTGGAGGAAGGGGCCTGCTTTCCTGGGCTCAGATTGCTAGGGCAAGCAGCAGCAGCTTCATTTGCTCTCATACTAACTGTACCAAAATGTTGGAGCAGTTGGTGTAGGGCAGGTGAGGATTTTCTGTCCAGGGGGCACCTGCTAGATATGCCAGAGGGATTAGGGACACAGCTGTGTCCTGAGGCTGAGGGCACACCAGGTGCCTCCACAGCTGTGTTGTGTGCTGCAGTAGAAGGAGGGGGTTTGCCATCTTGGCCTACAGCAGGAACAAGCTGGGATTTGTAGCAGGGTTGCAGATGTGTCAAAAAGACAGCCCTGCAGGTATCTTGCCTGCCACTGTCTCCCCGTGCAGCAGCAGCTCCCATCTCCATGGGGCTGGTGTGGGCTCTGCTGGGGCTGGCTGTGCCCACCCAGGGGCTCAGGGCCGCTTCCAGCCCTGCCCTCAGCCAGAGCTCAGCCATGCACTCCAGCTCTTGTCCAAGGAGCTTCTTCCCACCGCTGCCTGCCCACGGCTCTGGCATGGAAGTAGTTACAACAAGGCATTTGATTTCTGAAGCAGGTGATTTTCCTACAAGATCTCGGGGAGAACTAAACTGATTGCTGGACAAAACTTGGGAGATACATTTTCAGTTTTTCATTTATGACAAGAATGGAATTATTTAAAATGTTGAAATCTTCTTTACTGGAGCAGAGACTACCAAAAGCTTTGTGAATAAATACTTCTCTAACTCTAAACTCTATAACTTTCCCAGGGAAGCTGATCATACTTGACAAGGGAAATAGGATTCCACAGGAGGTTATATGAAATTATGAGGTGCTGCGAATGGAAATATACTTTCTAAGGCAGAGGAGAGAGAACAACTTCTCCGTAATTAAGTTGCAGATAAAATTGAATTTAAGGGGTCCAGCAAGCTCGTTTGAAGTTCAAAGAAGCTGGTGCATAAATTTGGCCTGCCTGGAGTTACTGCATCTTTACACACATAGCTTGATCAAAAGAAAAGCAGAAATGGAGTAGTTCCAGAAATCCAGATTGATTAAGTCAATCTTTCCTGCCCAGTGATGGAATTCAGGAAAATATCATTTGGTCTTCTCTAAAGTATTATCCTCCTGGATCAAAGGATTTCTCTTCCAGCCTTTCTGTACTAATCATACAGTGAAAAAAATGAACTCGTACAGCAAAAAGATTATGCTCTTTGTGATCTATTCAAGTTAGCAGTTCATGGAGGCTGCTGTCCTGCAGAGTATGCTACAGAAATGCTAAGTCAGTAAAAATATTACTTAATAGCTTACATTTACCTTTGTGACCAACTTGGGGAATGAAATGGTGAAATGTAGTGTGATCTGTAAAAGTCTCCCTGTTTCATATTACGATTTATTATTTTTTTCTGTGAAGTGGAGGGCTGTTATTTGTGGAACCTCTGGATGATCCTGCCAGCAGGAAGAACTCAGGAGCAACACAGTGTTTGTGAGCTGAGATCTGTGAGTTCTTGGGGAGGTACACAGTACAGCTGACAGGAAGAGATGCTTTTAATTAGCTAGTCTGAAAAATCTGGGTAGAGGCAAATGCCCTGGTACCGTTCTTAGAATATATTGTTTCTGGAAGCCTTAATTCAAGGAATCAAGGCTTGAAAGCATAATTTAGGTCCCAGAGTGGGACAGGATTGGATGAAGATTGATGAGGATAGACAAAATCTTTGGGACTGTGACCTTTAATGTAGCAAATCCTGTTCTGTGATCCTGATAATTTCAGAGTCTTTTAAAATCTAACAGAAGGCAATTTAGGGGAAGTAAGTACAAATGTTTTCCATGCATGTATTTCCATCTGTGCCATATATGCTGGAAGTGCAAACCAAGGAAATTAGAAAATGTTCTACTTAATGAATTTTGATCTGGTAGACACAGAGTAATTTTGGAACTTAACTGCCTGAGAGAGGTCTCTGCAGGCCTGCTAATGTAGCAGTGGGAAGCTAATTGCAGTGATAGAACCTGCCCTGCTTTATACACATGGAGCTTGCCTTTTGACCGTGCTGGCATTCAGAGCATTGCGGTGCCTCGGAAATACCCCCTGACAGTAGTTAAAATAAATATAAGGAAATACATTTAGGTGAGGTAGTTTTAGTGTAACGAGTCATTTCTCCTTTCCCAGCAAGGTTTTGTGCAGCTCTAAGGGCCTGGAGAGCCTCGGAGGAAGCTGATTTTATGGAATGTGGGAAGTCTCGTAATTCATTTTAGGTACATGTCTAATATTCCTACGTGCCTAGTACCTTAAAAGCTGGCCTCTCTTCGAGGTGCCACAACTCTTTAATTCTGTTAGGCTGTTAAAAATAATACCAGTCTGTTCAGTCACTGACAGCAGGTTTTTTATTGTGTGGTGATTTGGGATTATGAGAGTTATGGGGGAAGGTGACCTTGATGCAGGTTTAAGAGCAGCATTTCTTGACACAATGCAGGAGAGAACAGCACTAGTGTTAACTTAATTACGTTGTTAAATGCACTAGGGCTGAATTACTTGAAACAAATTAAACAAGTGACGTGCTTATTTCATAAACTGCATTTAATCTCATGCATGGCTGTGTTTATGATAGAGTCACAGCAATACAGTAAATTAAATGTGAATAGAAGTCCAACCTATATCTTCATAAGCAGATGTTTTGTATTTGAGCTAAAGTAGAAATAAGATAAATCTAAAGTCATCCAGGACAAGAAGATTGAAGTCGCATGCATTTACTAAAAAAAGATCAGTTTGTGATTTTGGATAGTTAACATTTGTTCTGTTCTTCAGTCTGAGGCACACAGAAGGCTGGTCATTATGTCACGGGGTAAAACTACACTTACCAGGATTTGCAATGGAATTTTGCAAAGAAATAAGCAGAGGTGATGGGATAATCAACATCAAGGCTGCGGCTACTTATTCAGTATGGGTCTTGACATTTTTGGCCACTTGTGGGAGTACAGAATTTCAGTGCTGGTAATTAGAGCTCCTGATGTATGAATAAGTTGTAAATATATGAAATTGCTACCTGTCAGTGCATTTTTTTACTGTGCTTACTGAAATCTCCCCTTAACCTTTTTTCAGCAATTCTAGCTAACTGTGGGAACAGCTGGAAAACCAAGGTTTGAGTTACATTAATATTGTTGATAGCACCCCCCCCCTTTTTTTTTTTTTTTTAGTGTTTTGGCCACAAAAAAAAAGGTAGATTCAAATTTTATTCATCAAATAATTTTAGGAAATTTTCTTTACTTTTTGTGGTGAATAAGCTGTTTGGATGGAAAAATCATTTCACTCTGCTCCTTAATAACCCTGGTGCAGAAATATACTCTTATAATATTATAAAACTTTATGTACCCATTCACATGTGGGTGGAATTTGTAATTCAATTGTTTATCTAATGATTGCATTCCATTTTCTAGTGACAGTTTTCATTAAGACTCCATTTATTCAGAGAAAAGCTAATCTAATAAGAGTAGCCTTGAGTTAAGGGATTTATCACTGTCCTTTTTTAATATTTTCCATATTCTGAAATATGTATTATTCAGGCATAACAGAAAAGTTTGTGCTTCTTAAATTGTGCCACATTTTTTCCAGTTGTTTAATGGGTATTACTCAGAGAACGTGCAGTAGGTATTTGAAAAATCACTTTTTTCAGATACTGAGATAAGATTGAAATGACTGTAAAAAAGGGAAAGAAAGGGGAAGAGATAGTCAAAACTATAGTCACAACTTTAATTTGAAATTCATATGGACTTCCATAAGTTTACCTTCTGCATGGCATTTTTAATTTTTTTTTTTCAGTTTCAGTGTTAAAAGGAAGGTTTGCATGAGGGGGGAATGGGGCTTTTCCAAGTTATCGGCTTAAACACACCATGGAAAATATTTGCTTTTATTATAAAGTTAGTATTTAGCATAACTTTTTTATTGTATGTCCCCTCTAACACAGCGACTGTTCAATAAATTTTGAGGCAAAATCTAAGATGAAAGAAACTGTGAGACAGGAACCATCTGAATACAGGAGTGACAGGCCCAGCAAATCTTAATGTTCCTGCCTTTTGTACTGCAGCATAACGGAGAGAGTAGCTTTGAGCCCCATAGTTTGGCAGTGGTTGTTTTTGGGAGGCTCTGGTTGTGCAGGGTGTGTGTGGCTGCTGCTCCTGGCAGGGTTTGTGCTGCTCTTTGTGGGGAGCTGCTTGCTCAGGAGAGGCTGTGCCCTGCTTCTGCTCTGCTGGCAATTGTCTGAGCCCCAGCAGCCATCCTGGCCCTGCACCCCTCGGGGCTGGGGCTGGGGGGTCAGGGCAGAGCCTGCCCTGCTCTGCTCCTGCACCCCCGGGCTCGGGCAGCGTGGAAATGAGTGAGGTCAGAGACAAAGTCAGCTGCACAGCAGCGCTGGCCCTGCTGCTCCAACAACAGTCCTTGTGCTGCCAGGAGCATCACTTTCCTGCCTGAAAACATTGGGTTTTCCTCTCCTCTAATAAAGCCCTCATTCCTCTCATACATATTTTATAAAACTACAGCTGCAAGCTCATGGCTGTGAATTTATGTTCTGAGTATGTGCACATATAAGCACAGAGTGGTAAGGATTTTGGATTTCTGGGTTTTAAAGGAGACAAGAACCAACCCTGTGAAGTGAAACACAAAAATAAAACCATAACAAAATCTAGAAAAAACATCTGCAAATAATTACCAAGTGAGCTTTTAGGAGTCAAACGGGACATGCCTTTTGGGGAGAAAGTGAGTTTGAAAGGCTCCAGCAGTATGAGTTATCACACATCCCTGGACAATACATCACACCAAAATCCTGTTTATCTGGGCTGTTGCTGTTGGCAGTTAATCTCAGGCAAGGACGTGCATCCTGAGAAAGGTGAAATGGCAAAGCAGGAGGGTCGTCCATTCCTGCTCTGAGATCTGTAACAGCCCCAGACAGAGACCCAGAGATTTCTCCTCTGAGCACTGTCTCTGGTTATGAAATCCTCTTTGGCACTTGCAAAACAGCTTGGTTGTGTAGTGTTTTTCTTAAGTTCACAAATACATAAAAAATTGACTTCATACTAGTACCACCAGAAGGGTCGGAAGACAAAATCTGTGTATTGTGGAAGTAAGAACAAGGACAATCCCGACTTGAAGGGTTTGTATTAGTTAATAGTATTTTAGAAGGTAAATATGGCTACCTGATTATCTCTTCTTTTTTTTCTTTCTTTCTTTCCTTCTTACTTCCCCTGCCACCCATTAGATGGTACCTGTATTTTGTGGTTTCAGGAAATTTGAAGATTTATTTAATATTAGTAGAAATAGACTTGATTTGAAAAATTTGCATCCAGGTCTTAATATCTTATTTCTCAGGGTTCTGGGAGACATAATTTGTATTGTAGTGCTTAGGATCTTCATATGAGTTTATAATTCAAATGGCACCAAAATAAACATATTTCTGGGTTGTGCCTGTTTGTAATTGTGATGAATGCAGCATCTGTTGGTTAGGGAGATCTCTCCCAGCAGTTGTGTACCAAGTAATTTGCTCATTACCTTTCCCTTCTTCTCACACCTCATCTTCTTTGAAAGTTGCTATTTCTCATTTTGTGGCACTGGTGAGTAAGCGCTGCTGAGTCAATGCTTGATGGGTTTCCAGCTGGGCCTGTGTGAGTAATTCCCTGAGATGCCAAGCAATCCAATTAAACTTTCAGAGGGTTATGACTTCACTCTGGGTGCAGTGTGGTGCTGTCGTCACGGTGCCACCCCCAAAGGCTGTGAAGTCACCTCCTCAGGCTGGCACTGATGCCATGTGGCCACAGGACAGCATTCCCTCTGGATTCCCACTGCCTTCTGCAACACTATCACCCATGGCTTGCACTGACACCAGCCTGAAACTATTTTGACAAGATATATTGCAGAAGGATTTTTTTCTCAAGAGCATATGAAAAGTTTGCTTTTACTGCAGAGGCAATGTTTTACAAAGAAAATAACCAGTGAAATAATTATTTTTGGAAATTTCTACAGTAGTGGTAGATAGTCTGTGCATCTGCATATTTATGTATATTTAATTCTTGTTATTAAAAAAGTCTGAAATCGATGTGATGTGAAGGACAAAGCATTCCTTACTCTGTCAAAGGAAATTTTTGGAAATTGCAATTAGGTGTTATTTATGCACCTTTGTTGATGTTATGACTCAAATCATTTAATATGGTTGATTCAAATGTCAAATTTTACTGGAAGATTAATGTGGCCTGGTTTTTTAGCCTCTCATAGTGTATAGTCATCACAGCTGTTGTGGAACAGGTTAAAGAATTGAAAATAAGAATGTTGCTTATATAAAACGGCCTATTATGCACTTAGAGCTGTTTTGTGGGGACAGTGGCTCTGAGTTCCAGGTCGGTGCCTTTGAGAGAAGATGACCTTTCTTTCTACTCTTTAATCTTGTTCTAGGGCCTCCTCTGCTTTACAAGAGGTTGTGATATGGTACCAGATTAAATTACTATTACTTCTATCTTTCATTAGGCAGAAAGAGATATGGCTAATTAGTGACTTCCCTCAGCTTCCACTGTTCCAAGATGTGGCAGAGCTACTGGGCAGAGTTTGCAGCCAGTGTTGCTGCTCCTGGGGGGTTCTGGAGGCTCACGGGGCACACCTGGCTCAGCCAGTGCAGCTACTGTGGGGTGTGAGGCACTGCTGAGGAGCTCCAGGAGCCTGCTGTGCCTGAGTCACACCTTGTCTGATCCTCTGCAGGGAGCACTCCCAAGCAGTTGAACCTTCCTGGAGGACACTCTCTGATTCAGCTGGTGGCTGAAGGAATGTGGTTTGCTTTGAGACCCCTGCACGAAGCCAGCCCAAAAGTGAAAAGCTCCTGCAGTGCTTGGCTGAGTGCTCTGGGACATGTATATGTTCTGATGGGTAAGGTGGAAATTCCCAGCCATCTACATTGTGGATTTTGTCAAACATACTAAAATTATTTTCCTTAACCAGTGCAGTAGTCCACAGCCACAATTTAGGGACCATACCTCTCAGCAGGTGTAGGGTCAGCACAGATGAGAGGTGTTGGTAATGAATAAACTTCATGATTCCTTTGGTTCCTGGATGGCCATTGGTGTTTTCAAATGCAAGTACTTCAAGTACCTTGAGCATTTACTACAATCAGTTTGAAAGCTAAAACACCTTCTGTAAACAAGAGAGTTTAAAAGGCAGTGAATTCAGGACAGTCATCAGCTTCCCTGCTTTCAGGTTTCTGTTGCAATCCTGAAGTTCTCTGGAGAAGTATCAAAGCATCACAGACTCGGATATTTGGCATCCACGTTGCTTCAGGAATATTTAAGGGCTAAGGCTTGTTATTCATCATTCCATATCCCTGAGAATAAAACCAGATTTGATAATAGTATAACTTCTGGAACAGCACAGTCAAGAAAGCCCCTGAGGCAAATTTCACCTTTAAGGGGTTTGGTGAATGAATGAAGTAGTGCCATAAAAGCCTATTCTTAATCTTCTCCTAACTGAGGATTCACTGTGGAAACCATAGTGGTGACCTTAAGCATTCTGTGTGAAAAGGGAATGTATAACATGTGTGTCAAGAGGCCCTGCCTCACTGGAGTACTGTGACAAGCTTTGTAGGCTCTGTAGTTAGCTCTGCTCCTTTGGTAGTAATCTTCATTTGTATTTGAAGGGGACCTCTTAGGGACTAGAGAAAGGTCTGTTCATCTGCCAAAGATTTGATTAAATCTTGTGGTGGTCAAAGAACTCAGGTTCTGAAATCTTAGGAGAGACACCTTAAAACGAGCTCAGTCAGCATTCCTTGTGTGTGTCGAAGCTCAGTGTGGCACATGCCTGTCAGAGCTTGCAGGTTTCCTGGAATGCAGAGCATGTAACCAGAGATGCTCTTTGGGATGAACACCAAGTTAGTCAGGAGAACCTAGGGAAGTGGGTGAGCCTAAAATCCTGTGTGGTTAATCCAAGTGCAAGATACTATCAGACATAACCTGGGGAAAATGCTTTATCTGAGGACAAAGACCTGTCACTTTGCTGAATCCAGCTTTGATTCCCATACAAAGGGCTCTAGAACTACTTCCTACCAACTCAGGGACCTACCCTGATAATTTCTCGGGTTGCCTCCGCCTAGCAGTGTGTTGGAATGAGCTGGCATTCCCGAGATGTCCTCCTCACCTGCTGCCTGAGTGCCCTGTATCCCTGCACACCAAAGGTGCAGCAGCTGGTGACAAAGGAGTCTCCATTCCTGCCAGAACCCCCGGGCCTCCCTGCAGTCCCAGCAGGGCTGTGCTGATACAGAGCCCAGGGCTGTGGGATAAACACAACAGAAATCTGCAGGTTCCTCTTTTTCGCTGCTTTAGCTCATTCTTGAATCTCATGTTTCTTCCCTTCTCCGTTCCTTTGCTAATTTTGGTATAGGAGCTCATCTTCCTCCTTTAGAAATTCTTCAGTTTCTGATTACATTGCAATAGGGTCAATATAAAGACATTTCACTGGCTTCCAGTTTAAACTATAACCTGCCTTTTCTCTGGGATTTATTTACTGAGATATACCGAATTTTCTCCTTTGTCCTTGATTTTTTATAATAAAAATCCAAGCTGTTAATTTCCTTTCGTCCATCCTAGTGATTGTGATAAAGGTTGTTCTCTCCATCAGAGATTCATTGCAAATCCCTTCCTCAAACACAGCTGAACAGCCTGATGTATTATCCAGGAGAAATTACTTGTACCTCTCATAATAACATTAACACCTCTCTTTCTTTACTGAAAATTACTCAATTGATGTGTTTAGAACCAGGTTCACCTTTTTCCAAGCCATATTGCATTACTCCTTCATATTAAGGTTGGAATTGATGAATACATTCATATTTTTTCCCTGCTTTTATCTCTGGTGAATAAGCCCATTGTTTATGGGGAAAAAATTGTCTCTAAATGCATGACTGTATTATTTCCCATCAGTTTTAATATTTTCCTTTCTACTTCACTGTTCTGTGACATCTCCCTCTTTCAGCATAATCGTTCAGTGCCCCTGTACTGATGATACTGCATAACTTTGTGTATCATCAAATTTCATTAGTATGAATTTACTTTTTTTTGTTAAATTCCTTAATTATGATCTTGTAATCTCTTTACTTTTATTTTAGGGCCTTTGCTTTTTTTTAAAACACTGAATTTTTGCTGCTATTTAAACTTTAAAGTTCATCCACCATAGAATTCTCATTGCTAATTGCCATATCTTCATCAAAACTAGCAGTTTTTTTCTTGGTTTATCAAAGTGGTGTATCTTTGAGGGGAAGATGTTTCAAAGCTGGAATGTAGAATTAGTGAGTAGCAGTCCTTCACAAGGATGAGGGTCAGAAAATAGGTTTTTAATTGTGGCACATGACAAGGCAGCAGTGTTGCCAGAGTGAGCTGATGACATGGTCAGTTTGATAGACTCAGGTGAGATTTTAGAAGAAATTACAGGTGCATATGCTGTGAGTTTGGGGCAAGGGCAGTAATACAGTCCCTGGAAAAGGGAATCAGCTGACATACAGGGAAGGTACTTTTCATACAAAACTGATTTCCATCTTCTTTGATTTAGGTGCCAGCATTGCATCTTCAGACTAATTGATGAAGTTTGGTGATGAACACTGCTTTGGCAATTATACTTTGCTAAATGCTTCACTCTTAACTGATAACCTCCTGTAGGAAATCAAACTGAAAATACATTATTTGTCCTAAAGTGGCAGAATTCAGGAATCAGAGCTGCTTCTTTTCTTGAGAAATGCAATGTTGCTGCTGACTGACTTACACTGCTCTCTTGCCTTTGATGGTGTATGGTTGATCCAGGTCTAAGTGCTGTATTCAGTGTGAAAATGATGACTCTTTCAGACTGTCAGGCTTTAAGTAATTCAAAGGAGCTGGATTATAACTATTAACATAGCATCAAGAAGTGATGCATCTTTTTATTCCTGAAGCTGCCTTAGTCTGGAAGCTCCTGCAGTCCTCAGTCAGATCACACCAAGAGGCCATGAGCCAAACCTGCTGCTTTTTGTCTTCTGCTCTTCCTATTCTTACACAGTCGGTGAGAAACTTCCGTATTGGAAGTCTGAGCTTATTCCATAGCATTTGTTACAAAAATGAGTGGATGAAGCTGGAAATCTGATTACATTTATTAAATAGAGCCAGTGCAGTTTAGACATGAATAGGATAGTAAGAATCTGAAAGAAAATTACAAATACTGTCATTTATCCTTTTAGAAGTTCACTTGAAATGAACTTCAGTGGGAACACAGACAAGCTGTGTAACATTTTGACGTATCAAACCTATCCTTCCTCTGTAACTATTGAGACATTAGTGAGAAATGTGTCATAAGGCTGAGTTTAGCACAGTGTCTTGTGCTAAATGAATCCTGACTGGCTTAGCCATTCCCTTGCTCCCTTGGTTTCTGTGTCCCCCCCAAAAAGCATGACTTCCAGCAGCTGGAGGAGAAGGCAGTACGCTAAGAATGCATGGAGGGAATGAGTAAAGTTAATTTTCAAATACTCCTGATGAGTTTCTTGGCTGTCAGCTATTTCCATTAGGCAGAAACATGGTGAGTTCCAGTTTGTGCCTCCAAAAAATGCTGAAAAGTGTCTGCTGATGCATTATTAAATCTGTAGGGCCAAATTTTCTGCCAGTGTAAAAATTCCACTGATGGCATTTAGAGCATCCAAAGATTTGGCCCATTATTAGAGAGTTCATTAGGATTGATTCCTTGTATTGGCACTGCAATTTATTTGGGAGACTAAGGCACTCAATTACAGTATTTTATTTTAAGAAAATGCTGATAGATACCTATTCAATCTCAGAATTATTTTAAAATCACTGAAAACTAGTGACTGATGTATGAGAGAAGCATTGGGTGAGAAGACAGAGGAGTGACTGGTAAAATCCAGTCAGGAACCTGAAGGCAGTGGTACTCACCAATGCTTTCGGGCAATAAAGACAACAGACAAGTGGGAATGTCAGGTACTAATGGACTACTGCCCTAATCCAGACAGCTTCCTGAACACCTGAAATAGAGCAGTGCTGAAAATTGTGGCATGCTGGACAAAATGGATCACTTTGAAAATGATGCTAATTCTGCTTCCAGTGTAGCAAGGAAAGTGTTTTACCTGGTATTTTCTTTAGGCAGCAAAGACTGTTTGTCTTTTCAGCTTCCAGCATTTCTACCTCACATTTTTTGCATTCAGTGGGGTTACACTGCACTTGTTTTGCAGTGGTCAGGAAAAGAATAATTCTAAATGCAAGTAACTGTTTCTGGAGGGAAGAAAAGCCATTACAGAAACTGTATTTTATTTTATCATCACTTAATCTTAGAGTTTGTTGCAAAGACTTGCTTGGCTCTAGTCAGATTTACTGGAAAGCTGGGTTATGGAATTACGTGGTAAAGGTAGACAGCAGCACCTTTTTATCTGTCTCTTGCTGTATTCATAAATCTAACACCTATTAAACCTGTGGTTGTCAGCATGGCTTTAACTGTGGGCAGACTGGGCTGAGACCAGTGGATTCTTCCCTTTAGGGAGTCTCCAAGTGTAAAGGTTGCTTCAGCTGTTGAAACATCCTCAATTTCAGGTGCTCTTTGAGAGGGAGAAAAAGCAGTGTTGCCAGGTGGTACTTTCTGAACTAAATAAACAGAGAGGTTTAATCAGAGTTAATGCTCCTGACATGCACATTCTCCTGTTGGCCCTGCTATTTACTGCCCTTGAAAGGTGCTAACAAAAGTCTGGCAGCTCTACAGGGGCTGAAATAGTTTCCTGCAATTTTCTTCCATTTTAACTTCCTCAGGTTGGCAGCAGTCTTAAGAAACATCATGAATAGTAAGAATTATCTTACAATAGTAAGAATTGTTCATGAATGGTGAAACATTTCAGATCCACTGGAGAAGTACTTTTGGAAAGCACATGCCACAGCATCAGAGGCTGGGACTCCTGAGTGTTCCCAGAGCTTTGTGGGGTGTGTGAACGAGACCTGCCTGGCCCTGTTCATTAGCATCAATGCTTGAGTTTCATAAAGAACATGGTTTATGTTCTCTGCACAAAGCTCTGCTTCTGCTAGAGACAGGCCTCCGGTACTGAGTCTTTTAAACTCTCATTTCAAAGGTGGCATTATTGCCAAGAAGCTGGTTTTGTGTTTAATGATTGATATGACAGACTATGCTATACCTACATAATCCTGAAATTTAGCCATAAAATCTCACCTAACCAAAGAAAGCAGCAGTACAGGTGACTATTTTTAGTTGGTTATCCTGAACAGTGGACAATATGCTGGAATTGACACATTTCCTTTTTCGCACCATTGCCTGGGTTTACAAAGGGTCAGTAAACCTGGGGATTTCTGAGTTTTGTCCAGTGCAGATGAGGTGCAGGAGGCCTGGCTCCTGTCACCTGCCTCTGCCAGTGGTTTGGTCGTGTCTGGGACTTCCCTTTCTGGAACTCAGGTGGCTCATCTCTCAATTACAGGTGTTCACACTGACCTTTGGGCAGTGCTGTTTGATTTACTGATGAACTGGGGTTGTTGTCAGTTGTTAGTAATTCATGCCCAACCACATCTTTATAAAACTGCTCTGGAGCTTGGTATGGACAGGGGATTTGGGGCTGATGTGTTCTCATGCACTGAGACCCCAAAGCTGATGTGTCCAGCACAAGGGGAAGGGCCAGGAAGGGAATGTGAGCATTGCTGTGAAGGAGGCACAGCAGAACTGCAGGACGTGTTGAGGTGCTTGTCCTGCTCCATTAAAATAGCGAGCCAGCTGGAATGGGAACAGTTGGGGAAATATTACAAGTGCAGGTATATCTAAGCTGTAATGTGGGAGAGTGGTGCTTGGAACCAGGCTGGCAGTGGCCAAGGGCAGTGCCTAGAGTGTTTGGGTGCTGCTGTTTGTTTTGCAGCACACAGAGCACCCTGGCAGGGCAGGCTGTTTGGATCTCCACCATGAGCTGTGGTAGCCTCACATGGCAAACACAGAAGTCTCCCTTATGGCAGAACAAGCTGCATGGGAAGGAGTGCCTGGCAACTTGAGCCCCCTTCCAGAGTCTTCTGAGGGCTTGCACTGGATACACTGGTGAACAGAAAAGGTGAATAATGGGTACTTTACCATTCCTTCAGCAACATTTTGCCTTTTTTTTTTTTCCCTGGTAGAAATAAAACTTATGCTTGTCTGTGACAGGTTGAGAATTAAGCAGTTCCTCACTTTTTTTGCAGTCTTTTTATGCTGTATTGCTGGTTGGTTAAAAAGATATTTGATTTTTCTTGCCTGTGGAAGAGACAGCACAACTGAAGAAAAAAGCTTGCTAGGAATAAATCGGCACCTCTTTCTATGCAGTGTTAAATGAGATGAATAGAAAGGTTTTCTTAACCTTGTGCTCTTGAGAAGTGTTTTGAGCCTTTAACTTCTACTGGTGTGATTCCATGTGTCTCTACTTTCTTACATTACTTTTCTCATGTCACCCCTAAAATTGTCAAGTCAAAATCAACATTAAATTGAAGAATTGCATCTCCTGAAGACAGAACTTCACATGTCTTTTGTGCACAGTGAAAATAATTGTGGAAATTGCTTTCTCTGGCCTTAAACCATTTTTCATTTTTAGAGATCATGTGAAAGAACTTAATCCAAATGAGATTTTCAGCTTCAGTTTTTCCAGAGTATTCTTCCCAACATCAATCATGATGTGTAAAGCGGCCTAGCACACTTCTTAATGAGCCATGCATGACACTGCTCATTTTTCTTTGGGAACAGGAAATGCAAAGTGATGGTAAGAATCAAGTTATAAAATTCATAGTAGGGATTGAGTTACTTATGATTTCCATTAGTCCATTGCTGGGAGAACACCAGCTCAGTACATCTTGTTATTCTAAGTGCAGCAGAGAAAAGAATTTTCAGGGGTGCCTTTCACTTTGGTTCTTTTATGAAGCTCTGGCAATTTTTCAGAAATGGTCAAAAGTCATGAACAGGACTGTCCAAAATCAGAGTACAAGGCTTGGAAAACGGAGATGAGGAATTTTAAAGTAATTTAAAGTATTTAAAAGTTATTTTTATTTTTCACCTCAGTTTTGGAGTCTTTAGTGTCTCCTCATTTCAAATTTACAGTCTTTTTCCTCACAGCCAAGAGAGAAAGATTTGGGTTATTTTTTATATAGTAACACATAATTCACTTATCTCACCCCTCTGTGCTGGGAAAATATGCACACAACAAAATCTCAGGAGATGGGAGGCTGGTATCTGTTTTTACAAAGGTAATGGATATTGCTGAAAAATTTATAATACCCCTGCTTAGGACAAGGACAGTTTGGATACTGCTTAGTTATGCAAAGGAAATAGATTGTGTTGGCTTTGGGCATCACTGTTAGGATGTAAACACTGGAGAAATGAGAGGCCTAGATGATAATACATGTGAGGAAGGGTTGAAAGAGTTGGAGTTGCTAAGTCTAGAAGCAATAACATGAAAAGTGAAGAGAACAGTTTTTCAGTCCATAGAATACTGTTGAGCTTGTTCAGTGCCTTCAGGAGATGATGTATCCTAGCAGTTTAAATTTAACCCTTGAAGTCAAAGTGCCAGACCTAAAGTCTAAAACCAAAATCTGAGACACTTTGCAGCCTTATGAGGTGAGGTAAGAAAAACCATTCTGGATTTTGTTGTTTCCTTTTTAGTATGCTGCTCTTGAGATGCATATGACCACATTTTGAGGTTGTGAATGACAAATGTTTTTAACTAAAGGTCCTTGGTCTTGATTGTCTCATGGTGGATTCCAGAATAATGAATGAGAGTTTGGGCACACAGAAAGCTCAAGGATGCTGATGTAGTTTTCTAAACTTCAGTGAACCTGTTGTCACTGCTCCCTGGAATGTCACTCAGTATTATTTCACTTCCACAAGATCAAACCCAAAGGGCTCAAGCATTATACTGTGGCTGTGACAGAATTAACAGAGGGAAGCTGCTTCCTGCAAAGACTAACAGATCAAAAGATGAAGCTGTGAAAGAAATTTCAGTGGAGTTCCATCTACAGATATCTCAGGTGTTGCTTCAGTTATTTCTTAGAGTTTAAATCACTGATCTTCATCCCCTGTTCAGCAGCAGAGCTCCCCTGACACCAAGGAAGCTATCTTAATTTAAACCTGCTGAGAATATTTAAACTTGCTGTGAATTGTTGGAAAGAGTCAGAAATGATTCTTATTCTAAAGCTGCTTTTGATTAAAGTGTCTTTTGTCTGGGCAGTTCCCTACCTGATGTGTTATGGTACCTTCAGCATAAGTTGTGTTTCTTTGCTGTTTCTATTTTGCCCACAAGGGCATGCAGAGGTAATGATGTCCATGGGGAAAAAGGGAATGGAGAGATGCAGCAGCACAGTGGAACAGCTCTGAGTGTAGGTCTGGATCCAGCTTTGTTGGTGCTGCAGGTGGTGTTGTACATCAGCACAGCCCCTCTCTGATGTGATCTGAAGTACAAGCTTTGGGACGGGGATCCTGAAACGCGGCCAGCAGCTCTTCCATGGCTGGGAAGTTCGCCCCAGGCGCTTTATGTACCAGCTGCAGGTCATCTGCAGGAACAATTCCTCTCTCCCAAACATCTCCAGAATCAGTTTCTGGCAATAAATGCTCGAGCCAAGACAGTCCCACTGAGGGAAGACTGTAATACTTTTAAGTGACTCATGCAAAGTAATTTAGAGGGTGGCTGCCTACAATTTCCAGGTGCCATCAATCTCCTTGGTAAGATAATTTCCTGCCTTCATATATACGGAGGAGGAAAGGATTACACCATGAATTCCTGATGATGGGGATGATACTTAGCCTTTAGATAGTGTTTTTAGCCTTCAAGCAGTTTACAAGTGAGCCTTAATGTTCATCCTATCCTTCAAAGCCCCTAAATGTTAATATTCCCTTTTTATAGAGGGGGAAGTTGAAGGAAAGAAGTTAGCAAACTTTCTCAGGACTTTGGAAAGAGTCATGGGACTGCATTTCAAGCCTGTGCCTGGGTTATTTATCCCTTCTTTCCCTCCAAGGCTTCTGTGTTTGTGCCACTGATTGCTGTGTAAAGGCCCCTACCAGCACTGGACAGGATGCAGTGTCTGTCTCTGGCTTACAGAAAGCCAGTGACTGCTCTGGGACATTACTGAGGAAATTGTGAGCTAAGAATTTGAAAACTTACAAAAAATATTCCTAAATGGTAAACATGAGCTATTGAAGGGGTTCTGAGAGGTGTCAGGTGGCTCTCTGAGAGACACAAAGCCTTCAAAAAGCTTTCAGCCACCAGCATGCAGTAATGTCACCACGTGGGTGGAATCCTACTTGATTCCATGCTGTTGGTTTTTTCCATTAACTTCAGTGAACCTAAGGGAAAGTCTTGGTAGCACTTTCCTTTATTTATTTTTAAATAAAAAACGTACAAGGTAGCACTTGTACGTTTTTTATTTAAAAATATATATTTGTTTTATTTCTGTCTGTGCCTGCCAGAGCTTCTAACTTCCATATAACCTGAAACAAAAATACAACTGAAGGCTACAGATGCAGGAGGTTTCTTTTGAAGCAGTGGGGAGTCTGCCAGGAAGAGAGAAGTGGAAAACACTGATATTTGTTTAGAAAACCCTGGTGTCTATCAGAAATGTTTTATTCATAGAAGACAACTCGTAAAAGGTCAAAAACATAGGAGAAAGCTTATTTACTCCCTTTAGTTAAATGGAGCATTGGCACTGTGGAACAGAAGTGCCATCTAATAACGTGACCCTACTTTAATGTGTTGATTTAAAAGTTACATTTTAGTCAGCATATTTTCTTTAAAAATGTTTTCATTAACATATTTTTCAATGCAAAAAAAAAATTTATAAGAATGTTTTTGAAATTGGGGAATATTGAATCATATTTTAATTTTTTTTCACTTTTAGCCTACTTCTAGTCAGCTTCTGAAATTTTCAGGGATCTAAAAAAGGGTGAAATTATTTTTGCAGCTCAATTTTTTGATCAATTTAGTTTCATTTAATTTCTAAGTGCTTTAATGGCAAGCATTGTAAAAATTCAAAGTTTTAAAGTTTCATGTTAATTTGCCTATCCTGTAGAACTTACAGTTTTAATGAGACAAATTTTGCCACCTTCTATCTTTGCAAAATAAAAATCAGCTGAAAGATAGAGGTCAAACTGGGCCAGAACAGCTGGTTAGAAGTGACAGGGAAGGAGACAAATGGGCACAGAAGGATCACTACTGAAATGTGTGTGGAAAAAAGCATTACCAGATGTTTGGTTTATGGGAATGTTCATACAGGCACTCTATCATATTCTGTTCACAGAATTCATAAGAATTTTGTATTTTTAAGAGCTTTTCCTTCCACTAAATTAGGCCACAATAGGCTAGCTGGCTAAAAACCAATGAGAAAGGAGACAAATGGGCATTTGCACATAGCCATGCTTGGAAAAGCATGATTTCCAGAGGAAATTAGGCTTAAGAGATGGACTACAAGTAGCAATGGCCTTCAGAGCCCAAACACAGCTCTGCCCCTCTAAACGATCTCCCCTTCCCCCCTCCTTTTTTGGAAGCATTACAGAAGATGTGATAAGTAAATACAAGCTTAATATAGCTGTTTACTAAAGCTCTTGGGGAAAGTCTAGCAAAATATGCTTTCATAAATAAACCAGAACTAATTAAGAACCACTTGAAAAGCCAGCGCAGGGGGAGGATGGGAGAAAATCACCATGTAACGTCTGTGTGGTTAGCAGAAACATAACTCCAGCTGGGACAAGACAGAAACCTGACTGGGAGCTGGATTTATCCATTCCTTCTCATGTTGGGTAGTATCCCATTAACAAATCATGCCATTAAATTTGATTGAGCTACTTAACAGTAATAATGGCAGCAGAATAAGACAGTCCCTAAGTAACCTGCAGCTAAAAATCTGATAAATGTCTGATAAAGTTGGAAAGAGGGCTACTGTGTAATGACAAGGAAGATCAATCTTAATGCATATGTTTATTTTTCAAGTCCAGAGCAATGAACTGTGTGTGAAGTAGAAGGGGATGGTGGTTCCCTGCAGTGCCCTGGGAAATGCTGGAGCTTAGACACAGCTGGTGAGGGAGAGCAGAGCTGTCTGCAGAGGTGGTGAGTGCGTGTGTGCTCTGTGCTACAGAGGTGGCAGCTGTTGTGCTGTTCCCATCTGCTGTGGGATTGCCTCTGGGAAGGCAGCTGGGTTGGAATCAGTCCCCAGGAGTGGCACAGCCCCCGGGGGAGGGCACTGTGTGTGAGCACCAGGTGGTTTCAATATGCTTTTAAATTGCTTTGGGGAAGAAGAGAGCCCCTCTGGAGGCTGCAGAGACACTTTGTTTGAGGCTTTCAGTGTTTGAAGGTACAAGGGTGTGTCAGCCATAGGGGAGAGGTTCTCAGGACATTGTGCCTTCTAATGTCCTCTTTCTGTGTACATTGCATGCACTTGGAACACACCTGACTGACAGGGCTTGGCTTTCTGCCGTGTAGAATCTGTGCCACCATTCCTTGGTTCACATCTTCTCACAGATTGGCTCAATACGGTCTCAGTGCTGCAAGACATCTTATCCTGCCTATCTGTCTCCATCACCTGTAGGGAGAGACCCTGAGAACACCTGGGAACAAATGTGAAGAGAAGAGCTGCAGATACTTTGTCTCTTGCAGAAAACCTTTGTACCCACGGTGCTGTGTAAACACCTCATTGGTACACCGGCACACAGCCACTCCATCCACTTGCACTAACAAAATACCTCATGATAGGGTGGCTTCACCTCCCCATGGGGATGCATTACTCTTCCCCAGCTTGCATCCTGCAGGCTTCTGAGCAGAGGGAGACCACAAAGCTTGCAGTGTACTTCTTGGGAGGACTGTCCAGCACTGAGACATTGCAAAGTTTGAGCTGCTGGTCAGGTCTAGGGTTTTGATCCAAGAGCTGCTCTGGCTTGCATTTAGCTTTGCTGCTGCTGCTGCTGCTGCTGCTGCTGCTGCTGCTGCTGCTTTAATCTGAAGTGTTTTATTCAGGCATAGCCTGGCTGCTCTATGGATTTGTGCTCTGGGTGGGAAGCCTGCACAGGCACAGTACCCTTCTGTGGGACATGAGCTTTCCAGTAGCAGCTTCTCCTGGAGACTGGGCAGTCTCGGCAGCAGCTGAGCTGGGATTAGCCAGGCCTACCCTTTTCTGCTGGTTTAGGTACAGGAGAGAGACCTGCAGGGCTGATGAAGGTCAGTCTTCTCCTACAGTTTATCTTCTCTATTACATGAAACAGAGTTTAGTTGTAGTGAGACCTATGGCTGTTGGCTTGTGAAGTGAGAATTTAGGTAAGGACCAAGAAGCAGAACTATTCAGTCAGTGTGAATAAGACATTTATAGCAGTTTTAGTGCCTCGTTGTATGGGCAAGTGGAGAGCTCATCTTGATATGGGAAACCCCCAGATTGCTTGCCCTATTCACCTTATTGTCCAGGTGAAGAAAGCTACTGGGCATTGTAGGATCTGCATCCATGCACTACAACAAAGACTGTTCTTCTCAGAGCATTTCTTACACCTTTGGCCTGTGGAAGAGCAACATGGCATGCTGCTGGAATGACCTAAGAACTGTCAAAGTCCCATGGATGAGATGGGCTGTCCTGTCCATGTGCTGCAGGACCATGTTTGATTCAGACAAATACTGTCTGTTCACATTTCCTTTAATCAGACAGACTTGTAAGTCTCCTGTTCTGGAAATCCATCTCTATTTTCTTTCACAGTTTCGATATTTCTAATCATATTTTATATTCATGTTCTGCAACTTCTCAATTCCAAAGTGCCGTCAAGTTGTGTGATTTCACCAGGACTAGGTGGCATTTCCAACCAGCTGGTAGCAGAAACAGTACATGGCACAGGGGAGGAAAACTAAACTCATATAATCTGTTGCCTTTACACAATCTGCTTGCTGAATTAATTTCACTGGGTGGCAGCAGGTGGAAGGAAGGTGAGAACATCAGAAAGATTTTGTTAAATGGCAACCCTTAACTCCACTTTCATTGTAATGATCAGGTTTTGGATCTGCCCATTGTGTCTGGGGCCTGTGCTGTACATGGGGGACATGAGAGGCAAGTCTGACTCCATTTGCTTTTTGAGGGGAATTTGAGGGGCTGACTTGCTAAAAAGGCAAGGTTATTGTAAGTTTTAGTCCCTTTATGCAAAGGTTGTTTCGTACCTCAGAATTCCCTGATGAGTTAACCAATTTTTTTGGTTTGTGTTTTTTCCCTTTCTCTTGAACAATTGAGCTATCAAACTGGACTCCACAACTAAGTGCCATACACATCACTTGTCCTAAATGTTACCCTTTTGTAGCCTCCAGAAGCTAAATACCTTCCAACTACATGTATTTACCCATGACAAAAGGTCACAGTCATCTCTGGAAACCCTTCATGCCCAAAATACTTGAACTGTGTTCCCTCACTGCTGCCCAATTCCATGCCATACCAGCAGCCTCCTCACTGAGCTGCCTTGAGATACACCACTGCCATTTCTATAGAGAAGGATGTGCCTTGAAAAGCTGAATTTATTCCCAGTTTCAGGGACATGTAAGGAATTAGGAATCTGTGTTATCCCTTCACCATGTTTCTTTACCCTGCAATGAGCATATAGACTTGATTTATCCTGAAAGGTACTTGAGTCTGGCCTGTTGTAATTAGCCTTAGGTAGATTTTAAATGAGCTCCATGACATCATATCTGGCTACCTCTGTTTTTCCTGTATTTCTGAGGCATCTTTATTACTCATTGTGCTGAACCTGTGATTTGTAGTTTCTATATTTAGTTGTTTAGAATCTCTTTTTACTGGAATAAGTGTTGATTTCACTGTTTGATCCAGGGGAGAGAAACTTCTAGGACATGTTGTCATTCCTTGGTCCTGGATCCTCATTGTTCCACTCATATGTTGGCAACCCCCACCTTCCTCTGTGTGTATCATTTTACAGCAAACTGTTTGTGTTTCCTGCAAATCTGTGTGAGGGGGGTTTTTAACCCTGGTGTTCTGCTTCCAGTGACAAATTTGTAATCCATTGCATTGCTTTAGCCTAAGAGCACTGCATGTTTTGGATAGCCTGATGTGGGCAGTAATGAAGTTGCACAGAACCTTGGATAAATCAGGGGTTTATTTGTGGCTTGTAAGGAGCTTATGCCTTCTTTGCCAACATCTGGCAGCTGGGGAGCTTGGGTGGAACTGAATGCCAGTTGCAGATGGTGTTTGCTTCAGTGCCCAGCAGTGTGCTTGTACACAGGGCTCTTTCCACACACCTGCCTGTTTGCCCTGGGGAGGGGAGGCACTAAAGGCTATGCTGGGAGAGAAAGCTGAAGAGAAAACTGCAGATGGAGTTTGAAGAAGCACTTTTTGTCACCCCGCCTAATCTTGATTGCAAATAACTGGATTTTCCCCCTTGTTTCCCGCCCTCCCCATTTGTTACTGATAATGTCGATTGTTACTCCTTTTGCCACAGGTTTTTGTCAAGTAGGGGATGGTTGTGTGGTTTCTGTCAGTCTTTTCTAAGTGCAACTGATTCAACACATCATAGGTAATCTTTAAAAATATTTTTTCTAATTTTCTTCGTTCTAGATTATTTTACCTTCTTCTTTCTTTTCTGTAAAACACAGTATCTGCAACTGAGTGCAGTGTATCAGCTCACAACAATTGAGTGAAATAATTCTGCTAGACCTCCTGTGCTTTATATAAAATATCCTGGAGCCAATATTAATTGCTTATCCAATTTGAAGGTAGCTCTTGTCTCTGTTCTTTCCTCCCAGAATTCTATTTTTCATATAATCATTCCCATCAGCAGTATTTTCAGGTTTTCTTGAAAATTTTTTTCTCCTATGTAAGTGTGCCAGGCTAATTAGAATGGTGGGGCAGAATTTTAAAGATGCTCCCATTCATCCACCGTTCTCCCGAAATGTAATTAAGTAACAAAGATTACAATGTCTCATGCATAAAAATTTTAATGGCCCATATCCAAAATAGTCATGCACCGTGGATTAGGTAGTTTTGATATCTCTAACCCTTATTCTGACCTGCTCTGAGATATTTTTTAAGTTCTTCAGGGTGAGTTATTAGTGGGGATCATAGAATTTCAGAGGTATTTGTTATGGGAATCAGCTTCTCAGGCAGTTGTTTCCTTTGGATCATCAGAGTCACTCTCCCCTTTGCCTGCTGCCTTCCCTGGTGCATTAGGAGACAGGGAGAGGGGTGTGCTGGCTCTGGCAGTGGAACAAAGCTGGGGCACCCTCCCATTCCCCTGGCAAAACACTGGCAAGACTTCCATTGACTTGAATGGAAGTTATTTCAGAGTGAGACCAGTTTTCACAATTAAACAGCAGGAAGATTATTTCTTTAGGCTTGCAGCTTGAACTACATCCTGTATTAGATTTTATCCAGCATTCCCACTGAAGTCAATTGCATTTATTGTAGTTACAAGCTCGGGGATTTTTTCTGGTTGACAGTTTTTTTCTGGTTGATGGCTGATCAGCATATTATCAATAAATACCTCTTAACGTTATGCTGGCTTGCACTGCTTAAACTTAGTAATATTTTAAAATTAAGAAGTCTTATTTCTTTTTGTATGAACCAAAGGCCTGCTTGCATGATAAATCCAAAGCACTTTTCAGACGTGTTTCTGAGGCTCCTTTTGCTTGCCTTTCTCCTGTGGGGGTGTAGGAACTGTGTGACCTTTGGGCAGCAGAGTGAGCGTGTGCCTGCCTTCCCTACAGACGGGTGCTGCTGCTCTGCTCCAGTCTCTGCAGGGGAGATGGCACTGTGTGCTCATTTGCTTGCTAATTGGGTGAGGATGGCAGCAGAGCTCTGGAGCATGAGCAATGTAACTGTGCCCGTGTCTGCTCGGTGTTTGGCTCTGCAGCCCCTGGCAGCAGCGCAGTCAATCCCGGGCTCGCCAGGGGGGCATTTGTGCTGCTGAGAGCTCCGCTGGGGAATGCATGCTCACAGGCAGTGCAGGCTTTCTCAGCCAGCCTGCTCGGAAGCTCTGCCTTTCTGTGAAGCTGAAGATTTGTAAGAATCCTACCAAAGCTGCTTTCTGGCAGAGGTTAATGGAATTAACTGTTCTGTTTTATTTTTGTAAATTAGACCTCAATACATCATAATTTGCAGAGCTGTTTCCTTGCGTTCCTCTTCATTTCCTACTGAAGAAAACAATGGCTTTGTCCTCAGGGAGAAAGAAAAATGAATTTTTCACTCATCTTACTCCAATTGTCTCTTTCAACTCAGTGCCATTTAAAAAGTTCTGTTGTCTATAAACATACTTCTGGGGTATTCCATGCTGCGTGTTAAGCTGGGTAATGAAATGTTGCAGCAAATATGTGTTAACTGTGGTTACATTACATTAAAAAACCAGAAAGAAATTATCTTTTCATTTTTCATCAAATGCAGAAGATACTCTGGGATAAATTGAGTTTCACATTGAAAAGGCAGAGAGTTCTAATTTTAATTCATGGCTAAGTAATCATGTTAAATGAAGATCAGTCATCTCAGTGCAAGCTACTTTCAAACAGAACTTGTTTGTTGTAAATCACTTCTGTCTATACTGTCAGGCAGATACTTAAGACTTCACAAGGTGCACACACTACTAGAAAATTCTACAGTAGTGTAGAAAACTTTTCCACTTACTTCTTCCAACCATGTTTCAAGGATTCAGTGGTACCAGCCATCATTTCAGACCTATGGAGGTCAATAATTTACAGCATTAGTTTTCTTTGAGTCACTACCTTCATGTTTGTTTTAATAGGAAATGAAAAGGGGAAGGATATTTCCTGGTGGTTAAGAAATATGGGAAAATACCATTTTCTTCTCTCAAGAATAATCTGATTCCACTTTTCAATAAAGCAGCTATGTTAGGGACTGTATGTTGTCAATCTCAAAACCTATTTTGTTAAATGATATTCTATAACTTTTTTGTTTGTTCTCTGTGAAGCCCAAGAAGCTGGTTTAGATGAGATTGAGACATAGGCTATAATTACTTCTATTATTCATCATCCTACAGCAAATTGTACTGGAATTCACAAAGTGAAAAATCATTTTTCATACAGGCCTTGTTTATGAGTGTTCTATGCCTACAGGATAAAGTACTTTCTCTTGCCATCTAATAAATTGTGAGAGTACTGAGGAGCCCAAGCTGGATTTGAGTGTGCCTGAACAGTGTGGTATATTCATGGCAACAATGATCCAAGAAAATGCTGAAATATTTCAGTTATTTCAGTGTTCTTGGCAAATACAAGTAAGGTAATAAGTTGTCAGAATTATGGCTCAGGAAATGACTGGATAAACTCTGCAAAATTGGACTTAAGTTCCTAAACCTTTCTCTGCAGGGATGAGCTGTCAGTATT
The DNA here is from genome assembly GCA_017589585.1 of Phylloscopus whistleri. NCBI lineage: Eukaryota > Metazoa > Chordata > Aves > Passeriformes > Phylloscopidae > Phylloscopus > Phylloscopus whistleri. Next base: position 740,915 of record JADMLD010001066.1, on the reverse strand, counting down.
CAGTGGCACAACCACAGGGACACCTCCCACTGTCCCAGGCTGCTCCCAGGCCCAGTGTCCAGCCTGGCCTTGGGCACCGCCAGGGATCCAGGGGCAGCCACAGCTGCTCTGGGCACCCTGTGCCAGGGCCTGCCCACCCTCCCAGGGAACAATTCCTTCCCAGGGAAGAAGTGGCTTTTGAGCAGCTAAGCAAGGACAAGGGCCTAGAGAATTGCCAAAAGGCAATTTTTGGAACTATTCAGTGTCATAGAGAAACACCAAAGAGAAGCTTCAAAGATGGCTTGTCTGAGCAGGTGCTGATAATAAATTGCTTATTTGCAGACAAGTGAAGATAACAATTCTGCTTATAAAGATATTCTTACTTAGCTTTTTGAATGATTACTAATTGATTTGCAAAACTGGAGCTGCTGCCATTTGATTCCTCTTTTCATTAATCACAGAGATTAATTTCTGACCATTTGTATCTGTGAAGCCTGTGGTCCTCTAGCCGAAAACCACAAAGATATCCATTTTAGATCTTAGAAGTATGAAGTCTGTTCTGAACATTCATATGAAACAATGAGATAAAGAACTGAAAATAGAAGAGTGACAGATTTCTAGAACTTGAACAGCTTTTTTCAGTCCGGCTATTTATGGAATACTGATAGCCAAATGTTCTTTCCTGACATCTTGCTAAGCTGTGCCATGTTACTGGGAGCCTGAGATCTGTCATCACTACACATTGCTAGGTTGGAAGTGCTTATTTGCTGTCTGGTGGGCACACAGGGCCTGTCTGTCCTGGAGCCTCCTCCTTGGAGCTGTGGGACAAACCTGAGCTGGGCAAAGTGCTTGGAAGACAGGGAAGGGTGATGTGCTGGGAACCAGGGGTGGAAGGAAGGGTGGTGTGTTTAAGGAAGCACCACTGGCTATGGTCAGCCAGTATAAATGAGGGGATCACTGGTACTGAATGTCTGGCACTGAAGCTTTTTCTTCTTTATAAAAGCTTACAACACATTTGAAGGAGACATGAGCCCTGACTAACTCTGGAAAGGTGGAGGCCTGCCCAGGACCGAGGGGATTTCTGTCTCTCTAGGTGGAGCTGAGTTCTGCTTTGCATGGGCTTTCATACCTCGTTTTATCTAATGTTCCCTTGAGGTGCTTGGGCTGAGCCAAAGGAAGGAACTGATCCAGCCTAGCCCAACTTGTTAAGAATTTTAAAAAGCAGAAAATTACTGTTCGAGTGAGTTATGGCTCTGTGTGAAACTCCAAGTCCTGCTCAATGTGCTCAGTACCAGGTCTAGCAAGGGAGGGAGAGAAAATTCAGACGGTCCCCTTCTACAGTCTGCAATTAGGTCAGTTTAAAATAACAGTGAAGCTGCAGTCTGGAGTGGAAAAGATCAGGAAATTTTCCTCCTTGATAAGAGTTTCTCTCTCATTATCTACTCTGCTAATTTTCCTGAAGGCCTTGGAGACAGTCCATAAACTTTTGATTGCCTTGTGTCAGCAGCAGCTCTGGCTGAAGGCTCAGTCCCTTTCCCTGGAACTTGCCCCGATGCTCTGGGCCTCCTGGCACTGCTGCTTCCCACCTCTCTCCTCCCTTCTTGATCCTGGCAGCTCCCTGCTGTTCCTCAGGAGTTCTGCCTGTGTCTCACTGCTGCTGCAGCTTGCAGCCAGAAGCGTTGCTGTCATCAGGAACCTGAGAGAGCAGCTTTGCACTACAGCTGCTTTTGAAAGCTGACTTAGTTAAAAGAGGAAACCAAAAGCACAGAGAAATGTAGTTACTTTTTGTTATGCTGAAAATGAAACATTTCATCAGCTGGATGAAATGAACCAAGTTATTTGAAAAAGAGGGTGGGTAACTGGGTTGGAACAGTGGTGAGAAACTAAATCATAGCTCTACCTGCTTTGAAAAGAACAGATTTAATAAAAACACTGCACCAAAGCCACTCACCAGTCAGTCTCTCTCTAGTTCCCTATCCCACGCACAGCCCAGGGCTTAAGAGCTGATTTACTAAGAAATGTTTCTAGAACAGTGTCCCAGGCACATGGAAAATGGCTCAATGATCTGTCTTCATCTTCTCCTGGAACAAAAAGGGCATTGAAGCCTCAGTGGTGCTTTGTCAGACTAAGCAGAGATTCCCCTCTGGAGAAGGGAATCATTAGCAATGCTCACAGGTGTGTGACAGACCTCAGAGTGTTACCTGAGAGAACCCTTTAAAGTGCCAAGTCTTTGTCCATCTCCTGGGGGTCTCTGCTGTCCCAGCACATGTGCTGCTGCTTCCCCTCGCTGAAATGCTCCTCCTTAGGCTATGTTCTCCAGGCAGGAGGAGAGACTTGAATGTGCAGGAGCTTAGTTTGTCCTGAAAGGTTATTTGTTTCTGTTCTATTCCCAGTCTTCTGTGTTCTCAGACTCGGACAAAGGTGTCCTTAGCTCCTGTGGACACAAGTGCTCATAGGAGTTGAAGGAAACACCACTGGTTATCATTAGCCAATATAAATGAGGGGATCAGGGTCTGGCACTGAAGATTTTTCTTTATAAAAACTTACAGCACATTTAAAGGAGACATGAGCCCTGACTAACTCTAGGTGTGGGGAAATTCTTCACAACAAGTAATTGCTCTGTACTGTAATTGCTGATCTTGCAATGTTGGGAGGGAGGGTGGATTCTAATGCCAAAGAAATAAAATTTTCATTTATATTACTGTTTTCAGTATTGATGATCAGTAAAATAATTGCTCTGTCTTAATGTTTCATTCCGAAAAAGAAAAAAGAAAAAAGAAAAAAGAAAAAAGAAAAAAGAAAAAAAAAAAGGATGTCATTATATTAGTGTTATCTGGGTGAGTGATGTGGGAAGACTCAAGTTTTGTGACTGCCCAAGAAAATAGCCAGTTTGGCTTGCATACAGATGTAAAATGCTTTAAAAGAATAAGCTTGTGACTCAGGCCAGGAAAGCATTATCACTCATAAATGTATGGGAAGCTGAGAGAAGAGGTGTTGGTAACAAGGAATCAATTTTAAGAGACTGTTCTGGAAGATCTGCATGATTTGGGCAAGCCTAATAGTGACAGGGAAATGCAGATTGTGTCTATGTGCAGAGCTCCTGTAGAGCAGGTTTGTTCCTGTGTGTCTGCAAGCAGGATGGATTTCTATTGCACTGTTGGCAGGGAACACATACTTTGAGCTAATCTTCATATTATGCATCCTTGGATTTACATTTGTGTAATGAGGCAATATAGATCTCGTAAGCATCTTTCTGAGCAAAACTCTCACGCAGATTTTTTTTTATCTTAATGGTTTGGCTTTCTCAGAGACTCTGGACATGGGGCCCTTTGTGTAGCTGACTAATAGAACTGTCATTATTCCTTTCTGCTTTAAAGGGAATGCTGCATCATTCCTTTTTAACATTCCAAGTAATTTTTAAAGCATGAAAAATAGATGGGTTACAGTCATCCCTGTGTTTTGAAAGGCTCTTGTTTTCACATAGAAACTACCTCCTGTTCTACACTTGCCTCTCTGAACAGTGATGTTGGGTCACTGAGTGTGTGTTTGAAAGCTCATCTGCTTCTGAGCAGGAACAAGTGTCATGTGTTCCAGCTCTTCTGAAGCTGGAATTTGGAGCTGCTTCTGTTTCATTTCCCTGAAGCTGACTGGAGAATCCAGTCACAGCAAGGGAATGTTCTCCCCATGCAGCAGCTGATACAGCAGCTGTAATTGCCTCTGGAAGAGGCAAAAAAGATGAAAGATGCCTCTGGAACAGCAGTGATGGTACACAGCAACTGGAGCTGCACTGGAGTGCTTAGTAAATGAAAGCACTGCTGGCTTATGGACTGTGCATTAATGCAGATAGATTAAAGTCTTCTGAAGATGCTGGCAGAATTCTCATATCGCTAAATGAAATACAAATGAAGGTTTAATTGCTAAATCCAGATCTCTTCTGCATTATAAAGCTTTTTCTTTGCTCTTGCTGTTGTAAGAGGAGTACTAGCATAGCAAATTAATGTTCCTTCTGGAAGTCACAGTGGTAGTTTGTAAGTAGAGCTGCTCAAAAACTGCCTTGTAGAAGTTAATAGAAAAATATTCAAAAGCTTTGCAGCAGAAGGTTTAATTTGAGCTGCCCAGCATTCCTGGGCAGGAAATGGAAGCACTCAGTGTCCAGCCCAGCCTCGCAGCAGTGCAGGCATTTCCTGCCCCAGCGGGCAGGGATGAGCAGGAGGAGGTGGAGGTGTCCCTGCCCTCCTGCCCAGGCGCGGGCAGCACCGGGGCCCTGGAGAGCCCTGCACACAGGGACAGCAATTCCTGCGGGGCTGGGCACACAGTGCACCCTGTGGGCACTGAGGGTGGAGCTTTGAGCGAGCCTAAATCGCTTTGTGTCGTTTCCCTTAAGGGTCTGTTTAAGGAAATAGTGATTGAAGTGGAGATGGTGGCTGTGAAGGGTTGGTTTTGGAAAGAGTGAGCGTATGACTTGTTTTCTACACTCCTGGGTTTTAGCACAGATTTAAAGATCCATTTGTAATTTCTTTTTCTTTTGAAGTGTATGCAGGACACGCCACGCACTTTTGTTTAGATTTATAAAACTGCAGGGCTTTAGTGAGTCTCTGAGGCTCCTGTGCCTGATCTTGATGAACGCGGTGCCTTGCAGAGAGGAAACTGCTGCAAGGCAGAAGCAGAAAACAGCCCCCATGCCTGTGTTCAGAGCAGTATTTCACACTGCTCTCTTCAGCTGCACAGCTGCACTCATCTGCTGCTTCTAACTCCCTTATGTCTCCAGAAGTGCTTGGATTCCTCTCGTCATTATCCTACTTTCCCACTTACTCCCTGCTCTCCCCCACACTCTTAACGTTATTCTTTCCTTCGCTCCTACTTCCAAAGCCCCTGGGGCTGTACAGAGCCAGAAGCTTGCTTGGAGGTCCTGGGCCTTGTGTGGGTTGATGGGGAGGAGCTGCCTCCGGAGTGGGGCACGGGCAGCTTGGCTGTGGAGGGAGAGGGGCAGTGAGAAAGAGAAGCACAGCTCCCAAGGGGGTTTTTGAACACACTGCCCCCCACCTCTCTCCTTCCTCCTTTGGGGAGCTCCTCCTTCAGGATCCCCTGGGGGTACAGCTCACATGCAGGCTTCCCTTTGCTGGGGAAAAGGGAGAGGCCATAGACCTTCCCTGCCTGGAGACTTTCTTTCATGTTGTAGGCTTCAAAAGTGTATTTGTGTGAGGTGTCTGTCATGGTGTCAGCTGTGGAATACCTGTGGCACTGGCAGAAATCAGGGCTGGAGGGGTTTTGAAGGTAGGGAAACAGCGATGGCAATGTGTTTCTTTTAAACTGGAATAGCAACTTGGATTTTTATAATTACAGTGTTCAAGCAGAAAAGTAACCCCACTCCAGGAATCAATTTTACTTTGAAATAGCAAAGTGACTTGGAGGAAGTTGTTAGTGGAATGGCTGGAGCCAATTTTGTCACAGAACCACATCAGAAAATGCTCAATTCCAGTATTTAAAGAATTACCCATTGGTGCCCAGTTCTGTTAACCTTTGAAAATCCCAGGTGAGACAGGTGGGATTGAGAGTCCAGAAAGCTGGATTTTATTCTTTGTGTGTGCCAATATTGATTTTACATTTTACAAGTCAGTCTCTCCACGGATATAATTTTAATAGGTTTCTAGATCTTTTAATTAAGTACAAGTTGTAAAGCTTGCCCAGCTGTTATTTGAGTCCTACATAAAGTTTCAATAGCTTAGTGAGGTATGAATTTTCATTTAAAAACTCTCCCTAACCCTTTGTCCAGTATAATGGACACAGTTCTTGTCCATTTGCCCATTGCTTTGGTCCTTTGTTACTGGCAGTCCACATTGGATGGATGTTATCTGTGCAGGTCCTGGTGGTAAAGGCTGCCTAATACAAAGCTGTCATTTGTGCTGTCCTTTGTTCTTCTCATGCTGGTAAGGTTTCAAAGTATTAAAATGTATATTATAGTGATTAGGTTATTTCTTTATCTGTGAATTGTTTTTGAATTGCTGATTGAATTGTGGCTGGTCCTAGTGTGTTCTTACAGTTTACTGTTTCAATTTCTTCTGCAATAAAATATCAGTTCATTTTTGGTCACATTTTCAGCTGCATCATCCTTTCATCTATGGAAACCTCCCAGCGAGTTTCTGTACTAGATGTGCAAAAAGACCCATCTGGTTTTTGTACAGTCCCTGTGTTTTCTGTGGACAGCCCAGCTTGATCCCACAGAGTTTGGCAGCCATCCTGCTCCTGATGTAATGATGGTGTGTTAAAGATTGTTGTAAAATTGCAGTTTTGTCCTTAAAGTCTTTTGTGGCCTGTCATACTGTGTTTTTTACAGCCAGCCTGCCATGGTTTACATTCCTTTCTGTTACATGCATGTGCCATGATCTTTTTTGATGCTGTTATTGCTGATACCCTCTGCTAACCTGCCTTTCCCACACAAGGGCTGTTGTGCTGTGAGCCTTTCAGCAAGGTTCCTTGAGGTGAGTGGTGTATGCTCACCTTCTCCTGTGCTGTGCTTACATAACCTTCACATACTTGTCAATACTTAACATTGGAAATTTTGTTCATTTTAACAAGATTTCACATTTAGTTACATCACCTTTTGAAAATCAAGTGGATTTTTCAAAAAACTTTTGTCTACTTTAGAGATATTGAATCTTACTGTATCAGGGTCTCTTACAGACTGCCTTTTTAGTAGTAATATTCTTGATGAGGACCTTGACACTGCTGTGCCTGTGTCACAAGGTGATTTTTTAGTGGGTCCCCATCTAGTCACTCCCTGAAGTACAATCTACAGATCAGATTTGTCACACAGCATGTCTGAAATTACTAAACCCTACCATTACTGCTGTTTTCCTGTGCTAGCAATCATTCCAGTTTCTCTGGGCACAACAGGGTGGCTCTTCTCAAATGAAAAAGATTAGATTGTCCTTAATAATGTATTTTTTCCTGTATTTGAGCATGGACTTAGAGTTTTGTAGAGATTCTTTTTTTCTTGTTGGTACATTTCCCCAAGCCCTGATACGATTCTAAGATATTTGTGATACGATTTCTTGACATGATTCCTGTACTGACCTGAGCTATTGCATATTTTTTTATTCTTTATCTAGATACTAAAGTACCAATAACCATCTCTTTCCTCCAGGTGTTTGATATTATTCAAAACATACTTACAGGTAGGTGTTGTAGTCTACCCATCTCTTTTTTAACCTTTTCAGCATTTTTATAGAAACAGATACATTTTTGGTTAGGGTTTTTTTTGTCTTCTGCCTCTTTTGGAAGTCACAGCTTCACCTTTGACTTTGGCCAGTGCATTTTCCACCCTTGGGCCTGTAGACAGATGAGGAAAAGGAGACAAAGTCTCCCCACGTGTGTCTCTCTCTCTGGGGTTCTCAGCTTGTTTTGCAAGTGTCCATGCTCAGATGAATTTTGCAGGCAGACTGATGAGTGTCTGTGCTTTATTATGGATTTATGTTGTGGGAGTGGGTGACTCAAATTAATGAGTTTCACTCGGCAGCTTAAATCTGTTCTTGAGTCAGTATTAGTTAATTTTTTTTGTGATGGGTTTTAGCTGCAGATGCTGAGGTTGAAGACTTGCCCTGAAACCGTAAAAGGCCATGGCCCTTGTGAGGAATGCTGTTTGTTGACAGCATCTGATAAATTTTTTGGCACTATTCTGGTTTCACCTTAGAAATTCAAGGCAAGTGATACAAGGACAAGTGGGAACTGCAGTATTTTTTGTGAGGAAAGAGAATGCTTCACTGGCTAGTGAAGGATAAGCCCCATACAATTAGGGTAAAATGTTTTTCCATGCTGCTTTGCTCTGGAAGCTCATCCAAATCACTTCCCAAAATAAGGGTAGCTCTTACTGTCAGTGATGTATCATGGAGTGGGTAATGCAAGCGAATCTTTAGCCTTGCTTTTGCAGTGGATGCCTAAAGCTGTGTAATAAAATGGGATTTTGAGCAACAGCAGATTTTGGACTCCTATGTCAATCACAGCCCCTCCTTTCTCTCTCCACCAGATGCTGTTTTACAAGTATGTAACATTTTATGTGCAAGAAGAAAACAGCTGATTTATTACAGAAATGAAAGAATATTAAACTTTCCACAGGGCTGTAAGGGCAGCCTTAGCACAAATACACCTGGTCCTGATCTGATAATAGCAGGCAATGAACTCACAATATTCCATATCACATTCAAATTTCTGTAACCTAGTTGCAAACAGTTTTTCATTTAAATTTTGTTTGCTTAAGTTTATTACAGAAGGTAAAAATAACCCCTGCTCTGATAGCAGCTGCAAGATAGATATTGCTCTATTTCTTTGTAAATAAAGGCCTGCATTTTATTACTGTGAAAATTGCTGTATTTCTGCCTTTGCACATCAGGCAATTTTCTGAAGGTTCTCTCAACAGGTATGTTGTAGTGGCTTTGTATGCTGGAAGGGTATGCCTTTTCTAAATGTACATCTCCAGATGATGAAGTCCATTAAGAATGAACACTGTATGGAACTGTGAAGGGAAAACAGATATGAACTATGTTCAAACCAGAGCTAAACTTCTAAATCCCTCTTCTAGCCACCTAAAGGGAAGTTGCCAATGGAAACCTAAATCTTAAAAAAAAACACCCCAATGAAGTATCCATCTAAATTTTGCTTCAAGAACATCCATCACCTCATTCAGGTTGATGGAATGCAGGAGGACTTTTCATGCCACCAGGATGATACTGTGTCTCATTTTTGGATTTGTATGAGTGGATGACAGTAGACCCTTCATAACTTAGGGAAGAGTTTGTTCCCATGAGGGTCAGTGTGGCTGCCATCCTTGTCCCCCTGATGCTTCTGGAATAGCAGTGGTGGTGCTCAGCACAGGATGTGGTAGCCCAGCTACTGAACACACAGCCTGTGTCTTTTCACGTGGAGCAGCATTCCAAAGAAGTTCTGTTTGGTTTGTAGTGCCAGGAAAATATCTGGGGGTACCATTTAGTGGTATTTAGTTGTTGTAGTTAATAAGCTGTGGCTCCTGGGTTTGTATGTGTAGGGTGGATAAGAATATGTTTACTTAGTGTATGTTAATCTGGGGTGTATTTATTTGTGGGATAAAGAGCCCATTTGTCTTTTTAGGGAAAAATAGATGAGACAGTATTAATTTTCATAAGATGGTGTTTTAATAAGATAAATAAAAATGTGACAGATCTCATATGTGTTTTCTTACCAAATACTTTACATAATGTTATTTTGCTTCTCTTTTTGCTATACTCTGGAGGAAGTCGTGCATGGATTGTTAGAATAACAGAAATGACTTGAAGTAACTCTGCCTTTATCTGAACATTTGCTGTGCTTGTAAACTTGCATGCTGTTTGTGTCTAGTATTACACGCACTTCCATTTGCCAACTGCAAACAAATAGATTTTAATTTTTGCAATTTACACACTTTGGCATTGTACATCAATAGGACCCTAATCACATGTAATTCTACAGCCATTACTGAATGATAGTTTTTAGCATAATAAGTCTCGGGTTTTCATGTTCATCTCAGTGCTTTCTGAAGGGAAAGTGAAAGAACTGCTGACTGCATTCTGCCTGCAGATGAGAGCTGTGGATAAACCCAGTGATTGAACCCAGTGCGTGTGGCTGGAGAGAGCAACTGGAGCTTCACACCCTGCAGAGCCCTAGTGCTTTGTAGGATGGCTAGGCTAATAGAAGCATGTTAGAAACTAGCACTAAGCATAGTTAAATCAGAAAACAACTGAATTAAGGATAACATTACAGGAACTACCTGGACTCGCCATAGGGGGAAATTCCAAAGCACTGCTGGGAAGCCCAGGTGTGTTTCCTGGGAGATGGTGCAGCAGATTCTTGAACTGCTGCACAATGCTGCTGGTTATCAGTCCCCTAAATGCCATTTCAAGGGGCTGTGGTAAATGGGGGGTGGTAACTGAGGTGCTTTCAGGTAGCACCAGCCCAGAAAATATTTTCTTTCTAGGGCAGCTCTACCACAACAGCTAATCCATACTGTCAGCCAGAGTGAAGAAGAGCACATTGACAGAATTTGTTGGACTCAGCCAGCCTTTGCTGGCGTTCATCACAAGAGGCTATTTGGGAAGGTAAACACTGCTGGAGTGAAAGGGGAGCTACTCTTCTGTGGTAGGAACTGTCTGGAGACAGAAAACAGAGAAGAAATCAGGTGTCAATTTTCCACATGGCAAAAGGTTAACAGCAGGGAGCCCTCAGGTATTCAGGTTAGATTCATGTGCTACAAGTTGAAGTCTCTGTCAAAGGGAAAATGGCAAAATGTGCAGGTAATATAAATTGTTTGGGTCAGTCAAACCTAGGATTGCAAGCAGGCCCTTCCAGAACTCGGCAAAGCTGCATGAACCAGCATGAGCATACTGAGCAGGATCACTCCACAAATGTGAAGTATTGCCTGTTGGCAGTGCTAGCAATGGTTTTAACTACAGACTTCTGCTGTTAGTTTTTAACCAAGTCTTAGCAGTGAAAAAAGAGTTTGTTGTGTCCTTCTGGACACAGTTCAAAAGGCTTGTTAAGAGTATATTAATAATGCCTTTGTGTAAATATTTTGCCTTTTATTCTTGAGTCTGTGGTCAATTCTAATTACCTACTATCAAGGAAGATTAGTGAAAACAGAAATGGTTTGGAGTTTGGTGAGGAAAATGTTTAGGAGCATTTGATTCAAGGGACAGGGAATTGATTTTGAAATGGCTTAATAAAATATTTTTATTCACAGTGCATAATTCATCTGTAGAACTTGCTGCCAGACCTCAGTGGTGGTAAGGTTTTTAGTGGAAATTCTGTACAAAAAGATTTCATTTCTAAGTGTCTAATGAGAACACTTACAAGTATGTTATTTGAAGTATAATACGTGATCCACATTCCTGCACGGGTACATTAAGGGCTAAGATACCATTTTCTAACTATTGTAAGCTGTCTTTTTTCTTCTGGGGTTTTTTTGATAAGTGTTTGTTTCTACTTGTTATACACAGGTTGCTCCCAGTTAGAAAGGCTGCTAGGCATGTCTGATAAGACATTTCCTACTGTGATTGTGATATCCTGGTTCAGGAGAGAGCACAAACAGTTCAGTGCCCTGTGTATGAATTCCTTCCCTTGTGAGGTGTTGCAGTTGTCTGTGCTTATGCAAATACATCCTTGCAGTCAAGGTAGGTTATTGTATCATGTATCATCATGATCTGAGCTTTTTAAACAGAGGCACAATGGAATGAAAACAGTTTTCCTGTTGGCATCTGTTCTGGTTTCATTCTGAGTTTCTCCAGGGCTACCTCATTAGTATTCCAACTCCTTTGTGATGCCAGTGGGGTCACCAGAAGTTGGATCAGAGTTTTTGAGCTGTAAAACAGTTTATAGCCCCTCCTCACATGCTGTCATGGGGAGAAGGAGCCTTTGGCAGTCTGACCCCACCTGGGAGTGCAGGAGAACTCTGCTGAGCTGGTGCTGGGAGGATGTGCAGTTCGGGCTGGGGTAGCACATTCTGTGTGTAGCCCAGCTTTGGGCACATCCCTCACTGTGGTGTTAGTGCTGGGCTGTAGGGGTGATGTGTCATTAGCAGGATCACTGCTTGCTTTCATCTCAGCTGGATTTCTCCAGTTTATCATAGACAGGCATGGTCAGTGCTACCTGCTGGTGCTGATAGAAACTCTGGGATAAAAGTGGGCTGTGTTTTAAGGCTGGGCCTTTTTGAATGATTGGCACAGCATCAATATGCTTTTGCTCAGTCATCTTGGGAAGGACAAATATGGTTAAGCAGTGAAACCAAATTTTGTCTGGCACTATGAATACGAAGTTATTATTTCTGCTGACATAAATTAAAAAGCTTATTAATAATATATTGTTAAATGAGAAGTATAAAATCTGATTTTAGTCCCTATCTCAATTTTCAGAAAGAATAGACATTCCCAATAATAATTTCCCAGCCTTGTACATAAATCTCTGAGCAATCAGATTAGGAGCCACTTTAGAAAGAGCAGCCATAATTCACCAAGTGGAAGAAGTCTTTTAAAACTAGTTAAATGAAATCCTCTGTTTATTATGGTGGTGATGATTGCTGGTGGTGAATCTTGTGAGAGTTCTGGCTTGTTGGTTTTGTTGGAGTTGATAGGATGCTTTTCCATGCAGTGTTGCTCTGCTGTCAGGCATTATGTTTCCCCAAAGTTCTGTAGACCACCATCATCTGTTTTATATTTGTCACTGGAGGAGGAGAGCCTGCCAAACCACAACAGGCTACGTGGTGATTATAAGCACTGAGTAGTTGTATTTTATGGCTTGACAGGCTGTAGGTTTCAAGCAACATTTGTGCAAGTGTGCTGTTATGGGATTAAGGTTGTATTTAAGTTTAGGAAATTTTTAATTTGGGTGGGGGTGTCTGGGGTTGCTCCCTTGCTGCTGCATAATACTGTGCTCTCACTTCACCTGACTCATATCTCCCACCCAGCTTCCACTCTCTTTGTGAGTAAGAAAACAATCAGTGAAATAATGGCTGTGGGAGGCTGAGCATCTGCTCCCAGGGCTGCCATGGCCTGAAAAGGACCCCACCTGAGGTGTCTGGTCTGTAGAAATGGCATTGATAATGTCTTGCAAAGTGTTTCGAGACTCTCTAATGAGACTCTCTAATGAAAGGTGCTTGAACATTTTTGATGTTTAGATACTTTAAGGAATGACATTTATTTCTAATTAGAACTAGTTAATGCTATTGTTGAAGCAGTTGAGGAGAAATGTTATAATCTGTAATTGATAGATATCTGACTTGATGAGCTGTTTATTTTCAGTTTGGAATTACTGGAAAATTAAATGTGGGGTTTTTTCCCATATTTGATACTTAAACTCCAAATAAGGAAAGTATTTTCCAGATTGATGGCTTTGATCTCTGCATTCACCAAGCAGAGCAATGAAAGAGAAGAGCTGTAGAATTCCTATAGAGGATATAATTTGTAAGAAATCTTTATGTCCCTACGTCCTAAGCTCCGAGAACATAAGCAAATAGCAAAGTTCACAACAGCAATTTGGCTCACTGGGGGACTGAGTTGACTTGGAGAAGTGAAAAGAATTTGGTGTTTTTTGGCAGCAGTGGTGGACAGTGCCGTGCCTCAGCAGCAGCAGCAGCACTCTGCAGCATGTGGAGCACTGCCTGCCTGCTTCCCTTGGCAGCCCTTCCCTGCATCAGGCACATGGGAGGGACAGTGCAGGGCATGGCTCACAGAGCTCCTTGCTGGGAGCCTGCAACACCCAGAGAAACCCAACCCTCGGACACTGTGTGTTGCCTCAAGGCTCTTTTCCCTGAGGAGAATCTGGGACAAGACATGAAGTGTAATATTATCTGGTTTTCACCTACAGGTCAGGATGGCCTGAACTCCCTGGCCCTGATTTGTAGGAGGTGTAAAGAATCAATGGTACCACCTTCCTTTTCCACTGCAGAGTGGCCTGCTGGCTCTCTCCCACAGTGAAATTATTTGCTGTGTAATAGGAACCAATGGCTAGCATTTAATCAGTCAAGCCTTTGAAAAATAGAATGCAAAAAGGGCTGCTTATGATGAATGCATCCTTCTCTGCTGTGCTGCCTTACACTGTACCTTGTACAGCCTTTCAATTTTATAAATCTTAAACAAAATGATTCTGTAAGTTAAATAAGGGGTTCAAGTTTTAACAGGACTAATGCTGCACATCTGCTCAGTGTAATGCATGTCTGTGAGAGTGTAAGTGGAGTGCAGCTCCTCAGCAGGAGCAGTGCTATGTCCCAGCTGCTGCAGCCAGGCCCTGGTGCCCTTGGGAGCAGGGGGCTGCAGTGGGAAGGCCAGGCTCAGCTGCTCTGTGCTGGGAGGAGAAGGCTGTGCTGGAAAGCTGATGCTGGGGGGAGTGCATTTGTTGCAGTCACCACAAGTCAAGCTTATTTAGTGAGGAAATTGTTGAATGCTAAGGCCTCTTGTCAGCATGACACACTGTCCTACTTTCATGCCAGTGATTTACAAACTGCAGCATATGGGAATCTGTGGAGTTCAGCTCACCTTTGGGAATGCTCTGCTTTATGAATGATGTATGAAGGACAAACTCTGTGAAACACCCCCGTGGTTTATGGTAACCATACCCCAAAGTCCTCGGGCCAGTGAGTTCTCACTAAGCTTTGTCTTGGGATTTTGTGCCACACTTACCCTTTGGAAAACTCAGCTTTTGTCTTGAGGTTCAGTGGACCAAGCTGAGTCGAAGAAAAGGGGAGCCTGAGGGATGTCCTGCTTTTTAATAGCAGTGGGGTTTTCTGCTGGATTCTTTGGGTGATAGAAACAAAGATAGGAATGTGCTGTCCTAGCCATCCCTCCAGCCTTGATTCATCTTGTCCACTGACAAGAAATTCAGGGTTGGAAAGACAGTCAGGTGTTGCCTACTCAGTGCTACTTCTTTGGAACTTACTGAGCTGGCCACTGTCAATCCAGGAGTTATTTCTTTGTTACAAAAGCAGAAAGCATCTCTCGTGCATTGACTTCAACTTGAGAAAAAAATCCTTCAATCCCTTGAAATAAATTTTGCATTAGGGCTGGGAGAACTGGCATGGGGACTCAGGAAAAGCTCTTTTAACTTATGCTAAACATTTGCTGCTTTGCTGTATTTTACTCCAGTCTCAACTCTGCAGCTCTGAAGGCTGCAAGCCTGAAACTAAACTCCTGAAATTATAAAAGCGTAAAATAAAGTGAAGGTTAATGGTCACTGGCTTTTCCCCCACAGGCTCTGCAGGCTTTGATATGTGGAACACTAACAGAATAGGAAGGCATAAGGCAGTTAGATGTTGTTGTTCTTGCAGTCAGTGTTAGCACTGTCGAGCAAAACAACACTTGTAAAAAATAACACACCTGCTCTGACAGTTATCCTGGGAAACCTGCTCTTGGAGACCCTGGGACAAGCACTGCTTTCTGCATTATAACTCCTGAACAGAATGAAACCAGCAGAAGGGGCATGTGCCATGATTCTCCACTGCCCTGTGTTGCTTCGGGGGTACACAAAGAACAGAAAGGTGTTTGCTGAGGTTATCAGACTGCCCTCAACACCCTTGCAGAAGGGTCCTGCCAGTACCCTTTTGCAAGCTGCAAGAGGAGCTCTAATAAATTTGTCCATTGGAAAGGAAAATATGACTTTAGACAACAACTAAAGGAGGAGGCTCACTGGACAGGTAAACGTAAAGCAGATGAGACCTAACATGTGACCTTTTTCAGAAGGATGCAGGAGTTACCAGCTCACTGGAGACTTCCAGTTCTGCTTGGGAAAGATGCACAGGCCAGCCTAGGGAAGGGATTTGACTAGAGGTCTTGAATTAGGGGTATGAACCAGAGAATCACAGAATGGGTTGTGTTTGAAAGGCCTTGAAGACCATCTCTTTCCAGCCCCTGCCACGGGCAGGGACACCTTCCACTGAACCAGGCTGCTCACAGCCCTGTCCAACCTGGCCTTGAAACAGAGGATCATTCTAGAGTCCTGCCAGAAATTATCTGGGGGAATGACCAACTGCTCCAAAAAGGGAAGGAACTGAGTCAGATACAGTCAGAGCTGGAACTGAACTGAAGGTGATTAAGTTTCAGGTGTCTGTCCACATCTTTTACCATTATTGGCTAAATGAGCTTTGTAATTATCACAGCAATTTTTATAATGCATAACAGAAATAGGGAGGGGCTGTGTTTTCAAGTAATTTTGACTGGTTGACTTTGAGGCATTCCTTCCTTCCAGGCTGTTTTCCAAAGAGTTTAATGCCCATAGAGCTTCAGAGCAAACCCCCTCTTTCTCTCAGTGGCATTAGCATGCAGCACCACTGCAGTGTGTTAGCAAATGCTACATAGCAGGTGGATTTCCACAGGATTGCAGCCCTGCTCTCTTTGCTGCCTGGCACAGGTTTCCATCAGCCCCTGCACTTCACTGGCTACCCTTTCCCTTCAAAGCTGCTAATTCATTCAGTAAAATTGGACTTAGAGATTTATGCTGGAAAGAACATGTGGCAGTCTCTGTGTTGTGTTGGGGATGCAGAGAAGTGGAAGAGGAAGCATTAAATGGTATAAAATGGGCATTAAATTGAAAGAAGGTGCAGGTAAGGGGCACAGGCTACAGATATTCAGAAAGAATCTCTAAAAATCTCTAAAAAAAAAGAGTGTTTTATTTGAAACCTTTTAAAAAGGGGAAGACTCCTTGTTCCAGGGTGTAGATTGTAAATCTTTGATTAAATCCTGAAACAGCACTATGAGATAGACACGAAGTACTCTGTGGTGCTGAAGAAAAGGGCTCCTGGGTTATCCAGCTGCAGCTCTCAGGGTCTGTTATAACCTTGCATTTTAATGAGCCCATCAGCCAAGGAGTGCTGGCTGTACACTGCAGCATCCCTGCCTGCCTGCAAAACTCTCCTGTCCATACACACAGCACTTCTATTTGCACAGACCTCTTTAAGTACATTTTTAAAAATCCATTTGGGAGAGATTAATTAATAATTAAGCTAGTGTGGAATTAATCTTAGGCAAATCTGCTTCCTTTTTGCAGTATGAGGACGTGTCTTGTCTGTCATATCCATATAGTGACCCAGTAAAGCACTGATACCAAAAATCCAATTCTCTGTAGCTAATCAGCATCCTGTTACAGCAGGGCCATCATTTAAGATAGCTTTTGTTTTCTCATGCATAATAATTTTTGAACATTATGTTAATTTTCACTAAAAGTTGATGGGATAGGGTTCCTGCAGAGGGTACAAATATTCCAGACTGCCTATTTATTTATTTATTTATTTATTTATTTTCATAGTGTTTGAGCATGAGTCACTTCTCTGTACCTCATTTTATTTACTTGATCAATGAGTCTTCTCTACTGGGGGAAGCAATTTAAAACTATTGTGAAAATGTCTCCAACATTTCTTTGTTCCTGGAAGCTCACTTGCTGCTGGAGCTGAAGTTGTAAACAAGGCTTTACAGGGGCACAACGTGGTAGAAATTCAAGGGCATCTGGTACATTTAAATGTAGCTCTTATATTTTCTTTTTCTTTCTGGGAAATAGCTAATCAAGAGAGGAGAGGAGCTCAGACAGAAGGGAAGAAAGGGACTAGACTGGGAGAGAGAAATCTAAGAAAGAAATCAAAATAATGGTATTTTTCCTTCAGTGAGAACTAAGCCTGATCTAGGGGTTTTCTGCAGTTGGGAAGTTCCCTTAATAACCCTCCTTAAGGTTCTGCACAGAGACAGAAAATCCTCTAGTCTGTGAGAAGGATGAAAATTCATAAATCCTGATGTTACTAAATTGAAATTAAATTTGCAGGGGGTATATTCCTTTAACTCTCATGTCCCCCCATCCTTAGGTCTGTAAATCTCTTTCCAATGTACTTCTGAGCTAATTCTAATAGGAGGTCCATCAAAATTATACATAAGCCCCGGCATGCTGTGCAGTCAGCCATTAGTGTTCATACTGTTTGGTGAATTAAAATGCCAGGAAGTTAGGCTAAAACACCATTCTGACAGTGTGCCCTACCTCAGGCCTTTTCAGCAGCTCTGGGAGCCTCTGGGTTAGGGAAGAAGGGCATCCATCTCTCTCGTCAAGCACACAACACGAGCATTTACAAGCAAACAAGATCATTTTGGTATCTTTCTCTGTCGATACTGGGGTGTTGACATAAATGTGGGACACTTTCAGAATGTGCACTGGGTGGAAGTAATGAGTGCTTGTAATAAATTCTCACTACAGAGTCTGCAGGAGCATTTTCTTTTCATCATCTCATTAACAACTTAGAGCCATTAACAGCTTAAAGTGCTGAGTAAGGATTTACATTTAATTTAAGTCTTCTGTTCTTAGCTGACAAAACGTATCTTACACACTTGATGGATGTAATTAGTGCGATGAGGCTTTAAAAGAAATTGGCTTGGTTAAATTTAGAATTTGCCATGTCAGTTTGTACATGAAGCCAAAGCATACATATCAGTAGTTCTGTAGCTTTGGAAAAATGAATTTTATTACTATTACTGATATATAGATGTTTTTAATTTATGGTACTGTTAACAGTCCAAATCCAACATGCTTTCAGATTTAACAGTGCAGTCCATTATGTTAATATTTCAAATTCTTTTATACTGCTCTTGCACATCAGAACTTACCATTATGTGCTGTGGCTACAGACCAGCTCTCCTTTGCATAGCTGCCTAAGTTCCTGTGCTTGACTAAACTGACAGAACAGCAAACCGCCATGGAAACTGCTGGACTCCAGTCCATGCAACCTGAGGGCAGCTGCACTGCTCTCACAGCCCCTTTTCCCTGCAACGTTACTGCTCCCTGCTCAGCCTGACTCAGTGCTCAGGATTCTCCTGTGGAGTGTTTTCCCTCGTGTTTTCTGTGATTGTTACTTGCTCACTAGAAAAATGGAACACTTATTAGTGCTGCCAGCATCAGCAGGGATGGGTAGAAGATTCTGCAGTATTGTGTACTTGCAGTAAGTCTGTTGTTGAATGAAGGACAAGTTTCTGTCTGGTAACTGGAGCTTCCTAACTCGTGTAATAATATTGCTGGGCTTTGCTGCAGGCCTGCATTTTGTATCAGTAGTGTGACCTAGGAACTGTTGTTGAAGATAAATGAAAGTAGGGACAATGAACATTTAGTCCCCAGAGCAGAGAGGCTGTTTGTGCCAGGTCCAAGTAGGCTTAGGAGGAGCTCCCAGGGACGGCTTCCCATGCCTGTCTGGAGGGCTCCTGTGTTGGAAGGGGCATAGTGAGAGTGTCACTCTGTGAGTCACAGCCCCGAGAGCACACGGGGTGAACTTCTGAAGTGGGAATTGCTGGGATGTGCACTGTGGATGTGTGTGGGTAGCTGAGGGTGTTTCAGGAGAGGCTGGGTGCTCTGGAGCAGGGTGGGATGAAGCTGCACTGCTCTGAGGATATGACTCATGTCGCAGATGGCTGCAGGGCTAACGCTGCCATCTGAAAGTGTCACATTACAAGGAATAGTGCACTGCTAACAAAACTGAGTGCTGGGATGGTTATTTGATGTTACTCTTTCTTGAAGAGGAAAAGATGATCCTTTTCTCATACTTTGACTAGGTGTTTTTACATAAGATTACTATGATTGCTGTTAGCGAGGAATGTGGGGAATAAACTCCTCTGGCTAAAAAAACAGACTTGAGAATCCGTAGCTGTTTTTTAAAATGAACCATAGCTGATTATTTTCTGAGGTGAGTTCACTGTAACTCTGTGCCAGGAATTAATGTCAGTCCTTTCTGCAGCAGGTCAGAAGGCAGCTCCCCAGGTAACAAACACCCTTTGTCAACATGCAGCCCTCCCACTGTTACTGAGGTGGGTCTGCCCCATCTGCACCCCACTGCACAACTGCTCCCTTTCCCTTGCAAGAGAATTTGCCAGAATCTCTGGGGAGGTCATTTTTAGAGTAGCTTCATGGAGCTGGCCAGAGCACATTGTAGACCCTTGGGTCTTGTTCAAGTGTCCAGTTCTGAGGAGAGATGGAGAGGAGATAATGTTTTGTAACAAAGGTTCAGTGCTTGACTGGTGCAACAAATGGGTGAGATTATTTGGGTGTTTAAATTCCCATTTGCAGGTTTGAAAACCTTTGCTACAACCTTTGCTTTGTTTTAAAATAAACAGGATAATCTATAGGAGACTGAAAAAAGAGTTAAAGTGCACTAATTAAGACAAAGTCTAAAATGTTCTTCTGTTTGACTCTAGTCTGCTTTTTGTAAACTGTGTTCCCTTTCTCTGCTTTTATCACCTGTAGCTTTTGCACAACTCAGCACAGGCCAAATAGATGCTTCTGCAATGTTAAACAATGTGTTTTAACAAAGAAAAACAAACAAGAGACAGTGTATGCTAGAATATACATTATGAAGTCTGTATTTTTGGAACAAGGAATCCATTTGTGATGGTTGTGTTTTCAGTGGATTTGTATTACTAATGTGTTACTATTGCTCATTATCTGCACTGGAGTGTGCAGTCCTCACAGCTCCTTCACCTCCAGCTGTTTGGGACTTGGGATGCCCAGCTTTCATTTGAGATCCTGGCTTGTACCTTGGAATGTTTGGGGCACCTTTTCTCCCCTGACCTGAGCTGAACCAGGAAGGGGATGGTAATCTCATTAGGTTAGTTTGGAGTCTATTTGTGAGGTTTGCAGCCTTTACAGAACTGGAAGATATAAATGCCCAAAAAATCAGAACCATGAATTCTACAGTGCTAACTGCTGTAGACACTGGGTAAAGAGCTGGCATTCAAACATTCAGTAAGTTGTTCCTGACCATAAAGGGCACATGTAAGAGCCAACAGAACAACCTAGGATTTGCCATGAAGCACAAAATAAATGCCAGGAGGATGTGCTCAGCTAGAATAATGTACGTGTTACCTGTTAGCAGTATCTTACCATTTTTAAAAGTGCTGGAAATAATCACATAAGAAACAAGGAAAGTAAGATGGAACATGTTTAGATTTTTTCCAATACCAGCTCAGTCCCACAGCTTTGGAAAGAATGTCTGACATGATAGGAAGGTATTTTCTTCCTTTCATTTAATAAGGTATGAAAGAAAAAAGAAGTTTTTTGTTTGATATCTGAAGTTTTTTGTTTGATATGCCCAGAACCTGACAGTAGCAACTTAAAAGAAGTTTAAAACACTTCCAAGAGATGCAGAAATATTTATTTGACATTCCATTTTTATCTATCTGTCTATCTATCTATCAATCATTTTGTATCTTTTAAATCCAGTTTTTTAACTTCTGGAAAAGCTGCATGACCCTTCCGGACTTTTTACTAGTGCTCTAAGCCACGTGCAGCCCTTTCCCTGAGTTTGTTTCTTTTTTCAATTTCTCAGTATAGTTATGGACATGACCCTGCAGTGTTTTCTCAGTTAGAACACCCCACTATGGGATAGAGTGCCAGTATAACCCTTGGCAAGTGTAGGGGGTACTGCTGGATTTCAGGTAAGAATAACTCATAAAGGCTGAGCTCCTGGTGGCAGCTTCTGCAGGCTGCTGCCACTATCACTGCAGTTAGGTTTGCTTTCTTTTGGCATTGAGGAACTCGGGTCCTGAGAGGCTGACCTAGCTAGTTAGGGGGCTTGTTAGTTTGGGGAGGAAAAGGATTTGCACACAGAGCTGAGCAGGTGATTTCCTCTCAGTGCTGTAGTGAAACACTGAACCTTGTAATGCATTTCTGTCCTGGTTTGGTGGGTAAGTAGGTGAGTAATTAAGGTATTTTCTTTGTCACGTGTCCCTGCAATGTATTGGTAGACTTAGGCTGTCACCAAACCCTGGGAAAATCAGCAAGGGTAAATTGTAATTATGAAGTCATCCATGGTCTCAGTGCTGGTGCTGGAAACACAGAAATTCAGCCTTCAGGCAGGAGTGTAACTGTGACACATGGGCAGTGTGTTGGTCATGAACACAGGAAGGGAATGGCTTTAGTGGTGAACATGACATGTGAGGGGTGTTTGGAGGACGTTTTTTCAAGGTTATACCTCCAGTTATTCAGTTGCTTTTTGGCAAACAAGAGTTTGTGGGAAACAGTAACAAACAGTAAAGAATGAAATGCTTTGTTTTGTTAAAGAGTTTGTATGATTTTAGTGATCAAGAATCTTGAACTTGTGATTTTTCACATGAATATCTAATATCTCCTGTAATAACATCAGTAGGTCATTAAGCTCGTTAGGAGGAAATAATAAATAGGAATTAAGTAGCCTTTTGTCCCTTGTCAGTAAGCAAAGCTTACTCTTACATTAGATGCCAGTGCTGTGCTCATTATAACAGCGTGAGCATGACAGGGCGTGCAGGGAGATGTGATTGCTGTGATGGATTGCTTGAATAAAGAGATACTGCCTGCTTGCAAACCTTCTTTCACTCTTGCTTTTCTGATGTTTGTGCTCGTTCCAAATGAGATTTGGGTTCTCTGGTAGGTAGAACATTGCCCATCAGCTCACAGCTAATTGTCCCAGAGGTCTTGGCTAAAAACCTTTCTCTTACATTGTGACCTCCTTGGTGATGTGTTCATAGCTCAGTCACATGTTCCTGCTTGTGTGCCCTACTGTGTTCTGTTGGTGGTGATGCCAGGGGAGAGTTTGGCTGTAACCCTGAGAATCACACCACAATCACATTCGGTCCCTCTGTGATGGCACCCACTCTCAAAAGCCTGGCTAGGAATGAAAAGCAAAGCCCCGGAGCACAGACTGATAGGTGACCTCCCAATGCACCTGAAGACATCAAAAGTCAGAATTACAACTGTCTTTCCTCCAGTGTGGAGTAAAATGAGTTCCTGTGCACCCTCTTAGGGGCAGTGACTGAATCTTAATCATCAGAGCTGGAATCCTGACTTCATTGTCTTCTCTCCTTCACTGTGGTTTAGGATCACACCAGTAACACTGGCACAGAGTTACTGAGACTGGTGTTGTTACAGCAAAACCTTCCAGAGGTTTTGCCCCAGCAAATATGCAGCATGTTCTTATCATGTTTGCCATTGTATGACTGCTATTGCTTGTGAACTTGATCTTGCATTGTTTGCTTCTTGTCTCTTTGGACACTGTGTGTTTTGGAGAGGAAGTTCTTACTTTTACTTGTTCCTAGGTGTTGAGTTGCCCTTCCTTGAATTCTAATAATTTCTTTCTCTCATTATTATAAAAATAAATGTTAAAAAATAATTATTTTTTTAGTCTTCTGTTGTTAGGAAGTTGAATGAATTGTTTGTGGCCTGAGTTTATTTTCTAGTCTAGTAAAGTAGTCTTTTCTAAATAATAAGTTCTAAACCAATGGCCACAAACTTAGAGGAGCTCCTACCCTTGCTTACTTGTCTACTCCTTGCCTTTGCTGGCAGTAGTGACTTACACATTGGATAGACCATTCCCTGCCAGCCTTCATCTCCTCTTACTTTCTCCATGTATTCACTCCATGTAGGTCATGGCTCCTGTCCACAGATCCAGTTGAGTACTCACTATGCTGCAAGGGTTTGATGCTTCTCTCATGTGACACAGAAGGATGCAAAGGGAAGAGGCAGACACATCTCTGTGTGAATTGATTTATGCAGGAGATACCTGTGATTAAGCTCCCTACCCACTGGATGTCACTATTGTTCCAGAGAAATTCATCCATGGACTATTTATCTAGCGTTGAGGGCTGACAGCAAAGACCATTTGCTTGCAGCAAACTGAAAATTTCTAATTGTATTTGCAGGAATATTGTACATTTATGCTCATTTTGCAATTGAATTTTATATCAAGGTTCACTGTTTCACAGTAATAAGAAAAGAGAGCATTGCCAAACCTTGAGCTGTGATGGCTCTGGAAGAGCAGATAGTGAGTCATGAAAACCAGCCAGCAGAGAAGCTTGCAGTCATTATACTCAAGCCACTTGTTCTCATTATTATTCTCCTACTCTGCAGTTGCTGGAGGTGATCTCAACACAGTGAATGAACATTACCAGTCTCTTCAAATTTGCTTAGTACATTAGTTATTTTCTTTTCCCAAAGATGTGCATTCTGTGTGATGTATTACTCTGAAATAGCCCTTGAATATTCCAAGAGCTGGGTTGCTGAGAGCCCAAGCAATCCACTGGCCAGGAGGATGTCTTGGTGCGAGGGGACTGGGTTACATTCCCAGTACTCAGCTGCTGTGTGATCCAGCAAATTACCTCCAATCTCTCATGTCTGTCTGCCATCATCTCTCTGTGTCTCACAGAGAAAGTCCCGACTGCCCTTAAAATTTTTGGGGTGCTACAATAAAATGTAGCATCTGGTGATTCCATCTAACATTTGTCTCAACATTGTCTAAGTACATGTAGATGCAAACCCAATGAAAATGACAATGGGCATGGAAGAATCCTGCACTTTGTCTGCAGCTTGAAAAGCCCTGGTCTTCACTGGTAGCCTCAGAACACTATACATGTCTCAGGAAAAGGAATAGTAAATTACTAAAAATCCCAAAAATGTACAGAAAATCAAACCAAACAAACCCAAACGAATACCCCA
Organism: Phylloscopus whistleri; assembly: GCA_017589585.1. Taxonomy (NCBI): domain Eukaryota; kingdom Metazoa; phylum Chordata; class Aves; order Passeriformes; family Phylloscopidae; genus Phylloscopus; species Phylloscopus whistleri. The sequence continues at coordinate 716,963 of JADMLD010001066.1, read as the reverse complement.
AACAAAAACAAAACCAACCAAACAAAAAAACTGCAAAAACATCTTCAAAACCTATTTCTGCTCTCCTAAAATTGGAATATGTAGGTGGTATCAGCTCCATTAAGGAGGAGCCAGGTCATTGGAAGCTCTCGGTCACATCTCCTTCCCCAGCTTAGTGCCTAAAATGCTTGTGTGAAGGCTCTCAGGTTTGGGAGAGGCATCACAGCTGCTGTGGCTCTTACTTTGACACCCTCTGAAGGTTGTTTGTCATCAACCCAGTGAGGTTGTAGCTGTTTTGTGAGAGACTAGCTCCAAATTATCCAAAAACCAAGACAAAGTGGGATGAAGATTTGAGATGCTGGAGAAAAGCAAAGGAGAGATTTCTTTGCTGGAGCCTTTGAGGCTTTAGCACTTCATTTGTATTCAGGAGAGGGGCAGCCTTTCATGGGGACTAAAAATTGCTCAGCTAAAACCAAGTCATTCCCACAAGATTATTAGAATTTGTGACTGGAGGCCTTGCCACCCAAAACAAGTCACTTCTGAAGTGTTTCATTTGACAGTGGTGAGGCTCAGTTTAGCTGAGTCCATGTGGGTTTTGCCCACATGAAAACATGGAGCTCATAATGTGCTTTAAGGTGCTGTGGAGCTGGTTTAAAATGTTTTCTAAGCCATAGGCACTAGAGTGGAATTTAAAACCTTGGCTCAGAGGCCTTGGGCTGTGCAAGAAGGTTCAGAGAGTTCCACCAGGCATCGTGGGTTTTGTGTAGTCAGACAGGGGCTGCACTATCAGTGACAATGGCAGCAATCACACTTTGACCCCGATGTGTTTGGAAATACCTGCAGCTGGAGTTTTCCAGCAAGGAATGATTTAGTTGATCTGAGCATGTCTGTGCATGAATACAGACAGATGCTACATTTTTACTGTACTTTTGTAATCCATCCATGCTTAATGGCAGACTGGCCTTATTTTCTTTTTCCTGACTATAACTGAGTATTTTTCAAGGAGAGCTAGTAATGATTTTACAGGTATCACTTTCTGAAGGAGGTTTTGGTTTGGTTCCTTCTGAGTAGTTATGTTTACAAGGCATTAAAGTAACAGAAGAAAGCATATAAAGTCCACCTCAATTACAGACGACTCTCACAATCACAGTCCACTAAGAAGTTTTAGAAGATGTACTGAATATTTTTGAATAACAAAAATTCTAAAGTAATAGTATGAAATTATTTTCTGATTGCAGTTAGCACTCCTAAAACTAAATATATATAAAAAATTATATGTATTTATATTTGTGCACAAACATGTGTGTGTGTGTGTGTGTATGTCTGTAGCATGTATATATGAACATCTCTATATTTTGGGGCAAATCTCTTGTGTTTTGGCTGTGCCTGATGTTAGTCACCACTGCAGAGGTGAATGTCTCTGAAGTACAGGGATGGTTCTTAATGTGAAGTTTACAGCAAACTCTAATGCTTCAGTACTGAATCCTATAGTGGCTAAGATAATTATATCTGTATTGACTTTTTAATAGCAGCTTCCAAGGTACAGCTCAGGTGAGTGTCTCAAGCACTTGCACTGTTAATGGTGTGGGGTCCTTGTTCTCAGGGAAATGGGGTCTCTCCTGCAGGGCTCAGTACAGTCTCAAGCTTCCACCCTCAGCTATTTTCTCACTACATTCCTTGAAAATGAGAACAAAAAAAAAAAAAAAACCCAGCCCAAACCCCTGCAGGTTTATTAGTTCTTTTAAGAGACGTTTCTAGCTTTGTTTTCATTGTATCGAGCATGTTTCAAGGTGATTGGCTGTGCCTGGGTTTTTTCCAGTAACAATTCAGGAGAACCTTCTGCTAAGGTTTTGCTTTTTCTAATCTGCTGCAGTGAAGCTGCCTTATAGAAATATTCCCTCCCAAGTGATTGAAGATGTGCAGTTTACAAAGCCAAATCAAGTTGCAAAATAGAGATAATTAAATTACTGACTTCTATAAAGGTGCTGCTGTATTATTTCTTACCCTCCCTTCCTGATAGTCAAAATAAGAGGTATGATTTATTTGCAAATATGGGGGGTATTATATTCTTCTGCAGGGAACAAAATACATGATTTTGGGAGAAGGGAGACAGGGAATAGCTGGGTTACAAATCTGTATTTTGCCCAGAACCACTGGTGTATGACTAGACATTAAAACTGAGTATCTGTGAATTCTATAATATCATTAGGGTTTTGGTAAGAGAGAAAAATGATTTGTCACTGATTTATGTAAAAGGATTTTTGGGTGTGCTCCTCACAACAGTGAGTAACCAGTTTTCACTGAAAGCTCTCTGCAGCTGTAGTATGTCCAAAATGCACAGTGTTGGGCATTTTAAGTGATGAAGCTTTATTTAGCTATTAGAGGGACACTGTGTAAAACATAACACACAACCTTAGCAAGCCTAGCCCAGCAAATAAACAGAAATAGAAGAAAATGAGGAATTTTAATGGTTTCCTCAGCTACATTAATGCCTTTGACAGTCTTGAAAAGAGAATTCGTAATGAGAGCTGAAACAAATGTGTGCAGGAAGTGGTCTTGCTTTTGCTGCTGCAGATTTGAGTTCCTCTAATTGCATCAATAAGGAATTTCTGCTCCTCATCTAATGAATGCCTTTTGACTGCTTTCTGAAAGGCAACTGAATGTAGGGGTAAACACTGGCACCTTTTGTATGAAGTCACATAAACAGGTTTCAATTGCTAGCTATCAGCCCTAGAAACAGAGTTACAATGCAGTACAGTAAATCCCACCGTACCTTTTTATTTTTAATGTTTTTATTAAGCCTAGGTTTCCCTCTGCTTTGCCTCAGGTGTGATACCTCATTTCCTAAGCATGCTTTTTAGTCTCTCTTGTGTTGGGCAGCAATCAGGCATTTTTTCAGAGCTGTGCCTGCACCATCTCTCTCCTCAGACAACTCAGAATTTGTATGATGCTACAGTTACCTGGGTCTTTACTTCATTGTGGGCTCAAAAAGTGAGTTTTAGAGCAAGCACTGGGGTTGGGGGGGGCAGAGGGGGACACCCTGAGTTTGATTTTTTTCATTGTTGTCATTTTCCTCCCTAAACAGAGGCACAGTTGGTGCAGGTGCAGTGGATTACTTATGAAAGAAGTTTTCTATTTAAAAACAAGAGAGACTTTAATGAAATCAGTAGAGGGTTTGTACAATAGGTATTGTATTAAACCAGAGCTCAGGCTTCACATTGATTGCGGTATTTAAATTTCAATGAGTTGATTATGTATGAGAGTAAAATGACCAGTATTATGAATGTACAAAAAAGGGACATGGAAGAGCTGTGCCAGAAAAGTGAGAAAAACGTTCCCTTTATAGTCCCTAGAGTTCAATAAAGCACCACTATTTCCCAGCTTTTAAAAGCTCTTTTATCACAATGGTTCATACCTCGCATTCCCTGGAGCCCGATTTGTTATACGTGCAGGGTCCCGTTCCATTCAGCAGCATCTCACTGGTCTCAGTGTTGGTGGGTTTGTAATCTACATAAAATTCCTGTGTGCTTGGAGTCATTTGCTTCAGCGACTGTCTTTTCTTTTTCCTGTGCCTTCGCATGAGAGAGCGCTGCTGCAGCTGCTTCATGCTGGCAGGGTAGCGCTTCCATGACACATAGATCACCAGCAGGATCACCAGCACAGACAGGAAAAGAGCCACGCTGCCTGCTATGATTTTATGGAAGGAGATGTGTTCTGTGTCGTGCTCGGGCTCGGAGCTCGACTCGGTGGCTCCCACAGTTGGGGACAGAGGGGGCTTGCTCTCGTGTTTGGGCCTGGTGAGTTTTGGTTTAAACGTTGGCTTTGGGAGGGCTCGTGCTAGCTCAAACCTTTCCGTGGTACTCTTGCCACAGATGCTGTAGTTTTTCACTGCATCGATAACGTTCACCCCTTGCAGCTCTTTGGGGCTGGCACAAATAATTGTATTTTCCCTCAGCCCTTTGAAACTTTTAAGCCAGTTTACCAGAGAGCAAATGTTTCTGCTGCATTCCCATATATTCCCGGCAAGGCTGATGTCATTGAGAGATACCCAAGAATCCAAAATTTCTTGACCAATAAATGTGAGCTTGTTTGAATCCAGGTTGAGGCGCTGTAAATTTGGCACACACTGAAAAACACTAGGTCCACTGAAAGCTTCTATTTCATTGCCAGATAAATCAAGTCTTTGTAATGAGCTCCAGGTCCAGGACATAGTTTGTCCTATCACACTGATTTTATTCCACTGTAAATAAAGGTTTTGAAGGCTGACTAGCCTTGGAAAAAGTGCCAGGTTGAGCTTAGAAAATTGATTGTGCTCCAGATGAAGCTCTTTCAGTCTGATCATACCTGCAAAGACATTCCTTGCTAAACTTCGGATGCGATTATAACCCAGGTCCAACAGTTCAAGGTTCCTGCAATCTTGGAATATTCGAACAGGGATGGTTCTTAGGGAATTGGAGCGCAAATGTAAACTCAGCAGCTTCCTTAAGCCCCTGAACTGTTCAGATCCCAGAGACTGCAGCTGATTGTATGACAGATCCAAATTCCGGAGGTTTGTCACAGGTCTGAAGGTATTATTAAGAAAATAGGAGATTCTGTTGGAACTCAAGATCAACTCTTTTAGTCTGCGTATTCCACTGAAAGCATTTTCGTCAATATTGCTGATGTGGTTATGGTCTAAATAGAGCCAGGTGAGTTGATTAAGACCTTTAAATTGATTGTATTTTAGTTTTTGGAGGCTGTTATATCGAAGGGACAAACCTAAACAACCAGCAGATATACTTGAGGGAATCTCCTGCAATTTCTGAGATTCACAATATACCATTTTGCCTTCACACCTACAGCCCTTAGGGCATCCTCGTTCAGCAGAAGAAAGCATTGTCAGTAATACAGTAGGGGCTATTACCAGAGCTACAGCTGATCCGCTCAGTAGCCTAATTACATTGAAACCTGGAAATAAAAACAACTTAGAAAAGTTATCCCCCCACACATCAGTCATTTCTTTCAATCATGCTAAAATCTTTTTACTTAACAATCATTTACAAAGCTCTAGCTCGACTTGACTACTTTTCACAGTTCTTTTTTGTTTGGGTTTTTTTTTTTTTTACTCAGCTTTTTTCGTTTTTAAGAATACCTTGATATAAGTACTGAAAAGCAGTTGGGTAAAAGGTGTAATCCCTAAGCCATTTAAGTATAATAACAAGTCACATCAAGGTAAGTCTATGGAGTAATTAAAGCACAGGCTATGCAGTAACTATGAACTATAAATTAAAAAGATAACATGAAAAACATACCCATCCTTTGTGTTGTTCAAAGGTCGTCCTTAGGTCTTTTGGTTTTTTTTGCTTAGTGTGCCACAAGCATGGCAGCCCCTGTCAGCTGCACTGTAGTGAGTCAGGGCTCGCTGACACCCAGGAAGAAAAATTGGACCCCTTGGGAGATGGACCGATTTTGGAACATTATTCTTTGCCAGCCGTGCAGAACACTCCAAGAATAAATCAATCCCAACACAGCATTCGCAGCAAAACGTCAAATTCTTCCTAGGTGATGGGATCTTCACGGATATCACGGGTTTGCATCTTTCTAGTTAGGAGCCTGGCTTTTAAAACGTTGCTTTATAGGCGAGCATGTTGGCGGGCGCTGCCCGCGGCGCTCAGCTCCGGGCGCTGCGGCCCCGCTCCCCCATGGGCCCGCGGGTCGCCGCCGGCCGGGCGCGGCAGGTGCGGGGAGCCCGGCCCGGGACGCGGCTCCGGCGCTGCCGCGCTCGCATGCCGACAGCTCCGGCCGGCTGTGGCGGGCTGGCGCCGGGCGCAGCCTTATGTAAAGCTGCCCCCAGCGGCAGCAGCACCGCGGGCATGTGCAGTGCCTGCCTTCCCTTGCAAATGAGCCGGCTCTCCCGGGAGAGCGGGCGCCGCTCGCCGCGCTGGGCAGCTCCGTGCGCGCTGCCGAGGGTGCCGGGCTGCCCCGACCCTCTCTGCGTGACTGCGAGAGCTGCTCTGCATCCCTGGGCTTAAGAGCTCAGCGACAGCTGCTGAGGCTTCCGTCTCAAGGGCTGACGAGACATTCATAGGACACACATACAAAATTTTGGTCGGAAGGATTTTTTTTCTTACTGAATTAGACGTGTTCACGTAACCTTTTTGCAATCAGTCACTATTTTCCAGTGAAGTATCGACCCCCTCAGTGTGTCTCTTATCAAGTGCTTTAGTGAGGACACTTATTTTTTTCCAACGTGAAAAATGTTTTTGGGGCTGACATTTTGCCTTTTTGCTTTCTTCTTCTCTGTTAAAAGGCTCAGTGCCAGGAGGTTAGAGGAGAGTACTGTGCTCATTTATTTCCCAACTTGCTGTCACTTTGTTCCATAACACTAACACTTCGAGCACAGGCTTCCAGAACCTTTACAACATAGCGACCAAGCAGCTTGGTGTAGTACCTTAATGAGGTGAATTGTTTTCACTGTCACTTAGGACATGGACAGGATTTTACGTGAAGGTGCAGTAGTGCTGAGCTTTTTATGTGTGTGGTGCTCTACAGTCCTCATATATCACCACGAGAGCCACCTTGGCTTTCCTTAGTTTTCCCTTCCCTGCGTGCTGTAGGGAAAGAACACATCCTCTCATCTGGGCAGAGCAAGGGTGAGATGGTGTTACAGCAAATACACCACGCTGGCAGGCTTCCTTCGCCAAGCAATGTGTGCTCACAGATGATGGCGGGCAAGTGGAAAATCCTGGCTCCTTGTCGTGCAAGAATGGGCAGCAGGCTGAAGAGAAGTGTACTGCTCCTTAGAAGAGCAGTGCAGAGTGCAGTCCTCAAATGCAACCAGATGGTGCTGAGAACCACTTTGCCTTTCTGGGGGTGGATCCTTACCCTTGGAATAATGTGCTCTGGCTTTTCCCTAATTATTCACTGCGGTGAGAATAGAATAACTTAAAATGAGGTGAAACCTCAAATTTTCCAGGCATTAAAATGCCACCTTTGCTAGTATTTAGGCTGTGAATGACCTCAGTAATCCCACTGGCATTAATGCACCAAACCAGAGTCCCCAAATGAGGAGCGCAGTCGTTCCTGGCTAACAGCTACAAACGTCTTCCATGTCAGAAGTACATTCCTGTGTCATGGCACGTTCTGTGAGAATTCTTCTCTTTGGGACAGATTGGTGGAGAGGGAAAGGGTTAATTGTTCCATTAATCTCTGCCAGTGTCACCATTTCCCAATCTGCTACAGCTTGTTTGGGGCTCTGCAGTCTGGTCTGTAGGGTGGTGGAGCCAGCGACCAAGTGCAGAGTGCCCTGGGAACTGAGCTGTTCTGCTGACAGCAGTGTCACGTGCCAGTCTGGTGTCCTGGTGTAGCTTTCCATCCCTGCCTTGGGGTGTCTCTGTTCTTGATGCAGCAGGAAGTAGACAGTTCAGACCTTTGATAAGTCAGTTTGTCTTTTGGAACTGCTTCTCTTCCTCTGTTGACACTAGATGTCTGTGAGAGGTAAACTCTTTATTCAAATGACTCTTTTAGGTTCCTAGACTTAAATGGCCCGAAATTAGGTCTGACTCTTCACCTGGTTCAAACACAGCGTGTAAAACTTCCAGTAACATCCAGATCCTTTCTCCTGAGGAATTGGTTTAACTTAGTGTACAACTGGCACTCAGCCTTCTTCCCAAACTTTTCCTGTTCTCTGGCTTCTCCTTTTTTTGTTTCTCTCCCTCTTCCACCTTGGTTATGGAGTTAACAAGTAGCTTCTTGGCCACCATGAGTCAGCAGAGCTTCAGCAGCTTTCCTAGCGTTTTAATAATTGCCAATATACTGGACTAATAAGAGGGAACAGCCACTCTTTACCAAGAGTTATTTTCATTTTTCTGAAAGGGGTGAGACATCAAGACATGAACAGAGAGAGCATCAAATCTATGTTAATGGATTGCCAAATTGAATTTTCTTTACTGAGATCCTTTTTGAATTACACAAGCAGGAAAAGTGCCAGAGTCTGATAAACAGTTTTTTAAAATTACATTTCTGTATCTTTATACAGCAGAATAAGTTATTCTCCATTTGTGGAAGTAAAGCTCCCAGTATGAAACAAATCCCAGTATGAAACATTTCTTATAAAATTTCAGACCGATCTGGCCATATAAACTCTGACAACTAGAGAATGAAGTTAAAGCTATGTTTTACATAAGAAGATACCTTTCTCTTGTATCAGCTACACCTTGTCTATCAATGGTTACCCACTGGGTGACCATTCAGCTCATGGAAACGAGACCTTGAGGCCCAGGTGGTTGGCTTCTCTTATGGGTAAGCTGTGGATAGCTTCCATTAGAACTGATCCCACAGCTCCCAAGTGCCCAAACCCCAGGAGTTTACTGACACCTTGGTGTGAATTTAGCTTGTGCTGTGTGAGTTCCTGTGCATTCATTCTGCAGGACTCTTGCTGTAGGCACAGGGCATTGTAAGCTCACCTCTGCCTCCTGTCCTGTCCTGGAACAGCAGCTCCTGGAACAGTCGGGGCGGGAGCAAGAAGGTGCAAGTGACCCAAGTCCCCATGACTTCACGCTGGCTGGACATTGGTGCTCAGGAACAAAGTTGTAGGTGTAGAAGACCTCGCCCCTGATAAGTCACAGTTGTACTAATTACCAAAGAAGAGGAACAGCCCTGCCCTTAATGGGTTGCAGCTGTGACTAATAAAGGTAAGTGTGATAAAAGGGGTGGGTTGGTTGGTTAGAGGGGGACTTTGAAGAAGGAGATACTGAAGGGGGACTTGGGGGAAGAATAATGGTCCTGAGGAAGGAGCTAACAAAGGAATGATTCAGAAGGACTGGGCAAAACTGCAGAGAGAGCCACTACTGTGAGGTCAGTCTGGCTCTGCAGTTAGAGCCTGTTGTTAGAACCTGCAGTCACAGTCTGGCTGGGTAAAAGCTGCAGTCAGAGTCTGCACACTGATCCCTGCAGTTAGAGTTCAGCAGGCAATAACCAGCAGTCAGAGGCTGCAAGGGAAGCCTACAGTAGGAGCTGCTGCAGCCAGAGTCAGGGAATGGTTGGAATCAGGATAACTGAATTGTAACAAGGAGTAAACCAGGACCCTTTTCATGCTGTGATTAACAAGAAGTCTGTGTCTTGGCTCACTTCTACCCCTAATGAGAGGTCTGCTGCAACAGTAGTGATAGTCCAGATTTTTCTCTTGGTGCTAAGCTTTCAGTAGGTTTTCTGTCTGGGTATTGTTCTAGATTGATTTCACTGCTATCTGTTTTTGCACTAATTTACTTCAATTTCATTTCATATTTGGTTTTGGGCTTTCTTATGTGGTTAAATTATAGTGTGTTTTCTTTTTCCGTTCATTCTGGATGAGTTCTCTGTACACAGATGCAACTTCGCTATGGAAAGCTTAATATGAACTGCAGCCAAAAAAGTAAATGGTGAAACAAAAGGTGGCATTCACTGTGAGAGCCTGTTCCTCTACAGAGCTGGTTTGGAATTGACACTTTTCACAGAGGAAAGGGGAATCAGCATACCATGCATTTTTAGGATTATGAGATGGTACCTGTAATAGCCAGGTACATTTGTTTGCTAAATACATTTGAAAAGGAGGGGTGACAGAACTATCAGGTGGCAGTAGGATGGGGGTGAGGGGCAGGGAAGGGATGTAAACTTCCCAGAGTGTAAGAAACCAGATGCTAGTGGGATCCATGCAAATCAATCAAAAGCTTTCCCCTGTTCTGTCACACCTTAGCCTTCCTTGGGATGTTCCATGCTTACTCTTCAAAATCCATTTAATGATGATGTTACAGAGAAGAAAAAAGGAAAAAATTAAAAAGACTTGTTACTCTCTTGAGAAGTACATTCAGAAATGCAGTCTGAGCTTTTCTAGACACAGGGCATTATGTTCATAGTGCACAAACTTTGGAATTCCAGCTAGACTGGAATACAGCATTTTTCTGCTCACAGACAGAGCTCTTGGGTCTGGGAGTGCCTTTATGTGTGAATCACACATCCCTTTGGGGACCTGTAGTCAGCAAGTGCCACACTGTGTTCTTTTTGGGTTTATGAAGTGACACTGTGTGTCGTTCCCGTGACTTTATTCCCCTATAAAGACGCCGCCAGGAGTCGGCTGGGTTAGCCGTAGTAGCTTGCTCTAAATGGTGCTGTAGTGTGCTATCAGTGTATCATTAAGAGAGATAAGTCTAATAAAATGTGTCTGCAGTTTTTGAGCCGGTGATTAAGTGAACCTGCTGTTCCATGAGGATCAGATTAGAGCTGGGGGCGTATAACTCCCAGTGTAAATATCAGAGCGTGGGACGGCAGAGGGAAACTCAGGATGCAGCGTTTGCTGAAGGCAGACATAAGGAGAGGGAAGAGAGAGAAAGAAGTTCCAGGTTCAAGGAACATGCAGGCAAGGGAAATCGAGGCAACTGAAGATGCTCTGAAGAAACAGGGAAAGAGGATTGAGACTAGAGAGGCTCTTATCCAAGGAGTTGATCTGTACTGCTGTAAAGGACCCTGGTGGTCAATGGTAGGTGAGGCAGATGGAAAAACTAAAATATTCTCTTGCTCTTCTGTTAGGAGCTGTTATTTTGCAAGGCCTCCCCCAGCCGCTGTGAGGGTGAAGAGATCCCCTGTCACACACAGCAGGAAGCTGAAGGAGTGTAGAGTGGGTGTCCCCCTGTAATGGGGGATGGCTTGCAGAGGACACCAGGGACACATCTGTCAGTGTGTGTTCCCAGCAGGGCTCCTCAGGGCCTTGGCACAGGGCCACTCTGGCTATTGCTTCCCTTACACACAGTTACACACTTGGATAAGGAAGCTTTTCCAGCTGGGTACTTCTGGTTCAGTCTCAGCATTGTGGACAGGTCCCAGGGGCCTCTGCACTGCCCTGGGGGAGGTGAGGCTGCACACAAACCTTTGTTCATGGTGTCCTCTGCATGAATTTTTCCAGACCCGATCCTAAGTCCTTTGGCCTTAAGGAGGCATTGGACACTGCTCCCGTAATGGCTTTTTGTCCTATGATTTTTGAAGCTGTTTGAGGGTGAAGGGAATGAGAGACTTGTCTTCACAAACTGTGGGTTTGCCAGTAGGTAAAGCTAGCACTGATAGATAAAAGAAACAATGGTAAGGATTCCACTGATCAATAAATGGAATGAGAGATTGGTCTTTACAAACAAACTGTAGGTTTGCTGATAAACAAAATGGGATACCGAGAGTAAAGAAACAATGGGAAGAACCAGAAGTTCCATAGGAATTCCACTGATTGACACAAGGAAAAGAAAAAGAGAGGGGGGTTATACCTTAGAAGGGGGTCAGACATTTTGGTATTAGACATTTTGGGAAGCCTGTACCTCTCAAGTACCTCAGCCAGTGGGGAAGAGAGAGGGACAGGTGGCTGGGAAATTAGGATAAAAAGGAGGCTGCATCCTCCAAAATTTTCAGAGACTCCAGGGGAAATGCCTGATTCTCCCCTTATTCAAATAAAGTTACAGGACTCCTCTGTCTCCTTTGTGGACATAAACCCTTGGTGCTTGTGGATTAATTTTCCTGACAAGGGCAAGCAGCCTGTGCTTCAGTCTTGTCCTTTAGAGACACAACATGAGATGCAAAGCTATCATTTTACTTATTCTCTGAAATTGATACAACCACTTCTGTTTCAGTGGATTTTGTGTTGATCCATTCAGGCTTATCATGCAGCATCTTCCTGAAAGGTTAATGTGAGTAGAAGCAGCTGAAGGTGCTGGAGGATGAAGGATCATCACGGAAGTAAAAATTAATTCCATCTTCCACATAGTGCTTCAACCTGCAGAGCATGAATGATCCCCACTGTAAGTGCCCTGGAGATGTGTAGGGGTGATATGCAAGGCTGTGTTGGTGGCCTCTGCTTGTGATTGTGCTTGCAGTCTCTGTGAAGGTGCCAGAGAGATTAGGTGAGAATAAACCCAGGCTTGTGCAAATGCTTCCCGCTCTTCCAGGGGCCAGGATGCTATTGCTGGAGGAATGCCTATTGTCTGATTGTCCAGACAGCACTGCCAGGGTTTGTGTGGCCTGAGTACTGAGAGATCCTTAGGTATCACCGTGAAGTGTGCTTGTCTGGGAGTAATGATTTGTCTCTGTCTTGGTTTAAAAGATATCTGCCAAGGAAGGTGGAAACCTTCCTGGAATGGAAAGATGACCTCCTCCCTTTGAAAATTGTGGTGCTTCCAGGCAAAAGTATGGGAAAATGGAATAACAGTTCCTTACTATAATATATCTATACATATGTAAAAAGACACAATAACATTAAAAACGATAAAAAATAAACCCAAAGAAACCCACTACCAGCCTTTCCCCACCCGTCGGGCGCCTTCCCCTGTGCCCCGCCGGCAGGGGGCGCTGTTGGCGGCGGTGCCTCCCTCACGGCCCCGGGCCGGCCGGGGGCACGGCGGCCTGGGCTTCGCTTTCCCGTGGGTACGCCGAGTATCCTAGCGATGGCAGCCGCCGGGCTTCCCGTCAGCACCTGGGAGGTGTTCTCTCCGGAGACAGGGAGGAGGTGGGGACCCGTTTTCCCCTGAAACAGCCGCGGAGCTGGTGAGGGTCTCCCGGCAATGGCGGGCGCTGAAAAGCCCCAGTCAGACGGCGGCGGCCTCACGGGCAGCAAGGAGCGCTCCGCGGCAGCACCGAGCCCCTCGGCAGGGCAGATCCCCGCTCCCCGCATAGCCAGCCCTGTGTCCCCCTCAGCTGAGCGAGAGCCCAACCCCCCTTTTCCCCTCCCGGGAAGATCTCGGTAGAATGCTAGAATCATTGGCCAGTTCTTTTGTATCTAGTTGCTGACTGTATCTCCCAGGCGTCAACCTCCCCACCTCACTGCTCTTTTCAGGTAACAAAGAGGCATTGCATAAGTGAATCCAAGCAGAGCTGCAGCTGGTCCCGGGGAAAACCTGTGATGCTGACAGTGTCCAGTTCTGGTCAGAGGGAAAGGAGTGAGCTCTGAGCGTGTGCTGTCAATAAGAATAGGAGCAGCAATGAGGTGGTGATAGTGCCAGCCGTGTGGCCATTTGCACCGTTTTGTTGTTCACCAAACTTTAGACCTTTTCAGTGTGCCATGTGTAGTTAAAACCCTCAGGGCTGGCCTTGCCTCCTCAGCTGTTCCCTCTGCCCTCATGCCTTTGCCTATAGCTGCTCCTTTTGTACTCCTGCCCTTTTGGTACATCTCTGAGGGATTAGTATTTGTCATTTGCACAGCATGGATCACACATAGATGATGCATGTTCACACATTTCTCGGAGTTTCAGACCTGTGCCCTGCCATGCATTTAACTCTGTGGGGCTCCAGATGAAGCTGCCTTGATATCTCACTGTGTACTGAGGCTGTAGAATTAATTTTTCTGTCAGCCCTGGAATAGCTCTTGGCTGCAGTGGCTTCTTGACTGCTGGAGGAAGGCAGCTGGCAAGAACTTTCCTTATAGGAAACCCATGACATCCATATTGTATCAGAAACCGTTACAACTTGTTTTCCAAACCTGAGCTTTTATCCTGATTTTGGGGGGTCTCAGTATCTTCACTTACGAAAGAGGCATGGTGGAAGGTAATTCTATAAGTGTATCAGCATAATAGATGATTTGCATGACTTTTTGTCTGGCAGTAGTTATATTCAAACATATACTTTTCCCATCAGTTAACCTGTCTGTTCCTTTTTGGAATTCCAGCCCAGGTTATTCTGTATCTGCTGTGGTTTTTATTGTGTATTACGGGTATCATTTATTTGGATACTTTTTTTTGAGCTTGAGTGGCCAAATAGCAGAATTCCATGTGAGGACAGTGTAGTTGTCAAATATAGAAACACAGACTTCTACTTAAAATGCAGAATTACCTTCTATCTGTGGTTAATAAGTTTGCCAATGTCTGTTCACTTACAGAACCTTTCTAATGTTACAAGAGTACCATTTTGAAAATGACTTCAGTATTTGCTAAATATTACCTTTAATTTTCCGTATAAAAATTGCAACTGGTGCATTTTTAGCTTCTTGAAACAAAAGGTATATGTAGCATTTCCTTGGATCAGACCTGAATTAATAGGTGTTTATTGGTGTACTTCCTAGTCTTACTGCTCTTCGGTGTAAACAGGCACTCAGGGGGCAGGAGGGCAGAGTAGAATGATTTCATTTGACATGTTAAAATAGTCTAAAATAATTTCCAGTCTCTCCTTTCACTTGCTGATGCATGAAAGCCTCCACAAAGAAAAAAGCATTCCAGCTTTCCTCTGTTAGGACTCCTGCTTGGACTTCAGTGTGGTGTTCTGAGGCTGTGAGTTCCAGTCTGAGACAGACAGAGTGATGTGTTATTAGACAGCATCAGTAACATTTTGAAGAGAAAACTAAACATGACAGTTGAGCAGATTTGCAGCTGAAAGAGGAAAACATGAACAAGGTTAAGAAGCATATAATTGTGCTCATTCCCACTGTGACTAGCATAGAAATGATTTATTCCAAGTGGCTGCAGTTGCATGCTTAGTCACTTCCTTCCCTGGCTTCAGCCTAATGCTGTTTTCTGCCATTTTTCTGCTAATAGAAGTTGGTTCTCTTTTTCATCAAAAAGTTTCAATTTTTAGCTTTTAGTAATTCAGTCAAGTCTTTTTCAATTAAGCAAGCTGTGGCAGCTTGTAGATATTCCAGCTTTGGTAGCCTGGTGTTACTGAGGAGGCTCAGAATGTTAATTATGCTGACAGTTTTAGTTAGCCAGCCTGTAATCAGCTGCTGCTTAGGCAAGGGTCACCCATCCATGCCAGTAATGGTGAACTAGAACCTTACGGTTTAAAAGAAAATCAAATACATGGAGGTATGTTTTGATTGTTCCATTCTATATTTGCAATCCTTCTTTATCTTCTGCCTTTGGGGTGTCTGGCAGGCAGGACTCTGAAGAAAACACATCTTTAAATTTAAAATGACCTATTAGCTCATCTTCTCATCTCTATCCGAGATAATTGTCTTAAATTAAATGTGATTAAATAAAAAAATAACCATACAACCAAACCCCAGCATGTTTGGGTGATTTAAAAAAGTGCAACAGACTCCCATATAATTAATTAATTAAAAAGAAAAAACTTCTGCATTCCTGCATATTTATTTTGGATTCTGTGACAATGTTCTCTACCGCTTATTAAAATTAAGTGTCTTTCACACAACAGACAGGACAGCAAACAAATGACAAACCAACTCTAAGTGACCCAATATGTGTGTAAAACAGTAAATATCTGCAAACCATTAATTGCTGATGGACACAATGCTGAAGGGTAGAGGAGAGGAAGCTGACATGAAGAGAAGAATTGGAGTTTTCACTCCTTCTTCTCTTTCTTTCCAGAATATTGGGGTAGGCCTGTTGTATTTTTGTATTTTGTAAATCCTTCTATCCAGCATTCTGTATCTCCTAGGCAGGTAAGAGGCTTAAAAACACCTCTTCCTCTTGCAGCTTAGTTGTGTACAGTAGTGGTTAGAAAGCAAGAAAAGCTGCAGTTGATAACCAGGTAGAGGCTGTGGCCAGCCCGTGTGGTGGAGAGCTGAGCCTGAGTTAGTCAGCAGCTTCATTTCGTGTCCCTGAATGGTGGCAGGAGCTGGGAGAAAACAGAAACACTCACAAACATGGACTCGGTTTGAAAACCAGTTTGCCTCCAGGCAGACAGAAGGCAGGGGCACCTCCATCCACGTGCTCTTACAGGGAACTTCTGCCACAGATACGTGACAGGAAGATCTGTGTGTGTCATGGGGAAATGGAGTGGTCTTCCAGCACGTGTTTGTGTCATCATTTGTTTGTGATTTAGACAGACTGACCACGGTGAAATCCAGAGCAGGAATAGACATGCATGTGCCAATATAATTAACACAACAAAAATGCTTCCTGTGGCCATTTCTGCTGCTCTGGGTTGAGCACTTTCCCGTGTTTCTTTTTAAGTCTGTAAACTTCTAGGAAACAAATGTGCTTTATTTTATCAATGCAGGACTAAAAAGAACCCAACTCTTAAGATAGCTGTGTTCAAATCTAATATACAGAACACAGCTGTAAATAGAGTGGTGCTCCAATGTTAATTAGCTTGAAATTCATAAGAAAAGTATGAAAGAAGAACTTTTCAGGGAAAGCCAGATATACCTTTGTTTTTTTCTTTGCATCACCAGTTTGTCTCATTTCAGCTGTATTGCTCAGTTCGCACTATGATAATTGAACCCCACAATACAGTTCCTGAGGGACTTCTAAGGTCATGTGGCCTGGTGCAGTTCAAGTGCTTAAAGAGTTCACACAGGATATTTAGTAAAAGCTAAAAGGCATAAAAGTCTCATGTTTCGATGTAAAAGTTAGAAAGTAGCTAATGACTTGTATGAAAAGAAAAAACCAAGGTACCGTATGGCCACGTTACTGAATAAGAGCTGTCTCTTATGAAGATCTTTGCAGTTTCCTTTAAAATACCCAGGACTTGCTGCTCCAAGACAGAAAGCTGGAAGAGATCCAGTGCTCTTATCTCACATAGCAATTCCAATGTTCTTCTCAGTGATTTAAAGTCAAGTAGAAATACGGTGTTGGAATTGAGATATTTGTAAACGGATAAAAGTCTTGGAGTTGTATTAGAGCACCACTGCCTCAGAGCATTTCCAAAAAGAAAACTAGAAATGTCCTTGAATGCATTTGCACCTTACATAAATACCATGGTTTTGGAATTCTGTATCAGATACTTGCTGATCAAAAGATCAACATTTTAAAGAAGACAGTAATTCATACGTTCGTGTAAAGACCAGGATTTAATATTTCACCCTTTCATAAACACAGAAACATGAGAGAAACAGTGAGTGCCAGCCTCTGTAACAGTTGAGCTGAAGACTTCTTAATTTTGATAAAACAAAGTTCTACCCGAATCCAACTTTAGAAAAGCTTTCCAGTAACTGTTACTGCTGGGGTTATTCACAAAATCCAAATGTGCTTGTGATGGTTTTTTGTACCTTTATTGAGAGCTGTAGCAGCCTCCTTCTCTCATTGCCCATTCCTAATGTGGTGGGAATTGCCATAGTAGTGATAAACTTCAAATATGGATCTTCTGCTTGAAAAAGGTTGTTGTACATTACATCAGGGATGCAGAGAACAAGAGAATTCCTACTCTCTGTAAGGGTTTTATTCAGTCAAAGGACGTAACTGCTGACAGAATTAATTATCATGTGAGTGTGGTTAAGTTGCAGAGTTTCACAATGGGAGGGGATTCCCTGTTGCTATATTTTTCTCTCTTTTTGAATATTAAATCTCGGATCATATAAACTAATGCAATATGTTACATGCAAAGATCAAGGGCTGGAGAGTTGCTGATCTTCTTAAGTATGTCAAAATTAGCCTCTTAAATGTTCAGCATCTAATTTGATAGGTATGCCAGTGACCTTTCTTCTGTTGCTGTTCTTTTTCTCAGCTACTGCAAGTACTTTATGACTTTTTTTTTTTTCCAAGTGCTTCTCTAGGATATTTGTATTTTTTGCCTAGGTTGCCACTTACCTGGTATTTCTTACTTTAGGCCACTTGCAGCAAAAATGTATGAAATGCCTTATGTCCCACTGTGCTTAGAATGTATTTGAAAAAGAGTAAATGTTTTTAGTGCTTTACAAGTTGGCAGCCTCTGCCACATTTTGCTGCTGTTTGTCTTTTGCTTTCTGCACAATTTGCTTGGCGCCATGCGCGGCTGCCTTGTCAGAGGCTGGCTCCAAGTGTCATGTGTGTGTCCGTGCTGCCTTATTTTACTTGCCACAGTTTAGTGCAGGAGCAGCCAGCAGCAGCAGCAAAGGAATCTGCTCTGTTTCAGTTCCCATTCTTTCCATTGTTATCATTCAGGAAAGGCAGTAGGAAGGCATTTATGAATTCATTAGAGAGTTTCTCATGTTCTCAAACACAAATGAATTTTAAAATGATGGAGACTGTTGCACATCATTATATGGAGTAATGCAGTATTTCAGTGTTTTCCAGGAGTGCTGATGAACAGGAATAGCAGTGGGTTGGATAGAGACATGTATGGCAGAGCAGCAGTGTCCTCCTGCCCCTGTGCATATGTCTGTCAGAGGAACTTACTGATCAAGTTCCATGGTTTAACCTAACAGTTGCTGGGCTTATGTTGTGATGATTTTTGTTCCTTATGGAATTAATTACTGTCTCTGCTTGTCTCTAATTTGTACTTTACATGATTAGAACACAGGTCAGATGTAAATCTTCCATGTAGTCACTGTTTGGGTAGGTTTACTCCTGGTATTCAGGGTGATTCATCTCTCATATTTTCTACTGATTCCATTCATGCATTTTGAATTCGAGCATAATAATTCCCTAAGAGCTTGTGAGTATGCATTAGACATACTTTTGTGTGCTGTAGGTAATATCTTTAGAAGACTGATAAAATCTGAAATGCAAATATTCTGTTTTCTTGGAGTCTAGGACTATAGGAATTGTTGTTGGCTTTGAAACAAAATGAATAAATGGGAACTCACTATAAAGTGCTGCTGCCTCTCCTGAGTTTTGCCATTACCTTTATTTAATGGAATAGGTTTTGACATCCATCAGGCAACTGCACTGGCTTCTCATTCTCTTTACTTCCCCACGAAAGGAAACTATTTTATGTGATGAAAAAGCAGTATGACTCTTCTGTTAAACGCAGTCTGCCTGCTGAAGTCAAGAGCCATGGAAACACCATACAGCTGAAATGTTCTTGGCTCTGGTGCCACAAGGGCTGTAGTGTAGGGGTGTTTTGGTCTAAACATATCAGCTGGGAAGATGTTCTTCTCTTGTAGGTAGTTGTCCTTCATGCTGTTGAATGTCATCGTGTAGGGTTAGGGAGACAGGCTCTAACGTGTTGTGTCTCCAGTAACTTCGGTGACATTCTAAAGGGGAGCTTTTGTGTCCCCTTGTTCTGGATTAGTACTCCATGGGGAAAGAGACCGAGATAGGGAGATTATCACCGCTGTGTGAAAAGTCTCCCCCACACCGCTAAAGACTCTTGTTTGTGAGGTTCATTTCTGCAGAGTAGATGAAAACACAGCATGGTGTGTTTCACCTTTCTCAGCCACTTCTGGGTGCCACTTAAAGATCAGTTTAAGTTGTGCATATGCAGTTCCTGTGCATGTGTATCCGTGTACTGGTGCCAGCCTTCAGGTTCCTCAAAGCCTCCTGTCACTGTTGTCCTGGGATTGAGGTGTTTTCTTTCTCCCTGCTGTGTCTGTTAATTGATATATAAATCTAAGCTGAATCCTTTCTAATGCACAGAGAAGTAATTAAACATCCACATGATCTTTAATACAGGAGTTTTACTATAGCAGGCAAGGGACGTGTTTTGATTTTTGGAAGACTGCTGCAAAATGTTATTGCTCTGGAAAAAGATTATAAGGGAAGTGCAATAATTCTTTTATCCAGATCCTTGACATTCCCATTTAGTTATAGCTGAAACAATAATGGATGCTCCTGACACAAGTCCAGGGGGACAGATGGGACCCACCCAGGGGTACTGAGGGAGCTGGCAGAGGTGCTGCCCAAGACCCTTTCCATGTTTTCCCAGCAGTTCTGGCTGACTGGGGAGGTCCCAGGTGAGGGGAGCTTGGCCAGTGGCACACTCGTCTACGAGAAGGGCTGGAAGGAGCATGCAGGGAGCTACAGGCCTGGCAGGTGTGAGGTTCAACAGGACCGAGTGCCGGGTCCTGCCTGTGCGTTACAAATCCCTGTTTTCATATCTGGGATCTCCCAGAGTTTTATAATTAAACAAACGTGTTCGGAATGAACTGAGGGGAAAAAAGAGATAACAGCTTTGATTTAAGGCACTGAATGGTTAACCTTCCGTCTCTTATTTCTTCTCTGCCAGATAAAACTCCCACCACTTCAGTGTTGCCATGCAATAAATTTGTTTTGTTGGGTTTTTTCTCTCCTTTGACTTGATGATTCATTGAGATCAAACATTTGTTAAACTGCACTTCTAAAATTTCTGTTTATTATTTTTCTATGCTTGGTATTTTGAGGGCTGCTTGAAAAAATTGACTTTTTTTTTTCACCGGCTAATCCTAACTCATATTTTCTACAATTAATTTTATTGAAAGAAATGCAAATTTCAAGATTTTTTTTTGTTTGTTTGTTTATTGGTAGACAACAGGCAAAGGAATGTATTTGCTATTGAGCTTGCATGAATACGCAGGACATCAACCACGCAATGCTCCTCTCCTCAGCTTTTGTTTTCTTTTTTCTGTCTTGGGTAGAGTTTTTTTAAAGCTGTTGTTACATTCTGCTCCTTCTCCATGCCTGCATCCAGACAACCTCACCCTAAGAGCCCTAATTAGCTTAGTAGGGGTGAAGAACAGAGCAGGGAAAAAACAGCTGGACTGAGAAGGATCAAAGGAGGGTGCTGACATAAAGGAGTTCTGGACTGCAGGCATTGTGGAATTAGGGTAGAAGAATGTAAATCCAGATAGTACAAAGGCAAAAGCATAGGAGAAAGGAAAGAGAAAAGAGACTGCTGGATCTAGAAGAGTATTTTTGGAAGAAAGCAAAAGCAGGACCTCTGATAGCAAAACCAGAAATCCATTTCTTTAGCACCAAGAAGTTATGATTGTTTTAACTGTAATCAGCTTTAATGAAAAAGCCTGGTTCTTGTAAATGAGAAACTGGAGCAGTTTAGGGCAGAAGATGAGGAGGGAACTCTGTCAGATGTCAGACAGGGTTTGCAGTATGAGGGGAAAATTCTTGCATGGATTAGAATTGTAATAACTCTGGAATAGACACCTCCAGGAAGGGATGAGAGCTGTGGAGAAGGTTGTGGTATTGAATTGAAGCAAAGAGTTTGTACGAAATGAATAGGTTTGGGACAAGGAACAAATACTAGAAAACATTGTCCGGTCAACTTACACTGAGACCCTGTTTTCAGGTAATGACACAAACAACAGGCTGTTTGCACACTGTGGAAAGGCTCAGGGCCATCCCTCCATCTCTTTTTATTTTATGTACACCCACAGGATCTCTGATATTTTAACAGAAGGACCCTGCATTTGTTAGACCAGTGCCAGGATCCAGCTAGTACAAAAGTGCCAGTGCCAGGTGCTGTCCTCGGGACACAGTGACCGCAAGCACCAGGACAGGCTGGAGGCAGAGTGGCTGCAAAGCTGCCCAGTGGGAAAGGGCCTGGGGCTTATCCTTTGGACCTCACCACCTCTTAGGAGTAAAGCATTTACAAGCTGATGGGGACCAATAGTCAGAGTGATGTGCTTACCTCATTTATTGTAGGTTTAAAGGGCACTTGGGGGAAGTTGTTATTTCCCAGGGAGTTGTATGGCTGTATGGGAGTCCTTGGATGCATTTCACTCAGGAAATGTTCTCACATCATTGCTACAATGAACTGGCAATGGCTGACGTTGCACTTCTGTGCAGCCCAAATCCAGCTGTGTTCTGCTGCCAGACATTTAACCAAGTCTAAAAATTTGATAGTTTATTGTTCTAGTCATAATTTCCTCTGAGCACCACTGCTGGTGTGGTTGTTGTGTAATAATTGAGGTGGGTATGTTTGGTATTCTCAGATACTCGCTGGTTGTTGATTAGGGCTTTTATATAACACAGACTAGAGAATAGGTTCTGGTGGCCTTTCCCTGTTGGGAGGTCATGTAATCTTTCAGTTTAATGAAACCATGTGGGTATACTGAATAAGAGAAAATCAATTTTTGAGGTATTGATTGGAACAAAATTCAAAAGGTCAAGTGTAATGCTTGATCTTGGAGTCTCTGGCTTAATACTCTTGTTCAGGTAGGTATTAAGTGTTAGGCTTGGCTGCTCATCATGGATCAGGATCATGAAATAGAGAATGAAATGCTGCTTAAGGCAAGAGTAGCTGGCTCTCTGTACTTTGGACCGGGGACTGTTCAGGAATGAAATGGTTCTGGTTTTATCAATCTTCAATACTTGCAAGCATACCTTCAAGTTATAACACAAGTTCTGTTTAGGCCTGTTGTGTATAAATTTCTTAGCTGGAGCAGAGTCAGTGGACAGTACACAGAAAGGGTTAACAGCAGCCCTACAAGTTCATGGTATCACTGAAAAAAAGACGTGATAGATGTTATCAAAAGATAACACATGAAGAGTGACAGATATGGTAGTTCTTTTCAGACCTGCTCACAGAGCAACCTTCTGTGAGGCTTGATGGTTTGACATCATTGATCCATATTGATTTCATTGGGCAGTTCAGAATCGTTGCTGCCATTATTTGATTAGTGCTTTGAAGCTATTACAACAGACAGAAAGCACATACAGCTGCTTCAGTGCTGTTAGAATTGTAATGCTTCACTTTCACAGCATTTTATACACTGAGAAATCAGGGGAACCTGCCAGCTCTACGTGAAGGTTGGCCTTAGCCCAGATAGGAGAGGAATATTTGACAGCAGACAGACAATTAGAGGAAGAGGAAAAACCTAGCTGTGCTTTGGATCTCAGTTCTTGATGTGTTTACATTGTTGATTCAAAATACTGTCCTACATTCTGTGATGATAGATTTTTGAGCGATTGCTTTGGAATCACTAAATATTTAGAATGTTTTATTACTGCTTCTCTTTTCAGACCTATAACTATGGAACAAAGCAAGCAGTTCTCTGTCCATCTTCACTGTTTTATTTCGTGATAGTACATATGGATGTGAGCCTATTTCTTGTATTGCTATGGAATGCTCATCTCTAGGAGTGCACATCTCCTAGGGTCCTACCCTACATCCCAGTGGTTTTCTTCTCCCCTAGCTGGGGTTATGGCAATAGACAACTTGGGAGGCAGAAAGGCTTGGTGCATAGGCTCCAGCAAGAGAAACTCTCTGGCTGCAGTGTAACGTTGGACCCTGCATGAATGAGTTAAACTTCATCCTGAATCTTTAAAGTTGTGTTTATCCTGCAGCGAGAGAAGGTTCTTCTCTTTAAGGGAAGTTAAAATTATTCAGTGGGAATAAAACTTTTATGGCAGAAATTGTTCCCTGAGGAAGAATGGAATTATAAGAACGCAGACTTGCCTGCCAGTCTGGTCTCTATGGGAATGACACCTTGTATAAACAGCATTTGTTCCTTTCTGAGTGTGTATTAAAGTGATATCTTTGGACACTTGTGGTGATAGAACTCTCAGACCACAGCCAAATTGCCTCCCACAGTGGAAGGTTTTTGAATTTAAATAATTAGAAAAGTTCTGTTAGAAACATTTTAGTCACGGGGTTTTGCTATTGCAGCAAAAGGCAATTCATTCTTTGGGACTACAGAAAGGTATTTACTTTAAAATCAGTTGGAAAACTGGATTTAACTAACACCTAATAAACACAGAATTAATAAAAACTAATGCATATATAAAACAGTCTTGATTACACACATTGCATTCACGCTTTTAGATGACATTGAATTTTAAAATGTATAATATTTGAATACATACATTCCCTGAGATTGCAAGCAGCTCAGTATTATTGTAAAATAATACATGCTGGTAACAATAAAAGAAACCAGCAATTTTATTGTTTTGTTTAGATTCCAAAAATCAAAGGTGAGGAGCAAGATAACTGTGTTCCTGGATTTTATTGGTAAATTGCTCATCTGCCTTAGTGTGACTGAGTTAATAACAACTAAATGCTTTGATGCTGAAGTGAGGGAGGATGCTTTAGAAGAGGTTCTGTACTCAGAGGTTTATTTTTCTTTCAAGGAAGATGGTATTAATATAAATCATATTAACTTACTGATGATAAAAAATACAGCTTTAAATGCCACCAGTGCTAGCATAATTTTTCAAGTTGGTTGATCTGAGTATAACTGGCAGCAATCATCCCGGCACACTCGTGTCTGCTGCTGAGGCGCAGTTTTTAATGCAGTGTGCCTGGGGGGCTGGACAAACTCTCTTTCCCTGAAGGTACGCTGCATTTTGGGGGTATTTAAAAAGTTAATTAGGAGAAGGCGGTAAGCTAAACTTCATGCTTCTTCTGCTATCCTAAAATCCCAGCTCCTCCTGCAGCTGGTAAATACCAGTGTAGTTCAGAGCTGTGAACAGACATCTCTGTTCAGCTAATACAGGGTATATGCTGTTGTCTTTAGCTAAGCTCTAAAGGAAATGAAATAATTTATGGGTTTTTCTGCTGTAATAGAAGTGCATTTTTGTTTACTGGTTTGATAAGTTCACATTGATAGAGTAACTAATGCGTCTGATTACCCCAACAGCCAGAGAAATGAAACTTTGTATTTTTTATCTTCCACATAAGCGGAGATGCGGTGAGAAATCTGTGTCACTTCCATGAGCTGCATTCCTTAAATCTTCTGGGGGCCAGAGGGCACTGGCTGTGATCCTTTGGGTGTTGGCCAGCACAGCTCTCCAGTGCTGATTCCCCACTCAGGGCCAAAGTCAGATTTTAGTAGAAATAGTTGCAGTTCTCTACAGTGTAGAAGAGCTTAATGAGGTTTAGGATGCCAGATTTCAAGTGTCTGTTCCTTAGTCACTTCCTTAGATGTTATAATTGCATCCAGCTCTATCACTGTGTAGTCTGGAAACTTTGTTCTAAAGTAGCCAGAGTTTCTTTTGAATGTGTGATTCTTGCCACAGGGGCTGAAGCTAAATGATAGGGGAAAAATCCAGTCATATAATAGAAATAAGCTCATAATTGCATTTTGTAAAGTATTTGAAATATTTGAAAATACTAGCTTTGGTGTTTAGCGTTAACTTTGATGGGAAAAAAACAAACAAAACCCCCCAGAAAAGCAACAAAACAAACCAACCAACCACCCCCCCAACCCAAATACTGCAGGTCTTCCAAATTGCCATCCCAGGGTCAAAACCTGTAATCTAGGTTGCAGGAATGTTACTAATAGTTTGATCTCAGATGTTGAACTTCAGAAATGGGCTGTAAGAGTATAGAATGTTCTTTGTTGGGAGGCTTAGATGTTTGCATTCAAAAATATTTAGCAATTCTTTGATTTTTTTTTTTTTCTCAATCAGATATAGGTTTGAGACACTACATGTGTATGATGACTAAAATTACCTTTGTAGACATGTGCATGTTTTCTGACAAGTGAAGCCAGATCTTTGGAATACCTGTTGTGAGAGGTAGAAACAAAAGCAAAAGTATTGATACTTCGAGATGCCCTTGGAGACCTGTGATAGTATGGGAAAATTGAATTAAAGGTTTTGGAATGAGAGCTCAGTACTTGGGCTTGTGGATTTGTGAGCCAGGAACCAGAGGGGTGAAGGCATAAGCATGAGGGATCAAGCTCTGAGGAGTGGATCTGTAAGGCAGGATTGGAGACAGTGGGGACATAAAAGTATTACTTGGAGAGGACGTTTCTGTGGCGTTTGGAAAGGCTGGCACTTGAGCATGACTGCCCAGCACCCACAGGACAGCTGGGGTGTGTCCCTCCTCTGTTCTCTGCAGCACAGGGCTGCTGGCCAGGGCCCTCCCAGGGCTGCTCTCTGCTCCCTCACAATTCCCACATCTCCATTTGGTTACAGTGCAGTGTCTGTTAAGGCCAATATTAGCTGCATTGAGGACTTTGTCCATGGCAAACTGCATGTGCATCTCTTCATAGGCACATCCCCTGCTTGGGCTACAGAAACATTTAGATTCACAGTTAGGTATTTCAGTGATTAATGAAAAAAATACCATTTTTAAGGTGCTTGTACACATTTTGTAGTTGTACTTGGGTGGGGTTAGGGTTAGGGTTGCACTTGGAAGGCCAAGGAAAATGTATTTTTCAGAGTGTCTGGCATAATGTGGTTGGTGTGATGGCAAAATCTTTAGCATTGGTAGATTTTGTCTTCATTGCTATTCAAAACAATGAGGTATTCTGATGTGTGAGAGTATTTGTTATTAAACTAAGGCATACTTAAGTGGCATCTAGAAACACGTGCTTTGTGCTGGCACTCATGAATTCACATGGCAAAGACTGAAAATAGTAGTGTTGTACCATGAATACTTCTACAGTGGCATATACATTTTATGAACTGTAAAGAGAATAACCTACTAAGTTTATT
Organism: Phylloscopus whistleri; assembly: GCA_017589585.1. NCBI lineage: Eukaryota > Metazoa > Chordata > Aves > Passeriformes > Phylloscopidae > Phylloscopus > Phylloscopus whistleri. The sequence continues at coordinate 691,032 of JADMLD010001066.1, read as the reverse complement.
TTGGTGGAAAAGATCCAGAAGAATGAAAATATCTGTATAATTTCTTTAGTAATTGGCATTGCTGTTGGAAGTACACTGTTTCTCTGTCTTAGTTTACTGTGGATTATTTTAGTTCAATATATGTTTTAGTTAGTGTGTTATGATATTGTTTAGTTTCAAAGATGAGGAGACTTTTGTAGGAATCTTCAGTATTTCAATACGAAATTTTCAAAGCGGTGCAAGTGATTTAGAAACTTAATTTATGGACTGTGGTGACAAATTTAGTAGCTAAGACTTGTTATCATCACTGAGCTTATTTGGTTAAATGGAATAGTATTGGATCAATCCCTCCTCCTCTTGTATTTTAATCATCTAACAGTGTATGTGACACCTCCAACAAACAAAACCAACAAAAGGGAGTTTTTAGCTTTGTTTTGGGATGAAGCACTGCCCTACCTGACCTATTGTGTCTGGAAGTGAGACCTGGAAGCAAGAGGCACAGGCTGAAACCATGTCAGGCTGAGTGGAGTGATATCCTGAGACAGGTGTCTGATCGCTGCATGAGGAGGGGAATTGGATGCACTGTTACTTTCTGCTAACAACCTCTTGGTAGCTGTTCTTTTTGTGCATCATTCTCTGAGTTGCCTCTGAGAACTGCTGTCTTCTCCCTATTGATTGATTATAGAGGGAATGTGTAGTGCTGTCTCTAGATGGCCTCCAGTTTTATGCATTGAAGTTACTTGGAGAAATTCACATGGGTGTCTGGATCCAGCCTGAAATTTCCAGTACACGAGGGGGTACTGCATTTAAGGATTAATTCAGTTTTGCCTCCACTCAGTACAAATGCTTAGTTTAAACCCTCTAGCTGTTTTGAAATGTGGTTTGAAAATGCTGCAAATGGAAGGGGATTAACAAGATGTACATGGAATTTGGGACAAACATTCAGAAGGGGCTTCCAATGTTTGGTATGTAATCAGTATCAGTGTGAGCTATAGGTAGTGTGTTTTTCAGCAGACAGGTTCTGGTACTCTGCTTTTCTTTCAGATAATAGCATTGAGATGTGACTAGGAATTCCAGGAGAGACACGTCACTGATGTGTTTTTGCTTCTTGTGTTAGGTAGCCTCTTGAATTGGAGGGAAGGGAAAGAGGGAAAAGAGAAGCATCTTTGAAATAGTTACAGTTCATGGAAAGCCATGGAGCTGTGGTTCTGGCTGATTTCTGTTTGCCTCATGCTGGGGGAAATAAAGGAGTCAGAAGAGACTGAGCTCAGGCAACCTTGCAGTCCCCATCCCTTCATTCCTGATGAGACCTGGAGGGGTGAAGAGAAGGGGACAACACCAAAAATTAGCAGCTCTCCAAGCATGGGATTTGGCCAAACATTTTGTCACAAACAAATTATCTGGCTAAAGCAGCATTTGTTTGTGAATCGTTCATGAGCAAGCATTCTTCTTCACTTATATATTATTAATGTTGACATAGTTTGTGAACAAATGTTAGCCCTTGGGCAGAAACTGTTTGCTTGAATTATTTGCAATTTATTGTTGATGGCGTGCAGTTGCTCACCTGGGTCACAGAGTATTGTTTTTCCTTGGAGGTTCAGTGACTGAGGAGCAGTGAATTATGTAGAGGTAGCAGTGAGACACAGTTTTATGCACTGCAGCTGTGGATTTGTAAAGAGGTGGATGCCAGCCAGCCCTGGCTCTCCAAGGCCCAAGGTCAGCAAGTTGTGCTGCACACTGCCAGTAGGTGGGAGCACACAATTTGGAAATTACCTGTGTGCATTTTTCTGTCCTATGTACCTTTCCTAACATTTTTGGCTGATTACTCTCAGAGACAGGATCCTGAGCAGTGGGGATCTGTGGCCTGATTTCTCACACTTGTTCTTTTATTTGTATGAAATCCCAAACATTTGTGTATGTATCTTTTTTGGATGTGGTTGGGTGTAACATAGCATTAAATTAACTAAGACTGATATTGTGAAGATCTGAAAAAGCATTGCATGTGAGCACAAACATCATACATGGGGTCATTTTATGGTTTGCTTTTGTGTCAGGTGGATTGTTCTGCTGAATTATGGCAAAGATTATTTTTTGTTCACTTTGCCATTGTAAACTAAGTGAATGGTTCTTTTTGGACCTGTGTGGTACCAGAGAGACAGTCATATGAAAATTCAGTAACTGGGAAGCTTGGGAAATAGGGAATAATAATAATTTGTAATTTTTAGTATCCTTTGGAGCAGCTGAATAGCAAGAAAAAAGAACAACAACATACTTAAGATATGGCATTTATTCATTTCATTTAATGTTTATTCTTGAAGATAATCCTCCCTCTTGTTAAGGGCTTCCTCACACCAGTCTATTTCTGCAGTCCATTATTCATGCAGGATGTATCTATATATGTATATCATGCAGTCCTGTACACAAATGGTAAAGTTCTTTGCATGACAGTGGATTTTCTATTATTGTTTAAAACTGTAAGGAAAAAGAGGGGGAAAATATAGTAAAAATACAACATCATTTTAATGGCACATTGAATTTGTTTATCTATTCATATGTGTTATAAGTAATTGTTATTTTTATATGCTACTATTTGCATTTTATAGTGTATTCTTGTAGGCAATACCATTAACACAGCTCTAGCTACTATTATTGGGCAATGTAAAATCATATTTTAGTGGTTATATCATCAATAAAAAAGCTCTTTCAAAACTAGTTTTTCCACATCTTAAAATTTTGTTTGAGCTTCAGATGAAAATTATGTGTGTATAGATTAGAATGAATGCTACAACAACATGGTATACATTGTTTTGGTTATAAAATATCTGTATTTAAAAACAAAATCAAGGGAAACCTTCTAAAGACAAGGAGATGAGTACAAAATCAGCGCAGGAACTGACATGAGCTCATTTGTTCTGTCCCACTGGCTTCACTTGCTGCTGGGAGAAGGTGAGGCCAGTGTGAGGAATCTCTTTGTTGGTGTGCAAAGTTTTACTGCACTCAAACCCCCTCTACTGTGCTACTGCTTATTTGATTGGACTTCTTCACACTTAAAATTGGAAACTTATTTGATGTGTTTTCCTGGCTTGAGGCTTTTACAAAATAATTGCTATTTAGCTTGGGTTGTTAGGAAAATGAGGCTTAAATGATTACATTGCTGACTGTGGGCCCCCCTTGATACACATCCCCAGCAAGTCCCTGTGGGCAGGCTCTGCTCAGTTCTCAGAGGCCTGTACAGTCTAACACATCATTCTAAGAGGAGTCAAGATCGTGTGTACTAAGTACGAGTTGGTTTTACTCTTGATAGCTTTTGAATTTCACATTGTGTTGTCTCCTGGGGCTTTGTTCATATCTTACTCTGTAAAATGCTATATGTAGGAAAATAATGTGAGGAACATTCTTGTCATTCTCAATCTACTAGTGGGTGTTCATGGAGGATTAGTAGATGAGTCTTGAGGACATCCCAGAAACCTTACAGAATCCATGTGTTCTCCCAGATCTTCAGCATGCTGAGGTGATGGATTGGTCTGTCTGCAGTAACCATGGGATCCTTGTCTGTTAACTGCAGCCATGTCAGAGTGTTGTAAGGACAGCAGTCAGCTGAGTTGTAATCCCAAAGGTAAGGGCATGGATTTGAGAGCACACTGCCCCTGGACGGGTGTGCTGCTCTCCTCCTTTCACATGCTCTGAATCCTTTTACCTGAAATCCAGGGAGTGGGTAAGCAGCAGGCACCCCCTGCCCTCACCTCAGCGACATGACAGGCCTGTTGTGAGGCTTGGCCATGTTCCTTCCACTGCAGGGCTACAGCCTTTGGCTTCAAAGGGAGGGGAAGCGGGGCAAGGGAGGGTGAGTGTTTTCAGGGTGCTGTTTGTAGTGTTACCTAACTTTGGTGGCTTTCATGGATACAGAACTAGTAAAACCTGATAGCCTACTTAATTCCCACCCTTAAAGCCATGCCAGAGGTCCATCTGAGACCACAACAGTGACAGTGATGCATCTAGAATGGCTTTGCACGAGCAGAGTTTGTCATATACCCTGAAGAGGCATTTTGGGTGATAGGAAACTTCTACTGGGTTCTCCCTGAAGTCACTAACAGCATCAGGATCCCCAGGTTGGTAGGGCTCATTCAGATTCTTCACAGAGGATATACAGGCACTGCTGTGGTTGCAGACCTTGTAGAATGAGGGATGAAGGCAGGGCAGTAAACTTTTGTTGCCCTTTTTCACATGTGACAGTCTTAAGGCAGTGGAATGGCCACAAACTGTGTGCTCTGAGATCTTTTGCAGAGATGAAGGGGTGCAAATTCACATTTAGAGGGGTAAAACCTTACATGAAAGACCTCCAGGGTGGGCTCTGGCTTTTAAAAGATACAAAGTCCGTGAACAGGGGATTAGTAATCAGAGGAATTCCGGAACAAAGAAAGCTTAGGGAAGAAATGAAAAGAGAGAATTGTGATTTCATAGCAGATGTAATGAAGGTAGCAAAGGAGAGGCCGTTCTAAATGTAATCAGGCATTGATTCCCTTTGGGGAATGACAGAAGCGGCAGTGCTGCCGGGGCTCTGTGCCAGTTCCATCCATCGCCAAAGTACCCATACAGCTGTTGTTGGGAGATAGCATTTCTCTGCAATGTGCCATTTTCTCCTATTCCTGGGAGGGGGAAGTGATAGCTAGTTTATTTGAAATCCATCAATGTAAAATGTATTGTAGACAAAGGCTGCACATGCTATCATGGCACACTTGCCCCCATTTTATAGTCCCTGCATAAAGATGTATACCCTCCTTCAGACTGCTCAGTGGAGGGGCTGTGCATGAGTGACTTGTGGCATACACCAGCCTCTTGCTCCAAATAATAAGCAAAATTACTTCATTGTGTTGAAAAACGTGTTTTTTACGCTGCGTAGTACGAACCAGCTCAGGCCTTAAGGGAAATGTCCTGTTCTATCTTGTTGGCTACCAACAGCTCTGTGTGTGCTGGTGATTGCTTGGTGATTGCATTTCTGCCATGCCCCGAGCACTGAGCTCTGTCTGTCTGTCTTGAGCTCTGGGGAAATGCTTTCTGCTCCCCTGTATCCTCATACCTGTTGCTGGGGATGCAAGTGCAGCTTCCTCTGTGATGTGAGGAGGGTACTTAGGTGGTCAGGCCATTCTTCTCTCTCAGACATGGTATCTGAAACAGTTGAAGAGCCAAATCTAGGACAGGCAAAAACAAGTTTTAGACCAGGAGTTTAATCCTTAAAAATCAGAATATAGAACCAGGCTGATTCTGAACAGTAGGGTAAATATTTTGTCATAATATTGAGATATATTGTAATTCCACGTTTTTAATTGTAGTGAAAATCAAGCTCTTTGACATGTTTTGCTGGGGCAAAACAAAAAATAGGAGCAGTGCAAACCAGGAGATGAAAATTTGGATGTATTTGCAGACACAGAGATTCAGGTCTGTCATTCAGTGGATCAGTTAGCTCTAATCATCTAGGCCAGCTGCTCTACATTAAGCTACACTAATCAGGGTAGTGTCTACTAAAATACTATAAGATATATTGTAGAGAATTTAGCTATAACTATAAAAGAGAATGAACATTACATTAGGTCTTTGAATGAAGTTAACCCCAAACTTCCCTCAGTTTTTTTGCACTAAAACAGCAAAATCTTCTTAAAATGCATGCATCTAATTGATACCTGTACATTGCTAAAATTTCTAGTTTAGGCTTGGTCCAGTGTATAACATGGGCTTTTCTTTGGCTAAACAAGTGCTTGTGTCTCCAAGCTAATGACAGGCAGTACTGGAGATTTAAAGCTAATGCATTTATGATAGAAAATAAAATTAGAATTAGCTTTGTGAGCAGAATTTAAGCATTAGATGAAGCATCAGCCTCTGTCCTGTTTACCCATCTTTGGCTTTTTATCAGGTAAATGTTATTTTCTGTTTTCCCTGAGCTAATATTTGCTTTCTGTTGTGCTGTTCTTTTTTGGCCGAGGTTACAGACTATACCTGTGGTTGTCATTCTTGCTCTGGAAAGCAACTGCACGCACGACAGTGGTGACTGCAGCAGTGCAAACGTGGGCCTTTTGTTGTAGCATTTCTGACTGGGATGGAGGGACTTTCCCTTTGGGAGTGAAAAGAGCACATTTCATTCTGTGAGTGAGCTGATGGCAAGCATGGCTGAGGAGGTAGGCGTGGGAAGAGGGAGGAGCTCACCCTCTGCACTGCCCAGGTTCTCTTCTTGTTAGGGAGAGACTGTGAGCTGTAGTTCTCCTTACTGAATGCACTGGAAAGAAAAGGAAATGTTGGGCTTTTTGTGTGCTGACTTCAAATAGAACTCTCCACAGCATTGTAGTACGAGCAAATCTTGCAATTTGCCTTGGACTGCTGGAAAAAATATATTGGTGTGACTCTCATATAGGGAAAATTCAATTGTATTTTGCTTTATAAATCCTTTGGAGTTTTTGAAATGAAAAACATCTCAGCAAAATGTCGTTAACTTGAGTGTGTAATTACACAAAATATGTATTTTTTGAAAATAGATGTTTTAGTTTCCAGTAGTTCAAAGCTTTCTTGAGAAAAAAATCTTCAGTTCTGCTGGACAGGCGGTAGCGTTCCTGCTGCCTTCACTGCACGCAGCTTTGTCTTCTACTGTTTTCTATCAAATTTGTGAAATATTTTTTGTATGTTCTGTATGTTTTCCTCCAGCTCTCCCAATAGCCAATTTCAGATGTTTTAATTTAGTGGCTAAAGAAATTGTAAAAAACTTGCCTGACTCAGGGGACATGCCTTTTATGTTTTTTGTGGGCTTTTCCTTTTTTCTTCTTTTTTTTCCAAAAAAAATCCCAAAAAACCAAAACAAGAAAACAAACAAAAAATCCAAACACAAAACAACAACAAAAAACCCCCAAAACACTAAAACAGAAAATACCCAGGCATTTAATTTACAGTTATGCAGTGAAAAACCTTTCATAGTGGCATCATCAAAGCCTTATCAAAAATAAAGGGGGCTCTGCTTTTTTTGCACACTGAGAATGGAACTCCTGTCACTCAATGTCTGTGTGTGCAGTGCAGTGACCTGCACCCAGCCCAGCTGAGGTTCTGATCCAGCTCTGAGGGATGAGTCAGGGCAGTCAGGGGAGGCCACAGCCTGACCAGCTAGAAAGGCCAAGTTTAGAGTCACAGAATATCCTGAGCTGGACCTGACTCCATTGTCTGTGTTGGTTCTCTCTCCACTGGCACAGAACAAGCTCAGAGCAGCTCACTCAGGTGTGGGTATCAATTGTGGAGATCCAAAAGTCAAATGGTTTGAGGTGAATGAGAAGGGTGATTTTGCTGCATTCAATATGTGACTTCTCTTATTGTTGTGTAGCCAAGCGTTGACAAATCAATGGACCCAGATATTAAAAACAGAGACATGAAATTTGAAGTGGCAAACATTTGATACACTAGGGTCTTTCAGATATTGACTAATGGTAACTAGAAAATAGATCAGTACCTTCAATCTGTTAGTTTTGTACTGTTAAAGATCAGAGAGCCTCATCAAAATACAAGAGGCTGGAACAGGATTCAGAGGATAATTAACCTTTAAGATCAGAAGCATAAATTCCTATACATTCCTCCCTCCTCTTCTCCAGCTGCCAGACATGTCTTGTCAACATAACGCAAACAGGAAATTCTGAGATTTCATAAACTAGCTGGGGAGTAGGTGTGAGTTGTTTGAGACTATCCTAAGCAATATAGGTTGTTTTAGAAAGCTGAATTTGCAGTTCTGAATGTGATGCTAGATGCCCAGCCAGCATATATTCCCCTTCTGTTCTACATTCAATGCAGCTTTTAAGCTGTTCAGAGGGAATTGATATTTCCAAGATCTATGACTGTATCAGTGAGCTAGGCCCATTTGGGTGTAAATCCCAAACACTACATAAATCATTTTAAAGTAAAAAGAAAACAAATGTAAGTTTTGTGGTGGTCAAGTGCAGTATTGGGAAAGCTTGGGGTTTTCTCCTTCATCCAAATGGAAATGACTCTGCGGAAGAAAATGAATATCAGGTTAGAAACAGAACAAATAAAAGAAATAAATAACCACAATGCAGGACCATAAGATTGGTGTCTTAAAGGCTGAGAAAATTAAAGGGAATTTGGCTATAATAAAGGTACTGTATCATAGTGAAGTGTAATGCAATTGTAATTTGTCCATTTTGTAGGAACAATAAAAAAGACCCTAAAAGGATTTTTTAAAAAAATCCCTATTCTGTGTGATATTGCAAGTAAACTATACAAATATTTCTCATTCTTAATAATTACTTACTTTGAGCAATATAGTTATGTACTTGACATGCACACCAGTAAATTCCCACTAGGCTTATATCAGTACTGAATTGGTCCTGTACTTCCTGTCAATCTGTACAGTTTGATAGTATTTACTTTTATATTTTCATAGCTACTGCTTCTGAAGTAATTGATTCTAGGTGTCTGGAAATATATATGTATTTTTTTTTTTTCCCCTGTGCTGAAGCCAGTCAAAATCTTGTCCACAGATATTTCTCTCTGTGTAGCAAATAACTGTGTTTGTGTACTGGTGATAAACAGTATTTCATGTGCATGTCTCATGTAAAGAATGCAGAAGCAAAATCTGAATAGCACTGAGCCTGTGCCTTTCCCATTATATGAGGTGCTACATTACAGGATCATCCTGCTGAGTTATTAACAAAGGCTTGGCTGGTCGTAAACATTTCATAACTGCAAAGTACACTTTGCAAACTGGGTAATACTAATGGCCTTTTAGTCCAGAGTATTTATCATGGCTAAATGCAGTAAAAGTTGGCTTATTACCTCTGTGATTGGAGTCTGGTGTGGCAGAGCCACTGTGGAATAGTGGAGCTGGAGAGGCGTACAGGCGGAATGGCATCCCTCTTGTCAGGCCTGGAAAGCAGCTCTGGCTGTTTCTTCCACAGTCTTGAGGTGACAGCAGGTTATACAGCCTGCATACTCAGCCTCTTCACTGGGAAAGGGAGACATGGCAGGCTCTTGGCTCCATGTCTGCATTCCCCTGGCCCCCTGTGACTGCAGATGTTCCCTAAGCAAACCCCAGCTTTGATCCCCTCCTAATGGATTTGCACTTTTGTGCCAGGTGATCTGTAGCAGGAGAGGAGGTGTCATTGTACTGAATTTCCCACCTGATGAAATGCTTTTAATTAGGGAAAGGATTGACAGTACAGTTGTTAGGGCTTTTTACTGCTTTCTCGTAGATGCAGCTTGAATCTCAAGTGACCAAAAAATGTCTGCTGTGTGAAGGTTCAACAGTGGCCCATGTGCAGCAATGATCATAGTTTGGAGTTCATAAAACACTGATTCATAATCTGTCCAAATTGGCAGTTGTGATAGGGAAAAGACGTGCACAAGTGGCTGCTGTCTCAGCCTGGGCTGGACGTTTCTGGCTCTTCCATCCTTCATCTTTTGACTTGATACAATTTTATACTTAATGCACCCTGCGTTAACTTCTCATCAATCACTCCAAGGTACAAAGTGCCTCACTATTCCCTGTCAGACAGACGTTGTATTGATGGTGTACTGTTGATTCCTAAACTCTCTGAGAGTGGAGAGTTTTAAAGCTCTATTGTTCCCTTTCCCCAAGAGACTATTGGGAGACCTCTGCCCGCTCCCCTTCAGCCACATGTTTGTTGTCTGTGACTGCCGTGAGAGTCAGTCCTGCCTGTTCCCTGCTGGATAGGGGCTGATGCTGGGGCAGCCTCTAGGGTCAGGTCTGTGGGGATTTGCCCGTCATGGCTGATAAACCTCCCCTGTGCTCTCCCCACATGGAGAGAGAAACCTCTCTTCACGTGGGGAGAGCTTGCCAGGATGGAGGCAGTTTGTGCTTGGCTGTGCTCTGGAAGCACAGGTGGCCTTTGTCCTTTTGGAGAGACAGACCTCAGTGTACACGTGCATTTTCAGTGGGGAGACTCAGCAGAACAACAGTACCTGAGAACGTGAGGGATAAGGAAAATGGCTTCTGGGGTTGTGTTCTATGGCCTTAAAAAACAGGAGGCAAAGTTAAACTTCAAAACATGGAGTTGTGTTTGTTCTGCTGAAGAAGGGTCTATCAACTGCAGTCAGGAGGGCAGTGCTTACTTTTATTTACTGGCATCTTTGTTTATTATCTTAACCCCCCAAAAAAGCACTGTGTAGATGTGTAAAATGAATTAATTTCATTCTGAGAGTTATTTCCTAATGTGAGAGAAGAAGAAATCATGAATAATAGCTTTCTGTGCTCTGACCTGCCTTTTGACTGTAGTTTCATAGCTAAACAAAGAACTGTTCATCCAAAACACTCTCAACTGTCACTTTAGAGAACATAAATAAGATTCATCCATCCCTAAACCCACGGAACAAAACAATAAAACAAAGTGCTTTTCACTGCTGCTTGTTTAATGATGGCCAAGACAGAGGGATGACACTGCCTGTAAGGTTATATGATGTACACTGAAACCACTTGCAGGGACTCCTTTATCTTGGAAGTGATTAAGTTTTTGCTGTAATATTTAATTTGTGTCTTTGTAATGTGCATCAATAGTCTGGCCAGCTGAGGTTCTTTCTATAGCCCCAACTGTGTAACATTTGCAGAATACATTTCTGGAATTTGTCAGGATTTATTCAGGAAAATACATCTAATTTCTGTGTCCTTCTTAGGGTGTGCTGCACAGAGTAAGATCCAGCTTAAGCAGAATAAATGGATTCTAATTGTTCTAGTTTGCATAACCTACAGATGATTTTGTTCTTCAACAAGTTCATTCTTATCACAGTTATCCTGCTATTGCCTGTTTTTTGTTTGCTTGTTTTTTTTTGGAACTTATTATTGCTGCCCGGAAACATAGTAGATTTGTACTTATTATTGTCCTAGATTGATTTTTGCTTGGAAAACCCCAGGGAAGTTGGTATTCTCTTCTCATTCCTCTTAACCTTGTCTTGGGCTGATGGCTAACTTTTCCCTTACTCAGCAAGTCAGACTGGCAAAAATAGAAGATGGACCCATCTGTTGTTTGAAGGGGAAAAATGTTTAGAAGATGAAGACATGGCTTTGTAAACACAGTAGCAGGGAGAATGAAAGGTGATGCAGCTGTTGGCAGATGGAGGCTGTCTATGGAGTTGCCCATGCCTGCATTGTCAGTGTAGGATGGTGAGCTGTTAATGGCAGGTGTTTATGTGATACTGCATTTCCTCACCACGGTGAGTTACAGTGACAATTGCTGTCAGTGGATACTGAGCTTGTGTTGTGAAATCCTGACGTGCATTGGGAGTCTTGTCTCAGGAAATACAGATTATTTGCTCTAGCTTGTTCCACTGGCTATCCTGTTATTTATCTCGTGTATGTGTTCAGTTGTGTTTTCATGTGTGACCCTGTTGAGTTAAATTGCCTTTCTTTTAGTTTTTTTTTTTTCTCTCTCTGGCTTTGCTATTGGCCTGAAGGTGACAATGGCCACAAAACATCCCCATTCTGTGGCTCAGTTTTGTCATGGGGAAATCAGGGAGGAGTATTTGCTTTCCTTGAACAACACTTAGAGAAAAGCTCAGTGGAAGAGCTGACTCTTGCTGTTGTATTTTACAGTTCTGCAGTGGTTCCCATTGCACTGTGGATGATATGTGACATTAGACTGAACCTATTGACATAATAACCAGGTGTACATACTGATGGGTCAGTGTGTGTCCCTCAAGTCACAGAACAACTTCTGGCTGTAGATCTGATTCTTTTGCAGGAAGAGTAAATAATAAAGTAGTGGATGGGTAGCTGAGCTCTGAGTGTCTCTCAGGAGTGTCTCTGCATTTTGTAAATCCTGAGCTGTGGGCTCTCAGTGCTGGGTTCATTGAGAAGCTCAGGGCACTGCTCATTTGGTCTGCAAAAAGGCAAGTGCTTAAAATGGTCTCAATTCCTTACTTAAAAGATCAGAAGACACTGTTGGAGAAAAGCTACTGTGGATCTATTGAACACCTATTTAGTGTCATTATCCTCAAGTTGATTATTTGCTTTGGAGGAGCAGGAGCAAGGCAGATAATAAGATTTTATTCTTTTGGGTGTTTACAGAGGTTTTAATGAGTGGGTTTTAACAGCAACATTAAAGTTTTATGTGTGTCTGCCTGCCGTATTTCTGAGGTGGCATGCTGTACATTGGAGCTTGCCCTTTTGATTCTAGACTTCCTAGCTACAGTGATCTGCTGTTACATGAGACTGAGCTGCTTTAGATTCCACTTTGCAGGGTTGTCACGGCTGGGCAGTTATGTAGCAAGTGGTACCTGTGTGTTTTGTCATCTCTGAACAAACGTATGTTGTGTGATTTGTATCCGTCTCAAAGAGAGGCTTGTCTTTGAGTAATAACATACACTGACACCCTTAATTTGTTTTCTCCTTGTAAAGAATGCCCTAGTCAGATTCAGAAAGTTCATACAATTGTTGCCTTTTAAAATATTTTTCCTTTAAATTAACATTACAAAATTGTCTATAACAAATATACTTGGAAAAGCCATTGATATTTTTAAAATGGAATTAGCAGTTGCTAATTGTAACATCTTTCCATGTGTGTATGTTTTTTTGTTAATTATATGTTCAATCAGAATCAGAAATTAGCAGCAATACTCACATTAGAAAATTTCTAAATTAGACACTGATTGACAATTTGAACAAACAAGCCATTCATGATAAAAGGCTATGAGCAGAAGTTGAATTACTCCTTCATGAGCAACTTCCATTGGCTTCCTTTAACATAGAGTTCTTTAATGAACCGTGAACATTTGGCAGGTGATTAATGTAGAAGTGCTACAATATGAATGAGTCCCAGGAACACTTACTTTGGAAAAACTAAAAAAGGAAAAGAAAATGGAAGAGAACAGCCAATTTCAGCTTCAGCATGCACAGTACACACATTTTCCACAATGACTGCAAAAATGAAGTGCCAAAGTGGACAGGCACTGTTAATGTGAGTTTACCAGCTTTTCAGAAACAGCAAAAGTAAAAACATCTGGGGTGCTAGTGATTGTTTTGGAACAGAGGAATTAAAATAAACAAGAGAAAGAGACTAAATAGGTCAGTCACAAGTGAACTCTTCAAGATGTGGAGAAGGTTTGAGGCCCAGAGCACCTTCACAGCATCTGTCAGAGAAGACTTTTGCTGAACAATAGTGTGAATGTGAACACAAAATAAAAAAGTCAAATCCCAGTAACTTTAAACTAAGACATGCATAAGGGCTTGCTTATAATTGCATATAAGGTAAGCCAGAAATGACTGAAATACTTTCAAGAGTGGTCACTGAGTGCAAGTTCATCAGTGTTCATTAGGAAAGTAATTGATAGGATTCTTGCTCCCACTTTTACAGTGGACATCAGAGGTCATCCTCATGAAGCACAGGCAAGAAAATCACAGAAAAACTGACAGAATGAAAAGCAATAAATCTTCAAACCCCTGTAATCTTCCTTCTTCTAAAGGTGATTGTCAGACTACAGCTAAGCTGTGCCTCTACTAGAGCACTGCTGCTGTCTGTTCCTACAGCTGTCGTGTAAACTTCTATGCCAGGTGATAAACAGCATCGAGGCAGTAGGAATGTTTATCTGGAGAGTTTTAGTGACAGTCTTGTTCACTGGTAAACAAGGATGTGAGGCACAAAACAGGCAAGCTCAATCCACTGCATAGTGCTTTATATGATTAGACAGTTGGACCTTTTCACGTGATGTGGCTTCAAATCCTGTTTGCTCTTTTGCCCTCAGAGACTTGTATATTATCAATATTGTTGAGACCAAATCTATGAATGCATTTATGGTTGTATCACAGCCTTATCTGCTGTCACAGGAAGCTTCTGTTGTTGTTGTTGCTGTTATTATTATTATTATTACTATTCTTGCTGGTTTTATGATTGTCACATTTTGTTCCCGTGTTCAATAATCTGGCCCACTGAGTTTTGGCAACCTGTCTGCTCAGTCCCACATTACCCAGTCAGGTTTTCAAGATGTAAAAGAGCTTGCTAAATACAATTTGAATATATAAATGTTCTTTTCTACCAGTTAACATAAAGCCACTTGTAGTGTAGCCTGTGAAGCCATTTCAATGTACAGTTATGAATAAATACCTGACTCTGATGTTGAAGTGTAAATATTTCAAAGTAAGTACTCAGGGTAGAGTCTTACTCATGTTATTACAACACATTTGGTATGTCAGTAAAGAACTGCTTTTTGAAGGTATTGCAGACTGTAGATGTACTGTTTTGTAGTCTTCGCTGTTTTCAATTAAGTATTGTAATTCTTATTTTACAATAGACTGAAGATGAACATGTGAGAATCTCGGAGCATTAACCACTGTGATAAAGGCTGATGAGAAGGTTGATACCAGTCCTCCATTACTGTAATGAGTGTTGTCTTCAGTGCACTTACTTATTTCCAACAGGGATCTCATCCTAGTGCATTGTGTGTAAGGAGGTGAAAAAGGTTTTCAGAGTTGATAATGCACCCAGGTGAACATTAGAGACATGGTGTCATGGCATGATTAATGTGGCAGCTGATCCTGTCTGACCAAAACAGCGCTGGCTCTTTGTTGCATTGACTGTGACTCTGCTTTACCATCAGGCTTGATAATACTCTGCAAGCAAAATTTGCTTGCCACAATAGCATAGAAGCTTCAGAAAGGATGTGGTCCTGCAGATCAAAGCAGGCTGGTAATTGCACTTGTCTGTTCTGTGTTTACCTGTGTCAGCTCCAAATTACTTCCAGTCTTACATCTGAATGGCATTTTTTTTTGTGATTGTATCTGTGGATTGACCTTGCTTTTATTTCCTGGCAGACACATTTCCCTGGCCCTAGAAGTAATATTCCTTGATATCAACTGTTTTCCACCCAAGGTGAACTTGTAAAAGTCTGTCTCCATATATTGTATTTTTCACCTGAAGATATGCCCAATTAATCTCTGCTGGTGAATAATGTACAGGGAATAACACTTCAGAATTTTTTTTTATTTTCCTTTGAGTGATAGAGATTAAAATACGCTTCCTGTTTTCTAACTGGCCAGCACACTTTGTCCAATTTGCCTTTCAAAAGAGAAATAGTGTTTTAATCTAATACAAAATAATTTGCAAAAATATTTACTTTAAAAGGAACAGACATTTCATAATTTTTTGAGTGGTATGACACTAAGGTCAGTGGGAGACTTTTTCTACTGGAGCTCTCAAACATCTTTCTCCTTTATTTCAGGTAAATGGAGAGTATATCTTTGATTTCTTCCTCACTCTTATCTCTTTTTGCTGTTGCAGCTTGTGTGTTTTAAATTTCCTGCCACATGAATATTCTTTATGCTAATTTTTAAATTAGCTTCTTAGTAAAGTTTGTTTTTGTAGTCCCATATCCCTCTTTTGATGGATATAAAGAGTGCATTGTGCATATTTGAAAGTAACCATGGGACTTAAGTAAAGAGCCCATATAGTGGTCAGAGAGCTCTGGGTAAAAACATCTCCAAATAGTCTGTATTGCTGATACTAAATTATCCATCAGGAGTGCCTTCTCATGGACAGTGTTTAGCTGGATTGACTGCATGCTGTGTGTTCACTCATGGGAGACAAATCGGGAAGATTGCTGCTTGCTGTAGACATTCCTGATTTTCTGGTGAAGAACATTCTTGCACTACAGAACAGTCATGGTCATTTTTTCCTTCTATATGAAAAGAGAACAACCAGGGGATCAGGCCTAGCCTGGGTTTATGAAAGGCAGGTCCTGCTTGAACAGCCTGATCTCCTCTGCCCAGGTGACCTCCCTAGTGCATGAGTGAAAGGCTGTGGGTGCTGTCTGCCTGCAGTTTGAAAACTCCCTTGACAGCATTCCTGGAGCGTTTTGGTGGCAGAGGCGGCTGCTCACAGCTGGGGCGGGTGCCCTGTGCTGGGTTGAGAGCTGCGCAGTGGATGGAGCTACATCCAGCTGGGGCCAGCACCACTGCTGCTCCCCAGGGCTCCGTGTTTGTGGTCTTCAGTGGTCAAATGCACAAGGGCATCGAGAGCCCCTCACGCCATTGGCAGATGACACCAAGCTGGGTGGCAGCGTTGATCTTCTGGAGGTCAGGAAGGTGCTGCAGAGGGATCTGCACAGGCTGGGTCTGTGGGCCGAGGCCAAGGGTGTGAGGTTCAACCAGGCCTGCCCTTGGGTCACAGCAGGCTGGGCAGAGGGGCTGGAAGGCTGCAGGAAAGGCCCTGGGGGTGCTGGTGGCAGAGACCGAACATGAGCCCAGGTGTGGGGCAACAAGGCCAAAGGCACCTGGGCTGTCACTGTCCCTGAAGGTGTTTAAAAGACGTGTGTATACATGTATATATATGTCACTTGTATATATATATACATATATATGTCACTTAGGGACTTAGGTTAGTGGTAGGCTTGGTAGTGCTTATTCAGTGTTTGGACTTGATGCTCTTAAAGGTGTTTTCCAAGGTAAATGTTTCAGTGATTCCATGTTTCTCCTGTGCCAGGCTCTAGATCTGCTTGATGTTATTTGGGACTCCGCCAGCCACAGTCTGAGCACACTGATGTCCCCTCTCTTGCACTGTGTGGCTTGGAGGATTCCTGGTATTGCAGAGAGACTGAGATCCATCCTGAGAAGGATCTGTTTGCAATTCTGTGTGGCAGGAGGCAGAGCAGAGTGATGTAAATTGGGCTTTAACTCTTTAGATGATGGTTTATTAGTGTTTGAAGCTGGAGTTCTGACCAGGGTGTAACAATGTGACACAAACCTATTCACAAAGCTCTTCCCGGTAAAATTATTTGCAATGCAAATATGTGTTTGGATACTGAGTACTGTCTTTGCTTGTTGCTGGCAACAATGTGCTCGTTGGGGAAAATGAGAAATGGCTGTAAACAAGGAAGGACTTTGAAGTTCGTCTCCCGCCTGTCTGATCACTAGGGGTAGCTGTTCTTCGGCATTCCATCACCGAGAGCTGCCTTCATCTGGGAGAACGTGGCAGCGAATCATTAGCTGGCACGGCAGATAACAGGCATCGCTGTACTTCTAGGGCCATGGCATGTGAGATATCTATCGATGAGAGACTCAGTAACTGATGACAAGGCATAGTTTTCAAAAGCGTTTGACTTATCCAGATTTTGTTTAAGGTACAAAGAATAAAAGGGATGGAATCTAAGCACACTCTTGAGCAGAATCTGCAAATGTTTATAGATTTTGTATTGTTAAACTAAAGAGGACTTAGGTATTCTTCAGCACAGTGTTTTGTAGTCTCCAGATAGGAAATGTATTTTACAACTTAGTGATCTCGATTTGCAATTAAATCGAGTTGTCTTTATTGAGCCTTAGATGAATGAGACTCTTGTCAGCAAAACAAAGTAAGAAAGGTTTGAGTTTTCTGGCATGTGTCCAGAAACTGAAGAGCTTTCTCGAGTGTGTTTAGAAGTGTGGTGAGTAGTCTCAAAACTTGTGGAGGTGAATTCTTATTGAGGTTACAGATGGTACTTACCTCCTTTGTAGGAATCACCAGCTTTTAGAGTTTCCGTCTGAGTCTTCTGCGCTGGCTCCTGTCACTTTACACAATGCTAAGGAGGGGAGTTAAATCAGAAGCATTTTTTTGTTTAGCAACATTTCCTATTAGTTTAAATACGAATTCCAGGAGTGGTACCAGTGTTGTTTGTGCTCTAAATAGGGTGCATGTTGTTCACACCTATAATTTAGGGTGTTTTCTGGCTTATTAATCAGTGCATTGAATCAAAAATTAATCTCATTTAAGTATGGATTAAAAATTGGCTCAATCTTTTCTTACACTTTACCTGTTTCAACTGTGTGTATATCATTATGCAGCAAGGAGTATAACCCATATTTTGTGGAAGCTGGGGTGTAGTGGGTGGGAATCACAGGACACTAATTGCTAATGAGAGAGGACTAACTATTGCTAACCATAGAGGATGCTCACTGCTTCTGTAACAGCAGAAACATATTTTTGACAAAGATTTTGTTTCTTGAACTTCACTTTTCTTTACAAAAGATGGGGGAAAATTGCTTGATAAAGCTCTGCTTTGCAAGTCCACATTGCTGTCTGATAAGTCAACAAGTAAACCCATTTACAATTGTAGATATTGTCTTCTGAGCTCCCGTCTGAGGTGCCATTCTGCCACAGCTCATTCCTGCTCAACTCTCCCTTTTCCATTACTAATCTTATTCCCAAGGTGGGAAGCTGTTCATTTTCAGCCACAGCCTCAGTCGATCAGTACCTTCATTTTATGGCAGTGTCTCTTCACAGTAGGCTTGAACTGGGCAAGGCACTTGATTCTCAGTGATGATGAGGTTTTTAATTCTCATTAGTCCTTTCTAAGTTCAGAAATGGCAGTGTTTTATGAAATAACCTCCAAAAATTTAAAGTTACCAAGAACTGGTGTTCTCCTGTTGTTCTCTGCCCCATGTTGGATGTTCATTGATGCTGGAATTGAGTTGCTGGATTTTTGTTTCATCACTGTTTTCCATCATATATCATTTAGAGCCCCCGAGTGTGCTTCTCTTTGATATTTCAATTATATATGAAAATGAAAGCAAAGTGTTGTTTGTGCTGCTCAGAAGCTTGTTCGTATTTTCTTTTTTTAGCTTTATCAGCAAAGTTGTGTACAGTGTATTGAGGCTTACCAGCTCTTTCAATGAATGCATTGAACCTTTCAGTTTTGTTGTCTTGGTTTTATTTAGGCTCAGGTTACAGGTAAAATTTGAGTGTATTTATCTTTAAAAATTATATTGGATGGCATTAAGTTGGATCATTTTTTAGCGGATTAAATTTGTTAAAAGCATAGCACTTACTTGTATATTGCACATTTCCCAACCTTTTGATTGCTGCCAAACTACTTTTAAAACTGTTCAGAATGCAAAATTAAAAGTGCAGCATTTTCAGTAAATGCCATACTTAATATGTAGTGTGATAAGTAGTTATTTTACACAATATGAGATCTTTATTTTCTTATCGCATGAGGACTAAGTGGGCATTATAGTGTATTTCCTTCTGCCTATTTGATCTCCCCATGCACATATTTCTGCTGGCACTCAGGTAGTGTTGGCTGCTTGCTGCAAAAACAGCCACAGTGAACTGAGCTCAAAGCATCTTTTTTTGAGCTTGTAGAGCAGAGTATGTGTGCACTCATGTGTTCTAAACAAAACCTGCACTTTAAGTTTTTCTGGGCACTACAGTAACCTTCATCCCTCTGAAGATTTCTTGAAACATGGATAAGAATACCCAGAGGCTCCCAGTACACATTGCCCAGATGTTGTCAGGGACTTCTCAGGACACTGCTGTTGTGCTGCTTATGGTGGATTTAATGGCCATGTTTTAAAAGTTGGTTTGTCCTGGTCTCTATAGCCTCTAGATCCCAGTATTGCTTAAAATTTGACTAATTGAAGAGAGACAATGCCTTTTTTTTTTTTTTTTTTTAATTATTAACGCATGCTTGCAAATGCCATGGGATTACCATGATGGTTTAATGAAAGCACATTCTGTTGGACATCTGTCAGCTTTTGGGTTTGGACTTGGCTAGTACGGGATACATGAAGTGATCCTGTTTGACAACACAAAATTCCTTTCTCCTTTTTCTCAGGGTGGTGTAAATCAGACATAGCTCCAGTGCCTGTCTGCTGTTCTCCTCTCCTGATCGCTCAGGGCACAGGTGATTGTGCTGAGAGATTTGATGGGATTCCCCCAAAGCCAGAGAATCTTTTAGTTGGCACCTGCTCTGCTAACAGAGGCTTAATGTCTTTAGGCAAGGAGCAGTACTGGGCAGGGATCACGGCATATCCAGTTACTGCCATCTTCTGCCTTCAGTGGTGTGGTTCTCTCTGGCTTTAACTGCCAGAGTTTGTTTGGGTGGTGTGTGAGCAGCCAGGTGTTTCCAAGCCTGGATTAGCAGAAGGAGCATCGGGAAGCATGGAGGCTCTTCTCAGCCAGGTTGCCATGCTCAGCATGGCTGAGATGTGCCCAGATGGATGAGCCTTCAGCGTTGTGGCTGCCGGGCCTGAGCCTTCGGTTTGGTTTCTTCAGCTCAGTGCCCTGGGTCTGGGTTCTGTTGCTGTGTGCCTGCAGCAGCTTGTACGTGGCAGTGCCCACCTGAGGTTTCTTGAGTGTAGCAAAAACCTGGGTTATATTTAATTTGCTGTTGTTATGGATGAGTGTAGAAGTGTAGCAGTAACCTTAAAAAAATCATGAGCTGGAGTTTGACAGTCTTAAGCAAGCAAAACTAAGCCCTGGTTCTGCAAATTCATTCGGTTTCAAGTATCCTCTCTCATGCCTTCTGAGTAGGAAATGACTCTTCCATAATTCATAATTTAATTTCTTTTTTGTAATTACAGAAGAAACCTCGCCTGGAATATTTGCTTTGCCTTTTCTACTTAGCTTTCCCATTCTCATTCTTTTATGATTTTGATTTTGCTCTTATTACCATTCTTTGCAGACACAGTGTCACATCAGCTTCGTGCTTTAAGTAATATGGTTTACTACAGCATCAGTTTTCTCTGAGGCTATAAGCACAATCTGATATAAATCCTTTTCATGTACAGTTGCTCTTATGCTTTTTTGGATCCCATTAATGTGGTTTTGTTCAATGATTATTTTTACTTGTTTTTTATCATGTAGTAATGTCATGTGATTGAAGAGTTATTTTCTGTACTCTGGAAGACATACTCTAATTAAAAATGAGCATATGGCACCCTTGAATATCCCTGAAAAACAGGGGTTTAAATGTATACTTTCCGAGTGAAAATTTTAGTAAGTTAACAAAGAAGGTTTCCAGCCTTTGTTTTCAGGCAGTGCTGGTTGTGGCAGTCTGGAAGCATGGCACTCATGGCACTCTGAAGTCTCTTCCATGCAGCACATGCATTTGTAAGTGTATTTCTTTACATATGAAAGGTGATGCCAAACTGAAGTTACACGTTCAGCACGTTGGGCCTTTTAATGTAAATGATTGATAATTCAAGTGATTCCACTTCTTTCTCTCCCACAAACAGACATAAAATTCTCCTTGTGATTTCAGAATAGGGAGGTCAGGATATCTTTTGGTGGAACAGGAGTGGAGGGGAGGGGTTACAGAACAGGGCGTCCATGCTGCTATACTGTTCCTAGTATGATAGCAAGTATTTTATTCATGGAAGTCTGAAGTAAAATAAACACATCTGGTAAGTATTACATTATCTTCATTCTCAGAATTATGCTCCCAATTTTACTATATGCTAAAGTCTCTTTTCATGGAATTTACTAACAGCATTTGTGTATCAAATTACTATAAAATTGGGTGGTTTTTTTTTTTTTTTTTGGAATGCTTAAACATGGCTCTCAAATATGGTAAATTGAGAGGTTTGTACACTTGCTGTTTTGAGCCTCTCATCAGGTTAGCCTGCAGTTTTGGCAGCTCTTCCAGTCCCAAGTGGGTTTATAATGAAAGCTAAATACAGTCTGACATATTCATCTGTATTTTTTTTTTTTTGCATATGTATGTGTGATGATTGTAATGTGTTTGAAGAATGTATCTGTGTGTGATGGAATGCACAGATGCACGTACAGCAGTAGCAACAGCTCTTGGAGCAGCAGGAACATGGTGAGATGAGGAGGGTTCTTCCCAGCGGCCGTGTCCCCAGGCAGGACTCACAGCGGCACGGCGATGAAATGCGGGCCGAGCGCCGTGTGTTCAAGGATCACTTCTGTCCCGAGCACACTGCTGGCAGTCTGTCCGTGGCTCCTGAGAGGGCTCTGAGCAGGGCGAGCTGCGCCTGCTGAGCTGCTGGCAGGGGCTGTCCTGTTCCTCCCTGCCATCTGGGACTGCTGAGCTGCGTGGCCGCTGGGTGCCACCTGCAGCTCCACTGGTGCTGCCATTAAATGCCGCGGCCCCTGGGAAGAACCAGGAGGGGACTGGCTTTTGGCAGGGTGGCACTGCATCAGTAATTACGCGAGAAACCTCAAAACTATCTCCAGCTAATAAATGAAAGTGGTAACTGGCCGCCCCTGCTAGAACAAACACAAGCACTTGCAAAGAATAAAGGAGACTTCCTTAGCAGTAAGCTGTTGGTGAAGTGGCAGTGTGGATGGGCTTTGCCTCCGGGCTGCCCTTTGTTACTCCTGTTCAAGCACCCATGGAGTGGTGAGAGTTACTGCCCTGGTGGTGAGGAGCAGGGAGGGAGATCCCAGAGCAGACACTCGGTGCTTTTCCTGAGGAAACGTTTCAGATCTTACACACTGGGGTATATAGAATGTGCTCACTTCTAGGGTACACAAACAGCAGATCTTTTAAGACCTCGATTACAGGTCCTCACAACCTGAATATTTCTTTAAGTGGCTCTTATATGCATTTATATAGAAATGCAAGCTCTAAATCTTTGAATTTTTATGTACATTACAACAAGGGAACCGTATTTATGAAGATCGTACTTAACCTCTTGCTTTTAATCTTCTGACTGTATTTTTAACATTTCTTAAACGTCACATGAAATTCAGTAGCACGCATTTACAGCAAGAACAGGTTACTCATTAGATTTCAGCCAAGTATTTATTTCATTAAAAGTTGAAGGATTTAGTATAAATCTTAAAGGAAAAAATCTTTGAGCTCTATAATATTTTTGCTTTACCCAACCTAATTCCTAATGACTTTTCTACTGATTCTGTTCTAGTTATGTCTAGGAGTCTGTGTTTCTCCTTTCCTTTTTTTGCTGTATTCTTCCATGGAGCTGATGACAATTACATGAAAATTTAGGTTCATTTATAATAAATGAATTCCTTGGCTAATCGGATATGCGAATAGTTAAAAAAACTAAATGCGAAGCTTTGCATTTTTAATTTAGACAGAAATTCTCCACAGCGTTGAAGGTAAAAGTCCTGCAGAAAATGAACTTCCAGCACAAAGTATGATTGCTATGTTGGAATGTCAGAAATATTGCCTGCTGAGTTTGAATGTTTCCGCAGGTATAGTTGGGTTTTTTCTGTGTAAAAATAAATGGGGAAAAAGCCCAGGGAATTTCTGCATAGGACTGCAGAGGAATATGCCCTGAATAGCAGGCTCTCCTGATCTCATGCAGGATTCTGCAGATCCCAGCCCTGCAGGAGGCTGTAATTTTCAGTTGTCTTCCCTGCATGCCATCATATACAGCCTCCCTTGTTCCATTTGGTAGCTGCTACTTTTAACAAATTGGAGCTTTTTTCTCTCTTGTAGCACAGGAACCCAGGATCTTCAAGCTTGTGCTGCTCTAATCCAACGGCCCAAATAATGCACTGATTTCTCACTCTCCAAATCCATCTGCTGAGTAAATGGCTCTGCAAGGGCCCCTTTCTGGCAGTCATCAGTGTAAAAGCATCATTCAAGTGCTCTTCTACCAATCTCCTTTGTGTTCATTCCCCCACAAGTGCTAACAACAGAAACTTTCTGAACTAGAGTAGGTCTTCTCTAGCTAACAATAGTGAATTTTTAAATAGCAGTTGAATATTTGAAACGTTTAGTCATGAGCTTCTAGGAATACCATCTTGGGGCTGTTTGATTGCGTTGCTGTAAATAGGGGTCTGTTCTGCTCAGGAGTGACTGAATTCACCCACTGAGGTGGCATCAACTACCATTTTTGTGATGATCCCCCTGTGCTCCTCCCTCTTACCTTACAGTCCTCTGTACAGGCTGGACAAGTATCAGGGGAATTCACACAGCCTGGACTCGCTGTGCACACGGGATGCTGGATAGTGTTCAGCTGAAGTATTTGTACATTTGAGAATTTAACCTACTCCTCTCCCTAAAAGCTGGACTTTCATTCACTGCTCGTGCTGAAGTGCTTCCCAGCCTCCTAGATTCACATATTGCATCACAGTGTAGTGTTAAATTAAATTAATTACTCTGGATTAGACAGGGATTAACTAATACAATTAATACTTAAGTAAATGGAATTACATTTTTTGGTCTGTTTGGGGTTTCAGCATTTAACTTTTATTTGGAAGTACAGTTTTGAACAGAGCCACATCCGTAGTGTGTGTATTATTTGAAATTACCAAGTTCTGCCTGGTTCAGAGCTGAAGTCTTGGATAAGTAGCTGTTTTCTAAGGTTTCTATCTGTAGGCCAAGTTCTGTCATGGGTCCACCCATACTTATCTCAAGCTGCTTCCTTGTGGGAAACTCCACAGAAATGTTAAATTTACCTGGGAGTGAAAGTCAGGGAAATCAAGCTTCATTGCCCATCCGTTGTGATACAAAAGTGTGCTTGGTTTCCTGCTAAAAGAAGTGTCACAGAATATCTGTTCTGAGTGATCATGAACAGTATCATAGAGATTTACCCAGACTAATGAGTGTATCAGCACAGCAAAATTCTTAATTTTCCTGTTCTACCTTCCTTATCTCTTCATGGTGCTCTTTGATACAGTGGAATTACGAGGAGAAATGTGAGGGTACTGGATGGTGTGGAGTGGCTATGAGGACTTGGAAGGTTTTGGGGTTTTTTTTTTTGGTTTTGTTGTTTGTTTTTTTTTTTTAGAAATAAAATTCTTTAGTTATCCTATATTTTTTAAAATATATATTTTATGTATATGTATTTATAGTGCTGTTTGATTTGAGTGCTGTTACACTCCTCTTAAGTCTGCAGGAATCTATTTATGTACCACACTGTGCATTAAAATACCACCTTAAAAGCCACAGTAAGCTTGTGTTTGATTCCTTGAAAAATGCAGGATGTGCCTTTGCTGTGCCACTTTGGAACCTGCACTAACTCAGTCTGTCCCTAGGTGTGGCACAGTGTGAGCGTCTTGGTGCTGAACACTTTCCCCTATTTATGGCTGCTGTTTAAGACCATAACTTTCAGATTTAGAGTACAGCTAAGACTTGTAAACAACCTGGATGAGGACTGTCTCAGCAGCTCTGCTGTACTTTATTTTGAATTTTCTTCTCCCTCCACCCCCTTCTCTTTCTCATAGCAGCATATAATCTCCAAGCAATTTATATGATAGTTCATCGTAGGAAAGTCTTATGCTGCTCCTGTAGAGCGAGATTTTCTCCAGCTAATTTTCTGTTTTCCTGCTGTAAAACTGCCAGAACACTTAGGTGGAAGGTGGATGGATATTCAATTAAAAACTTCTGTACTAGAAACTTAGAAAATTGCTTCTTAGTAAAAGGCAGATGAACCTCAAGTATACTTCTTGCTATCAGTTCAGTAGTATTGCTCTATTTCTACTTATGTTTGCCTTTCCTTCCTGCATCATCTGTGAATGACAGTGACATCTGATTAAAAGAAATTTAATCTTTTTTACTCCCTGCTGCTTCCTCCAATAGGCCTGGAGTTGAAATACAAGCCAAAAGAAAGTACTGCTGGCCTTTAAGGTTTCTCTCTCAAGTATTAAGGCTGTCATATTTCAAAGATGAAGTGCCTGTGGCGTTTGGTTTTTGCATTAGAAGTAGTGAATGATGGTTGTTAGTAAGGGATGGTTGTACTTGCTCTGCAACACGCTGGTTATGACACATGCACTTCCCCCCAGATAAGTACTAGCAAAGTATGGATGTTTTTTCAGGATCACCTTGGAGTCATGCTGAACTTTTCTAATATTCCCAGTGTGAAAAGGTAGGGGAAAAACTGATATAAGGAGACATTTGTCTTACGTATCAGAAAGAAACAATAAAAATTTAGAGTGGTGTAGGTTCCTCATCTTCTCTTATGACTGGATCCCAGTCACTTTCAAGAGAGTTTGTTATGCCAGGGATAAAGATCCCAGCTGCAACCTGGCCACCTCCACACCTTCAGGTGACACCAGTGTTTTAGAGAGTGGATTAAAATGTGTAGTATTATACATATTCCAGCAACATAATTCTTTCTGAGATTTTTAGGATTAATTGGGATCTGCAAATTTCAGTGTTTATTCTAATAATTAAAGGGTTATACATTGCAAATTCTGGGTTTTTTGGGATGTGTGCTTATCTAGAATGAAATTTGAAGTTTGTTTTGCAGTACCACAAACTATGAGTAACTGAATGCCAAAAAAAGGTTGTGCTGAGAGCTTTAAATTCTTAGCTGTTCCTGCATATTGATTGGAAAAGGGTAATTGACACAGGAAGGAGAGCCCTTAGTACTCCAGTTGTAGCAGTGGAGGTTGAGGTAATTAATTTCTTATGAGGTACTTCACATCTCACAGCATTAGATCCATAGGGAGTATTCCATGAGGGCTTGAAGAGGAGGAAAATGACAATCTCATATTGAAGCTGTTGAGGAAAAAACCCTGTCTATAATGAGAAACAGTTCCACATGAAAGAGTCCTTATTTGCTCACTTGCATGTGATTTTCCATAACCCTTTCTAAAAAATATGCTTCCCTGTTTATCACAGAAATAGGTGTTCTTGAGCCAGGTGTCTTTAAAAAAATCGCCCTGGGGTGGGTGTGTTAGAGTAAGGAATCTGTGTCACTGAGTGGAGGTAGTGATTTTCAGCCTAAGGTACTTGAGGGTTATTCATGTGTGTTTCCCATATTAAAAAAGAAAGATAATAAATGTACTTCTAAATTAATATCCCTTTCCAGGCTTTTGATGTACAGTAAAAATAGGCTTTGAAATGCCATATGAAAAGGCCTGGGAGCTTTTACCTTTTCAAAGGAAAAATGTCAGAAATGTCAGGTTCTGCCTTAACTGCCTTGTCAGAGGATTCCTTGAATAACTTCTGAAATGTTCACATTGGAGATTCCTCAGGCAGTGAATGCTGTGCATATGATTGTTCATGCCTGTAAATAGTTCCATGTTTCAGTGAGGTTGCTTCTGCTCCAGGAGTTACTCCTGTCCACTTCCAGGATGGGCAACCAAGAGGTCTTTGAAACATTTTGTTTGAAAGCATGAGACATACTTGAAAAGAAGAACTGTAAACACGTGGTTCATTTCTGAGTTCCAGCCTGACACAGACCTGCCCACTGAGTTCTGCAGGTTTGGAGAAGGCCATGTTCTGTTCTGCTGTATTTAACCAGACATGGCACCTCCAACAAGTAGTCTTGGTTTTTACTTGCACATTGCACGTTGAGGAACAAGCTGAAAATTTGAAAAGTGAAATAATATTTAAATTAATTCTGCATTGAAGGGACAAATCCCAGGGCCTAGTGGTATCCAGACTGGTACAAAAGAATATGAGGAGGTTCTGCTCCACACTTGGCATTTCTCACTTAGCTGAACCATCAGCTGGGATTTTTTCCTCTCTGTGTGACCTTCAAGGTGACAAATCCATTGTCCCCTCCTAGGAAAGAATGTAGGAAGTCCTATTAGGAAATGCTATTAGTTTTATTTAGTTACTGCTGGCTGAACCACGGTGTTAACTAATTCTGTCAGCTGTGAACCAGCTGGGATAAATGAAGACTGCAATAGGATTGATCTGGATCTTCCCTTAAAAAGGCTTTTGGGCTTCTTTGGGGCTTTTTTGAGGCAGATGCTTGCAGATGTCTTTACTTTGTTGAATTCCACAAGAGGATTTGAAAGATCAGTGTTTGTTTCATTGCACAAAAAATTGAGGTATGAAAATGTCCCAAGTAATGACAAAATAGTTTCATCGTGCAAAAAAATTGTAAAATTGCTTTTTATACAATTTTCTTGTAGTCTTATGGTTTTGATTAGAATTCACAGTGACTTTATAGATCAAAAGAAGAACCATTTATAAATTCCATATGCAAAAAAAAATCATTATATGTTACACACTAAA
This sequence comes from Phylloscopus whistleri, assembly GCA_017589585.1. Classification (NCBI taxonomy): domain Eukaryota; kingdom Metazoa; phylum Chordata; class Aves; order Passeriformes; family Phylloscopidae; genus Phylloscopus; species Phylloscopus whistleri. The sequence continues at coordinate 663,408 of JADMLD010001066.1, read as the reverse complement.
TTGTAATAACAGACATAAAATGCTTGATGTCTCTATGGAGGCTGTGACTTTGCTTTAATGACCTACCTAAGTTGTGTGAGCATTTGTTTTTGGGTTTTTTAAATTAAAGTGCAATGTACAGGACCCTCTAATTGCTGAGTGTAGGAGTATTTTCAGTCAACACATAGGCTGAAACAGTCAGTCATTTCATTAGAGCACTGACATTTATTAAGTTATTATAGTATTGATCGGTGTTTACCTTTTAGCTTGCCTTCTTTTTTTAATATTTCCATAGAGAACTGATTTAGATAAATGCGCTCGTCTTTTTTTCACTCAAACTGTTCTTGGATACATAGAACTTTATCAAAAGCTGTTTATCACAGAGGCATGGTACAGCTGCTGGAGACAATTGACAGAGGGCAGGTTTAGATCAGGTATGGGAAAGAAATTGTCCCCTGTGAGGGTGGGGAGGCCCTGGCACAGGGTGCCCAGAGAAGCTGTGGCTGCCCTTGGATCCCTGGAAGTGTCCAAGGCCAGGCTGGATGGGGCCTAAAGCAGCCTGGGACAGTGGAAGGTGTCCCTGCCCATGGCAGGGGCTTGGAATGAGATGGGCTTTAAAATCCTTTCCAACCCAAACCATTCTGTCACTGTAGGATAAACAAAGAAAATCATGCTAGTAGGTTTTTTTTTCTGTTTATTCCTCCCAGGAATGTGCAATGAGTAATTGGGAACAGACACATCCCATGAAACAAAGCATGTGCTTCATTTCTGACCATAGACCTTTAAATATTGGAAAATTAGCCTAAGTACTAGAAGAGAGAACTACTTAAGTAGTTCTGCCCATATCTTCCTTATAATCTACCGATAGTGCAGTTATCAGGTAAACATTTGCAGGCCTTCAGGAGTATCAACACACTGAAATGAAAACCCTTCTCAGAGTATCTATGGTAGTCCTTCCTTTAAGATCAACTTGACAAAGTCTGGAGCTTCAGGAATTCCTGCAGCCTTTGTTGCCACTGGTCACCATTGGCATGTACCCACAGAGGCTTGGCTGGAGGCTTGTTCTGAGTCCTGCAAGGCTGTGCAGACCTCATGGTTTGCACCTGTTTACCTTGGGGTGCAGAAGGGTCTGGAGTGCCTGGGAAGGTCACAGTCCCCTGCTGGCATAAATGAACTCCATCAAAATCATTGGGGATATGGCCATGTGTTTCAGCTGAGAATCTGCCCCATGTGTCCTGGTTTAAATGGAAATCCAGCAGGAAAGATTTTCTGCACATGCCGTTTTTGAGACCAGTGTTTGCCAGTGTGTGAAGTAGATGGGCCTGTATTATTTGCAGGACCCAGAATTTGTCTTCAGGCTATCCAGTGTTAATTAAAAATACTTATTTTTATTCAGTGGGGTATTAATAACACTATGACTTAGTGCTTGTAAAATGTTTCAAATGTTAAAAATGCATTGAAATAGGAACTGGATACTGCTTTTAGGATCTTCAAAAGGGAGCCATATAGCTGTTATTACATATATTTTACAGGAAAAAAACAGTAGGTGAGTGCAGGATACCTGAAAGGCTCAACTGCCAAATTTTTAAAATCCAGACCCAGAAAAATGTGCATCATTTTCCTAGCCCTTTTCCTAATTCAGTCACTCTGTACAAGAGGGAACTATTTCAGGATAGGCTTGCTTGAAGTACAGCAGTCACCAGAAGGATTTACTTGCCAAGCAGATGCAGAGTATTTCAATTCCAGGCGTGTGGGTTCCATCACTGGGGATGAGGCAGCTGCTCTCTGCTGAGTGTGGAGGTGTTCAGGTCACCTTTGGTTTCCCTGTGCCAGCATTTCAACAACACTTTAGAGACATGACATCTGTTCTTTTTTGGTTATTCAAGACCATAATCATCCCATGTAGCTGTGGGACTGTTAGTGTGGGATCCGAGGTGGAGGTCTGCACACGCACAGTACCTCAGATCCCAGGGGACCTGGGGCCAGTGGACCTTACCCGACAGAAGCAGGAGAAGGCAACCTGAGGCCAGTGATGTTTGAGAGTGTTCCCACAGGAGACTTTGTAGCCAGGTGTCCCCCTGACTGGAAAAGACTGTGCATGGTTTAGAAGTTCATAAGTCTTTGTAGGTAGGATTTATCCCAACAGTAGTGCAGGGGTTTTGATGTTTAATTTTCTTTAGGGAAGAATGAGACTCTGCAGTTATGATGTTGCCTGCAGTCTGGACTTGTCCATATTCTACAGCCTGAAGCTGCATTTACAGTGCATTGGTAGTGTATTTATTTCTTAGGCAAAACATGAGGTGAAGAATAATTTCACTTATAGTTAGATTTGCTTTCTAGACATTGACGAGTATGTTAAGAATTTGAAAATAAAGTATTTTTAACTTGTTCACTGTTCAATATTTTATGCCACTTGCTGCCTGAGGTTATTTCATATTAGCTGCTTCAAAGATTTAGGTTAGCTTACAGCCAGTTGTATCATTAGTGGCCACCTTTGAAGTTACAGACTACCAGAGAATTTGAAAAATATCCCAATATTTTACAATGATTCTGTCTTTGTAGAAAAGTAGGCTCTAAATATAAAGCTTTGAAAGGATATGCCAGTGCATTTTCATAGTCTGAAAATACATAGGCATAAGCTGAGTTGTATCCACAGAGTTTTTCCTGGCCCTGTTTACCTGGCACTTTGGAAGGGATCATTTTGTTGTCAAGGTTGACGAGAGCTTGCAAAGCGTAATAGAGGAATCATTATTTACTTGGGTTCCTGTGCAAGCCTTGGTACAAGAAGTGTTGGCATTGCTCTGGAACAAGAGTGAGTATCCACCTCCAGTGATTCCTTGGAGGTTTTAAGGTGAAGTTCAGACCTTTCTCCAAGACCTGGTTTTGATCATCTGTTCCCTGCAAAGATTTTAGGCAAAGATAGAAGGTCATAGGAGATTTTCTAAACCTCCCTGAAAATACAAACTCAATTCTTAAAGTAGTTTTGCTGTTCAGTTGATAGAGAATGTGCTAATAATTTCAAGGCATTTATGACATTGCACATTCAGTTTTAATGTAAGAGTTCTTTTCTTGCCACCTCTAGTCTTAGTTTTAATATTAGGCATATTGTCCTGTGCACGGGTTTCTTTAGTAAGGAAATAGCTCTGATTGAAGTATGATATGTAGATAACAAGCTTATACTCCTGGTGCTTTCCAAGATACTACTACTTTCATATTAATTTTAATGTTATTTATAAAATGGGACTGTCACGTTTATAATAGAGACTTCCTGGTGTTTGGTAAATGAAGTCCCCGTACTGTGGTCAGTGTACACAGCTATTGCTTAGCATTTATGGGAGTCTGCTTCTTTGTGCTGTAAATGTCATGTGTGCTGACTTAGTGTAAAGCACCACTGTTTGTGGTTCTTTCCTTCAGACCAGGGCAGTGAGCAATGCCCCAAGGTAGTGAGCAATGATTGCTTGCTTTAGGCAAAGTTCATTAGGTGTTTCATGTAGTTTCTGTACTAACAGGAAAAAAAATTCAAACCAGCTAGTAGGCACAGAAGTGTTATGGCAATATTGTAGGGGAAAAAGGGCTGAGTGGTCCAGGGAAGTATGAAGTACACTTTTCAAATTGGTAACAATGATAGAAGCACTTTGCTTATAGGTGGAAATAAAAAAATTAAAATTGTTTAGAGAGTAAAACTGGTTCTCTTCAGACTTTTCAAATATCTCAAGAACTCAGTCTTCTAGATGCTGAGGATGAATGTGCTGTAGAATGAAGAGATTGCCATTTCATGGACAGTGTTTGCATTGCAGCATCTTGGACATTTTGAAAGTCACCCATTCTGTTTCCAAGAAGGAAAGTAATGAACTCTGCAGACAAGCATAACCAAACTGCATTGTGGAGACCTGAATTTATACATTGTTTGTAGAGAGAGAACGTTATTTTCAATATGAATAGGGTATTAATGAATACTATATTAATTAAGAATATTTATAGTAATATTAATTAAAATTAATATTAATTATTAATAATGATTAATAAATAATTGTTAATATTTAACATATTAATTATTAATACTATTATTAATAAATATTATTATTGTTTTTGTTACTAATATTATTAATTAGCATCACCACCATTGTCACTATCATTGTAATGCTTTTCATATTGTTGATTACACTGGGAGTATTGCAGCAATTCAGAAGTTAGGAAGTGTTTATTTTGTTCCTATATACTGCTTCTAAAGCATGTGTTTTGATTCATCAAATTATGCTTAATATCACAAATTGGCATTCTGTGAATATTGTGGTACTGGCTCTTGAAACGTATGAAAAATTTGAAAAAGCCTTCAGCATGTATGATTTACCAAATGCTCTGATGCACTTGGGACACAAAGATTGTGCTTGCTGAGGGATCCCAGACAACCACTGATTGTCTTCTGTCCCATTGATTGCAGACTGACAAGGCAGAGAGAAGCAATGCCTTGAATGTTGCCATAGATGGTATGTGCAAGAGGACCAGAGACCTCCGCAGACAGGTGAGCACCTGGCAAATGAAAGGTAGAAAAAGGTCTTGAGGGATTCCTTTCCAATTTGCTGTTTTCAGTTTATGCATTTTGAAAATAAGAATGTAGTTCTTTCAGCCAGACTGCCCCAGCCAAATGCATGAAAATTTACAGTTGCACAGAACATGAGCACACCTCTTTCATCCTGTCCCCAGCTCGGGCTGTTTATCAACTCCCTGGTGGAAGACTATCCCTCCCAGCTTTGTGTTCAGTCTTGCAAGCTAGCCTGTGCTTCAAGATGAGGAATAAATTCCTTCCTGATCCCATAATCAGCCAGGGGAAGCCTTGAAAAATTAGAAGAATATTATATAAACACAGTATTTACAACTAAGTAGCTATTCAATGTCTGCTTACATTCTGTCCAAAATGTGTTAAGTGCAGAGACCTGTATCACCAGCTCAGTGTGTCTAGGAACCTTTCCATTTATTTCCTTCCATGAATTAATTAAACTCCAGCTTAAAACACTTCATTGACTCTGTTACAGTGGTTAAGAGCTGTTAACTAATTCAATTTGTGCCTTTCTGTAAACCTTTGGAAAATGTTCAGGCTGAATGTAATCATGCCCAATTTATAGTCAATCCAGAACCAGTAATTTTCTCTTACCAGAACAGCTCTGTGCTTCTTGACATTTTTTCCATTGGAAAGCATTTATGAGAAAAATTTTATCTATTTCCTCCAATTCTATGTTCATACATATGAATTGCATAAGAATTGTTTTAGGAGGAGTGCTTACTGCATGCCTAATTCCTGATCTGGGAGACATGAAATTGTGAGATTTGTGCCTGCAGATACTGCAGTAGAGTCTTATTTGCTTTCACTCACGAACATTCGTTATTCTGTCTCCCAGCAATTTTACAAGAAATATGAAAATTATTGTTTGCTCTGCTCTTACAGCTTTTATAATACTTTATTTTTAATGATACTGTGTACCTTTGCGTCAGGCGCTCGCAGTGGAATTGGGGCTGTGGTGTGCAGTGCGCTCTGCTTTCAGTCATGGCTGGGACTGCCTCTGCAGAATTGGGGTTAAAGGTGAAACCTGATAAAGCTGTATTTTTAAAATCTCTTCAGTAGTACCCAATAAAGCAAACCATCAGAGAGGTGCTGTCCCAGTCAGCAGCCTGGCTGTGAGTTATGCCATGGGCCCCTTTGGAGCACCTTTGCACACCACAGCAAAGGGCAGTGAAGGAAGGCTTGTGTCCAGCAAGACTGAGGGCAAAAGTAGCTGTCCCCAGAACAGGGTATTCCAGGAGCTGTAAAATCTCTCAGGCTTTTTGAGGGAAGTTACTCACATTCATTTCAGGAGCTTGGCCAGTACTTCCAGATATTTTAAATGTTCTGCTTTGTTTTGATTTTTACTTGTATTGTGCCAGAGATGTGCACATCATTTGTGTGTGCAGTTTTACCTGGATCACTGCCAAGGAGAGCTGTATGAATATTTAGGAAGGAATTGCTTATTCATTCCAATTTGTGATTATGTGAAATTACCATACTCAGTTCTTGCCTCCCAGTTCTTTCCCAGTGTAGCATGAATGGACTGCACAGATGTTTCTCCTGTGGTTGTTCCGCAGTTCTGGCTGGTTAGTTGTTTTAATAAATGTTATTCCTGGTGATGTTCTTATATTTCTATGTAACTTCTTTGTCATGGGTAACTGTTTCTGGACACAAAAGAGATGGCCTTCCTGGCTCCCTTTGAAAGGGGAAAGGAGATCCCTTACGAATAACTGCTCTGAGGCTTGGCCTGAACTTTTGCCAGGGTATTCTAGTAAGGCAAGAGGCAAGTAGAGGCAAACAGAGTTTTCTGTGCTCATCAGTACTGATGCTGAATAGTGTTGCAAACAGCTGCTGGCATTTTTTTCTCTACCCTCCACTGTTTTTGACAACCTTATGCCCCATGTTTTATAAACAACATGTTCCTGTGTTATTTTTTAATGCATTTCGATATCAAAACAAAAATTCTCCGTGCTTCTGCAATAGTCTGCTCAAAGGGTAAGACCTCACATCTTAAGAAGAAAACAATTTGTCAGACATCATCCTCCCCCTCCTTTCCCTCTTCTGATGGTGTCTCTCTCACTTAAAAATATGAGAACAAGTTTAATTATAGCACAATAGCTTCCCTAGCATTGTGTGCTGCTACTACTGCTGCTGTCCTTTGTTCATATGCCTCCCTTCTGGCTACTTAGCTTTTAGCATTTTGCCCTACAGGTGGCCAGAGTCAGACTTATTGAGTCATGGAAGAAATGCTTGTTAGGGTTAGCATGAAAAGAAATAGATATTGCCTCAGATATTCCATTTTTCTTTTGTCTTTTCCTACTTTTTCTATGTTGTATTTCTTCATTCTTTAATGCTACACAAGCCATCCTTTGCAACACTCAGCTTCATGTATTCCTTTGCAAAGCTGCAACAGGAACATAATTTCAGACTTGTTTGTTTTCAGCAAAGACTCACCATTATCTTTGCTTTTTTGAAGAAGATGCAATTTGCTGTATAATTGCAGGACAGAGCATTTCTTAGAACAAAATAGTGATGATAATTTCTGTGTGAAAGGTTAATTAAGCCAAGAAAACCAGTGAAAAGCTATAGCAAAGAATTATGCAGTGAGAGCTAAAATTAGGCTGCTGGTTTGAAATTGGGTATCTCAAGCTCACCACAAATGTGACTGAGGTTATTGTAGTGATACTTTGCTAAGGCTGTGAAAGTCCTGCAGTCTGGGCTGTACAGAACTCCAGAATATTTCTGTTGGACATAATGCGTCATTGGCCATGGATATCATGGTTCCACAACTTTGTGGTGTTGTTTTTTGTAAACTGAAATCTTAATTTTTAAACTGTGACTCTTCCAGGTCACATTCATGTACCTAATTTTAAACAGGCAAGAATATCTGTTTTCTTTAACGGATCCTTTACAACAGAGAAATCTTAGCAGGACTGGAGGTTTGATGTATTTTATTTTTAGTAGTGAAACTTTCTAATAACTTTTTTTTTTTTTTTTAAATTCCAGCCTGAATAAAGCTGAGAATGTAAGAAATCCAATTTTGTATTGGGATCCCACAGCCCCTGTGTTTGTAATTTACTTTGCAGAACATACAGTGTATCCAGACAATATATCCTAATGTGATAGGCTACAGTAGGCTAGGAGACAAAGAAACCATTCCAAACATAAACAGCCTCTGTTTGTTTGGAAGGTTTGTCTGTCCCTCTGGTGAGTCGAGGGGAGCTGGCTTTAGGTGGTGAGGCTATCCAAAAGCTGGTGGTGGAATTCATATCCAGGTCTTGTCTGATAACCATCCCCACTATTCTTTCTGCTGTGCATGGTCACTGCCCTACTTACAAACACAGCAGCATTGAAAAGATCATGGCTTTTTTCTATTTTTTTCTGGTGGTAGGAGTCTTTACTTCTACTGAGTTTTCACACAGATACATTGGAGCAAAACAGCACTTTGGCAACAGCGTGATGAGCTTAAAAACATTTAGTGTCCTTTTCTGTTCCAGTCAGTATCCTTTCTATATACTGTAAAAATACTGGATTGGGAGTGGAAAATTCAGTGCATTAAATAATTAAGTTGCATTTCATGTATTGTTCCAGTTGGTGTGTTTGTTGTAGTGCTTCATGATCTAAATGAACAGTTCTTACGTGTAGGTAACATGCAAAATAACCTCTTAAGTGAAGTAATGTCCCAGTGATCAGTTACAAGCTTCTGTGAAGCCTAATTTAAGACAGGTAATTTATAGCAGAATGTTACACTTCTTTAATAATTTAAGTTAGAAGTTCAAGAACAATTAATTTAAGCAGAGAAAATTGAACTCCAGCCTCATTTATAGATCTTCTTGCTCTATTAATACATTATCAGGTGGCACAATGAGTAATCTCTGACATAATTACCATGAAGGCTGCCATTCTGCAAACCAGACCATGTCAGTGGGTTTCCCAGAAAGAAAATACTTGTGTGACTTTGCAATTATGAAGTCATGGGATGTAGCTATTTTGTGAGTACAAAAACAATTAAATTAATATTTTCTTTGTAAAATTAAATAGCCTTCTCCCTTGGCATCTCAATTACAAGGGAGAATACCCAGGAGGTATGAGGTCTGGGCTGACTAATTTTTCACATTTGGGATCGCTTAAGCAGCCTGTTCATCAAGGAAAGGGAATATTTGTTTGGCTCCCTTGATTTCATGAGAACCTGTACATGTAGTGTTTTATATATCTGTACAAACACTTACAAACAGCCATATTTACCTAGTGGCATATTGCAGTTGTCCTTACAATTAAATACAATTTTCTGTGTAATACATAAATTGTAGCTGCCATAGGTTTCAGACCTGTGGTGCAAATACTGCAGGAATACAGTGTGTACATGTCTATGTTATAGACAGGACTGGACAGTAATTACAGCAGACTTTGATGAATACCCCAGTTAGCAGGTACTGATGCACTGCTTGCTTTTGCAGCTCCGGAAAGCCATTATAGATCACATCTCAGACTCCTTCTTGGACACCACTGTCCCACTGCTGGTTCTCATTGAAGCTGCTAAGAATGGAAGAGAGAAAGAGATAAAGGAATATGCTGCTATATTTCGAGAACATACCAGCAGGCTTGTGGAGGTATGTTTGATGGAATTGCACTTTTTCTGGAATACATGGTGTAAGTGACTTGCCACTGAACACTCCCTTTGCTGGCAGGTATCAAAAAATGTTTAAGGCTGGCATTTCAGGAAAGAATAAATAAGAGGCCTTGTGTAATAGTAAATGTAGTCCATTTTCATGTAATGGTATGTAGTAAGACAGAGGGCTTTGGGCTTGTATAGCTTTTCATTGCATAGAAATGAGATGGTGTGGAACTGTAATCTGAGAGATCAGTGTAAGCCTTTCCAGCAAGGTGTTCAGTGGGAACTTGACTAAAGGTGTGTTTCTCTGGGAGTGTTAGCTCGCAGTGTTCAGGATCCTGGTGCCCAAAGTACAGGAGACACTGTGTTAGTGCCAGCTGTTTGCCAGCTTTCTCCTTGGAAGCTCTGTGACCTGTGCAGTGCTCTGCTGAAGGGGCAATGGGGCTCTGACACAGCTTAGAGCCACGAGCCCACTGGCAGAATCATTGAGTATTCCGAGCTGGAAAGGACCCACAAGAATCACCAAGCCCAGCTGCTGCCTGCATGCTAAGTGCATCCCCTGCATACATTGGAGACTCAGCATTCATTTCTAAAGGATGTACTTCCTTATTGCTTATAAATGATGCTTCTTCAGCACTAAGAGATTTGCAAATACAACTGGGGGGTGATTTTAATTTGTTGGACAATCAGTCCTGCAAACATGACTAAATATGCACTGACCTAAACTCATTTGAACTGGAGCTTGGAACACTGGTGAAATACTAAAGCCAGAAATCCACAGTAATATTATCTCAAGTGCCTGGAAGGAATGCATTAGTAATTTTTGTGGGGTATTTTAGCTTCTGGTGCTTTTGTGTGCAGTAATGCAAAAATGGGGAAAAATCAATGAATTCACTCTGCAGCTAAAAATTTACTTAAAAAGACTATTTGGCTCAGAATTAATAATTAATCTTGAGTGATCTAGAGATAATGAAAGAAAAATAGGTAAAGAGCTGAAGTGAAAGTAAGTTATTGGATTTACATTTCTCTTCATTACAGAATAGGAATAGTTGTTATTCTTTGATTTACAAGAGTATCTTGTACTTGACCATGATGCAAAATCAAGTGACAACTGAAGCACTAACTTGAAGTTGCAAGCATTTCTGATTTTTAATACTAAAGCTAAACCATCTTGAAGCAACTTCATTTTTAGAAAGAACAGGGTTATCACTGAAGATCAAATAACCTGACTGAATTTGAGTCCTGCTGAAATACCCGAATCGTTATTCATTTTAGAAGACATAAGCCTAAATTGCAGTATTTGTTTCCTTTCATGGGTTTGAATTGCTGTGCCATGTGTCCCAGTGCAAGGACTAGCTGGCCATAAGTGTGGGTGTGTGATTGGAGAGGCTGATGGCTGCACAGATTCACTGCCTGGAAAATCCACAGACTGATCTTGCTCTATGTGTGAATGCATCGTGTGTGTACATATTTATATTTATGCTGTGACTCAATGTGCTGCCTACAGTGAAGAAAACTTACTTCTAAAGAGAGACTGTGCACAGTTTCACCTCCTATTGTTGAATTAGTTATTCCAAATGTCACTTTATTGAGGATTATATTGTGGACTGCTATTGAAAATTAACTTCAATTTTACTTTATGTTATCTTCTGGATATCTAGGAGAATTAAGTATCTTATGTAAAAGTTGCTTACATTGGTTTAATGCCCTTACCAGATCTCTAAATAAGAGCTTAATTGATGGCTTTTTGATAAACTGTATTTATCAACTGCTAAACTCTCCAGCAAATTAATTAGGTGGTAGTTGTACTGCATCCATCAACTGTGAGCCTATCAGAGGTAAAACAGAACAAAAATGAAAAAACATTAGCAGCTAAGCAAGTGACCACAAAGGGGCTTTGTGGAGATAAACAGATTTATCTCATTTTTAAGAAAAATTCAGTTGTTTCCAACAGCATCATGTAAGAGAGAGAAATATGGCAGCTGTTTTGGGAAATGTTTAATACCAATTAAATTTATGTAAATGTAATAGCTTTTAAATACATTAGAGCAGTTACGGTAGCAGTTCCAACTGGAAGCATATTTGGGTTTTAGTGGCTTAAACCATGTTAAGCTGAGAATATATGTATTTTTAAATGGATGTAATGGAGTACTGCAGTCTTGCTTTAATTTCTCAAGGAAAATAGTATAGATAGACTTGGCTCTGACTAGCTATGGTTTTCAGAAGCTATGTACTTAAACATACACACATTTCAGAACTGAGATGTGGCAAATACTGACTGTAAGGCACTCCAGGTGTGGGTCTGAGCCCACTGTGAACCTTTGACATCTCCATCCTCTGTTAAAGCCTTTTACACCCTATGCGTTGTGTAAAGAAGTGTCTGTGAAGCCCTCACATATGATCTTTTCTTTTGCTATCTCTGAATTCTGGCATCAGAGGAGAAAATTAACACCAGTCTCTATTTTCCTTCTCCATGCCACTTATTTATTCTTTTTCTTTTATTGCTTTAAAAATATTCCTGGTCTTTTAAAAATTTCTGTATTTGGAAGCCAGAAAAGGATTGATTTGCTCCCTTCCCTGTATCTTTTCCAGCACCTTGCAGCCCATGAGGTGGGAGGGCAGAACTGTGTGTGCTAATCAGTACAGTCAAGATATTTCATAGAATCACAGAAACAGTTGGTTATTTCCTCACAAAGTTACTCACTTTTAATCTCTCTGGACTGAATTTCATCTCTGTACTGTTTAGTCATCTAGCACCATGACATCCTTTTGCAAATCTTCATTCGTTATTTTATTTACTGCTCCAAATAACTTGTGAAAATATGTGTAAAGAAAATTTATAAAAAGTTAATGCAGACACAGTGACCACAAGGAAATTTCTGGCTCACAGCTTTCTCCCAATTTCCTGCTGATTTGTTCCTGAGGCTGAAACAAGTCAAGCTAATCTGTCTGAAACACCTGGGAATTTACTGTTACTCAGCCACCCTAATTCTTGGAGGAGTCTGGCATCCACATGCCTGGATCTCATACACAGTACAATCAGTAGTCCAGATCTTCCATTCTTCCATTGCTTTCATGGATAAAAACAGGGATGTCCATTCCTGTTTATTTTAACATTGCTCTTCTAAAAGGTATTTATGGCATAAGTAAGATTTATGACTATTTCCTTTTCATTTTATTAAGGTAACCTGTTGCGCTTGAAGATATATGCTGTGAAATCACCTATGTAATGAATGCTGAAGTTTAATTATCTCCAAATTAAGGAAAAAGTAAAAACATTTAAAAATGTATGTTTTCCTGAATCCAATCATGAGTTCAACTTCAGTGAGTCTCCTCTTACAAAAAACATTGTCTCAGCTCTCTCCTGTCAGAGGGTGTTCCAGCTGAACATGTTCCATGCACTTGTCAGGCTTCAGAGCAGTTGTTGAGCTGGGCTGATGATGTTAGTGTTGCACCAAAGCTGAATTTGATAGTAGTAATTTGAAAGTGAAGGCAGAACAACATGTCAAAAAGATGATATTGCATTCTCAAAATAATGAGTGAGCAATAATTTGAATCAGCACAGTGGTATTGCCTACTCCCATATACCCTTTGTGAATGTTGTTCTGTGGCTCAGTTATAAATATGCTGTTGTTGCCATATTGATTAAACCATCAGTGTTTAATTTTCCTGTCACAATATCTGACTTGATTGCAGGGATGTACGAAGTAAATTTCTGAATCTGGACCACAAAGACCTCTGTATTTGTGTAGCCAGATCTCCAGTCACATCAGAATGGATTTTATTATTGCAGCCAGCAAGTCCAGTGGTGATAGTAATAAAATGATTTTGATGTTACAGGACTAGGCTGTAAGTCCATTTTTAAGTAAAACAAGCCGTTGATAGTTGTGTTATTTCCAGTTTAAGCATTTCCTTCTGTGCTCAGTTTAAAATCTGTGCTAATAATACAGGCCTGTATGGCCCACCCAGCAGTATCACTCCTTTTGGTGTTTTCTTTGTTTTGTCTTCTTTCAAAGTTAACACATTCAGGCAGGTATTCTGAGATTTTATTGTATTGGTCTTTTTTCAGTTTAAAACCTTATTTACCCCATTGGCTCTTAACCCAAGATAGAAATTTTCCAAAGGTTTCTCTTGCTTACATAAAGTGCCCATTTCTTCTTTGACTAAATGGTTAGTTTAGTGTGGATGCCTGACTTTCAGACAACAGAAGTGAGGTGATTTGTACCTTGAGAGCTGACTGTTGGTCTGTTTTGAGACATGCATTATGTTGTATTTACTTCTGCTTTGTATAGCAGTTTTAATCAGGCATATTCTGTATTTGAGGGCAGTTTTTGAATCTGTTTTTGAAAGATCAAGGATGCTTGAAGAGTAGATTATGAAATGTTTTGTATATAAATGCAATAGACCGAGTGTATATATATATATATATATATATAAACAAAAGTTCATCTTCTCACAAAGGTTAATCCAGCAGTGAATTCGGTATGGAAATTAGAAGTACTGCTTAAAATATCAGGAGCGATTTTCTGTAGTTTCTGTCTTAATCTGAAGAACTCTCTAATAGAAACAACAAGTCTTGAGAAAGAAGATACTTTTTTCTTCTCTTTCACTAGGAAATGTTAATTGAGCTAAGCTAAATTGCTGCTACACTGACTCACTGCTCTCACTGTAATTTAAGAAACAAACAGTATCCTCTTAGGCCAGTGACCTTTGTCAATCAGCTTGAGCAGTGAGATCTCTTACAGATCTCCCTTCTGAATTAGCATTGAAGGTTACAGGCCTTCCTTCAAAAATTGAATTAGGACACAACAAAGTAATACAATTCAGAAGTTTGTATATAAATTCAGTGAGGTACAAAACATCAGTGAGATGGAAAGGCTGAACCCCGTACCAGCTCTGGGGCAATAATATTTCCAGAGGCAATAGCAACTAAATATCTTCTTTCTTGCGTTCTTAGGTTTTCTCTCTGCTGAGTGTATTATCTACTCTGTGCTCTTAGCCTGAAGGTTCTACCTGCTGTTAAAAGGTCCACAGTCTTGGGGTGTCAGCCACACTTCCCAGGAGCATCAGCTGGGGCTTTGTGGGCAGCACTAGTGTTGGAAAATCTCAGACAGTGGCAAAGGATTTGAGATACTGTGGTTAACATCTTCACAGTGCCATAGCTGCACAATAATTGCACACACCAGAGTGTCTCAGTGTTTAAATGTGAATAGTGTATATTCAAGTATGTGGAGGAAGCAGAATAGTGCTAGTCACGTCGTAAAAAAACCCCAAAGCACATTAAACTGCCCACTTTGGCTATGATATTGGACACTTCCCACATATGAAATGAACACTCAGCTGCTGAAGTATTTTGATGAGCACCAAAGGGTCATGTTAAACATTCTTCTGATGGAGGTTATTTTAGACTGCAGTGCCTTATATTCCTCATATATTGCATCAAATACATCTGAGTCTGAATATCAATTATGTAACATTGAATAAACCCTAGAATATATTGCCGGATGAAAAAAGATTTGGGTTACGATTCTCTCTGTAGTCTAAGTCTTTGTTTGTGAGCCTTGGCTAAAAAAATTCTTCAAAGGTTTTGTTTTTTTAGAAAATGCTTGTTATTAATGGGGATCCTGTACTAAAATGCAGCAATTTTGAAAAAATGTTTAAAAATGTGAAGATTAAGTACTTTCAGATTTGACACATTCAGGTTTTGCTTTGAAGTACCTTTTTAAAGATTTTTTTAATATTAAGAAATACATTTTAAATGTTGCAAGTAAATCGCAAATCTAGTTGAAATATTTTATTGTATGGAAACATTTTCAAAGAGTCTTCTAGGACATTTCATAATTATCTGTGTATATAAACACTATTTTAAATTATGAAAATTAAGGCAAAATAATAATGAAAAGCTTTAAGGGAGCCAGGTGTCCATTCTAGTCCGTTGTAAGACATGCCTGTTTTTAGTGACCGGAGTTTTCTGGCCTCTGGTTCACTTCTGCCAAAGACAAAAGCAAATTCTGCTGTTGAGATAAGAAGTATGTAACAGTGAACAGAAAATAGGTAACAAGAAGACTGAAATGTCACAGCTACACGAGGACAAAAGTGGGCCCTGTGTAAGTGGCAATTTCTTGTTTGGGGAAGCTGACAGGCTGTTCTCCTGAGCTGATCCATCACAGAGATGTAATGCTTTCTGAGAGGAGGAGTGATAGGCTGGCTGAACTTGAGATTAAAAAAGGAATTTGATGGGAGCACGGAAGAATCCTCTGATTATCTTTTCTTTTGGCACAGATGCAAATCTCCCACTGCGGTGTTTAAAGGTCAGCTATACCAAGCAGAGGCAGAGAGATTTAATGGAAGTGGAGGCGATGATGAAGTGAACTTTGTATTCTTCATCCCTTCCCTCAGTACACGAATGTACCTTTTTCTCTGTCGTTTGATCTAATAATCCTGCCTTCAGATGTGCTGATAGATGAATTTGACACTTCAGCCTGTGACCTAATTCGTGCCGGTGTGTTTTTCAGTTTTGCCTGTATTGCAACATGACAGTGCTGGCTTCTGGGACTACAAACAAGGGACAGTAACAAACAGGGCTGATATTTAAGTGCATCAGTGTTGTGATGTGTTGATATAGAGCAGCAGAAGCGTGCAGAACACAGAGTGTTGCTCAAAAAACAGGTTTGCAAGTTAGTACAAAAATGTCCAGTGCAGAAAACGCACATGTATTGAAGGTGAATTCTCCTTAAGAGAGCATTAAAAAAAAAGAAAGTTAAAAACTGTAAAGGAGAAAAGCCCTTGAGTTATAAAAATGCATATTGTTTCTATTTTTATAAGAAAGTTGAGGTTTTATATATACATAGATTAAAAATGATTTTTTTGTTTAATGCTGTTAGAATTACAATGCCATTTTCGCAAACAATATGGAAGAACTTACATATGGTAAAATGAACTGGTTTCAGCATTTGCAGTTCATTTGCAAAATGTTTGCAAAACTGAGGACAGTGGAAATAATAATAAGTACCTGGTAACCAAAAACAGTATTGACAATAAGCATGCTCAGGAAAACTCTTCCTTTTTCCCAAAAGACAAAACACAACCACTGGCTCCTGAACTAACACTGTCTACATCCGCCTCTTGTGGAAAACAGCTCTGCCAAAAGTCAATTTTAACACGGAATCTGCAAAATCTATAGGTTGCTTACTATTTTCTATTCAGACAGTAAACATTTCTCTTCAAGTACAATGGGAAAACTCTTACACTTCAGTCTGTTTTATTGGCATGCATCTAAAAGATGATAGCTCTTATTCTCCACCTTGTCTGGATTTTTATGTAATTTGTTACATCTTTCCATGTCAAATTTTAAATATAGTGACCCAGAAAATTGGGTTGAGAGCAACTTTCCATAGGTCTGGAAGATGCAACAAAAACATCCTGAACAATTCATCTCACTCTTGTACTTTCCTGAGTGTACAACAACCAACTTTCAAGCAGCCGGTGTCAGCTGTTACTTTAACCTCTGAACATCCAGTACTTAAGGACTGCATTCTTTAACCTTACTCAGCTTTTACCTGGAGGTAAGGTCCATGGAAATAAAACTACTTGAACTCTGAAAACCATCAACCCCCCTGATCTGATATTCAATGTGATAACCAGTGTAAGTGATAACCAATATACACTTGCATAGTTTCCTGTCAGATAGCAGCTTAATCTAAAATGGATTTAACAATCCTTTAATTTCACCTTATGTGTCAAAGTACTGCATGTACAAAGTCCTGTCAATTGGAAGACTCTGATTTCTTTCTACCACCTTCAAAGACAACTGGGAATTGAGTATTCTTAGCACTACTCCTATTTCTATCAGTTTTAATCCCAGACCGGTAAACACAAAATAAAACAAACAAACAAACAAAAAAAAAAACAAACAAAAAAACAAACAAACAAAAAAAAAACACACACAAAAAAAAAACCATTTTAATCCTTCATTGCCTCTTTTTTAATATTGATTTTACTGAGGTATTGAAAAACAAAACTGCTTCTGACAACGGCAGAACTTCAAAACTGCATGTGTAGAGGTCAAACTGACAGATTACAGGAACATCTTTATTAACTTTCAGAATATCAGAAGAGAGCAGAATCTTTTATCATTCTCCTTTGGTGTATAATCAGAAGACAAGAAGCATGAATCCTGTTATGTGGAGGTTTTTAGTTTCAGGCTGTTCAATGCTTAGGGTTTTCATCCCCAGATGTAAGATCCAAGTCAGAGGCTTGTCATTTCTTTGCTGTTGCTTTTGCTCTGACTATTCTTCTTTAACCCATAATATGCTTTCAGTAGTATGATCATATATGTCAGAATAGCAGTTGAAGACTGTAAGCTGTAGACTATATCCTCATATCTATATTTGTGGTGCAGTTTGTGTGTTAGTACAGAAGCGTGCACAGCAGCTGTCCTGAGGATACAGAGTCCCTTTGCACAGTGGGATCTGCAGCACAGAACTCCAGTGTGGCTTTCTGCTTCAGAGAGCATCCAACTGTGGAGCAGTTAGCATATGGAGCTGTGGATGCACAACAGTGGTCAGCATTTTGGGAATAAAATGGATCTGTCAGCAGATTAGGATGTCACTTTTGTAAATAAGATAAGCTGTTTTATGCACGATCAATATTTCTGAATGGGAAATGGATTTTCATTACATTACCATGCTAATTAACCCTCCTTTCTTATCACACTTTTTTACTCTCAGTTAGTAAGCTAGTGCTTTGTTTTTGAGAGGAAAAACACTTAATTTTAGTTTGCTAATTTCTGTGCATCCTCAGTTTTTGTGATTGAGAATTCCCGTTCAGGCTCCCCTTGTTGCTGTGTGACTTTTGCCCTTTCAGGAGAGCCCTGCATGCCACCTCCCCGTTCAGGCAGGGTTTAGTTCGTGGCTCGCTGGGACACGTGGTCAGTGGGGGTTCCTTTCTTGTAGCTTCTTCATTGTTCAGTGAAATCCAAAGGCTCAGTGGACCCATTTGAGTAACCTGACTGCTGACTTTGCTAATTTTAGCAAGCCCGTAATTAGCAATACTAATATAACTACAAAATAATTAAAAAAAAGGCACTACCTCATTTTACTTAGAGATACTTTTTTTCCCCTGCAGCTGTTTAAAAATCAAACTTTTGATGTGTGAAACACAAATGCAGTGCTGGTGAGCCCAAGAGTTGGGTGTAAACCCCAGCATTCCCATTTCAGTGAGTTTGCAGAGTCCCTCAGCAAACTGACCTGCTTGGCAGGAGGCTGTGAGGGCCCTGGGGCAGCCTACAAACCTCTGCTGCCAGGTGTTGCTCCAGTTGGGTGGGTGTTTGCAGAGAGCCTGCAACGGGCTACCTGATCATGGTAATGGCATTTGAAAGAGAGGGTTGTGTGGAATTACTTCTAAAATTGAAGGCTGCAGAGGAATGTTGCACAAATTCTTTAAATACAAAAAACCGTATTATGTTCTAATAGAAGCAGTCTGGCAATAGTAATTGAGAGGTGGCAGGCAGATGGAAGGAGGCCTTTAAAGACAGGTAACTTGTTTCTGGATGTTTTGGAGCTGGTAGATGGATGCTTAATGGAGTGCTAATGTGGTCAGGACAGTGAATTAAGAAAATTGATTCAATAAAATTTGGTTGAAGTCAGGCATGTACTTCTGAGTGTATGTAAGCTTTAAGACTTTGAACCTTGCTGTTTAGGGGCTCACAGAGTTCTAGCATTTTGCAGCAAGTCCTGAATTAATAATGCAAGGATTTTTGCACTTCTGTTTAATTAATCAAATAAGGTCCAACTTTCCTATTACTGATTGAACTTCCGGTGATAAATGGTGACATTTTCATTAATCCTCTTAATCACAGCCTTTATTGCATAAGTGGGAAGCGAGAGAACAAAAGATAAACAGCCCAAAGATTTATCAGATATCTGTGTCTGAGGGGCATATTTCAGCAGCTGGAAATGTCAGGCACCTCGTGCAGTGTGCTGGGAGCTCTGGGAGGGAAGTGGGCTCCCCAGCAGGACACCCTGGTTAACATCTGTGGTGGTACTGTACAGAGAGCTGACACAAGGGCATTGGCACTGACTTCTTGCCTTTTCTTACTGCAGAAGCCAGATTTAGAAGTTCCTCAGAATATTAGAAATTGTGATAATTGTGATTCCATTATATCCCCACAAGTCTCATCATCTTGATACATTGATCTGTAATGAGCCAGTCAGCTGTAACTGAGTAATTCCTAAGGTGCCAAAAAAGGCACTCATCATCTAAATATGAACATGATTTTACTAAAGCTTGTGCTTCTCAAATACCAAACAAGTCTCTCTGATCATTTGTTAGGGTTTGCTGGCTTGTTTTTATTTTTTTTTTCATGGAATATGAATGCTGTGATAAACTCTCCATAGTTTTAGGCTGAAAGAGGGTAGGTTTAGATTAAGTAGAAGGAAAAAAATTCTTCCCTGTGAGGGTGATGAGGCCCTGGCACAGGGTGCCCAGAGAAGTTGCCCCATCCCTAGAAGTGCTCAAGGCCAGGCTGAATGGGGTTTGGAGCACCCTGGTCTGGTGGGAAGTGTGGGACTGGATGATCCCTTTCAACCCAAAGCATTCTATGATTTTAAGAGTATTTTCATGTCAATTGGGCAACAACTGGGCTTGCTCAATTTAACCACCTCTCTAGGAGTCTTTCTGATTATTTTACCACTGGCAAATGGCTTTTGAACCAGTATTTTTCTGCCACCGCCTGGGTGATGCTTTTTACAAGACTGTACTTTATAACATGAATTTCTAGATACATTGAAATAACTGATAAACATTTTTGTTCTGAAATGCAGTTTGTGCACTATACCTGGAGGAGCTATGTCATACCTTGTATTTGAGACAAGAAAGCAAAAGTAGGGCAAATTTTTATAATACAGGCATAACAGCATAAATGAAATATTAAAAAAAAAAGTGGCTGGGGGGAAAAAAGTAAAGGAAATTATCAAAAAACAGTGTGGGAAGCCATGGACTAGAATTTCTGATTACAAGCAATGCAAGTGATGATTGTTCCTCAGGGAAGTTGGATATGTTTTTGTTTATGACATCTTGGCTGAGACTAAAGGAACATTCTGCTAGGTACTTTCCTTTGGTTTTATTCATCTTCTGCAGAAGTTTTTTAAAAGAATCTGAACATCAAACTTGAACAATATGCAATAATGTCAGTGTAGTTACTTCCAAGGAATTCACTTGGCTAGCATTTTAACATCATTGCATTAAATAGCTTTTTAATAACAGCCTGCTATTCAAAATACTGAGCTCATGGCAAATTTCTAAAGCCTGAAAAACACAGGCTGGTCTTGCTAGGTGTGAGGAAGCTCCTTGCTAGGCTCAGCAGGACAGAACTAAGCTGTGCAGCCGTGCTCTCTCTATTTGAGCTGTCCTCAGTCACACTACCACAGTTGTTTACCCAGCTGAGGCAGTGAGGGGACAGAGGACAGTAGTAGCCATATCCCAGGAACTTTTGTGATGGGAAGTTCAGATCAGCATATTCTGAGATTTAGCTTTATTAACCAGGAGTCATTTGTAGATTTAAATTCTAGACTTCCTTGCACTGAGATTTGTTTCCTTCGAAATGTGACTCCTGCACATCTTTTTGTTGCTGTTAGACAGGTGTCTGCTGTGTGTGAGGATCATTTCTCCTCAGGGCATTGCTTTACAGTGAATAACAGTCAATTCATGTGCCTCTTTTCAAGGCCAGGTACTGTAAACAGGATAGGATCTCCCAGGAGTTTCTCAGTGACCTTAGTATGATCACATTCCTGCAGTTTGCATTCTGTGCACACGCTTTTGGGTGAGCCCATACGGATGCTTCAGACCGCACTGCAATCTGCAGTTTGCAGTCTGGACAATTTTATACGCGAGTGTTGGTTGCAAGGCTTATGAACAGTTTTAAATGTTTTCTTTGTAATCAGTTTCACATTTCCTAGATCAGAGATCACACAGCAAAAATTAGTCAAGAGTTTCTAATAAAATGTTTTATGAACCATTAAACTCCATTAACAGAAACAGAGTCTTCCACTGCCACAGAAACATTTTATGTTAGTACGTTTGTTCCATATGAACTGCAGTAACTATGAGTTTATGTCCAGCTCCACTGGCAGTTGAAATTGCCTGTCTGTATGTGGCTTTCATGGCACCATTTAAAAAGAGGAGAATAAAAACTAATAAACCTGAGAAAATTACTGAATCTGATAGTGGGACCCTCAGACACACAGACACACACACACACACAGAGCTGTGAGCGATGGGACCCTCGCCCCCCCACCCAACACAGCTGTGAGCACTCAGGCCCCATTTGCTCCTGCTCAGCGCCGCGCCCGCCCCGCCCGCTTCTGGAAGGTTCGGCGCGGGCGGCTGTGGCTGCGCATCCCCACATGGAGCTTTCAACGTGAGTGCTGAGGGTGCCTTTCGGGTGACTTGGCGGTGGAATTCCGCCGTTTGTGTCCATCGGAATTCCCCCTTTTTGGCCGCCGGAGTCCCGCCGTGCCGGTCGCCGGCGCTGGGGGGAAGCGGCGCGGGCAGGGCGGGCGTCTAAAACCATTTAGAGCCGTGAGTTTTCTGCTTTATCGGCTCCTTTGAGATGTCTTTTCTCTTTTGAAACTGGGGGCCTTTGGTGGCCTTGCTGCTTTAAAGGCTGACTTCGTGCAGCCTAAGTTCTAAAATAGCAATCTGTGAGGCAGTAACAGACAACAATACGTTCGGAGGTTTTTTCCTGGAGTTACATAATTTCCAGTGTCGGTTCTTGGAGACAGGGTGGCGGCGTTGGGGTGGAGCGGTGCGGCTCAGCACTGCTGGGGTACAGACTGCTCGCTGTGGGCTGTGTTTGTGCGCTGTTGGGGCTCAGTTTTGACATGTTCGTGAGTTTAAAGCTCTCTGCCGATGGAGTGTTACAGTAACCCTCTGCTGTCACTTTTTCAAGTCCCGTTGGGTGGAAGCGGGACAACAACATACTAAAGGTCTTTTCCAGAGGTTGAGGGAGCCACTTGGGTTGGAGAGAGCTTCCAGGGGTACTGAAAGAGAGAATTGACTCCTGATGAGCTTCGCAAGTGGGATTGGTTTTCTTCCTGAAAAGCTGCTACTTTAAGAGAGTTGTTTGAACGCACATGATGTGTGCTTCTGTGAAGTGGGAGGGCTTGGTGGTTCTACATCACATAAGCTGCCTTGGGGTCTGACTTGCTTTCTTCAGATTTCTTCTTTTAAACTGGGTGATGGACTTGCACTTGTTCTGGGAAGGCTGTCAGAGTGCTGGGTTTCAGATATTGCCCTGTAGCAGAATATTGGAAGCTGGATGAGTTCTATTTTTATTTTTTTCCTTTTTTTTGTGGAATGTTTGACTAATGAGTACTAAGAAAACATACAAGGATGTGTTGGTGCATATGTTTGAATTTTGCCTGTGTTTTGTAGATGAAAAAGGCCTGAAATTTAGAGTATTCATTTGGCAGCTTATTGTATGTGTTGTATTTTCCTCTTTATTACTGAAGTACAGGAAAGGGAAGGTTTCATGCAGTTTTGGGAACAGTTGATCCATCCTGATCCTTACTGAGTTCCACTGGTGATAGATGTTGATCAAATCTTGCTACTGCCAGACAGTTAGGAGCAGTTAATTAATCTGTTTATTAGCACTTGTGCATGCTTCATTCCTTCAAGAGCTGTGTATTCTGGCAGGGAGTTGTGGTTGCTCCTTCTCTTGGTTGTTTTAAGGAATTGGCTGGTTCTGTGCATGACTGGTGTCCTCTTGCTCCATGGGTATCTGCTGTCTTATTTGTCATGTTTTGAGGTTGAGATAAAAGGAGAAGGTTATGTGATTACAGAATTGGGATAGCCACTTCATCCTTTTGAAAACCCTGCTTTTTTCTGGTTTAATAGACAGCATGCTTCTGGAAAGCCCCCTGTTGCTAACACTCCAGTAAATGGTGCTGAGGGGGAGGTTTCAAGGCATAGTTTACCTTTAGAGCTTTCACTTGTTGTTATATTTGGCCTGGAGAAGGAGCTTTTGGATCAGAGGCCACTTCACAGTTAATGCAGTGGCTCAAGTCTGGTGCTGGTGCAGATGGGACATTTTTTGGAGAGACCATTAGTGAGAGACAGGTCACAACTACAGGCAGTTTCTGTTTTTACTGGAGTCTTCAGATAGCTTTCCAGAGCATGAATATAATACAAATACAGTATTTGTTCTTGGTTGTAACCAGAGCTCAGAATCTAGAGAGGGAGTCCTTACCTGAATTCTTCGAATGTAACTGTGACTTAAAGCAGTGAGAGAAAGCTTAATGGGGCTCTGCATCAGGCCTGACACCTTTATTGAAAAGAAAACGATGTCTGGAGTTTTACTGGGCAGGATTCTCCCTTACACGTGTGCAGTGTTTGTCTTCAAGTGTGTGTATTATCTATTTTCATTTTGGTTGAGGCACAATTCATCAAGGCCATCTTCTAGATGAACTTGTATGAGATAAGACTTGTCTGAGCACATGAAACTTAAAATAAACCAGTTTCAGTTATGCTGTTAGGAAAAAAAACCCACAACAAAACTCAACAATCCAGTCCATGGGTATTTATATATGCTTTATTAATTACACAAGCAGCATCTTGGATGTACTTGGTAGGACACAGTCGAAGTTCCATAATACTCCTCAGAGTTGGAACCATCCTGACCATGTGGTTGGTAACACCTGGAGGGGCAGTGAAGCCTCAGGTGTAGCAGGTCGAGCTCATTTTGTCCCATCAGCAGTGGGTTTGGCAGTAATGTAGCACTGGGTGATTCAGCTCTGCAGAACATGGAAGGAGATGGAGAGAGGCATTGTTAAGAGGAGTGGGAAGGAAACCAAAAGGGGCGTGAAGAGGCTTGCAGGTGTGCAGTCCCCTACTGGATTTAGCAGATTCAAGAGTCTTTCTGAAAGAGTGGAAAGTGAGAAGCTAAAAGAGGCAGGGAAAGCAGCATAATATATGGTAAACCCATGTTTGAGTGGAGTTTGTAACTCTTTCCCCACAGAAGTAAAAACTAATAAAAGGTAAGAGTAACTTCTGACCTGAGGTATAGCTACTTGACTTGATCTGGAAAGAAATTGAGCTTTACGGTAGAAAATGGATTGGAAAACAAGCAACATTGTGATATTTATTGCCCACCAGAGGTAAGTTCTTAGTCCATGGGAATGTGTTTTTTCACTATAAACAAACACTGTAGTCTATGTAAGTTTTATTAAGCCCATAAAAATGCACATAGTAATCATAAATGCATACAAAAATGCAGCAATGACTGGAAGACATACATACATCAGTGTAACCTTTTCCTTGAAAAAGTATAGAGTTATTATTTAATGTTGACCCTTGTAGCTTTTTAATGGCTCTTTTTGGTATGAACAATCATTTCCTCAAAAGACTTCTTAAGGCTTCATGAATAAAGCTAGTGGTAGAAACTGAGAACACATAAAAAACCTGGAGAAGATATTTCTGAATACTGCAAAATTAGAAGCAGAAAATACATAAGTGCATTTTTTTCATTTATGGTTTGAAGAGAGCAGGCTAACAGTTTTAATCAGTTTACACAGAGTATATAATTTATATTGAAAGCCATAGTGGCTGCTGTAATGCTGGAATTCAAATGTTATTCTCAGCTCAGTATTCAGTTGCTCTGCTAAAAATGAAATATTGTCTGAACTGTGATTATGCAGGATTAACCTCTACCTCAATGGATTACTGGGCTGTGTCTGTGTCCATTTGTGCACTGTCCTCCTTGGGCCTTTTTAACTCCCTGCCAGTGCCAGGGAGAGTCCATGTACATGTTGAAGTGACACTGTATCTGGTTAGCGTTCTTTAGAGGTGTGTATAAGAAATACTTTTGCATGGTTTTGTAGAAAACCAGTAAGTTTTTGTTTTGATGTTTACTGTGTTTTAAAAAAGAGGCAAAATGATAGGATCAGTACTTTAAACTTCCTAAAGACTGTACTTGAAATCTTGCAACACACAAGTTCATTTTTTGTGAAATTTGAAGCATGTCAATTTTTATTTTAGTAACAGTTTCCCAGTGTGGTACTAGGAATTTCTATAGGGTTATCAGTGGGAGGGATTGGGTTTCCAGAGGATTTGTTGCACTAGGCTAAAAAAATCTCCAAAGAACAGACTTCAGGCTTACCCTGCAGGGTAGCGAATGACCTGGATAACCTTTTAGGCTAGGCAGAGGTTTGGAAGGTCTTTCCTCAGTGAAACAGTTTCTTGACAGGAGGTATTTAATAAGAAGAACAGGAAATCTTCACCAAGAAGAGGAAACAGAAGCTTTCATGGAATTAACGACTTAGTTATCCTTAGTGATTTACAGTATAAGTGAGTTGGGACTTTGGGTAAAATAATGAAAAGAAACTGAGCTTCTATTGGTGGAGCAGAAGGGATCAGATCTAGGGAACATGCTGCTTCATTTTGTACAATTTATAGAAGAAGAACTTAGCTAGTTAGCAGACAATCTGTTCCTGAGCAAATACTTATTTTGGGAAGTTAATGGAGTGAATTTGACTGAAAAAAATCCTTGGGGGTACATTTAATTCTTGCTGTGCAGTGTGGACAATAGATCAGCAAAGCTGTTCTCAACTGCAGATGAAACAGGTGGTGAAGCAATGCAGTGATTGTTTACTCCTCTACTGCTTAAAAATCTCACTTTTGCATTTGACTTTGCATTTTGTTCTCACCCTGGAGTTAACTGTGAACCAGGATTAATTCCTGAAGCACTGTATTGCATCCTTAAGTCATGGCTGGAACGTCTCTCCCAAGGATTTCTCTTCCTTTCCAGCAGAATCAGTGTGAGACCCAAGACCCGTCACGGGGAAGAGGCAGTCTCATTTTGTGTGTGAACTTCCACTTGCCCCAAGCCTCCTGAGGGGCTGGGAACACGTCCCTTTTGTCTCTGGAAAGGATTTTGGGTTATCTCTGTTACTTCAGCAATAGATGGCTTCAGGGCGTTGGCTGTTGAGGATTATCACACCTTTCTGGAAATCCATGGGAAGTAATTAGTGGCTCTCCAAGGGGTTTCGCTTGTATGCATTTTTCTGTTTTGTGTTAATACCAGTGGAAAGCATTGGGAAATCTGAGGTTGAATGAAGCTTGAACCTATCAGAGAATGACTTAAAGCCTTCATCCTCTGCTTGAGGAGAGAACGTGAGGGGATCCAGAGTGTGAACGCACTTCTGTGGGCACAGGCAAGGGAAAAAGCCTTCCACCCCAAGGCAGTTTGGATGACACAGCAAACTCGTTCATGTAGGATGTCTCATGGCCTCGAAGTGCATCTTTCTTTGTCTTTCAGTTGTTTGGTAAAGAGTAGGAACTGAAAAAATCTGGACACACCTTTCCAGTTGTGCTCTCTCCTAGATGCGCTAGAATATGATTTGTTGAATTATTTTTTTAACCAAATATGTCTGCTATACACAAATCTTACTCTTCAGCAATTTTTAGCCTGAAAAGTTGTTGGGTCACCATATACTAAAGAAAGGAAACCCCTCCCCAATACAGAAAGGTAAACCCTCACCCAAGAGTAAAAACACCAGTTAAAGTGCTTGTAAGAAGCTTGTTTAATAACTGCAGGAATAAAAGAAATGTGCATTGGCATATCTTCTGTGTACAGGTAATGGGCTTCAAAAAAATACACTCTTTGCTGCTTTCACAATCTAAAAATCCAGCAGGTTAATGAAATATTTTATCTACTGCCAGTGCTGCACTTACATGCTCAGTTCAAAGTCTTCCTTTCCCACTGCACCTTAATTAGTGTATTAATTGATGTTGCTAAACCTCATCAAGGATGGCTTGCTCTCTGTTATGTTTTCAAGGAAAACCTGTGTAGCTGCTTTGTTAGTATCTTAAAAATGCTTGGAGAAAATGATCATGATTTTTTTGGTAGAGTTCTGATTTCAATCAGACTAGCCTACAAGAAAGCTTTTTCTTTGTCCTGACAAACTTTGCTCTTCAGAAGGACAATTGTTTTCCGACTGTGAGGTATCTTGGGTTTTCATTTTGCAATTTTATTTGGTTTTGAAGTTGCAGTGTGCTTGGGTTTGAAGTCCCTCTAAGGGAAGCTAGTTTTTCCCAGAGAATGCAAAAGAAATGTAATGTATTTGTGTAGTTTATGCTGTTTAGGGAAGAGACTGTGGTGTAATGAAGGCTTCTCAGATTGCAAGGGTCTTTCAAGATGTGTATGATACTGATGACAGTAAGGTCTTATCTGAGCTAGGGCTTGATTTTTTTCTTATGGACTGTAGACATTTACTATTGCTGAAACAGCTTGCCCTCCTTATTAACAATACTATAGCCTCAAAAGAGACTTCACGTTCTCACACGCTCTTCCTCCTGCTTGGAAAAATTACACACAGGTGTTTGCCTCTTTCCATGTGATTTATTTGAACTATTGTGTTTTGGATTTGTGTTAAGGAGATCTCTTCGGGAGTGGGTGAGGGAAGCACCAACAGTGAGTGCACTGATGGCTGAGACCATGTTAATGATTTCCAGGGGATCTGGGTTGTCTTTGGGTGGAAAAGCCTCATTACCTACTGCTGGCACTGAGAGCCCTTCTACTTCTGCGTAAGGTACAATGTGCACAAGTGCTGCTTGCCAGGAAAAGAAAATTCTACCCGTTTTCTCATGGAAACAGAAGTCTTATTAACACTGATCAAAATGCAAGGCAAAGGTCTAAATTTGCTGCTGGCACAGCACTGTAGTATGAACTCCAAATACACATCCAAAATAGAAGATGTATTTATTCCTAAGTAGCCAATGCTACTTTGTTTAATTCAATAGGGTTTTTTTAAGACACTTAATGTAAATAATACAAATCTCAGTTTGCTGCTTAGTAAATTAGTAAATTGCCTAACTTAAGTTTCTAGTGCTTATACCCTTTGTTTGCTGCTTGTGCTTTGAGAATACTATTCTGAAGTGGGCCATCACCAAGGAATGCCTAGAGCTGAAGAATCAGGAGGGAAAGCATAAGATCAGAAAGTTGTTCCTCTTTATATTAGAAAAACCCCCTATTGCTGTTGGCTTCAAATAAAAAGGAATACTTGTGGGTTAAGAGCTCTTTCCCAACCTGAGCATGCTTTATCAGAGAAGAGCCATCCTTCTAATCTCCCAAGTGATCTGGTACAACACACACAGAATTTGTCCCTGGTTGCTGATCTGTTACTTTGAGCCATTGGCACCAATTGTTTTCAAGTTCATTCTCAGTTTTGAAAAGGGAATTGGAGTACATGGTCTCTGGAAACCTCTTTCATCCTAATTTATTATTCTGTGACTGTGACACAATTTACATCAAAGACTGCATTTGTACTGAAACGTTGGAGCCAGTGTAACTAGGAAACAGAATAAAAAGTTGCTGTGAACCGTCTGTGTCTGCTCATCAAGACAGGGACAAAACTGCTTAGAGCAGTACCTCACTGATAAACAGGAGCTCTGTAATGCACACCTTTGTAGTGGATTCCAAGAAATGAAAGTAAAGTTTTTCTGGAAACTGCCAAATGAATTTGAAAAATTATGGTAAAGAGGAAAAAGAAAGCTGCTGAGATTCTTGTCCTGGTGGAATGGCTGGCATTGCCTTTCTGTTTTACCTTTAGAATGTTACTGCTTTAGGCATAGAGTTCTTTGAATCAGTAATGTTTGCATCGAGTCTTGTAGAGTGCTTCATTGTACATGGGTGGTGTAAGAATGAAGCGTGTGTGATTTAAATTAAGGATGCACAAGCACCTCAGTGACTAGGGCAAAGGAATTAAAATACTGAAGCCAATATGAATTAATTGTTGGGACCACTGGTGAAAACTCCTGACCTTCAAGCTAAAGAAAAACAACTGGATTTTTTTTTTTTTTTGGCGCCTTTTTTTTTGGTTTGTTTGTTTGTTTTTTGTTTTTTTGGGGTTTTTTTGTGGGGAGAGGGAGTAATATCTTTTAGGGTTGTATTGTGATGATATAAAGTCATCTGTGGGTAGTTTAGGTTGAAGAGTCAGAAAGGAAAGTATAGAAGCAATCCCCTTTTTTTCAGATACTGCATTAAAAAGCCAACGCGCGGCAGTTTATTTCAAATAAAAGAGAATACAGCTTCAATGCATTGATGAAAACTAG
The DNA here is from genome assembly GCA_017589585.1 of Phylloscopus whistleri. Classification (NCBI taxonomy): domain Eukaryota; kingdom Metazoa; phylum Chordata; class Aves; order Passeriformes; family Phylloscopidae; genus Phylloscopus; species Phylloscopus whistleri. The sequence goes on along the minus strand of JADMLD010001066.1, from coordinate 634,168 downwards.
ATTTCTTCACTTTTAACCATTGTTTATGTGGAAAAGATAATGCATCACATGGGTAGGGAACCAGTGAATTGTATTGGAATACCAGGGAAAGTTGTATGAACTATTTTTGTGTAGGCACAGGTGTATATGGAAGCCCTTGCATTCTAAATCTCCTCCATTTCAGAAAGTGTTTCTTAATCCCTTCTGAATTTTCAATAGGTAAAGTAATTAATTTGTCTATGCACTGACTAATGCCTTGTAATTACTTATATCAATTAAGTAAGAATAATAAAAGCCTTTGGTAGTAGATCATCACTGAACTAGTAGTGGTGTCCTACAATGTCAATGGAGCAAGATTTGCTGCTATTTCACAGCAGCTGAACTGTAGAAGTTGTTGTATGAATTTTGGGTAACTCCAGAATAACTATGACTGTCTGTGTTCATATTTGCAGCACTGCAGCGGTCTGCAAAAAATGGAGGCAGTTTTTGGTCTGCATTAACATTAGAGTTGTTGTGGGCAGTACAGCTACTCCAGGGAAGGCTGTGATGGTTAACAAGTGTGCAGTAGTTCACAGAAGGACTTGATAATTACTACAGTAGGATAAAAAGATCTGCTGGATCCCAGTATCCCAGCCTCTGTTGTACTTTGTCAAACCTGTCTCTTTCAGCCTGTTGATACTTGGTTTCCTTCATCCATTTAAACTTGTGGAGCACTGTGGAGAGATTTTTCTTTTAAAGGAAGCTGTATCTCTATGGTGTATGTTCTAATAGAAGATAGATCTGTTCTTTCACAGATTTCAAGTTTCCATGTACGTTGTCACTGTTGGTTGTGCTGTATATGCTTATGATATGATCATTTTAGTTGAAAACCAAATCACTATTTAAAAGAATGATCTGTGGATAGCTCAGGGCAGAAATTACTTTGTGTTTAATTACAACAAATCAAGATAACTGTTATTTGACCTTTAAGGTCCTAAGTCTAAAAGAACAGTGTAAAAGCTGGTTATGGTTTGAAGGGCTCTGAAAAATTAAGGGGCAAGATCACAAGCACTCTGCTGTAAGCTTAGACTCTTACTTTGAAATTTCCTCCTATTTTCTGAACACCACTCTGCAGCCGTTTCCTACTGAGCCTGAATTGGGTGAGGTCATAAGATTTCTCATTACTGTCACCTCTTTCCACAGCTCTTTTTCCCTCCTGCGGTGTCCTTGTTCAAAACCATTCTTTGACAAAATGCTTCTCCCTCAAAATGAAGGCTTTCTGGCAGAAATGTCTTTTGCCAAGTTTGAGGTCTGAGCAGGAATATTTGCTTACAAGGCTGTTTGCTTATTTGTTTATTTATTTTGTTTAAGGTTGCCAATCTCGCTTGTTCATTGTCAACAAATGAAGATGGAACGAAAATTGTCCAAATGGCAGCTAATCACATCGAGACTTTGTGCCCACAGGTAGGACTGGTTCTCTTCATTCCCACTGAGTGCGCTCACCATACACTGTGGTGTGTGGATCATTGTCATGCAGTGCTTAGCTATGTTCTTTAGTCTGAGATCACATACCGTTTACACAGCTCAGTGCAGCAAATGGAGACCAAATGATAAATGCAAATACTTGGGTAATCTGTTCGTTTTCACTGTGGTTAACATAGAAATGGTTAATAATTGGTTGGGAGTTCTAAAAAGCTATAAAACTTGCAACTGTAAAAATACACTGCTCTGTTTCTGAAATCACACCTGATTGAATGAACATTGTAATGTGAAAAATTTGGAATAATTTACTCTTAAAAAGCAGCACTTATTTTGACCTTTAACTTGAATGACTCACCACTTGATTTGGTTTTTGTGTAAGTGAACAGTAAAGTATGAATTCTTCTGATGATCACCAATTTAAAAGCTTGAACTTTCATCTTAAGGAAATGAATGGAAACAAAGCACAGCTACAGATACACTTTTTCTAAGATATTAAGGAGCAAAAATATGTTCACTTTGTCGTGCTCAGAGTTACAGAGATATTAAAACTTCTGCAGTTAGATCTTTCAGAGCAAAGATTTTACTGATTCCTGTGAATCTGATCTGTGTTGCAGCCTTAAGGCTGCATAATTTCAAGATCATTAGTTCTTTGAAGAACACTCTAATTTACACAGTGGCATAAGTATTCTTACCCTTTTGTGGTAATATAGTTGCAATAAAAGATGAAGAGGAAATATTAATATGTTCAACAGCAAGCTTGCAAAGTCCATTTTATGCCTGTTGAATAAATGCAAGTCTTGGAGAAAGAAATTTCTGTCAAGGAAGTGTGATGTTCTAAAAATGTCACAAATCAATGTTTTCTCTTGAATAATTCAGTTTCAGTGTCTGTTTTTAAAACTCCAAGAGTTCTGTGTTTCACATCACACTCCTGTGTGGTTTAATGTGTTACTGGATTTGTAAGAAGGCTTCTAACAGCTTCTTTGTTTCTCCAGGGGTCAAGTGCACTTTTATAATGGATTATTATGCATCTAGATGCAGCTTTTTAGTTGGAATTGAAACCTCCATATCTGATACCAGAAACTCCTAAAATCTAATTTTGACTAAAATATTGATTTTTCTTCAGAGCCATTTAAGTTTCTAGGCTTTTGATTTCCTATAGCAAAATGAAAGTTTCTTGGGTATATTTCTTTCCTTTTTGTTTAACCTCAAGGTAGGCTGGGTTAAATTAGTTGATGATTATAGATCTTACTAAAAAGAGAATGTGGAATGCACATAAGATTATATTACTACTGATGGTATGTTCATTGTGCAGGATGTGCTGCTTTCTTAGATAAGAACTGTGCCCTGTGAAAGCAATTCACATTTTACCTGAGTAAGAAATAGCAGGTTAAGGCTCCTGCATTTTTTTCAGTGCATCAGATTATGCCATATCATTTAAAAACATTCCATAGGGAAAAATAATTATCTCTGAATTTCCCTGTGAGACACATCAGTTAGAGTTCAGAATGGGGAAATCCACGCGCAGAACTCCCCAAGGCTCTTAAATCTTCAGAGTGAAAAGAAAGGTATTGTATGTGCTTTGCCAAATATTTCATGAAGGGAAGCATGGTATGGATTGAAATCTGGTATAGCAGAAATACAACAGAGCCTCTTCATCCCAAATGCCCCAAAAAGTACCAACCAAAACCAGCCCCAAGCACTTCCACAAAACACCTTGGAGTCTTGGGAGTTTTGCAGATTTGACAGCAAAACTTCCTGTAGAGCATAGGGGAAAAGGCAGCTACGGAACTGGCAAACATGAGAGAAAAGCCTTTTGGCTTTTGTTACATTAATCATACTCTACTGTAGGTAAAACGCAGAGGGTTGGCTCTGAACCCTCTTTGTTTTCTCAAGTGAAATTATCAAATATTTTGACTGTTCAACAAATTAAATAAACTGGGCATTTATATTAGAGCCAGTGCAAAGCACAGTGATCCTAGAATGTTATGAATGTTTCATGAGAAATTAATTTAGTGTTAAATCAGTAATAATAGAATAAACAAATGAAGAGCTGGTTGCATATGATTTGATGAAGAATCATTTCTGTTCTTATAATTCAGTTTTGGTTGGGAGAATTGGGTGTAGTCAGGTAAGTAAGATCTGCAGTCTCACTTGCATTGGGAATCCATGTTACTGTCCTGGTGTGCCTGCAAGATCTTGACTTCAAATAGGTGCATGGGAAGGCAAGAGAAGGGAAAGAACCAACAGAAGCAAACAAGCTTTTGTTTTTAAAAGCAAGGCTATAAACCTGTAGAACTGTTTTGCTTGTACCTGTTTTGGGTTTGTTACCCTTGTGCTTCAGTTCAGTGGTGTGTTTGGGGAAGACTCTGGCTGCTCTAACAGTCCTCTGGAATACCTGGTGGATGGTAAACCTTTCAACATCGAGAGGGAGAGTTATCCTGTGGGAAACCAGAGATTAGCAGATGAGAATCTGGTTTCTCTATCTAAATTCTTCATAGGTTTTTACATTTTTATGGTCTAATCAGCTTTCAAATCCTAAGATGCTGCTTTTGAGAAGAATGACCTTGAGCCTAAAGCTGGAACAGTTGTGTCAAAGCAGAGATCAGAGGTGGGTGGTCTTAAAAGCAACAGCTAAGATGATCAGTATGTCAGAGGGCTCTGCCTAGAGCCTTTTTGTTAGTATAAAGAACCCTGGAGAGTTGTAAGGAACAGGGGATTTGGGATATTTTAGAAGAACTGTATCTGAAATAGTGAATTTGAGGCTCACTTCCTTTGAAAAAGAGCTCTCACTGGGGCTTGCTGCTGGTTACTAGAGCAGTACAGGGTGTTGGGGGTTAGGTTTGTTCCTTTTTACTTAGGGAATTTTTTTCCATAAAGTTGCTAGGAGACCACTGGGTGCTGATGGGTGCTTGACCAAAACAAAGAGGTGGCCAGAAGTCAGGAGGGGGAGATAAGGTGAGTTTTGGGGCAGGGAAAGGGCAGGGCTGGGGGCAGCTGCTCTCTGAGTTTTGGGGCAGGGAAAGGGCAGGGCTGTGGGCAGCTGCTCTCTGAGTTTTGGGGCAGGGAAAGGGCAGGGCTGGGGGCAGCTGCTCTCTGAGTTTTGGGGCAGGGAAGGGGCAGGGCTGGGGGCAGCTGCTCTCTGAGTTTTGGGGCAGGGAAAGGGCAGGGCTGGGGGCAGCTGCTCTGTGACATCTCCACCGTTCCAGCTGCCACCAGCGGAGCTTCTGACCTCATCCACCAGCCTGGGATTTTCCACCGTTCCAGCCTGGTGCTCTTGAGGGATCAGACTGCCCTGGGCTCTGTCAAACAAAGCCCCTCGAGGTTTTTTTCTGGTTCTCTTTATTGTTAATGCTGTAGTTGTTGTTGTTGTTTGTCTTGTTAAACATGCTAGTAAAGAACTGTTGTTCCTATCCCCATACCTCTGCCTGAAAGCCTCTTTAATTTTCTAAATTACAATCATTTGGAGGGAGGGGATTTGAATTCTCCATTTCTAGGGAGGTCCTGCCCCTCCCTAGCAGATACCTGTCTTTCAAACCAAGACACAGGGTAATCACTGGAACATCACGAAAGGAAAATGCAAGAAAAACACATGAATGTTCATGGTTTAGCTTAATCTTCAGATGGTGATAAAAAAAAGTTATGACAGTAATTTGATCCCATGGAATATTTTATCAGATATTTTAAAGAAGAGGTGTAAGCACTGATATAAGCAGAACCTTGGATCATAGTATTTTGGTGGACTCTGTTATTCTCTGAAGTATGGAGAGATAGATAGAAATTATCTGGTTTTAAACTGAGGTGAAAAGCAATTCTTTGTAACAAATGAAAAGTGTGTAACCTGTGATAAATGCCAATCACTCATTTTTAGAAATTTATGAAAATTTAATAAAGAATAAAATTGGTTACAAAAAGAAAATTAATACAAATAAAAGTTTAAAAAGTTTTAGAGACAGGACAAATAAGGAGACAATAAAAGGGGCAAAGAAAATAGGTAAGCAATGTCCTTTCTCCTCCCGACTCCACGTCAGGACAGAGAAAGGCAATCTTTACTCGAAAACTGTTCCTTTTTGAGGACTGAAACCTCATAATTATGCATGCTTTATCAACAAACTTGTTTTTCAAGAGTCTTTGGCTTAAGCCTTTTGGCGACATAGGATCGTGCTTTTGTTGATTGGGAGCGTCTGTGTTCTGAGAGATGCATTCTTTTGTCTGAAGAGGGAGAGGGGGGTTTCTTTATCTCCTGTAAAACATTCACTTGGAATAGCCCCTCTCCCTTAAGCTAAGAAAAAAACCTTACACACAGATTTTTACTAAAACTTAATGTTAAAAAAAACCTACATCCACCATTTGTTTCAAATGTTAATATTGCATAACTTTTCTAACTAGCATATTACATATAGTAAATATCTGCGTAGAGCCAAAACACCCAATATGCATTTTTCACAAACCCTTAGCACATTTGTGAAGGAATCAGCTGTAATTTTGAATGCCATCTTTTCTTGCTGCTTAGAACTTGATATGTCGCTGGTAGTTTTTAGTACTGCCTGGTATGTGATAAACCAGTAAATATAGAAGGTGATTTTTTGGCTGCAGTGGTTTTGTAAATAGATCACTGTGGTAGTTCAAGTAACATGGAGCGAGGTATTGGGGTAAGCAAGATGCTGAGCTGATCAGTAGGAATATATTTATACATATCATGTTTACAGGCCACTGAAATACTGATCTGACAGCTGTCTTGAACATCCTGTATTTGGCTTGTCCAGCATAATTCATCTGTTTCTTCAATGCCAACATGATAGTCTGGAACTGACTGCTGTATTATAGAGCTGTTTCTCTACTGACACACGTGTAGCTGCAGTGAGGAGAAGAGCAAAAACCACCAGGCCTTGCAAGAAACCAGCCTCTGCAGCCTTCCTTTCTTCTTTGAATTTTAATGATTTCAGCACTGTTGTAGTGATGCTTTCTTTCCTGTCTTGCTAGCAGAGTCTAGCTAGCTAAGCCTGTCTGTGTTTGTCAGTAAATTCAAAAATACCACAGGCCCAAGAGTTGAAGGATTGAGGGGTTTTTTGGAGACCATGTGTGTATTTGCAGAAGGGATCCAGGCAAAGTATCTCCATTCCAGTTCAGTAACCACTTGCATTCTCTGCTCTTCCAAGTACACTGGTGACCTCCAGTTTGGTGCAAAGTGTCATGGAAGCGTTCAGCAGCCCAACAGTGACAGCACTGTGCCTCACACACAAAAAAATCCAACTTGAGAAGCTCTACTTCCCAAGCAGGGCTTGTGCTCTCTGCTTGCTTTCTTAGAAAATGATCGTGGCTTTGTTATGCTTTACAAGTTTTGATTGAGCTTTCATGTGAATGTCCTATAATTTTTTTTTCAAAATTAAACATTGTATTTGTGTTTTTCTGTTATGAATATGAATGGAGGAATTTAGCTCTTCCTTTGAGCTATGTGTGGATTTACACTTAAATTGTCTAGCCCTTTTTTGTCGATACAGACAAATGGATATTATTTCCTTCTGTATAATTTTCTAGGAAATAGGTAATAGCAAACATGAAAATTCTTCACAAAAATAAGATTTGATAGCTAATCAGTGGGCAGGATCTTTTGATGTGTTGCATTTTTCAGGTATTGCAGTTTAGGTATATATTTGATGATGCTGTGGATTTTTGAAGCTAGGAGTTTGCATTTCCTGTGTATTTACTCTTTCATGAGAGAAAAATCAATCATCTGTTTTATTTGCTCTGGCACATTAAATAGTGGGGGACACTGAAGAAGATTTTTTTTTTCTTGGCCTTATAAAACTCTTCACCAACATCACTTTAATAACCACAGTTTCATCTTCTTGCTTGAATCAGCTGTGTGGCATCTCCTTTTATCTGTATTATTACTATTTCCTTGAAATACAGGGCAGAAGTAATGGGGGAGAATGTGGTAAATCAGTGAGTTCTCTACCATCTGCTTTATAAGACAGAAAACAGATGTCAGTATCCAGCAGTATCGGGCTGCTTCTTAGGTATCATCTCCAGCCTTTCAGTGGAGAGTTTAATTGAAAGTATGTATTGTGCCTTAGTAATACTGTTTCTGAAAAGGAAGTTGCTCTGGTGAAGTGATGGTTTTCATGTAGGTTTTCACCATGTTGCTAAGTTCACACACAATGCTGCTGAAATGAGGATTTTTTAATTAACCTCGGTGTCTACGGTAGACTTGTTGAGTATTCCTGTGTTTAGTTCCTTCTACATCCTGGTTCCACAGCCAGCTGGTCTGGTTTACAGCATTGGTGCTGCTGGAGACTTCCTTCCCTCCCTGCTCCCAAGCCTTCATTCCTGCCCCTTCCCTCAGGAGCAGCAGTCACATGGCTGCTCAGCAGTGTGGATCAGGAAACAGCTGTGACTCCACCTGGGAAGCAGGAAGGTGAGGTTTTGCTTCAGGACAGCTGCCCAGTGTCCTTTGCCGTGTGGATGCCTGAACAGGCTTGCCTTGCTCGAGGGAAGGGAATGGGGGCAGTCTGGAGGAGGAGCAGTCACTGCTTTTGGTGGCATTGCAGGACTCGTTGACTGATGCCACCCTGAGCTGGCAGTGACACAGTTTTGGTGACAGAAGGCAGTGTCCAGGATTGGAGGAGAGTGCTGCACCGGTTACCAGGAGACGTTGTGTGGAAGAATTGTTAGTTTAGTCAGTTGTCACAGTGATGTGTGGCCCTGTTGGGATGGATGGTGCTCTGCACCATCACAGCAGTGCAGTGTTCGTGTGAAGGGCAATCTGCACTGAAGGGGCGTGTACAAAGCCAGCTGTCTGGCTATGTGACAAGTGGTACGAGGAAAAAATCTTTCTTACATCCCCTAGCATAATGTACTGACACTAGTATTTGCAGGATACTATCTGGCTCAGTTTATGGAAATTGAGGTTTGTCATTTTCAAAACCTCGCAGCAAGCTTGTTGAGATACCATGGATCCTAAAGCTGTGGAACACCAAAATGTATTGGAAGGCACAGTACTTTATGCTTCTGTACAAATAGACTTAGGTGTTTGCTTTGGCTTGAACTTCTCTACTAAATAGTTTGAAGTAGTTTGAATTGGGGGAAACCTCCCCCCACTGTTACTCTTAGGTTCCCCTGAAAGTCTCATGCTGGTTGTGACTGCTTGGCTTTTATGATAGTGCTTGGAGAGAGAATAATTAACTACAAGATGCCTTGAGGTTTTCAGTCTTAACTTTCAAAATGCCTTGAGGTTTTCCGTCTTAACTTTCATCTTCCAGCATCTGTTGTGTTAGAATAGAATCCTCAACAAATTCTCACTTTGTAATATTAAACAAAAATGCAAACCCTGAGTAGCCTCATCTTCTGTAGCAATACAGAAGCTGTCCTGTGTTATCCTCTTCTTGCCTCACCTTCAGTCAGTGGACATAAGACATGAGACTGATTGAGATTTTTAAAGTGGCTGAAGGGCATTTACTGTGGATTCATATTGCACCAAAGTGTTATGAATGTTTTATAAACAATTTGTTTTTCCCTTTGCCTTTAAAACTTGAAAGTATTTCTCCTAGAGGGGTATTTCTTTTTTTATCTCTTCAACTTCATTCTTTTTTTCTGAATTTCTAAGTTAGTTTGGGATGCTGTGTTTTGTTGGTGACAATCCTACAGCAAAATGCCAGGAAGGGAAAAAATGGCAATAAAGTATCGTTATTAGAGACTTCTTGTGGTAAAAAACCTACTGAGTCTGGGGAGGAAGGTAGGAAAGCTTAGAGTAGTACAAGACAGCAAAATAATACTGCAGTTAAGAGATGGAGTTTTTACATGGTTTTTGGAAGAGAGGGATGGACAGCAATAAAGAGCCAAAAATGTAAATAGCTGTAGCATGCAGTAATAGAGAGGTGTAAATAGCCTAGGCTGACAAGGGAATTCATTGCTCTTGTGGAAGCAAGGAGCTAAAATCACTGATCCATGGATCCAGCTGACATGGCTTAGTTCTGGGGCATTGTGCATCTCTGTTACTTTACACCTAACCTGGAGATGTTTTCCAGCTGGAATACTGGCGGTGCGATGGGGATTCTTGTAGGTGCTCAGCACCCTGCAGTCTCCTGGGGATATAGATGAGGAACAGATGGAAGCACTTAGTCTGCCAAGCACTTAGGGAAGTGGAAGAGGTACACGAGTCTGGTGTAGCTACACTGATGGGCTTCATGGTCCGTGTCCTTCTGTGTACTGCAGAACAAGCTTTCTGGAGATTTCTACTGCCTTCTGCATGAGCTTGGAAAGCAAAGACACAACAATCTCTTTTTATTCCCTACACACTATTCCCTTGCCCTTAGTGCAGTTTCAGACTTCAGTGATTTTGGGGAAATCCTGGCACAGCTCTGAGGGAGGATATTGAAGGAATCATGTGGATGTGGTCCTGAACAGCTGGCTCTGGGTGGTCCTGCCTGGGCAGAGAGTTGGACCAGACTGACCTCCAGTAGTCCCTTCCAGCCCCTACCATTCCATCAATCTGTGGAGTATCTGGAACAGGGGGTGGAAGGGCAAATCTTAAAAATGTTGGTTGATTCATATCTCTGAGCTTCCAGGATTTTAAAAAGAGCTTTTAAATGGTTTCATAGCAGTAGAATCAAATTCAAGGCAATGGATGACTACCCTTCTTGTGTTTTCATGATTTCTGAGTGCAAACTACAATGCTGTAATGTCATTAAATGCTGCAAAGAGAGGTAACGAGATCGGCAAGGGGATTTTCTGTGTTCCATTTTGCATTTGTATTTGCAAAAATATCTAGCAATCTGACTGCCTGCTTTACTAAATTCCTAATTAAAAGTAATTAGGAAATGTCACAGCAGCTTTGAAAGTAGTAGTAAAGGTAGTAAGTACAGCAGCAGTTTGTTCCCTTCCTGTATCTCTTAGAGGGTTGTGCATTATTGTTGACATGGAGGCAGAGTCTTAATTTGCTATTCTGAGTTAGAAAAGCTTTGTTTTACGTCATAAAGCTTTTGTTGCTATTGCAAACAGAGTAATTTCAGGTGGTGTTTACCAAGCTTATTTCCCCCCAGTGTATCTTTATGTGATGAACTGATGGGAATTAAATTTCAGTTTTCAGATAAGGTCACGCCATTACATGTATCATGGGATTGTACTACTTTCAAAACTACTCTTAGGATTTTGTAGGCTACACGGGCAACTTGATGTGTACTTGTAGATCATTTTGGATTTGTTAAGAGCTCTGTGAAAACCCTGTGGTGTCAGTTTTCATGTTTTATTCCCCACACATGCTGGTGTTGGCATCCTAACAGGAAAAGATGCAGACAGTATGTTTGGCTAGGGTGCCATAACCTTACTCTGGATTTTAACTGTCCCTTTCAGTAACTTCCTCGAGTATTGGGCTGTTATCCCATGTAGCTTCTGATAGGCAGGCATTGAAATGAGACCTGGCTAACAGGATGGTGGTTGTTGTTCTGTGCAGGAGCCTTTGCTCACATTGACCTCTGACAGGAAGAGGATGTATGGTAGTGTTCTGACTACATGGCTGTGAGAGGAACAGAACATGGACACGTGACTTTGTGTAGAAAACCAGTGATGGACCCCTCTTTTCCTGGGGTTGGCTGAATGTGTGCCTGAAGATAGGGATTCCTTCTTTTCCTTTGCTTGCATGCATGGCTTCAAGTGTGGTGCTTAATTACTGAATTGTTCTGAATGTTCTTACTTGACCCAAGCAAGCTCTTTCCATTGCTGGTCCTGCTGTAAGTGAAGACAAACACATCACCTGAGTATTGTTCTGGCACTAATCCTGCTAGAGGAAGAATCTGGTCTGTGTGGGCTCTTGGCTTATTTGTCTGTTCACGGTTGTGTCGTGTTGAGCTGGGAGAAAGAAGCAGCCCAGGAAGCTCGGGGTGTTTGTGGCTGCAGCAAGGGAAGCCTTAGCAAGATCCTTGAAGGCTGCACTGGGGGCCAGGAGCATGGAGTGAGGCCTCAGGAGGACAGCAGTAACCTTCAGGACCAGAAAGGGCATGATGGTGTTTGCTGCTGCTTAGATCTTTGGCTGTGACAGGTGAAGAAACAGGTGAAAAATCGGAGTTTGACTGTGTGAGTGACATGGAATATACTTGAGGATGCCTGTGAGTCCCACTTTTTCACCAGACTATTTCTACCTGTTCTTTCCGGAGGCACATTATGGATTTTCAACCTCCATGTCCCTGTCTCTGTAACCTCCCTAAAGCTTTCTGCTCTCTGTCTATTCAGTAACTTGTTTTAGTGTGAGGTTGAAAGCTCACTGTTGGCTTTAGCTCTTTGTTTCTTCAGCTCAGACCATACCATAGCTTATAGATGTTACAGGAAATGAAGGGCATTGGCCTTTAGATAGTGACTGAATTATTAGTTTTGTTTGTAATGGTGATGGTTTGCTTAGAAATCCCAAGAGGGAATGAGGAACTAATTAATACTAATGTAGTAGGTAATTTGTATTTTCTTGTTGCTGTTTTGGTTGGGATTTTGTATAATAGACTTAAAAATGTACATGAAGCAATAGTTGTATCATACGTGTTGAGCTTTAATGATGTCCTTACCCCCAGTTTATAAATGTAATCCATATGTGTGTTCATCTTACCAAATATTCAAGTACTGTAGCTGTAGTGTAGTTACACTGCAATTGTTCCAGTTCCATTACAGTTTTATTTCATCTCTGAAGTTCGGTACATGAATAAATAGTCCATAAGGACCTTTCTGTTTTATATGCATTACATTATAAATTGGACTAAAGATTTACTTGGATGTAAAATCCAATAAACAGAAGGTTAATTACATAAGCTTCAGTTTTATATTTTAATTTTAGTTTGCAGCTAATTTGATTGATAATTCTGGGTGTTGTATTTAGACACAGGGGCTTTTTATGTTGAACACCTTTTGAGATCAAGTCCTCAGACTATATAATTCCCTGGAGACTTTTCTTTATGCCTGCATGTGCTGGGAGGCTGTACCATAGCTGTGAGAGTGTGATGTGTGCTGGTGGCTGCCTGCCTTGTTCCAGTTTGATCAGCAAACCCAGCTATCCCCTGTGGGAAGAAGTTTTATGCCAATGTAGTTGGTAGTGCTGCTGTGCCGTGATAGAGCATTTACACAGCCTAAGAAAATGTAGGAGAAGTTTACATCTCTAAAAAGTGTTGCTGCATGAAGAGACTTTGTGAAGGAACAGAAGGGTAAATACATTTATAGTGAACTACGGGTAGCTGAGCTCCAGATCTGGATGGAGCACTGTTGAAGGTATGACTTCCACTATGTTTTGTTTTATAAGCAGAACTCAGAATATTTTTATTTCCTCTTCCATGTATCAGTGAGTCTTGAGGATTATTTTAATCTTCTATTTTAAGAATATGCTCATCTTGAAATCAGAATTTTGAGAATGCATTGCTTAAGGCTTGATAAACTTGGGTGAAATGTTCTGTGGCTTTCTGAGCAGAATCTAATTGCCCCCATGTATACAAACTGTGGCTACAAGGAAGTAGTTGTTTAGTTAGCACATTCAAACTGTAGCTCAAATGATTTAAAGTGATTGCCCAGTGTTCTGATTCGCTGGATCCTAGGTGAGATCCTGGATAATGGGTGTATAGCTACTACAGAAAATACAGGTGGAGGAACAGTGGTTTTTTGGTTGAGTCAGAAAATGCACTTTCAGTTCTTGAAATAAGCTAGGGAATTTGTGCAATCTACCCCCATACCTTTGAATATCCTATCCAAAACATTTCCTGGGTTGCTTACACTGTATTCAAAAAGGCAGAAACAGAAATGTTTATTCTCCTTACATGAGTTTCAGTAGAGCAAAATAAAGAGAAATTATGGTTCCATGCAAATCAGACACCTGAAATCTGACCTGCAAAAAAAGCCCGACATATTTTGGGATCTGCTGTTTGCTTCACTTGTCAGGTCAAGTGAGTAAGTTCTGGAAGGAAAGTGTAGTTGGATGCATTTAAGAATCAGTCTGTAAGTGTTCACCCTATTCTGTTGTCTGACTCCAAAAAATGGAGTGACTATCCTCCCAAATGTAAATACTGAATATTTAACTGCATTGTCAGTTCTTTTGTGCTTTTGTGATATTTTCAACTAAAATAATGGAAGTGTTTGTTTTGTTAAAGATAACTTCGTGTGCCTTTTCTGTAGAAGTGCTCCAAATCCATTCAGAAATGTGCGTGTAGTCCCTATGTACAGCCCAAACAGATGTGTACGGGGTAGGAGGAGCTTGAGAAGATTGCTTGGTGTGTGAGGTTTGGTTTGGTTTTCTTTTCTTCCAGAGGAGTGCATCATGCCTCTCAGTAGGGCTAGACTATGTTGGAAGGTTAGCTTTTGAGTGAAATCACACAATTTGTTTTAATAAAATACAAAACATTTATCCCGGTGTAATGATAACATATTTGTGTATCACTGGCAGCCACTGCCCAGACACCAGGAGACAAAGCCATAGAGAATATTTTCTAATTTCTTGCCTGCTGTATCAGATCAATAATGTTTGTAGAATTGCTGGGTTACCCCTTGCCCACAGTTCTGTTTGTTCTTGAGGGGTTGCTTTATCTATGTGCTCTTAATTTAGTCACAAGTTCCTTGGCCAGTAGCTTCTAATAACCATGTAGAAGTTTAATCTTCCTTTAATTGTTGGTATCAAGAAGGTTTTTGCTAGATTTGAAGGTGAGATAATGTAACTCTTTGTTCACAGATGTTTTTTGCAGAGCTTCAAGTTGCCTCATATTCTCATAACAAGTAAACTCATATATAACTTCTCAAACTTATTACCAGACATAGTCAAGTACATTCACTATTAAACCACATGCCTTGAGTGAGATCCCTCCTTCCTGCTTTTTAAATTGTGGGAAAGAAGAAAGCATCTTAGTAAGTTCTTTAAATACTAATTCTGCCAAAGTAGAGATTGCAATAGGACTTTGAAATTTTATCTTGGATCATAATTTGTCTTAATTGTTTTGGCCACTGCATTTAGTATTTTAGGGATTGCTGAGTTCTTACTGCATCATTGTTTCGTGTTGGATTTTTGAGTCTGTCCCTCTGAAGTAGTAGGTGTCTTAATCCTGAACATAATGTGAAACTTTATGATCAGGTACCACCTGTACACTTACCTCCTCATAATTATCAGGACTAGATAATGCTGCTGAGGTAGCATTTTCCATGATGTTGAGAGGAGAGGAGTGGGCTGTGGATGGAAATTCTCCATCAGAAATGGATGAAAGTTTCTCGTGGAAATTCAGTCTTGCTTTGTCTTGATGTGTCACTTTTGATACAATTTAACAATCTCCCTTTATTCTAAGTCTGCTTTCAGCTGTTTCCAGTGGGGTTTAGAGTTTACTTTTTGAATTTACAAAACAAGTGAGTTTTACTAACAAATACAGCCAGTAATTTATTTACTCTTGGAATGCACTTAGCCTTGGGTAGGATGTGTCTGTATTGTCTAGAGCTGTTATCAACATGACCTGAATTTTATTTATTTATATTGACTGAAATGCATTTTATCAGTAAATATGTTGTATACAAGATATTCAGCTTTCAGAACTTTTAAATTGTTATGGGTTTTTTCATATCTGGGTTACTGCAATCACTTTATAGGCCAGATGCCAAAGCAACAGTGTCACATATCCTTGCACCTTTTTCCATTACAGCGGGGTTTTTGCTTCCAAGTTTGTTTTTTAACTTAGTAGCAAATAGATACTCTTCTTTTTTTTGCAGACCTTGGGTATATCTGGATATTTAAGCTCCCCCACGGTGTTAAGAGAAATACAAGGCGTAGCTTGACAGAAATAAATTCCCCCTGATTTTGTGTTAAAAGAACAAAACTTTAGCAGAGTGCCAGCATGTTTCTGAGTTTCTTTAGTAGAACCACTGTGTCCTAGTAGTGACCTAGGAAATCCTGTTGTGGTGTTGTTGCACTGTTTACATTTCTATTACCTTTCCTAGATTACCCTGGGGTAGCATGTCACTTGTCCCAGAAAGAATTGATGTCAGTGTTTATAATATAATCACTCTGTAACTGCATTTCAGAACAACAGTACTTCGGGTTGGAAGGGACCTTAGGATGTCTGTAGCCTTTTGCTCACAGATGTTTGTTTCAGTGCTCAATTTCAAACTGAACTCTTACCTTTCTCTAAACTTTGACTGGTGAAGTGTTGAAAATCCAAGGGTAGAGACTGCACAAACTGGGCAACTTGTTCCACAGCTTGATTTACCTTGGTGTGAAATTGCTCCTGTGCCATCTCTCATCAGCTCCTCCCTCTGATTGCTGCCCTGAACACCCTTCTACCATGCATGGCTGTGAAGAGCCTGTCTGTGCTGTTTTTGTAATCTCCTGTGTGTTGAAGGGCTGCTCTTGGGCCCTCTGAAGCTACCTGTTCCCCAGGCTGAAAAAGCTGAGTTCTGTTCCCCTCCTTGCAGGGTGAGAGCTCCAGCCCGTAACCTTCCCGGTGCCTTCTGCTGAGTGTGCCTTACTTATCGTTGTCCCTGTTGTGTCAGAGAGCCTGAAACAGGACAGCTGGGCATGGTTTTCCAGGTGTGATCCAGCAAGTGCCACCTCTTCCTCTGCAGCATGGCCGTGCCCTTTGAGCTGGCTGTGCTGTCAGCTGTCACTGGGGAATGCTGCTGGCATGGAGCAGGTGCCAGCTCCTTTTCCAGACTGTGTCATGATGCGTACGTTACTCCGCCCCGGCTGCGGGACTGGATTTTACATGTTCAGGTGATCAGTGTTGAAAGAAGGAAGAAAAACCTCAGGTTTTCTTCCATCAAAACCAGCTGGACATGGGTTTTCTTCCTTACAGTCCCAAGCAGTGCAATTTCTTTTGTGATGTAGCATGAGGTATTTAGTTTACTAACAGCCTGGAAAAAAATCCATCTTCTAAAAGCTCAGAAACCACTTTTCTGTGTTTTGTTATGTTATCCGTGTATGTACTTCAATTAATCTTGTTCAGCTTTGCTTAGAAACTGGTCACATTACATAAATTAATTGGGATCAGTGTTAGATGCACAGAATAGTTCTGATTTTAAACAGAGACATGAAGTCTAATTTCTAGAAATGGCAGACTCAAATGACACGTTGATGTACTGTCCACCTTGAATATGACCATCCTGTTATACTTCCTTTAGCAATAAAATATGGAGCTACAAAGTTTCACCTTACTGTAGCAAAATCTGATCAAGTTCCAAATGCTCTTATCCTGGGGTGAGCTCTTTCAGCTTTGCTGTAGTAGCTTCTAGGGCAGAACTGACCCTTCTGTTCCTGGAGGTAGATTTCTCAAGCATATTTGAGAAATACTTGACTGAACTTGGCTCTGCTGTTACTGTGTCAAGTTGATGTATTTGCCCACCTAATTTTGTTGGAAATTAATCTGCTGGATGTACAAGTGAATGTAAAGCTGGGTGGCCAGCTCCTGTTAGCTGAAAAGAAAGATAATCACCAAACAAAACCCAAGCTATTAATTTAGGTATGTTTCTTGTTTTGGTTAGAGGGACTAACAGTTTTTGGTATTCAGAATATCCTTATATTTAATTTCTAAGAAATTTCTAGTTTCTTCTGTGGTTATCACTGCCATAACAGACATTTGCCATTGCTTCTTTCTGTGTTTTTTTTTTTTTTTAATTGAAAGACTGTAAAACCATTCTCTTGTAGTGTTAATCCAACCCTGCATATGCAGGGTTTACTCGTGGGTTGTCTCCTTTTGCCTGACCTTGGGCTGGATGATTCATCCTTCTCTAAAGGCACCATCTCACTGATCACTTCATCCCTGCCTACTGTGGCAGGATGGCTGTCTGCTGTCCCCAGGCTGTTAGCTCTGCAATAAAGGAGTAACTGTGCCACTCTAAAGCTGCCTATGTGAACAGTGTCCAGGTGGGGGCTTGTGGGCCTGCCTTGGTCTTGGTGTTTTGTTTTTCTGCCCCCACATGCCCTGTGTTAGCCCCCTGTGCACAGGAGTGTGTCCCTGGAAGCTGCACGTCCTGTGCACGCCTCTGATTTCATTTTAACTGACCTGCATTTTGATGTAGGAAGCAGCTATTCAGAAGTTAGAAGGAGGTAGGGTTATCTTACTACTGTCATCATTCTGCTGTGTCCTGAAGCTTCTCTCAACTTGTGTAATTACTTTCAGAGACTGGTTTTCATTTGATGGAACGTACAGAGTATGATGTGTATCCTGGACTTGATGAGGACGTATGGATATTACTACTGTGCAGCTGATAATAGCAGATGCTGACCTTGCCTAGGTTCTGCTCACAAGTCCAAGGCTTTATTTGAAAAATGGTGATTTAGCTCCTAGTGAAATGCCCCAGCAGTGAGCAGGAGTAGTAGCAGCGTTCTGATAACCTGAATTGTGATATTTTTGTGCAGAAATGCAAATAGGGAAAAAGTAATAATGGAATTTGAACAGCCTAATATGCTGTAATAAGGTAGAATAAGGCTATATTTATTTAGCCAGTAACAAATGTTAACCTTATTTTAGATCAGGAAGCAGTGGTGAAACAGGGACTTCTGATGAGTTTTGCTCACATTGTTTCTTGAGGCCAATTCAGATGATAAATCTATATCATGAATGATAGTTGGAGTGGAGTAGGAAAGCTAATAAACTTCATGAACCCTAAGAAAGTGGCATTTTCCACTTGGCATCTTGTTGGTGAGTCTGAGTATGTCCCAGTGTGAAGTTTTCTTTTCCTTTTTTGATTTTTTTTTCTTCTTTTTACAGGAGAAAAAGGTTTAGTGTATGCAATAATGTATGTCTTCAAGTTTGTGAGGCCAGATTGAGAGTACACCGTCTGAACCATGCATGTGGATCATGGCTTTGGGACTGTTCCAGATTGAGCAAAGTTCACAGTAGATCTGTGCTTAGCCAAACTTCAGCAGCCTTGCTTGGCTCATAAGTCTCATACCTTGATGTGTTCCCAGGCAGGACAGAGACATGGGGTCTGTAGTGTGCTCTGCAATTTAGATATGACAGGATTTTAATGTCATTGCTATCAGTCTGAAATGTTCTGTGGTATGTTTTTCTGTGAGTTGTTTCCACACTTGTGGAAGCCATGTTTATCCAAAGTGGAATTAAATCTTTTCTTAATAGGATGTTAAGGGTTAGAGCAATTTAGCAGGGAAACCATAAGGAACAGTGTCACCTTTAATGGTTAATTCAGGATTAGCTGCCTTTGTGTGGGATGGATGTGATTTCACTTGCAGCTGCAAGTTTCCTGAGGGAAGCTCAGGAGGTGCTCTGGTTTGTGCTGTTGGGCTGGTTAGAGCTGCTGGAAGCAGCCTCAGCCCATCAGATGTGCCAGTGCAGTCTCTGTGCTGTTAGAGCAGGGTGCCCACCTGCCTGGGCTGTGGTTGCTGCTGGCTTCGGGACTTCATTTCCAGAGAGGTCTGGAGTCATCAGGATTTCTAAATGCACCCATCTGATAAAGTTGGCTACATTCTCTAACAGTTTTGGTGATCTTCCCAAGCAGTTCACCTCTTTATTGCATGTGGCGAGACAAAAGTTGGTTCTTTTTATCTTTGCCAAGGTGAAAGATGCTGCCTCTGATACTGAAATAGCTTTTTGCACAGTCTCATTGTTACTTTTGGCAGAGCTAACCTGGTAAATCTGCCAAAACAAAGAAGAAAATGAAGTAAAAAAAAAGACTTTATTGTATTTGACCAGAAATAGAGTTTGACTTTCAGCTAATATCTAATTAGGGGCTTAAACAGAAAAGTTAGAAATTACCTGTTCAGTATTTCAGTCTTGATGGGCACATTTTAAAACCTAAACTAGTTAGTGTGGTAAATCAAAACAGGACCAATGTGACCTAGGAATTATTGAGGTGAAATTTTGAGCCCCTGGCTTAGAAAATTGATCCTGTGAAATTGGATCAAGCGTGATAGGAATGAAAACAGTTAAAGCCTCAACTCCTACAAATTTCTTACTTTTGAAACTGTTGGGGAAGCTTCTGTAGAGCCAAACAGAAATGGGCTTTTATATATTGCAGTGCATGTGGAAAGTTATGTATCTTGGGTATTGCTATTGAAATAGAGAAACTGGAGTGGATACCGTGTATGCAACTGTACAGCAATAGGCACTGAATTGAGGTTTTGGGTGTGTTGTGCATCCTAACAAAATGTGTGATTTGGACAGAAATACAAGTGCTGACTGCTTGAAACCTGCTTTCCAACGTTCTGAAATGTTTACAGTTAGAATTGGTAAAAATATTAATTACAACTTGCATCCCCACTTGTATAAAATATCCCCCGGTGTGTAGGTGGTGCCTGTTTGATGCCAGCCTTTTGCTCCTGGCAGTATCAGAGCTTTTGCTCTTTCCCTCTACTGTAAAAAATGTTTGTTACCAAGTCAGGAACCCAGCTGACCAAAACAGGGAAGGCAGAATTCTCGTTGTTACTGCACCAGCGTATTTTGGTCTCTTAAAGTATCTTGCAAAGTCTTTTTATGACTCTTTCCTGGTCCAGTGTGCAATTTGAAGGGATTTTTCCTTTTTCAGAAAGTGAAAGATAACTTGTCATATATTGAATTTGGGATGTTGGGGTTTTTTTCTTCTTTTCCTGCTGCTCTTCCTGTGCTTTTTATTTCTCTCCCATGCTCAGCAGCAAGGGTATGTTCTTTTTATTCTCCCTATGTTTTGCTTGGTGTTCGGTTGTTTTCAAATCCTTCCCCCTTTGATAAATAAGCAGTATTCAGAAGGAAGGAAAGGGAAGTGCAAGGTTAATGTTCAGCTTCTACCTGGCATGTGTGTTAGTTTAATTTTAAAATGTTTGTGTATATAACATCGATAAACTTCCATATTAGGAAAAAACCTCTCTAGCTAATTGACTGAAGAAGTATATATAGATGTAAACACTTTGGGACCCAGTGTTTGCATCTTCAGTTAGTCTTTTCTGAAAGAGATGAAATCTACCCTCTTCAAGTGGATCTAATTTCTGGTTTTGGTCTGAACCGATTCAACACAACCAGCCTGCTGCTTTAATCTGGGTGTAGTATATGTTACGTAGGCACACCTGTTGTTCTGGCAAAACCTCCCACTTCTACATGGCAGGGGCTGATATTCCCTCTCTCAGTGGAGGTGCTCCATAACAAGCTCTTGATGTTAAAGAGCTTAAACTCAGAGCTGGGGTGATGTTTGCTGTTCTGGTAAGTGTGCCTGAAGTGTGTGTGAGTAAAAACCTCCTTGTATTTGATATCTTGCAAACTGGAACAGTGATTTTCCAACTAAAACCAAAATGTTAGGGTTTTGCTGTCCTCTTCCATCAGCTTCTTAATTTATGAAGCTGAAATGGAAGTTGGCCTAAGCAACATCTGACTGATATTTCTGCTTGAGAGCAGAACCAAAAGCCGAGCAAAGGTTTTGTTTGGAGAAAAGAAATGCTGCTTTGCTATGTTAAGTAAAACATAAGATTTGATTTCTGAAAAAATAATTATTTAGTTGGTTTTGTCTATTTTTGGTACAGGTTATTAATGCTGCTTTAGCTCTTGCTGCCAGACCAAAAAGTCAAGTTGTGAAAAGCAACATGGAGATGTATAGGAGTACGTGGGAGAATCACATCCGTGTCCTTACTGAAGCTGTGGATGATATAACGAGTATTGATGATTTCCTTGCTGTTTCAGGTATGATAATTTCCAGAATCCAATTGTTCTTTAATATGCTTTGAAAACTTCTCACTGTTTTCAATAGGAAACCAGTGAAAGATGACAGTTGTATAATGATTTGTGAAACCATTGCTGCTATTTCAAATGCCCCCACCCAGGGGATATTCCTGCTGTGCACGGTGTAAAGCTGGGCAGAGGTCTCTGGGGCTGACCAGGTGAGTGTGACAGGGGTACATTTGTCCATCCCCACAGATTCATTTACCTCTGCAGTTTCAAATCCTCTCTGCAGCTGTGAGAAGTCTCCAAGGAAAGGATGTGCATATGCCTGTGCATATATCTTAAACAAGAGGTTCTTGTGATACCGTGTGTTCCAGTTACTGTGGTATGCACAGTAGAATTTCTGGAGTTTTCAGTGTCACAGATATTTGTCACACAAAATGTACTTGTACAGATCTCTTAAGTGAAGAGGCCTTGGGTAGTAAACTATATTTACTGAAACAGTGAGTATCTTCAGCATTTAAAAAGAAGACAGAAAATAGTTGTTTCACTTTTTGCAGTTTAAAGATCCCAGTTCTGGAGTAATGTTCTGCCCTCACTGAGGAAAAGTATTTAACAAAAGCGTTTCAGTTGCACAATGCCTGTTTTTTGGGTTGCTGCTGCTAAAGTACACTTTCATAGGCATAGTTTAGACATGTTTGTATTGTGAAACACATGTAAATTTGTATAATTCTACTTTCTTGATTTCTCTTAAAGTAGCATAACATGGAAAGGAGGGGAAGGTTTGTCTCATCTGCCTTAGGTGTGGTGTAATTTCTGTGTGTCCGTATGGTCAGTGGGCGTTGCTTGCCCATTTCTCTTTGGGCTTAGTTCCGTTAGGTAGGGCTGTTTGTGCAGCAGTATGAAACATGAGTAGTTCTGCAGATGTAAGTAGTTTAAAACCCTTGTGAGTGAGGTCACAACAAAGTTCATGTTCCCAGGTTATGCAGACTCTTGCCTAAAAGGGGGCAGAGTTGGAGTATTCATTGCTCTAAAGCTTCTTTGGTGTCATCACTGTGGGGACTGGCAGCTGCTGGAGTGGAGTCCCAGTAACTGAGTGGTGTTTGTTTCTTAGGATCAGGTGTGGATATTACAGTGCAGATAGCATGAGCAGAGATGGTTGTTCAGGCCCTTTGTGGGTCTGCTGGTGTGGGATACAGAGTTTTCCTCAGGGCAGGGAAATTCTCCTTGCTTTACAAGGTCAGCTGCTGTACCTGGCAGGTGACTTAGGTCTGAGTGTAGAAATGTGGCTTAGTTGTTCATAGGTACTCTCCTGTGTGTATCTTAGCATCTTAGTACAGAGAAGCATAACCTGAGAATTATTTTCTCCCTGTGTAAGTGTAAGTTAGCCTTTGATGGAAGTACTTTATGAACATGCCTCTTGCTTCTAGTGCAAATCTTCCCTGTTTCTGAAATTTCCTGAAATGTATGCAGGTATTGCTAAAGCTGTTATAATAAAGAGATGAAACAAGTCAATTGCTAATGAATAGAATCTCCTTAAAACTCAGGAGATTTCATAGTAGGTTAAAAATCTTCTGTCAGATTCACTGAGCTAAATGATTACTTTTATCTATACAGCTATGTTTTATTGAAACAGCACATTTCAGTTTTTGGGTTTTTTCTCAAAATTTCTTAGACTTGAAAAATTTAAGCATTCCAATAATAATTGTGTAAAAGAGAAATCTGTCATTGGGCATCTGCTTGTTTCAGAGAAGACTCCTGGCTTTTTGGTGTATTTACATTCTTTGGCTGAACACAGTCGAATGATTGACAATATTTCACAGTAAGTAAAAAGTAAAAGCAGAAACTAACTCGGGTAGCACTGATGTGTCGGCCTACATGCCATGAGGTCCAGGAAGGGTGAATATTGCTATATTTGCTTTAAACTGTGTTTAGAACATCTTCTGTGAGCTTTGGTAGAACCCTTTGGCAGATATTAATTTAATTTGTTTAAACTTCAAGTGTCATGCTTGTTCTTAAGTGCTCTGTTGAAGAGGTTTCTCTATGGCAATGTCACCTCTTTGGTTTGGGAAGGGTTTTTTTAGTAGTTCATGTACAAAGAAGTCAATATTAGGAGTAATTGTAAGGAACAGCACAAGTCACTCTTGGTTTACTCCACAGGGTATTAGCACCAATACTGTGCTTCTGAGGGATTAAATTGCTCATATTTGCTCTTTCTAAATGGAAAGGTTAGAAGTGTAATAGAAGATGGTATCTGCCTTTTTTTGGAAATTGCTCTGTAATTAGGAAAGATAGCGTGCATTGAGGATTTTGCATTGTGTTTGAAAGGAAAGGAGCCCCAGAACTGGTATTTACTGGCCCTGGTTTTTCTACAGAAATTAGTATTGTACATCTCATGCCAGCGTGGGCATTCTGGGCCAGAAATACCTTTCTAAATAACAGATTTCTTTCAAAACAGATTCTGTGCTGTGCTGGCACATCAGCTCCTTACATGTGAGTTGGAGTTGCTGAGTTTGCAGGTGGTGAGGGAAATGATGAATCTTAGAGTGTCAGAATTGCATTCAGATTTACAGGATTTACAGGATGCTTTTTAGGAAATACGGTAAACACACCTTCCCTAGTGGTTCTGGTGGTTCAGTACTCTGCATCATACAAGAGAATTGCCTACTGTAGAGTTCACTTTACATTTCTTTTCTGAGAGGTCAGTTATTTCTGATGATCCTGCCTGTCCCACTGGCACTCAGGGAAGGAGAATTGTAAGCTTTTGTAAGGTGGGTTGTTTTTCTTAGTTTGATTTTTTTGTTTGTGTTTTTTGTTTGTGTTTTCTGTTTGTTTGTTTGTTTTGGTTTTCGAGGTTTTCTATGTTCTGAATGACATCTAATAATAAACAAAATGCTGTTCTTCTTTTTCTGAGTGTATTGGTCTTCGCTTTTCAGATTCATGCATCTTCTTGAAATTGGATTTTTTTGTTTCAGTTGTGTATTCTTGCTATTTATATATGATAATGTATTCAAAGGAAAACAGCACTACAGAAGAAAAATTATGAAATCAGGTTTTTACAAGTGAAAAAGAGGTCTGATTGCAAATAGTTGAAGTGGAGGTCTATTCCTTATAAAGGAAAGCATGAGTTAATGACTTGTGTAAAAAAAAAAGTAATTGTAATTATGAAGCATTATAAATGATGATACTGTTGTTCATGGATTTGTTACACCTTGTAGGAACAGAGAATTGGTCTCAGCCTATTGGTTTTGGATAGTTAATTTATGCAAGGAAGAATGTGGGTGTTAATCTTTACAACCCACTGACATTAAGTTAAAAATTACTATCATCCATTTATCATGATGATGTGAAGTGTACAGATTCATAAATTAAAGTGTGCTGTTGCATATGATGCATGAATTTCCAGGAAACCTGTTTTGTTATGCTTGTAATTGCATTCATGTTGGTAAATCTGAAGTTTTATCCTCAACTCTCTGCTCTTGTAAACTGACTCTTAAGTGTCTTCTCCCTCATACAATTAGCCTGCAACAGTTTGAGGCTCATTTCCTAATGTTGACTCTTCTGTGTTATTTTAACACTCTTTTATTCAAAATTGTCTTAGCAAACCTAGTGGGTGTAGGTGGAAAATCTGAAATGTCAGTATTTCCTTCTTTTGTGTCTATGTTTTCTGCTCCTGATGATGGTGTGTAATTGCAATGACAGGCTAATTGCAGTTAATAAGTATTTCAATTTTATCATGTGTTAGAAAACCAGTAAGAAAAGACTTGGATCCTTTAGTCCCAGAGTTAACTCAACTTTTTCAAGGACCATATAGGTAAGATCTGAAGTGTGTTTATATATACAGAATTCTCAAGACCTTTGATCTTTTTTTTTTCTTTCGGTTGTCTTCTTGAAAAGCTTGCATGACAGACCCCTCTGCTGCTTCTTAATGCCCTTGCCCAGACTAAGATTATTTCATCAGCTGGGCCTTCTCTTCAGCCTCCCCTTTGCTGTCTTGAGTTTTGCTCTGTCATATTTATAATATCACAATGCTTAAATTCCTTTAACAGTAGCTCCTCTTTTGCCAAAATGGAAGTGCCATGTTTTCATAAAAACAGTTCCTTGTTCATCTCTTTTCTCATTCTCCTCATGTATGAGTAAATCTGGCTTAAGTACAGTCTGTAAATGACACAGAGCCTTTCCTATTGTGTAAAATGAAGTCTGTGCTCTCTGCCCTTTTATATACCTTCTTAAAATACAGTTTGTCTAAAGTGCTTTTAGTCCCTTGTAATTGCATCAGCACTTTCAAATGAATTAATTTTTTTAAGGTAAATGCATTCCAAATAATGGGTAATAAGTCATTAGACACTGAGAGGGTTTTGTCTGAAGCCCAGTTTGTTGTTTCCCTACCAGAAGTTCTGTTTGCTGCTCTTTACCTGATGAAGTCATAGTGAGTGCAGTGACTTACATGTCTGCCTCAGGTAAGGGTTTGTGTAATTCCTCTAGGCAGTTCCCACTGCCAAATTGATATTGGCAAATGTGGACACAGGCAAATCAATCTGCAGTAGAATCTGGAGAGTCTGCCACTGCTGGTCCTGTGAACAGAGTAGCATTTTGTAATGTATCCACAGGTGCCCCACAAATTCAGCTCCTTACAGGAACTGGCCTGAGGGGTCTTAAATAGATCAAGATTTCAGACTGCTGAGCAAGTTATGTGATGGGATTAAGGATCATTCAAGATAACTTTTGTAGGCAAAAGGGGAATAACATTTTTACTGAAGAATTGGGACCAATCAGTGACTCCTGACGAGAAGAGCCATAGTTCACTTTCCTGTGGTACTTCTGGTCTGGGATGGTGAGCAGACTTTCAGAGCAGATCCAGGGAAACCTTGCACATTTTTCCCACCAAATGGAGTAGAGAAGATTGCACTCTAAATGTGGAGTGTGCAGGGAGTTCTTGAAAAGTCTGAAATCGTGCAAGCTAGGTACTTGTTTCCAATCTCTTAATCTTTCCCTTGGAATCTAAAGTTAAGTTTTTCTAAGCATGGTGGGAAACAGTCTGATGTGACCGTGTTAGAACAAAAGTTGCTTTTAATGTAAACCTGTGCCATCAGAAACTACTTCTAATTCAAGGAAAGCAGCAAAAGATTGGATGTTACAGTAAAGCTGTTGGGAAAAATCCTTTTTTGTGAGTGCAAAGAGTCTTATGGCGGTTCAACAACAACAAGAACAAGAGCTAAGGGACCATATTTTTGACTGCTTTTGGTTTCAGGAAAGATTTCTCAGTTAAAGACCAGCAAAATAATCAGGAAAAAAGGACCTACCTACCTTATGTATTTTATCCACAGGTCTATTTGCAAAGATGTAATGTACCAATCACACAGAGGGAGCAAATACCCAGCTTCACTTCTTTCCCCAGTGTTTGTAGCTCCAGCTTTGGAGACCCAGCTGCTGCTGCTGCAGTTTCACTGCTGGGAGAGCTCTTCACTCTGGGAAAGAGTGAGTCAGGTGGGCTTTGACCCTGTGGGATAGCATGTATGAAATGGTAGAACAGAGGAGCAGAATTAAAGACTAACAGGAATTAGAAGAGAGCTCTGGAGATTGTCTACTGAGGCATCTTGTGCAGAGCAGGGCAAACTTCCAATTCTCTACAGAAATTTAATTTTAAACCTCTTCGGTTATATGTGGTCCAAATCTTGGTTTTATTTTGGTCTTACCTATTATTGTGCAACAAAACCTAAGCAATGCAACGCTTAACTAGTATTAATCTACTGCAATAAAATGTAAAAAATGTCTGCTTGGCAAATCCCTTCTCCTGGTTGCATCGCTGAGAGAAGAATGAAGTACATCTGAATCACACCAATTAAGAGTAGATTCATGTATGTGTATTTCCATAGGATATTCTTTTTGGAGGATGGAGAATGGGTACCCAGTGCCTCATTATTTCTGTGTAGTACTAAACCAGTTGAACACTTTCTGCAAAGATCCTGACAAAAAACCTCTTGGTTTGTTGTACTAATTCCTGGCTAGATTGCACAGAAGTAATTTTCTCTTTGGTAATGTTCGTCTCCAAGCTGTTCCAGGGTTTAAGGGTTATTTTTGTTTTTTGTTGCATTGGAAGAGCTACATGAGACGGACTTTTGTGTATATTGTTGGTGTTTGTGCTGGTTTTGCATAGACTGACATTTAGTAAAGAGGGTAAAAGTGGTTTTTCTGGGAGAGGCTGCTAACAGCTTCCTCCGTGCTCGACACAGCCAATCAGTGACTAGTTTTGAATACTGACACCTTGTTAAATGCTAGAAAGCTGAACGTGCCTCTGTGAAAACACATGTTAAAAATGGAATAAACCCCAGGAAAAGCTGCTCTCTTTCCTTCCTGCCTGGGGAGAGGTAAGCTGGCCATGCTCTGTCCTTGCCACGGGGCCAGGCCCCTTCCTGGGGAGCCCATCGGGCTGGGGCCCGCGGCTACCAGGAGAGGAGGAGGAGAAGCCCTTTCTTGGCCGGGCCAGGCCCCTGGCAGCTGCTGGGCAGAGGAAGGGGGGAAGCTCAGCCCTGGGCTGCTGTGAGGTCCCAGCTGCTTCCCCCCAGCGCGGCTTCCGAGGAATTCTCTGCTGTAAACAGCTCCAGCTGCCTCCACCCAGGCACCTGGCCCAGGGAGTGGCTGCAGCTGTGGAGAGATCCTGCAGCTTGAGACCAGGGGCAGCTCTGCAGGGCCCCATCATGACCTCTGCAGGCCTTGGATGAGAATATTGACTCTTTCCTTGCACACATGAAACTTGCAAAGCACTAATCCTCTCTGAGGGAGAGAAAACCACAGGGTGAAAACACTTAGAGAGACAATATGAAGACATTAAAGTCAGTGAAGAAGGAGTCACATCCTAGATGGGAGGAGAATGAGAAGATGCCTTGGTTTTAGGCTGAAATTCTTTTGTAAAGACATGGTGATGGCCTGCGATATACTAGAATGTCCCTTTAAACAGTATGGGGGGATGGAGTTTTTAAATAGCAGACATGAGCAAAGACATTTATGTGAAAGCAAGTAAATGTTAAAGTAGCTGTGATTTCATGAGAAGTTTGAACAAAGAGAGGGAGATGAGGCTAAAGGTCTGCCCCCAGAGAGAGAAGATGATCTCTGTTCCCTGAGATGAAAATGATCTCAAAAATAAATAAAGAGAACCTTTACTTTTGAACAGCACATACTTAAGATGGTACCCCATGAGTTTACATGGCCCGTAATGCAGCTGTGGGAAGGCTGTGTGAGATGGGAGGGGCTTCACAAATGCAGATTCCCAAGCAGCTGCTTTTGTGAGAATTAAAGCCACGAGAGGTCTGTCATGTGAGAGGTTTTCCATGGCATGGAAAAAGAGACTCCTCTCCTTGAAAGAACTGATGAAAGACTATTTTACAGGTAATAAACTAACTTAAGTTCTTAGTATTGTTTCCGCATGTTGTCAGTGAGAAAGGAAAGAAGCGTGTGGGGGGAGAAAAAGTGTTTTGAAAGTTTTATTCTGATTCTTATTAATTTTCTCCCACTTGTAGTTTTGTGTTTTCTTTATACCATTTAAGTTTTGAGCCTGCTTTGCTCTTCTCCTAATCCTATCTCACAGCAGAAAAGGAGTAATTCTAGTGGGTGCTCAACTCACCACATTAATTGGTGCATTGTCCAGGAAACGAAAATTTGGTGAACCAAAACCAGTACAGTGTTCTTTGTAGGCTTTATGTTAGTGTCTGTTTGTGATTGATGGCATACAACAGCTGAATGAAATTTGTGCAGTTCTTTTTTCCCTGGACTTGGGTACTGTTGATGGCACTGAGCAGTTGTCAGTCTCACCAAACTTCATCCTTAAGAGACCTTAGATTGGACAGTTGCAGACTTTTCGTATAATTGTCTCTGCATTAGTATCAAGCCAGCATTTGTTATGAATCATAACTTTTTAAAGAAAAGTAGTTTTTAAATAGGTGATTTTATTTTTTTTACCAAGTCTGATAAGCATTTCTTCCTCCACCTCCAGCTGAATACCTTTCTAAGCTGTCTCCCTTGTTTTGCTTTGGTACTCAGTAGACAGAGAGGTTCATTTTGGGGGAGTCACTGCTTGTTCTGGATGATGCAGTCATTCTCTCCTAAATACAGAAAACACTGGCTGAGATTAGACTAATATAAAATATTATTAATTCTCCCCTTGATCTTCCAGTCTGATGTATTTCCTGTTGGTTGCTAGGTTTTTTCAAATATGTAGCAGATCTGTAGCATTATCTAATTTTGTACAATAGAGGAAGACCTTTCCTCTATTTCTTCGAAATTACTTTGCATCAGTCATTTAAAAAAAAAACCCCTTGTGTCCATTCAGTTCCTCTGCCTTTTCACATCCCTAAATGCAATTACATGCAAGTACTCTTCCAGGTTTTATAATATTATCTGAATATCACACAGCCTTCCTTATCTGTACCCTGTGGTAGTTACTCTGCTGTTGAACAGTTCTTCATTATCCAGTGTCACACTCCGTATAAAGGTGTTCTTAAGAAATAACTTTCTTGATGCTGCCTGTCCTGTTAATGGCATCATATTCATTTACCCATGATTGTGTCATAGTCTACCCAGTGCTGGGTGGGTTTTTTTTTTTCCCCCAGAACCTCCCATAATCTGAAAGAATAATTTATAGTTGCCATAGCAGGCAGGCAGGCAGGATGGAAACAGGCCAAGATATGAAGAGGGTGTTAATATCTTTGTTATAATTGAAAGGAGAAGAAAGCTCTGGAGTTCTAGTATAAAACCCTTTTTTCTTGTTTGCAACAAAACCAGCAATCTTCAAGCTAAAAATAACTTAATTTGACTTCTGACATTTGAGAGAGGGAGGTGCAGAGCAGCAGAGGTGGTTAACATGTTCTCATCTGTTCATTGTGTCTGCTAACCAGTGGTTCTGCTTCTTTTAGGATCTGTGATGATGTGTGATCATCATTCCCATGATCATCACACATCAGCAAACTGCATCCAAACTAAAGTGGTAGTTACTCTGGAAAAGCCTATCCATCCCTACTAATTATTCTCATGTTCCATTGGAAGTTTTAGATACGCTTAGAAATGTATTTAATGCCAGCTTCTGAATTTCAGGTTAAAAGTTCTGAAAGGTTGTGTCCAGCGTTGTAGCATTTTGAAGTCTAGAAACGATTTTGCAAGTAATTTCTCCTAATTTTAATCCTAAATTTGCTCGGTTCGTTAGTAGTGTGCACTTCCATTGAAAAATTCTTATTTCCTTCCTCTCCCACCCCAAAAATCTTCTAATTTCTTTCCTTCGAAGTTTATATTCTAAAGCTTCTAGTGTCATTCCGTTTTCCTTTTATCATTAAAACCAAATTAAAAAGCCTTCTGCAAGATGCCAGTAGGTTTGAGTAAGGCTGTTGAAACTTTAATGCTTTGTCTGCCAATTTAGGGGAGCCACTTGCAAGCAGTGTATGACATCTCTGCCTTTTTATTGTGCTGTGGTGTTACTCAGTGGTTCAGGAAGGCATGTTTAGTGTTCATCGTGATGAGCAGCTACACTAAGCCTGTGCTATGGGAGGTGGTAATCTGAGGTTATTGCAGTTCTGCACCTCTGCAGGCACAGCTGTATGTGCTTTACTGGTCACTTGATTTTTGTCAAAATACGCTGTTCTGCTCAAGTCAGATACAAAGTGTTGGATGTGATCTGGGCTAATCAGATTAGATAATGTAATACTGCAGTAATTTTCATCTTTGTGGTTACTGAAATGCTCTTAGTGTGGACTCTGAGATTGGGAGATCTAAGGGGCTCCCTAGTAGGGCTTGTTTGTAGAGCCGAGATCACCCTTCTTTTAACTTTGTGGCATTGCTACATCTTTTATTACATTAAAAAACCAGCACTTGATCAGTAGCACTTCTGTGTATGGTAAGGCCAGGTCTCAACATGGAAGTTTGAATAGCATTGAGTTAGATTTTGACCAGGCTGTTTCACATCACTTTGAACAGCTGTAGTCATTAAGATTGCAATCTGGACAGTTAAGTCACTCAAACTGCAAAATATACTGCAAGTACTTGGGCAGGGAGTAAGGGAATGATTCAGATTTCTGTCTTGCTTATCTCTCTTGATACAACTTGTTTTCTATCAATGGTTTAAAGTCCTGGTTCACTTTATTACCACTTTTCCAGTCCATGTAGCATGTTTACAGATGAATACATCAGAAAAATTGCCAATTACAGATGCGCCCTTAGCACAGCTATGGAGATCATGGGGAGAAAAAACCAAGCCAACAAGATGCTGTTCAGAGACTTAAGATTAAATTCAATGTTTTCATGCTGGCCTTCTGGCACCTGCAATAGCAAAATACCATGCCTTGCTTTTTGTAGGAGAATAAACAAAAATCTAAGTAGAGATGTATGCACTTAATTACAGTTCCAACAGGAAGGTAAATTACACTATGGATTTCAATAAGTTTTATATCAAATTTGTTCAGCCTGACTGTAAAGTGCTTTAGGGTAAATATGAATTTGCTAAACTTAAAATGGTCAAGCTCCCCTTTTGTTGTTCTCATCTGGTTTGTAAGCAAATGACTTTGAATTTTCCCTTTTTTGTCATGACTAAGAGCTGGATCTGTGTGTCACAGAGCATGCCAGGTTTGTTTTTGCTGGTGCAGCTCTTGGCCATTAATGACCCACCTGGAAATTCCATCAAAATTATCCTGCTTTGTCCTAACTGGGAATACTCTCTATTTTTCCCTGCTTTTTCTTTTAAACTCTTCTTCTTCCATAACATTGGAATAGCTGGCATTTCAACAATGTAGGGATGTATCTTGTGGAGGAGTAGGAGGTTTAGTTGTGCTGCTTACTAAAATGGGTATTTTTAAATGGAAGTAAGGAGAAGGATTATTTGCAGCATCTTAGATATATCTTTACTACCAGGTATTCTTTGGGAAATCATAGCATTATTTGCCTTTAATTACTGTTGAGCTTCTGTGCTTCTAGTGTTTCCTTAATTGACTTCAGAAATTTCTGTGCTCAACCTTAGTAACCAATTTATAGGTCAATATTTTGTATAGGCTTAGGGGTTTTTTTTACTACATGTTTGAGTTCATTGACATTGAACTGGGTTGCTTAATTCACTGATCACTTGGTGCTGTGATACCATCTCCAGTTCTTTGTTGTCGGCTTTGACTGCCTGGAATGAGAAAAGACAAGAAAAATTCCCTCCTTCATCACTTCAATACTCTCCTTTTATATTACTTTTGAAAGCATTGAATTATACTATTTCAGAGCCAATCCCTGTGGAAATGCTGGCTTACAGAGTTGTCTGCTTGTTTCTGCCCCTTGTTTTGTCTTTTGTAAGAAGTAACTGCAGTAAATCTGTTATTTATCCTGTGCCATCTCAGAGCTCTTCAGGAATAGCAGCTGAAGGTGTTTTGGAAATCCAGCTTACAGTTAGCAGCTGCAGTGCTTATCTCACTCTTCACTGATGCCTCCAGTTTGTGATACACAGCTTTCTATACTCTACAGAGCTACTTGGACTCTGCTTAATTCTGTGATATTCCTGTCTCTCTGTTCTCTTTTATGCAGTAGTTTATACCACTTTGCCAGCAGAAATACTACGTACAGCTTCCTGATTGCCCTGATTCCTCCCAACTGCCTCAGAAATTACCACCACAGCAATCCATTTTTCTTACTCTGTTATTAGAATAAACAGAACTTGATGTCTGTGTGTCACAATGGATAGTTCAACGAGTCATTTTCAGTTTTCTTTAGAGGAATGTCTTCTTCCTGGAGATTTGCTGATGTCATGGTATTGGTTTTGTTTTAACTGAAAATCATGCATTGTCTCCTGCCTCTCTTGGATATCCGTATCCTATATCCTTTCCTCAGAAGTAGCTTACAGTCCTGATACACTGAAGTATATGCAAATTGCTCTTGCAGCACTCCTGGCTTAGACTCAAGGGCAAACATTCTAGTGTGTTACACCTGTTAGGCAGGGGATGTGTTTTTAGGGACTGCTGGGTTAGGTATGCTGTGTCCTAGCTGCCGGATCTGACCATGTGTCACAGGCTGATCTTGGGAACCATTCTGGCAAGCGTTGTCCCATGCGAACCTGCTATTTGAAATTAGTATTTTCTAAATCAAGATTTTTGCACTGGTTAGGTTATGGGAACATTTTAGTGGTGACAGCTGTAGAGGGTAAGAGTGAATGGGATGTGTGAAGTCACTGAGCAAGTAGGCAGGACTAAGGAGCTGGGTAGTGCAGTTCAGCAATGAATTTGGCGTTTCAATGACTTGAGGTTTCCATTCAGAAACTGAAATTTCATATTGAATTCCTGCTCTGTTCCTGCTGGATTTCAGTAAGTTGTTCCTGAGACTTTGTTAGCTGTGAGAGTCGTTTCTCATCACAAGCTTTGCAAACTACTGGCATCTTCCTCAGAAGCTTTGAAGGCTGATGCATTTGGAATTCACTTCGTATGGGTTTTGGCTGAGTTGAGATTTGGCAGCCTTTGAAGCATGGTCTAAGATGCATGGGTTTGATGCAGATTTGGATTAATTTTTTGTGTGTTTATTTCCTAGCAGCCTGCTTGCTAATGGCTTTCCAGCTGCAGTTGTGGCAGTAGCTTTTAATGGTTTTGTGCAGCTTTGCAGGAATTGATTTGCATGCTTATTTTGTAATGAGGCCTACTGGAAACATACACAGGTGTTCCCATAAATCAGTATGAGAACAAGCACAGCCAAATGGTAAGGGAAGATTTTGGTCAGTGGCATTAAGAGTTAAGGGTGGCAGTGCTATTGTGGTGCAGAATGCAGGACTCTGTTTCAAGGATAAGGTAGAGAATCTTTATCTGGGACAGCAGGTTCCAGTTGTGTTGTAATCCCGAAACTGGAATGTACTTTTATTACTGGGAGCAGCATGTCAAATCTGTCCTTTCAAAATGGAGCATGAGAAAACAGACTTGCATATGTGCACAAGATGGGCAAAAGCTGACTGTTGAATGTGGTGTGTTCCCTGAAGGTCCCTTCTTGTGAACCTGTTATCAAGCACCAGGATACCAATGAGGTTTTCTTGATAATCCAAAGGCAGCCTACCTTGGGAACCTGCAGCAGCTGGATAGGACATGTGTTTGTTTGCTACAAAGCTGGGAACCCTTAGCACTTGGGGGAGAAAAAAACAAGTGTGAAATCAAAAGAGAGTG